>OX419757.1:36051864-37251864 GCA_948567375.1 Lunularia cruciata
TGTGCAAAAGGTAGTCTTTTGCACATCCCTCCCTATCAATAGCCATTGCTAAGACCTAATTTGGAGAAGTATTGTGCTCTACTCAATTGATCAAGCAAGTCATCAATTCAAGGCACGGGGTATGCATTCTTCACCATTTATTTATTGAGCCCCCGGTAATCAATACAGAAACAAAGTCCTCCATCCTTCTTTGGAACAAATAATAGCAGTGCTCCCCAAGGAGATGTATTATGTCATATGACATCTTTCTCCAACAACTCCATAAGTGTTGTTCACAACTCCTCTAACTCCTTTGGTGAGAGCGGATAGATTGGTCTACTCATTGGAGTACTCCCTAACAATAACTCAATCTCGATCATGATCATCATGGCATACCATGATCGGAGGGTAATCCCTTTGGCAAACTATTCAAAAACACATCCAAAAACTCTTGAACTATTTGATCAACCATTGCTTGATGAGGCTCTTGACCTTCCTTAGATTCTCCTTATATAATCAGCTTGATCCATACCACAAAAATTGACTTATGTTCCTCCAAAGCTTGCTCTATAGCTACTTCATTGACAAAAGTCTCATTTAGGGACTTATCTCCCTTCAAATATTGCTCTATGGCTACTTTCCTAACAAACTTCCCATCTTGGGACTGACTATTCTTAGGTGTCTTACTTAAAGGTGCTAGACAACCTAATCATAAATTCCTACCATGGTGTTGTACTTGAATTTGTCATTGGTTCTAATCAAATTGAACCTTATGATGTTCAAGCCAAGGCAAACCCAAAATGACATCATAGTGTAGAGGTGCCACTACAAACCTCATACACTTTTAATACTCCTTCCCAATCTTGAAGGTAACAAGATGCAAGGTACAGAATGCAAAACCCTTTCTACCATCCACCATCATCAATCTACTTCCAATTATTGGTTTGATAGGAATACTCAATTCCTTTGCTAATTGCATTGACATGCAATCCTCTAAACTTACAAAATCAACCAAAATCCTACAACCGCTATGAGATATCATACCTTGCAAGTGAGGCAAACTTGCATAGGTCAAGCCTTCAATCCCATTGGAACTAATCAAATTCCCAATATGTGGCTCAAAATCTCTTATTGGTATTCCTTGTTCTCCTGATCATTCCCCTCTACAACTTCTATTTGGGCAATTTGTCAAGATTGCTTATTCTTGAGTGGACATTTAGCAATGCAATGTCCAATCTAGCAACAATAAAAGCAACCACCATTTTGTTGCAATCTTTCTCAATTCATTGTACCAAGTGGTCTTTGTTGGATGACATCAATCTCCATTGGTGTTGGCTCCTCCATACATGTGTAATGTGCTAGTTGGTTTTGTGAAGGTTGAGGTCAAGACCAAGTTGTCAAAACCAAGGAATCAAAGCGCTCTACTAACTACATTGCTCCTTCCAAGTATTCTGGCTCTTGCATAGTCACTCTAATGACTTCAAGCCCCTCATAAATTGATCTAGAGCTTCACCATCCATCATATCCAGAATTTTCATAATGGTGTTCTTGAATTGTGTGATGAAGCTTCTTATAGAACCAACCTGCTTCAACTTTGCCAACTTATCTCATGCAGCTCATGTGGCATTTATTGCTTGGAATTGCCTGATTATTCCACCATTGAATTCTTCCCATGTCAAGATTGGTGCAACAAACTGCCTTTCATCTCAATCCACTCAAAATTGCCACCATAGCTTTGTTGCTCTATCTAATTGGCTTGAAGCTAAGAGTATTTGTTTCCGCTCATCTTGAAGATTTGTAACCTCAAAATAACATTGACAGTCAAATAAAAAATTCTCTACTGTGCCCGAGAGATCCTTGCCATAAAATACTTTGGGTTTTGGAAATTGGATTTGATCTTCTTCTCCTCCTCAAGATGATGCTCTCTCTATGTGCTCTTGTCATTGCTGGTCTTGTTCATCCACAAATTGAGTAAGGTGCTCAATTTGCTATTGTATAGCAATGATAACATCAGACATTGCCACCACTACCCCCAATTTATATAATTCCCTAACACATAGATGCAACACGTCCACCGTTCTCCATAAGTTACAACCGGAAGTACCAAGGTTTCTCAGACAAGGTGATTGCATTTGAAAAATTCTACCCAAAACATGAGGTGATGAACTGTGTGAAGTGATGTTTGGGTAATACATGGACACAAAATCCCAATGGTTTGGCGGATATGGATTTTGTGGTCCATAAATTCTATCCATCCCATTCTTGCTCTTATACCAACGTAAAGGACCCAAGACCAAGGAGAGAAATAAGAGAATGGAAGATCACATTGGGACACTTGAATGAGTGAAACTCTGAATGCCTAGCATGAGCTTTGGCTTTGGTTTTTATAGGGAGCATAAAAGGCCTTGAGAAGCTTCTCAAGAAGCTTCCTTGAGCCGCTTTCTTGGAATGTAAGCCAAGTTAATTGAGAAGTTTCTCAAGAAACTTCCTTCTAGAAGCCGCTTACTTGACGTGCAAGCTAAGCTAGTTGGAAGCTTCTAGAAGTTTCCTTCTAGAAGCTACTTACTTGGAGTGCAAGCTAAGCTAGTCAGGAAGCTTCCCAAGAAGCTTCCTAGATACTTTTGGAAGATTCTAGGTTAATTTGTCCTATTTGCTACTTCATTAGCCCTAACTAACTTTGTCGCTAAACTCCACATTGTTTCAACCATGATTACTACTCTATCAAACTATCTACTTGCAATTATCTATGTTAATATATAGAAATAACATGTACATTGCTCCTTGTAAGTTACAATTGGAAATATCAATGGTTTATAAGATAAGGTGATTGAGTTCAAATAAATTTGATGAACTATGTGACATGATGCTTTGGTAATACATGGACATAGAAATCCTAATGGTTTAAGGGAAATGTATTTGGTGGTCTACAAGATTCCATCCATCCCATTTTTTGCTCTATGAAATGATGAACTATGTGAAATGATGCTTTGCTAATACATGGACAATGAATCCCAATGGTTTGGGAGAAATGGATTTGGTGGTCCATAGATTCTATCCATCTCATTCTTGCTCTGATACCTATATAAAACACCAAGAGAGAAATAAGAGAATGAAAGACAAGAGTGGAATATCACATTGGGACTCTCAAGTGAGTGAAACTTTAATTGCCTAGCTTGAGCTTGGCTTGGGTATTTATAAGTAACTTGAGTACAAAACTCCTAAGGAGCTTCCAAGGAAGGCTCCTTTTAGGAGCCGCCTTACTTGGAAGTCAAGCTAAGCTAGTTTTTTACTTGGTATGCAAGTTAAGCTAGTTGTAAACTTGAGGTACAAGTTACTTTGCCCTTGGAAAGTTTTTAGAAACTTCTCACCAAGAAGCTTCCATGGTGCTTCTAGAATATTCTAACGTACAAGCTTTCTCAATGCTTCAAGCACATTCTTAGGCTAGTTCTTAGGCTATATTTTTTTAGACTACTAACTCATTAGCTTCTACTAACTCCATATTATTACACATGTAGGAACACCTTGCGTAGTCTTTATGGCTTACCTATACTTCTTCACCTATGAACTGAAATTCATATGCAGATTGGTTGTTGCAAATGATTAGACCTGTTGAGTGACCTATCCCAAGGTCATAAACATGTAGATAATCTTTTGATTGTATGCTTTGGACTTGATAACTTTATGGATTTCATGTATAAGGATGATGTTGAAGATGTGAGGTGAGATCTATCCCAAGCTTTCATACGATTTAGAATGAACTCATTTAGGCACTCACTTTGATTATCTAGATTTTTGAATCACTCAAGATGACTTCAATATCTTTGTCTTCTATCTTTGATAAGAAAGAATTGCCTCCCTTTGCTCACATCAAGACCGTCTTGCTACCTCATGTTCTCTCAAATATTTCCTCTAATTGTAAACTAGGGATTGTAAAATAGGAGTATGTTAGACGTAGGCGAGTATGTGATTCAAAAAACCTTTCAGCATGTAGGAAACTGATAGATAACTTTGTCTTTGGAACCTACACTCTTCCCCTCCTTCATAGAAAGTTTTTCTCAGTCTATCAAAAAGAAAAAGATATCCAAGGTTATCATGGTGTTAGCATCTACACTGATTTGAGATTCTCTTTCTTTCTACTATGCATAGAGCTCTTGGTAGAGCCTACCAATAGTTTCTCTAACATGCACATGAACCTTGATGTCGTATTGTACATGTGTTTAACATGAGTTTTGGACTTGTATAAATCCAGTCTTTCATTAGTTGAAATACTGTTTATTACCACATGGTCATCAAGTGTTTGCTTATCTACACGTGGGCACAGCCGAGGCAATATTGACTCTTTTTCTCTTGTACCCTTTTGTGGTTTCATTCTCTTTCTTTCCAATGTTGCTCTATGTCCTTTCTTGCTCGTCCTTGCTTTTATATTATTTCCTTCTTACTCTTCACCTTTGCATTCCAATTGGAGTAGGCTCACCCCTACATGTGCACCAATGTTGATTCTTTTCTTCCCTCTCAAATGTATATAGAGCCTTTTCTTTTCTTTACAATTGCATTATTAAATCACTTTGTTGTGTCATGGATATGTTTGTGCTAACTGATGCTTCTGATTTCAAGTATTTCTCTATTCACTCTCTTCTCTTACTCACGTTGATTCATTTCTTTCTTGTTTGGTTCTCATTCTATGGCTAGGAGTTTTGCGACTACTATTTTTCTACACTTCAGCTTGTTTTTTCTTCTCTCCACATGCTAACATTTTACGATAGTTGCTTCATTTCTAGTTGAGACACATTTTCAGCCTGTTCTTTCCTCAACATTCTTACTATTTTTGAGTGGCACTTGGGGAAGTTACAGAGTTTGCCTTGGCACTTATGAGTTTTTTAGTTGAAGCTGGATACAAGGGGTACTGATACTTGCTCAGTTACATCAGCCCTGCGTGAGACAATGAAGAACTCCTATGTGCTTTCATGGAGGTTTACTATAGCCTCCTTCGGCTTCCTTTAGTTGTTTAGCATTCCAATCAACAGTAGCACTTGTGCGATATACTCTGTCCAATCTTCTTTAGTTTCGCTCAATACACTATTACACTTTGATATGTCTCAACGAAAACACCATCCACTCCACTCCCGCCTTGCTCCACTCCTCTCTGCCTCTTGCTATTTCCCTCTCTACTGTTTTTCACTCTCTCTTTGGCTACTTCATGGTTCATATCTGACTTTCGATCTCCGGTGTTCCCACTTGACTCAGCACTATAATTTATTTTCTTCGTTCTTGCGCTTGCGTATTGCTGGTAAATTGCACAATGTTTTATATTTCTCGAATTCCGCTGCATTGGCGTTATCGAATGCACTTTGTTCTTTAAATATATATTGTTCTCCTCCGCTTCAAGTTATCTTATTCTCGCATTTATCTTGGTTATCGTTCATCGTTCATATGTCCTTAATGAGTTCAGGATCACCCACTAGGAACGGCTTCTTCTGCTTCATTTACTAATATCCATTTATGTGAATTAATTAAATGCCCTCTGAATAAAGGCTTATGTCACTTGCATTATTTTAGTAAACAATGTTAATGATAATCAATTATTTTAACATAAATAGCCCGTTTGAATTCCGGGGTGACATTTATTCCCAAGGTTCATAAATTTAGAGTTGCCCAAAATCATCTAGACAAACATACAACGCGATTTGACTTTGAGAGTCATTGAGACTCCATTCGCTTGTGAAGGGAAGGGACCTCAAGGTCATGATCGTTTGACAAAGTTCCAAATGCTTTGCACTGGAGATTGGAGTGAACAATCTCCAGTGCTTACAGCTCACTTGCATTGTGTACTCATTGTAGAACCTTGATGAATGGCACCTAATTCTTACAAGCCTGAGCAGTGGGATTCTCAACATGACTGTTCAGTTACGTTGTTTCATTACCACCCCGTGCACCCACTACCGCCGTTGCTCATTCGCTTGTGGAGTTCACGGCCGGACGATATTTCTATCAGCAACATGACTAACTTGAGAAGTAAGTATAAAGAGAGAGATTTGTTATATGACACCCCCGATCATGCTGCTCAGCACGGTTCTGTCTCGATCTGGAGGAGCTCATTGCTCTATGTAAATCGTTACTCATGAGTCATGGCTGATTACGATCCTCTGAACTCCCACCGGATGTGTTCATTTTCTGTGGTGGATACAGGGAAGCTTTGTTCCATCGAGGTTGTACATGCAAGATTCAGCTCCCTGGGCAACAGTAGTGGAACCAGTAAAGCTTTTATGTACTCGAAAGATTTGGAGATGCCGAAGTGAGGAGAGAGGCGGACGACTTTTCGTCACAGTGTTCATGAACTGTGTCCCGAACTGTGATCACTCTCTGCTCCTGCGTCCACTCCATCGGATTGAAATATTGCCAGTTGAGGTTCATTATCGAAGCGTTGCAAATGTTGATCGAATCCAGAGTCGTGACAATTTGCCTCAGTCATTTCTACAGAATCTTGGGAGTGATTCAACTCGCCAGTAGGACTAGCATCTCCAGTTAGAGCTCCTTGGCGTCCATGAACCATGTCTGCGAGGTCTCGATGGATAAATGGTTCAAGCAATCCATAGTAAACCATCGTACTGAATAACATAAGGACAATCCACTTCACAACTTGAATAAGAAACATGTGAAGAACTAGAACCTTTAGATTGGCGAAGAAAAGTCCAAAACTCCACGTATCTTCATCCAGTGTACAAGTCTTAACGGCGAACAAGAAAATTTCTCGCGCTATCGCAGGCTGAACAACGAATCTGTGAAGAGAATGAATGACCTGGGAGTGCCGATCAGTGCACCACCCAGGATCTTCCTGGAAAGTGGTATTTCTGACCCCAATCCATTCTCCGACGTTATAAATGAGCCCATCGATGACATTTCTGTAAGTTTTGCGCCACGAGATGAACATCAACAGACCTCCTCCAATGGAAAAGATGACACATTTTACTATGTACAACACTCCGACGTCACCCAGTTGATCACGTGCTTGCTGCCGAACCAACCAGAAAACCCCCAGAAATTGAGCGAGGAGCTCCATTATGTCTCGAACTGTGAAGACCACGTCGTCAAGATTGCCGCACAAACTTACGTGGTACCATGACACTGCTCCCCCGAACAAGAGAGTGAAAGTGAGGGCAGAGTCGCTGTGATCCAATTCCGCCTCTTCAGTTTTAGTGAACAAGAACCAGATCACTAAAACGAAGCACGAAGCTATAGCACGTGCTGTGAAATCGAAAATTACAGCCAGCCGCTCTGTCTCGATGATCCATCTAACCTGAGGTGCCTGCCGAATCCACCTGGGTCTAGGACTCTCCAGCCACTTCTGAGAGTGTATTTTGATATCTAGCTTCATCAATTCGATTTTCTCCGGGATAAACCACGAGCAAAACATGTACATACCAACTCGAATGACCAACCGCTTGAAATCGAAAACAAGTCTCGCAAAACTGAAGCTATTGTCAGAAAAGGTGTTTAGACCAAACAGAAGCAGCTCGCGTGCAATAGTAGGCATCCCAATCAACCTCATACTGGCACTGCCAATCTCCAGATATGGATCTGTTCGTCTGTCCGGTGAATACTGGAATTTCGTGGATCCAATCCCTATCCATTCTCCGATTCTGTCAAATGCCCGAGTCAAACCAACATACACAATTCTCCATGCTAGCAGCAAGACGAATCCTCCAAAGACTGACAGCAACAGAAACTGCACGAGCCCGAGTTCCCCTTTGAATATATCACTACCTGATGTGAACTTGCTCATAACCCAGAGAGCGAAGAATTTCCCTATGAGCTCGGGGATGGTGGTAAAGATTGGGAATTCGGAGACGTTATCCAGTCCATACACCCCGATCCACCAATTGAATCCTCCTCCGAACAAACACGTGAAAGACTTGAGGTTCTTCAACAGATCGCTGAACGTTGTGCTCCATGGAATGCAGCAGTCTTGACACTCTTCTGGACTCGCTTGTTGCACGAAACGGAACCAGATGGTGATGAAGAAAGCGAGGCCAGTAGTCCTTGCCAGAATATCGTATGTAACAGCCAGTGTGGTGGTGTTGATCATCCATCGCACTCGAGGTGCGAAGTACGCTGTATTCCAACGGGCCCGAGGTTGTTCGATCCAACGTTGAGTGTACAGGACATCTTCCCACCAAGCCCTCACCGTGCCCTCTATTCTCACTTCTCTGTTTGCAGCCTGAAATTGGTTCCTCATCATGCTTGCGTTCCAATCCATCGCTGCTAGGTACCAACGGGTTCGAGATCACGACGGAACAGACAGGCGAGGGAGAGTCTGCCTGTTATGCTGGTCTTCACATTGTCAGCGCCTTTTTCCACCTAGTCATCGGCGGCATTGTGAAGATGTACATAGATGGGCTCACATTTTTAAGTTGAAGACACCCATCCATCTACAACACGGCGGGGAGAAGACTGGAAACAGCATCTAGGATGTTCATCTAGCATGCTGTGAATGTACGATCGAGTCGTAGCTCCTGCGACCATTGTTCTCACCTGTAGAAAAACACCAGGATTAGAAACTTCCGGCATCGACTTCAGCTTCTTGGAGATTGAAGTCTTCTAATGTTCTCTGCTTTTGAAAAGTAACTGTGCTATATGATTCTGTTACCTGCTTTCCGCAGCAGTTAGATAGCATTTGTTAAGCAAGCAACCCCCTTGAATTTGACCAACAGAAGCGGCATTCAAGAACTTGGATAACGACACAGCGTGAGATTCAAGATTGAAAATGCTCTGGTATCATGTACAGGACCAATGACAACTTTTGTGAATGGGAGATACTGTCTTCAAGCAAACAGATCATGCCGTTTTTAGCTGCTGACACGAGATTGTGAAGGAGTGTGTAAGTGAAGGTAGGGAGCGCGTGTGGTGGGAGCGAATGGTGTACACTCTTCGTGCACGATCTGGACAGCAGGTGACGCCAAAACTCTCGATCTCTGCTCGCCTACCGGGAATTTGGTAGGGTCCACTTACTTGCACACATACTGCAAAGTGTTGTAGATTGCTTCTCCAAATGGCTTCTAATTAGGAACTGGAACTGTGTATTAGATGCACAGATATGTGTCCAGGAAATCCTCCCGGTCCCCTCAGCAGCCTCACGTGTTCACTCAGAAGTTTGCGAGTCGTTCGGAGATGTGTACATGGCTGATCTAGACGTCCGCTTGAACGCTCGGCAGTACTCTCCCTAGAACGTGGAGAAGCATTGCACCAAGTGCTAGTGTGTCAATTGTGACTGCTCTAATCAGCAAACAACTTCAGTTGCTTCCTCCGCTTGATATAGGATCCAACTCAGATCGAAACCTGAGATGATTGGAAGAAGACAACTGCGGACTCTAATTGTAAACTCCTAAAAGTGTAACTAAGCAGCTGCGTTGATAATCATTTTCAGTTGGAATTCAACCATTACAGTTTCAGATAGAGCGCAATTTGCGGAGAAACTCGCATAAAGGACAGGTGTTTCAGCAAATAGTGGGTCCAGCGAGGAGATGAGAAACAACGGACCTGTTCGTAGAAACTATAGTTCGAACTTGTTTCGCTGCGATCTTTGATCTGATCCAAAATGGGGTATGAAATGACTTTGAATTGACCACCCTTTCTCGGAGTTAATGCTCGGGATTCGCAGGTGTCATTGTCTATTCCTCCGCAGATGGAGAGGTCCCTGGTAACAGTGTGGATGTGAAGCTAGCTGATTTCAATCGGTGATGTATCTGTGAAACCGCAGACAGCAGGCACTTTTATAAACTATGCGCATGATAGGTCAGTATACACTTAAGTCAACCTACATGAACTCTTGAATTCTGAGTGCCACAGGAATTCCAGCCATTCATCTCGTATGTCAAATTGCAGAATCCTTGTAAGCTTCAAGGAGGCCACACTTGAGTAGCATATCGTATCGTGAACAGTCTTCGCTTGCCTGCAAAGTTTTGGAGTTTCAGACAACAGAGTGGAAGTCTGGAGGTTTCCGAACTTTGAACAGTCAAAGATCTGGAGGAGTGTCAACTCTTAGATCCTTGCCAGCTCAAATGGCTCACAATTTTGTATTGAATTCTTGAGAAATTGTCGAAAATTGAAGAGGTGGGATGAGAAATTCTTGTCACTCCACAGAATCGCAAGCTACTAAACAATCGACAATCGAGACTCAATGATTTTACGAGAGATGCTCGATCCAACTTTACCAGGAGATACATAAAATTGATTACACCTGTGCTGAAGAGGTGTAGCGTGTATGAACCTTCCTCCAGATATTCTCGAAAATTGTGGGTCCACCACTGGTAAGATATTTGCCTCGTTCGGAACAAGCACCCGGTATGCTGCACTTTCAAAGCGATGCTAGTCTCTCCCCGTGTACAATCTATACTAACACCAACGGGTCAACGCATTCTTTGAACCTGATTCTCCGGGCAGTGTAAGGTGAGGTTCAAATATGTGACTGGTCAGTGGATTTGCGAAAGTAGTGGCTGCTACTCCTAGTTTTAACGTAGTTTCCTAGTGTGGTGCTTATTGCCCACATGTTAAGATCGATACGTAGAATAATATCTATCCATTGCTGCTGTAAGAAGATTGGCATCTGCACATAAACTTGTCATCCTTCAGTCCACGTTGCTAAGTACCGACTCGATCCGTTCAACGGATGAAGAAATACAATTATGTTTTCTTGGACTGAATGGAGAATTTATTGCTGGCAGGTTCTTGCGCTCTTATCTTCCTGACTAATTTCTTGTGTTGGGCCATTGCAATCACTGCTTCTCAGCACATTGGCTACAGAGTTGGCGGTCGGGCTGCGTTATTCGCGAAAGTTCAAGATCCTATCAGGTATTTTAGAAAATCTGTACGACCTCGATTCACTCTTTTGAACTGTGTCCCCTTGGTTTGAGAGCAGAAGTTTCTCTATCATAACATCTTCGCCTCGTTTCTAAGACGTGCCATTAACCCCAGGAAGATGGAAACTATAGGAGGTACGTTCACTGCCATTCTCTTCCTAAATCACGTCATGAACCGGCCACCTCGTAATAAACGTTTTAATCATCGGCATGGTGATCTGAATGTCCTTGGCCCGGGTATCACGCCACGCTTAAGGGTTTCATTATTAACCCGCTGCTTTATGGAGTGGCCTATACTTAGCCATACGGTTTAGCATTAGGATGCAAATTGAGCGAAGTTACAAACACATGATTGTTTGGTTTCTTGGACATATATGGTCACGTTTATTTTATTCTCATTTACTTTTGAGTAACTAGGTGTCGAAATCGCTTACAGTACCAGACGTTTCTGTTTCCATTTTCTCGATTTTAATCTTCTACAGTTTCAAAAGGAATCCCCAAGGTGTCTTGTAGAACATATCGTGTATAGGTTTACTTTGCCTCTTAGTAGAGGAGTGGAAGTGTCCACGCGACATAGATACTGTAGCTGGTATATCTGTTGGGATGAAGAGTAAGCACTTTTGGCGTGTTCCTGATTTGGTCCTCAGAGTTGGGGACGGACTGCTTGAAATTGTTATGACTTGATAGCTTCCAAAATGCTTCACATCCCACCCCAAGAGGCGCTATCCTCGTGACATGGGATGCCCGCATGATGGGTTAAATTAATTCAATCGTCCATGGATTCCTTAAAGAAGTAAGGTTCTTGCTACGGGGATACAATGCGCTAAGGAAGAGAAGACAAGAATACTAATAGTACCTTTAGAGCTTTCTCTTGATGTGCGACCCCTCCTACAGTTATGCTCCAATTTTTATTGGATGGTACACTTCGCTGTGTACAGTATTTGTTCCAGTTGAAGACTCAGTCTCCAGTGTGCTTGAATGTGCACTACTCAATATTTCATCTACAAGAAAATCCACGTGAGGTGAAGGCAGCAGACAGGTGCCTTTCTTCGTCTTCTTCCTGCAACTTACCTTGTGATTCTAGTTGACGGGCCGGGCGAGATGATGCTTTCTAAAGTATGCGCATCTATAAACATGATGATTGTCGTAATTGAGAAGTGTTTTGAATTTGAGTTTAAGACCCCACCGTCGTCGCTACGAAGGTCCATTTGCTAAGTTATGCATAAATAGTATACGCCACCCTGGGTGTAATTTGCGTATGCTTCGATGTCCCGCCCACATACCTTCTCAAAATGTTCTGCAAAGACCATCACTGATGTAGGGTAAAGCCAGCTTGAAGTCTAAATCGCACAATATGTGCACTCCCTGACCAGCTTTGAGGAAGTATATCGTTAAGTCCATGAGTCATTCATCCCTTCATGATAGATTATCTGTGAGTAAAAGGCTCGTCAGGTAAAAGATGATACTTTACTAGACACAAATCGTGAACATACCGCACTACAGCGGACTGAAGACGAGCCTCGAGCCTTGATGAGTGAAACTTCCCCTAAAAACTAGATTGAAGGGAACCCTTCCGCGAATTACAGAGTGTAGAGATCAAATAACTGCTCATACGAATGGCGTGCCAAGTTCTGGAGTCCTCAAAACATCCTGCCCTGGAAAAGTGTGACAATAAACCCATGGGCTTCCTCGCACGTGCACGGCTCTTAACGGCGTCATTATTTCCTCATGTCCATCCTCCCTGGTTCGAGACTTAGGGGAGCCAATGTACTTTGCTGCGTGCTTCGCTGGATACTCCACGCTTACAGCGCCAATATCTCCTCACCGCCAAATAGACAACTCCTGCCTGTATCTCAACAAAGTTACTTAAAACATAAGAGGCTTACGTGTATCACGAAGTGGACTTCCAGTCTCCAAGTCTGCATTGGAAAGGGGTACAAGTGTCGCTCCGCGTTTGAGCCAAAAGTATCCGATGTTGACAGAAATGACATAGCCAGTCATTTCGCAGTGGTTTGTACCCAGTAAAGCGGGTCACACTCCCGAAAGACATTAAAGCTAGAGGAGTGAATCCTCAAAATTACTCAATTTTTCGTATGTCCAAATCGGAGAAAAAACACACCATCCTAACATAAGCCACCACCTTAACAGTACCAATTTCTTTTGTGCCTTTTTCATGTATGATGTTACAAATACACCCTCCAAACCAAAGTTGGAAGCTCCAAGATACGGAAACTTGCCTCATTCAAAGGCCTAAATATCCTACGCCTTACCGCCAAACCATATCCTTTATGTACAAACCTAACGAAATCTAGATATCAATTGCCCAATAAACTCGTGATGAACAGGCATCACCGAAGCTTTTAAAATCACAATAAGTCAAACCTGATTACTACCGAAATGCGAGGAGTTCACCTAAGGCTATCAAACTTGAGCTAGCCTAACCAGATTACAGCATATCTACATGAGAAAAAAATTATATACAGAATCGACCTGAAGTCTCCTCACCCTCAGAGCCACCGTGCTTTCAAGCTTTATTTCAAGAATTGCAGAACCAAAGAGCAAGTGGTGCACAATGCCATGGATGCCGCCTGCATCACTAGAGGATGCCGGTACAATCTGGAAAGGCGACAGATTGGTAGGTTAGATGACAATCAAGTACATGATCCGTTAACTAACTGCAGCACAACAAGAGTAATCCTAGGGAGAACCTTAGATTTAACTCTTAACTTAAACTTTTGGCATTAAGACTGGTTAGAACTGGGAATGGCCATGGTGCATAGAGTGCTTGCCCAAAGACAGTAGCCCCCCATGAGGTTGCAGTGTACAACAGCTTGCCCGTTTCCCATATCCTGCGGATTTTCCCTTTCTTCTCTGCTGTGGAGAAAGCCTTAAGAAGAGCTGCAAAATATTTTCCAGGTGCCATTTAAGGAAGGAACCGAATGGGTTCAGTAGAGCTGGTCCCTTTGTTGGGAAGAATATGCGCGGTTAGTCTTGTACAATCTCATCACAATCTCATCTGCTAGACAATTTTCAAACACTCATCAACCAAATTATTGCCAAGAAGTAGCGAGAATCCAGGGCTTGAGAGGTGAGAGGGACGTACTTTGCTGTAAGTCCTTCGGGGCCATTTTCTGCAGAACCAGATATGACAGAGTAAATACACAAACCAGATATGAGTTACTCAAACGATCGTCGCTTACAAGTTACAGAACACTACAAAATTAATGAGGATGGTCAGTCTGGCGACTCAGGGTACTGCTCTACAGAAGCAGCAGATATAGAGACACACCTTAGCTTCTGGCATTGCAGATATGTACTTGGCCAGAAATGTTGCCATCGCATCCACGAAGTCATCTTGGTTGACCATCACATAACCCTCGGAGTCCAGCCCATCGTTCTCTTCTTTTGTTTCCATTCCGAACATATCATTCTCGTTTATCCACTGCCAATGATTTGGATCCTCTGAGTCGAAGACACAGTCTGCAGACACGTATGATCGTACCAGATCTTGGTAATCTCATCTAATGCTCTCCAATATTGTTCGCTTATTTAACTTTAACGCAAAAGAGATCATTATATAACATACTCATGGCAATGTCATCCAGCCCTGAACACAATGAAGACCATACTGATGCAGAACTCCCTTGTCAAGACAGGATACGCTTGCCTAGTTCAATATGATGTAGAGCCAAGAACGATGCATATCGTAAAGTATTTGTACACCACGACCAAAATTGATAAGATTCTCCAGGTAGAAATAAGTCAATAATGGCACCTTCAATCGCCAGGGGAAGGGACGCTTTTCTAGGATCGTGTGGAGGAAGGTTTTTCAGCTTCTGTAAGAATGCAGGTGACTCCACTTTCTTTCTTAGTTCATCATACAACTGCAAACACAACCAAAGAAGTAAACCAGAGGTTAGGGAATCTAACAAGTAATAACGTAATGAGTAACAGAACACAGAACCCGTTGCAACAAGTAAATTGGAGTGTACATCTGCTCCAGGAACGCACTATCAAGCAGCCAAATTACTCCCATATAGCAATAAAAAGGGCCCTACTCGCACAAATATCATGTGTCCGCCGGCACGAACAAAATTCAGCTCCTCATAAAGTCTCGAATCTAAAAAGCTAAGAGTGGACCATCTCTTTCTTGCATCTTAGCTCCAGAACGTGGACTTATCATCTGATTTACCGTCCAGGTCTGCCTTCGATTAGGTAGAAGCACCAAGTCATTATTAGAATGTGCACTAGATGATTAAGTCGATCAGCAACACTGTCAATTGGCCTCGATAAGTAACCACCATCCACGATACACTTCTTTCCGGCCTAGTCTAAGTGGCAGGTGATATCCTGCTTTTACCCCAAGGGGGATTGAGGTGTCAAACGTTCCTCGTTATGCACCCAATGGTTAAAAGTATCAGGTTCAAGAGGCACAACAGCCAACTACAAAAGTGACTTCAACGCACATCAATTGAAGAGTCGAGAAAAAGGGAAGGTTCCCCAACTGACCAATTGCCTGTGATTCTTCCCAGTCTAAGTACCAGTTGGAATCGAAAGATAAGTATTTACTGCGCAATATGCATCCATTCCCACTGCCTACTGTAGATGGTAGGCAGTTATAGGTTTAACTCAAGAAAGTACAAATTACCGTTTAGGGCACCAAACTTTGCACGCAATGGTTAGCGGGAGACTGGAAAAGATTGGCCTCCACGCCTCAGAATAACTTCTTCACCTTGTTGCGCCCCAAAACATGATCCTAGCTTCATTCGGGGTTATAGTTGAATCCAAGTAAACAAGTAGAAAATTAAGGATGGGAAGACCGTTTACCAAACAACGCTGATGGAAAAAAGGAGACATAACAACAGAAACGGGTTGGACAACCGTTGAGTCTCCTTTTCCCTGCTGGAATATATTTGTAAAAGTGTTCGTGATCTGATACAAATATGCACCAAACTTTATGACGCCAGGCAGCAACTCGAGACTTTAAGCGCGCTCAGACTTTAAAAAGTTAAGTACAAAGGAAAGCATATCAAGCGTAGTGGGTCAGCCAATCTTCTTTGAATTAAAAGTAATAAACATCAGGAAAAGAATCAGTTTTAACTAAAGCCACTTACGTCGAGCGCATTCTCCTTGGAAAGCATGAGAGATTCGGAGAGAGACTGTTTATTGCCCTGGCGATTCAGCTCTTTCTGAAGAGCATCTTCAATTTCTTCAATGGCAGCACGTAATTTCTTGTTCTCCAGACGTTCCTGAGCCAGCGCTTCTTCGGTCTCCACATGCTCCTTCTCAATTGCCTTCTCCACCGCAAGATGTTCTCGGTGGCGCCCCAACGCTCCCCAGGCAACGTCGGCTACCTCCGCCACATGAAAAGCCACCTCTACGGCGTGAGACGCCATCTGGACGCCCTATCGCAACCTGTCACCTCGTGGAACCTAAACTTCCTCCTAATTTGCCAATTCGAGAATCAATCCTCCTCCGCGCACTTCCGTCGGCCTTTATTGGTGGAGAATTGCGGCCCTTCTCGTTCCTACCAAACCACTCTCCCCTTCCCCTCGTCAACCCTAAAACATCTGCCGCTTGTTCATAACAACGAAGTCGTTGCAATTCACAAGCGGGATTCCCCGAGCGCAGGTCCCTAACCCTTCGTCTGGAAAGATATTGACTACTACTAACCTCTCAATCAACCAAGACTGCAACCCCTAAAACAATCACGAAACAAAGCGAAACAAATAACTCACTAACTGATAAGTGCAAGCACTCTCTCTCTCTCGTTTCTGCAGGCGAAGAAAATCGACAGCAGATGTTTGAAAACGGAGAAGCAACCTCCGACCTCCTTCGACGACGAAGCGGCCCTCCGACTGTTGCGGTGCTCTGCACTGCACTTCCTCCACAGGACCAGCAAATTCCTCCACCGAGAAACGCAACGAATATACGGCAGAATTCGCACCCGCTAACACTTCCCTACTCTGGACTAGTACAAAATTCCACACTCAACTACACTAACGCTCAAGTTGTCGTACTCAGCCAACAGCTACAGCAGATTGGCGCTCCTTACCTACAGTTTCTCCGCCCGAAACAACCCCAAAGTACGCGAAAAGTGTGTGTAATTCGAACTATTGTCAAATCTGTTCCTATCGCCACGGAAGTTGGGGCCAACACTCCACCGCCTGAGCCCACCTTTTTGGAACCGTCGATACCCTGAAATGGCGATGTTTGGTTCCAGTCAGCGGTGTATAGATGTAATGTCGCACATATAATAGAATTATCCTAGTTTGATTTGGTTTTCCTTGCAGTTTTCTGTGAAAGCATATCTCATATGCCTACAATTCTCGGGTGCTGTGACGCACTCCTGGGATATCTCGAGCAAAGTAAATATCAAAGTCGAACCAAGCATCAATTTCACAATGTTTCTGTCGTAGTTCTCATTACCTTATTATGAGGGAAAGCTCTTGAAACTCTTGATATATTGAGAGGTGCGTTGAACACCGCGTTCCATGGAACACCTCGTATACAACCTCGGAAATATCCAGGTGTGGATTTCATGAAGATTGCTAATCTCTCTTGCATGCATGCAGAAGAGCGAATGAAGATCCGTTGTAGGTAGTGACAATATCTAAATATCACCATCCAATCAATTCAAGACTTTGATGCAATGTAAGTTGAACAGGTTGAGGATTTGCTGCTAAGTGTACCTCCTCCATACAAAGCGGAAAGGGTAGACTTTAGGGGAATTCTTCATAATGCCGTATTTAAAAATAGTTTTCACAAGTTCATGCACCATTTTCATGGATATTCATCTACAATAATTTTTCGGTGGGGAGGAGTGTGGAGACGGGAGAGGAGAGGGAGAGATTTGAGAGTAAATATCTATATTAGCCTAAGACTCTCTAGCATATATCACTTTGAGTGAATAGCGGATTCATTTCATTTTTTAATTTCAGTTCCATTGGTACCTAAATTGAAGACCATGGAGAATTGAGTAGAAAGTTATGAGTGTTTTTAGATTTTTTAGGATTTAGAGTGATCATTACACATTGAGAATGATAGGGGTGTAATTTTCATTTCTAATCTTTAAGTTTTCATGATTAAGTTCCATGGAAATCTAATTTGAAAATTTTGGATATGCAAATTGAAAATTAAGAGAATTTATAGTTTTTAGGGTTTGGAGAGATTGTATTTTCTTATGTGAGTTGGGATGTGAGGGTTTTGCAAGTATGGAGAGATACGGATAAGAGCATCATGTGTTTCGATCATTATTCTTGTGCTAGCCATGGCTATACCTCCCCATGTGGAGCCATCTAGAGCGGCTCATGATACATCATGGTCTGTGTCTCATCTACATTTTATCTCGCAAGGGGTAAAGACCCATGTGTGAATGTGGGAAAGATACACAAGGTCTATGATTGGACCACTTGAGTGCCCGCGTGAGGCGAGCGACCACATCCACAACTATGGCACTCGGGATTACGCATGTTTCCTCTATCCCTTTGTTGATCGTTCTAGGGATACTGATCAAGTCGTGGGAGTGGTTAGCTTTGGTTAGCTTCTCGGGCGGGTTGCATTTTGGGGTTATTTGAGACTAGTTTTCCATGTACATGCCTATTCCATAGGCTAACTTGCACACTCCATGATGAAGCTAGACATGCTTTTCGCCTACCACTTGATTGTTTGGCAATTGATCCCTTAGACGAGTTAGCATGGTTCCTATTCCTCTTACTCCCTAGATGGTGTATTTTTTATGCTAGAGGGGGACGTGTGGGACATAGAGAGGTGGCTACTAGATTATTTTGATTTCGAGCGGGAGATTAGGTGATCCTTCAAGAGGAGTCTATTAGCGCTACATGTTTTGGGAGAAAAGTTTTGCCATATGATACCACAGAGTCCACTCAATTACAATGGTGTAGGACATTGGGTCAAGCAAGAGAGTTTAGTAGAGCAACACAAGTGCTACACCCTTTGTTTATGGCTAGTCCTACTGATGAGATTATCTCTTCCCTATGCTCATTACATCATATGGCAATAAAAGGACTACTACTAGTGGTCTTAGACTATCAGCCTAAGCAGCCTTTATGTCTTGATAGGTCACTTTTTGCACAAGCATTGTGCACTACCCCTCGCCTTTCCTCAAGAGGCTTGTTAGGGATGGTTTATGGGTACCTTAGAGATTGCTTTCAAGCAGATGATCCTTCTAGTGGTTTTACCAAGTTGTTTTAGGTGGCTACAACAGTAGTGAGAGGAGACATTCTTGTGTCTATTAGTCGGGTATTAGGAGCTTGTCAACTTCTTGCAATGGAGAAGTACATGGTGTTGTACTTGCTTTTCTCTCTCTAGGAACACATAAGGTGCCTAGTTGTGGAGCCTATAAATTGGAGGTTGTCAATAAACCTATCTCTACTAGTTTGAGTGCGCGTAGAACCCAACCAGTAGAACCTTTCACTCTAAGTTTTGGTATTCTTGCTACCGGGTAAGGTAGTAATGAGCAACCTAACCTGCAATAACACACACTCTTAGTCTTCTAGTCATCACTTCTAGCATTACCAAGGAGAAATACACAACACTCCTAGAAGAAAAGAACTTAAGCGCAATGCATGCACACCAATTCAAACCAACTAGGCATACAAATAGGCATTCAAGCACAAAGAGTATCCAATCACAAGAATTCAACAACAACCCTTTGTGGTTTTTGTCAGAATTGAACTTTAGAGCCCTCTTGCTCTATCATCAAGTTAATTTCAACATTTACTCCAAGCTTCCTCCAATATGCACTTCAGCATTCAACCGATTTGTACTCCGAGTGGAGTAATCCTATGTATCAATATGGAGTTTAGTGATGAAGTTAGTAGGGCTAGCAAAGTAGCAAATAAGACAAATTAGCCTAGAATATTCAAGAAGTATCTAGGATGCTTCTTGGAAGCTTCCCGTCTAGCTTCGCTTGCACCCCAAGTAGCTAGTTTCTAGAAGGAATCTTTTAGAAGCTTCCAACTAGCTTAGCTTGCATGCCAAGTAAGCGACTTCTAAAAGGAAGTTTCTTGAGAAGCTTACCAATTAACTTGGCTTGCATTCCAAGAAAGCGGCTCAAGGAAGCTTCTTGAGAAGCTTCTCAAGAGCTTTGTATGATCCTTATAAATACAAGAGCTAAAGTCCATGCTAGGCATTTGTAGTTTTCCCACATTCAAGTGTCCCAAATGTGAGTTTCCATTCTCTTATTTCTCTCCTCGGTCTCAGTCTTTAACATCCTATATCTTTTTCACATGGAAAATTTTATGTAGCTCAGATGGGCATAATTTTCTCTTTATGACTTGTATTCTAGGGTTCAATGGAAAGCTAATGAGATAAGCTTTCCAATGATATAAAATAATCAATAATTTTATCACTACATTTCTCTTGAAAAGATCTCAAACTTGGCCAATTTTTTATAGTTTTCACCATGATTTTGAAATCCCTAATTTAGGGTTTGCTCTTGATTCTGTGTAGCTTTCTCCAAATTTCTAGATCAAAGTTGCACTTAATCCTCACAAACACTCCAATAAGCTAAAATCCTCAATCATAGATACACAAATAGGAGAATTGGCATTCAATCATGATAAAAGATAAAAATGCTCTACCAAGCTTCCGATAGTATTTTTTGGTAAAATTTGTTGCATCAACTCCCACTCTCCATGGACCCAAAGTCAACCAAAATTTTCACAGTAGCTAGTTGTACCTTTTTCTAAACCTTTGTAAATTTTAGTACTAAAATCCAGCCCCAAACCCTATATATGGATCAATTCCTGAGTTAGGCTAACTAGTGAGCTTTATAGACCCAAGTATGCTTGATTCAAGACCTTGAATTCTCTATCTGAGGAATTCACATGAAAGTTTTGCATAAAATTGCATATTGTAGCCATCAACAATCATAAGGTGATTTGGACTACAACTTTAGGAGTGACCAAATCTTCAAACCTAATCAGCATCTCATCTCTCACTCCTCACTTTCCAAAGCTCCAATGTCAATTGGCCAGATCTGATTTTAGATTGATCATTCCCCTAGAATTTCTTGAGCTTGGAAGTACAAGCACTTTGTCAATTCTCCAACCCAACTGACAGATCATGAAGATGTCTCATGACGCTCTTTGAATCACCTATTGTGTGCTCTTGGGTATGAATTCTACCCCCCTTGATTCAATTGATCATATCTCTCAAAGAATAGGCTCAAATCACTCAATTTTACTCTAAATTATAGCATGTTAGATCCTCTCTCCAACCATGGTCCCTTTTTCTTGAATGTCTTCCTCAAACTCTTTCACTGGTCAAAAAACTCCAAACTTTCCCTCTTGGAACCCAATCTCTTGCAATTTTGTCATTTAGCCTCTTCACTTTTTGACAAGTGGACCCCACAAATCCACCTTGAAGTTTATGAGAAAAATTAAGTCATTCTCCATCTACAAGAGGATATAGATTGTCAAGTCCTAGACTTGCTCGTAAGTAAGCACGGGAAGGACAATATGACTCATCAACTCCGTGAATACCACCCCAAAATGTACTACCATCCGATTATGTAAGCAGTTGTGGTGTAAAATGTGAAGCTTGATGAGAAAAGGATTCAAGAGTGATAGATTGGGAGCATGGGACATCTCCTACTCAATTGTTCTCTTTGATACCCAGCCTCCACACTTAGCTACAACTCTCATTCTCAACATCCTCCTCCCACTCAAGACTCCTCCAACTACAGCTTACCTTCCTCTCAACTCTCTACCACCTCTATACAAAAGAGCCCTCAAAAAAGACAAGACAATAATCCATGTGGCCAATTGTATACATGTACATAGATTGCTCACATGGCAATAGCTCAACCATGAGATCCATCATACAACCTACTCCATCTTTATGGAGATAAACCACATAGATAAACCATATAGATAAACCACACTAGTTAACTTTTTCATGGGCTATACAAACCACAACATGACAACAAGGAGCATTAGACAGATTGCTATTAGAGAGATCTTTTTGTGTTTGGTCAATCATACCATTGTCCTTAAACATCATTCTCACTTTTGATAGCATCTCAATCCACATCTGTTTGGAGTAGCTACACTTGGAAGATGTGAGGCAATATCTATAGGCATTAGGGCACTCCTAGTATCCATCTAGAATGGATTATCCTATAGGTGGATGTTGAGAACACTTTTAATAGCATCTCACGAGCATATATCTTTAGAGAGCTTAGAGAAGCTAGTGGATCCTTGGCAAGTCTTATTCCTTTTGTGTGGTTGTTTTATGGCTCTCTTGTTTCCCTTTACTACCAACACTATTGTTCAGAGGAGGAAGTCACCATCTTGGAGTTAGTTATTGGTACACGTCAAAGATGTAACAATATATAGTTTAGCAATGAAATTAGTTAGGACTAACAAAGTAGAAAATAGGTCAATTTAGCCTAGAATATTCTAGAAGTATCTATGAAACTTCCTAGCTAGCTTAGTTTTCACCCCAAGTAAGTAGCTTCTAGAAGCTTCCAACTAGCTTAGCTTGCAAGCCAAGTAGGCAACTTCTAGAAGGAAGTTTCTTGAGAAGCTTCTCGGTTAACTTGGCTTGTATTCCAAGAAAGTGACTCAATGAAGCTCCTTGAGAAGTTTCTCAAGAGCCTTGTAAGCCCCCTATAAATACCAAAGCAAAAGCTCATGTTACACATTTGGATTTTATCCACATTCAAGTGTCCCAATGTGATCTTCCATTCTCTTATTTCTCTCCTTGGTCTTCAGCTTTTACATTGGTATTAAAGCATGAATGGGATGGATGGAATTTATGAACCACCAAATCTATTTACACCAAACCATTGGATTTTTGTATCCAAGTACTATCCAAGCATCATTTCACACAATTCATCACCTCATGCTTTGGGCAGGATTTTTTGCATGCAATCAACTTGTGTGAGGAACCTTGATACTTCTGATTGTAACTTATGGAGAACGATGGATGTGCTACATCTATGTGTTAATAGATTAGATAAATTGGGAGTAGTGAGATAGAGTAGTAGCCATGGTGGCAATACCCAACGTTATCATTGCTATGTAGCAACAAATCAAGTCCCTTACTTGATTGTTAGATGAATGAGACCATTAACGATAAGAACATGTAAAGAAAGCACTAATTCAAGATAAAGAAGATCGAATCTAATTTCCAAAACCCAAGGTGTTTGAAGGCAAGAATCTTTCAAGCAAAGTGGAGAATTTTTTGTTTGACTACAAACATTACTTTGAAGCTACCAATCTTCAAGATGAACTGAAACAAATTCTCTTGGCTTTTAGCTAATTAGATGGTGTGGCAAAAATTTGGTGGCAATTTTTGAGTGGAACGAGTTGAACAACAAATTGTTACACAAATCTTGATATGGGTAGAATTTAAGAATGCAATACTTGGTCAATTTCAAGCTATAATGTTACACAAGCCGCACAAAATAAGTTGGTGGAGTTGAAGCAAATTGGCTCTATAAGGAGCTACATAACGCAAATTTAGAACATCATCATGCAAATTCTAGATATACAAGAAAGTGAAGTTCTAGATCAATTTGTGAGGGACTTGAAGTCACGATCCAAATTGGAGATGAGCATGTGGGAGCCACAAAACATTGGAGAAGCCATGCAGTTGGTTGAGCGCTTTGATTCTTTAGTTATGACAACTTGGTCTCAACTTCAACCTACACAAAACCTACCAATACACTACACATAGGTGGAGGAACTGGCACCAATGGAGATTGATGTTGTCCAATAGAGACCACTTTGTATAGCGGATAGAGAAAGATTACAACAAAATGGTGGTTGTTTTTATTGTCTCCAAGTTGGACATCACATTGTTGAATGTACACTTAGGAATGGATGACTTTGAAAAATTGCCCAGATGGAGTTTGTGGAGCACATTGATCAAGGAAACAACAAATCTCAATAGGAGATATTGAGCAACCTACTAGGTACTTATTTAGTTCTAATGGGATTGAAGGCTCAACCTATGCAAGTTTGCTTCACTTGCAAGGTATGATATATGATTGGGGTTGTTGGATTTTAGTTGATTTAAGAAGTTCATAGAATTGTATGTCCATGCAATAAGCAAAGGAATTACAAATTCCTATCAAGCTAGTAAGTGGAAGCAAATTAATGATGGTGGATGGTAGAAAGGGTTCTGCATTTTGTACCTCACATCTTATTACATTGAGGATTGGAAAGGAGTATTTGGAGTGTATGAGGTTTATAGTGACACCTCTACACTATGATATCATTTTGGGTTTGTCTTGGCTTGAACGTCATAAGATTCAATTTGATTGGAACCGATGACAAGTTAAAGTACAACACCAAGGTAGGTATTTCAAATTAGGTTGTTTGGCACCTTGGAGTAAGACACCTAAGAATAGTCAATCCCAAGATGTGAAGTTTATTGGGAAAGTAACCATAGGGTAAGCTTTGAAGAGAGATGAGTCCCAAGATGGGTAGTTTGTTATGAAAGCAACCATGGAGTAAGCTTTGAAGGATGATGAGTTGCTACATGGGACGCTTGTCAATGAAGCAACTATCAAGCAAGCTTTCCAAGAAGATAAGTCTATTTTTGTGGTGTGGATCAAGCCAATTACACAAGGAGAATCTAAGGAGAGGCATGAGCCTCATCAAGCAATGGTTGATCAAATAATTTAGGAGTTTTCATATGTAATTCTAAATGATTTGTTGAAGGGATTACCCTTTGGTATCATTATCGTTGTATGCCTTTCAAGATTGAGTTATTGCCAAGAAGTACTCCAATGAGTAGACCAATCTATTGGATCTCACCAAAGAAGTTAGAGGAGTTGCAAACAACACGTATAGAGTTGTTGGAGAAGGATTTTATACAGCATAGTACATCTCTTTGGAGAGCACCAGTACTTTGTTCCAAAGAAGGATGGAGGACTTTGATTTTGTATCAACTACCATGGGCTTAATAAACAAATGGTGAAAATGCATATCCTTTGCCTTGAATTGATGACTTACTTGATCAATTGAGCGGAGCACAATATTTCTCCAAGTTGGATCTTTGTAACAGTTATTGGCAAATCTCCATTGATAGGGAAGATGTGCAAAAGACTACCTTTTGTGCAAGGTATGGGCACTTTGAGTGGAGAGTTCTACCTTTTGGGCTCACTAATGCTCCAGCAATTTTCATGGATCAAATGCATTGGATGGTGGATGGATTATTGGATTGGTATGTGATGGTGTTCTTGGATGATATCTTAATCTATAGCAAGATAGAGGCAAAACACATGAATCACAAGTGAGAAGTCCTAAGACAACTACAACAATGGAAATTTTATTGCAAGAAGTCAAAGTGTGCCTTTTGGCAAAAGGAAGTTACCTTCTTGGGTCACAAGATCTCATCAAAGGAGATCAAGATGGAAGAGGAGAAAATCAAGGCCATTATTGATTGGCCTACTCCAATGGATGCTATAGAAGTATGGGCATATAATGGATTGGTCAGTTTTCATTGACGATTCATCCACCATTATGCCCATGTGGCCGCACCATTGACTGATCTCTTGGGGAAGAACTCGAGCTTTCAATGGACCACCAAGCACAAAGAAGCATTCCAAAAGCTGAACCATATGGTGTCTTCAAGACCCATTCTTCAACCATATGATCCTCAACTACCTTGTGTGGTTGATTTTGATACTTCTAATGTTGCAATTGGAGCTATGTTGTAGTAGGAATTCCCAGATGGATTACATCTCATTGCCTTTATACCTTGCAGATTAAATATAGCTGAAAAGAATTACTCTGCTCAAGATCAAGAACACCTAGCAATGGTGTATACTAACAAAATATGTGTCATTATCTCTTGGAGAAACAAATGATCATGCAAACTGATCACAAACCGTTGTGGCAGACTTACATTTGCAACACATGAAGAGTTTACATCATCAATGGAAGGAACAACTACAATTATTTGACATCAAATTTGTAATACCAAGAGCTAGCCATATGATCTAGATGTAAAATTTTGTTTGGTAACATCTAGAATGATGTTATACATGATGGTCAAAATAGATCAGATAGAATTATCACTAAAAAAGTACTTCTACTAATAGGGAAGAAACCAAAATAGACTTGAAAACCTTTGAACCAATAGCTAGACATATGATTTAAAGATGAGAATTGGTTTTGTAACATCTAGAAGTATGTTACACATGATGTAATAAACAAATCAGAAAGAGGTATCACCAAAAGGGGACTTCTACTTATAGAGTAGGAATTGAAATATGCCTGAAATCTTTGAATGCAATTTTGGAGGCCTAAACGGATGAGTTAGGCCTCAAAAATGTGTAGATTCCCTCCCCCCATCACTAGATAGAGGCAAGGTTGGCCTTCCTTCCCCCTGGTTTGTCTTGTCAAGAGCTTTCCAATGGTACCTTACCCATGTGATTTTGAGATTCCTACAAGAAGATTCCCTAAAAGATTCCCTCCGATCAAAGCTTGTTTGACCAACCAGATAGACCAACATGTCACCCATCCAAGTAAGTAATCCAAAGGTGGAGCTTTCTGACATGTCACCTATTTGTGTGCCTAATCCTATGGTGGAGCTTCCTTGGAGGAGATCCTCTTTGTCTATATAAAAAAGAGAAGGTGCTCCTTTCGGGCACCGAATGATTGAGTGTGAAATCGGTGTTTTCTCTCTTCTCTTGTCCTTGAAGTTTTACAAAACTTGAGTATAAACTTGGTTGGTTCCATTTCATCCCTGATGTCTTATCACACCGATCTGATTTGAAGTCTCTTCCTCTCATCATGGTGGCTATTACTACGGTGTCAGTCGACTTTAAGATCCAAATTGAGTTCAAGACATCTTTGCAATAGGATCTTTCTTTCAAATGGTACAAAGTTGTCTTGCAGCATGCAACAAGGAGTACAACACCTTCTCCTTCAAGGGAGGCCTTCTATTTTATGAGAACTAGCTTTATATGCCAACCAAGGGTGATCTACAACTTGTATGCCTCCAAGAAGCCCATGACTTACCAATTGATGGTCACATGGGTGTATACAAGATCTTGGAATCCCTCCAATGCCAATGGTGGTGGTCCAACATGGCATGAGATATTCAAGAATTTATACAATCTTGTGAGAGCTACCAATGCAACAAGACCAGCAACCAAAAACCAAGTGAACTCCTTCAACCACTCCCCATTCCATATGCTCAATTGGAACATGTGACCTTGGATCTCATCACCTCCTTGCCCAAGATAAAGCAAGGACTCTAACACCCATTTGTGAATGTGTGTGGTATTGTGATATTTAGTTTGGTATTACAAGTACTTGAGAGATATTATTTATATAAAGATAAAGGATAGCTCTACCTTAGTCATGATTAGCTAAAGTTAGTCATAGCTAAGATAAAGAGGACCTTACTTTAGAGGAAGTGGAAAAGATGAGCACTACTATTTTGGATTCTAGTGTGTTGACTTGGTATTATTCCTAGGTGTTTGGCTTTGAGGAAAGAGTTGAGAACTCTTAGACACACAAGCCTTTTTGTTTTGGATTCTTTTATAGTCCAAGGGTAGCCCATGTGAAGGAATCCTTGACTTAGTGATTGGGTCAAGATAAGACCACATGCTTAGGAGAATATTCCCATGAGTATGGATATTCCTTTAGCTTTTTGACTTTATTTGACTTTTAGCCTCGTAACTTGAGTTACTTGAGTAATTAGTAACTTTGGTACGTAACTATTTCACAAGTATATAAACTAGGGGTGAGGAGGTACTCATAATCCTTTCATTTGCAACTACCTCTCTATGATTGAGTTCTCTAGCAAACAATGTCTTGAGTCTGGGAGTTTTAGTCTTAGAGGAGTATGATGGAGTTGGGATTCTTTGCCATCTTAGTCCATGGTGCGTTACCACAATAGCCATCAGAGGTTCATCCTAAGTGAGAGAAAAGTTGGCTTACAAGACACACAATGATCATTGTGTTTGTGGATAAGCTTAGTAAGCAAATCCATTTGGCACCAACCTTCGATACCGTGGATGCTCCAACATTACCACAGATCTACGTTGACATTGTCTATGAACATCATAGGATATCATGCATACCCATCTCCGATTGTGATCCTTGATTCACAAGAAAGTTTTGGCAAGCACTCTTCTAGATACTTGACACAAAGCTTGCTTTGTCCATGGCCTAACATCCTCAAATTGATGGACAAATTGAACAAGCAAATTGCAGCTTGGAAGATATGCTTTGTGTCTTTGTCAACATTCACCACACCAATTGAGATGAATGTCTTGCAGCTACGGAGTTTGCATACAATAATTCCAAACAAGCAAGCATTGGATTCTCTCCTTTCTTCCTCAATTTTGGCCAAGATCTACTTGTTCCAGATTCACTTCTTGCTCCTCCTCTATCTCATGTCCTTCGTGCTTCAACCTTCTTGACTATCAAATCCCAATCCCTCCAACAAGCCAAATTTCACCTCCTTGTTGCCCAAAATTGTCCAAAACAATATGCAAACCACCATTATTGTGATCTCACCTTTCAAGTTGGTGATAAGGTCATGCTCTTGTCTAGTAACCTAACCCTCCCACTTGATACCCAAGTCTGTAAACTTGTTTCAAATTGGATAGCACCCTTTGATGTCACCCAAATCATCTCTCCGGTTGCTTATTGACTTACCTTGTCTTGCCTTGTCATTTGAGAATCCACACTATCTTTCATGTTTCCAAGTTGACCAAACCCATCCAAGTTTTTTTTAACTCATCTTCTTTTTCCTCTTGTGTCCAACCTCCTCCTCCTTCTGTCCTTGTCAATGATCATGAGGAGTATTAAGTTGATCATATCTTGGCGCGTTGTGTAATAATCCAAGGATAGGAGACCCAAAGATAAACATACAATGAGAAACACACAATTTCACACTCAAACCTCCAATGCTCCAATGGAGCACCATGACTATATTATATAACAAAGTGGACTACCCTGAAGGAAGCTTCACCCTTGGATTAGATATATGGATGTGTGACATGTCACTGATCTCTTGTAATACCAAGAGCTAGCCATATGATCTAGATGTGAAATTTGGTTTGGTAACATCTAGAATGATATTATACATGATGGACAAAATAGATTAGATAGAAGTATCACCAAAAGAGTACTTCTACAAATAGGGTAGAAACCAAAATAGATTTGAAAACCTTAGAACCAATAGCTAGACATATGATTTAAAGGTGAGAATTGGTTTAATAACATCCTAAAGGATATTACACATGATGGACTAAATAGATCAGAAAGAGATATCACCACAAGTGGACTTCTCTTAATAGAGTAAGAACCAAAATATGCTTGAAATCTTTGAAGGCACTTTTGGAGGCCTAAACGGATGAATTAGGCCTTGAAAATGCAAAAATGCTTTCCTCTAAATAAGAGAAATTGACCTTTCTTGCTCCTTGGTTTATCTCATCAAGAGCTTTCCAACGATACCTCACCTCCATGATTCTAAGATTCCTATAAGAAGATTCCCTAAAATACTCCCTCCAGCCAAAGTTTGTTTGACCAACTAGATAATACCATGACCAACATGTCACCATCCAAGTAAGTAGTCCAAAGGTGGAACTTGCTGACATGTCACCTATCTATGTGCCTAATCCTATGGTGGAGCTTCCTTGGAGGAGATCCTCTTTGTTCATACAATAAAGAGAAGGTACTTCTTTGAGGCATCAGAGTTTGAGTGTGAAACTTGTGTTTGTGTGTTTGTGTTCTCTACTATCCTTGCAACATTACAATGGTATCAGAGTAGTTGTTTCAATCCAAGAGAGTGGATCATCCTTCTTGGAAGAACATGGGCTACTAAGACTGAGTAATTTTGGAGTGAAAACCCGTACAGAAATTGATAAGATAGGAGTGTTTTAGAAAGATGATGGGATGGAAGCTCCTAGAGGACAAGTTCTTGCACTCCATTTTCCGTTTCTGAATCTGTTTCACATCAAGATCATGTACATTCAGCAAGAGCAAGTGAGAATATACCTTTTTTACCATTTCAATGCAGAATTCATGGACATAATGATGAATTCACCAAACTTAGTGATTTGCCTATAGTGATTTACAATAGAGAGTGGGATTTGGCAATCTACATTTTTTGTGATGGATTTGAATATACCAAATTCTCCCCTTTTGAGCACTAAAGTAGAAATTTGTTATGTAGTGAGATTGAAGTGATGTTTAGAGATTTCATGGTCAAGAATTTTGATGAGGGATCTTATCAACAAGTGATAGCTTCTGAGGTCCCAATGGTAGTCCAATAGTTCATACGCCCTCTAGAATGATCATATTAACTCTCTTTTGAAATAGACAGTAGCAATTGAGTGTTGCAAGAACCATGGATCCGTAGTTGTAAGAGTTGGTGCAAGGAATGCAAGGGATGTTGAAAAAATTTTGAGAGATTAAGATGACCATGGAGGCATTACAAAGTCAAGTGCAGACCCTCAGGAATGATCAAGCAATGCAAGAAGAAGAGCCATCTCAAAACCTAGTATCTGCAATTGAAGTACTTAGAGAGGCACCCGTGCCTACAAACCCGATCAACAATGAACCACATTGCTATTCCGGATCCGGATAGAGAAGACCTACGACATTGAGCCTTACAAGGAGCAGCATACAATAAGAGTAGTGGAGAATTGTATCTCAAGAATGAATCAATATTTTCAATTGTTCTCAATAGAGATCACCGAGCATGTTGCATGTGTGTTTGCATGTGGGTACTTGACAGATAAAACCCTCATATGGTATGATGCTTGGGAACAATCCATGTTGGCATAGAGAAGGGAGTTCACATGGATAGCAATGCAAGAAGGATTGCTGCAAAATTTCCAATCTGTGGATTTTGTGCAAATGGCTTGGATCTAACTATGGAGATTGAAATAGAAGAATAGAGTACAAGAGTATGTGAGTCATTTCTGGATCTACAAGTCACAATAACAAACATGAGTCCAACAAAGGCTCTAGATAATTTCAAACGAGGGTTGAAGGAGTAGATTTGCCAAGAAGTCATGGTACAAAATCCTTGCATGGTATTTGAAGCCATTGCTTGTGTGTAGAGAATAGCAAGGGCATTGGATGGAGGTGAAGGAGTAGTTCCACCTCAACCATTATCAATCAAATGCCACACATGGGGGGACCAATATCAATGGAACTAGGCAACCTTCAATTTTGAGACCAAGGAGAACAAATGCTTCAAGGAGAATAGAGATGTGTAGAAGAATGGAGAAATGGAGTCCCATGAGGAGAAGGAACTCAAGGAGAACAACATCATTGTTACGATTGTGGCCAAATTAGGCACATATCTACCAATTGTTGTGCTTGTCTCCCTAGAGGCTCTCGGCCTTCATACAAGTGATCTTTGAACAACATGGAGAGATGCACTAAAGAGGAGGAGGTGGAAATCACTTTGGAAAATGAAGATCACCAATAAATGTACCTCGTGGCCTTATTGGCTCAATAAGGAAGTAGAAAAGCAAGGGAAGGAAGAAGACAAGTGCGCAAAGGTCCCAAAAGGCAACCTCACAATTGATTGTTGTGAATGGAGTCCTAGAAGGCAATCAAGTGAAAGTATTAACAGATCTGGGAGCAACAAAGAATTTGTTGTCTCACTTTGTTGCAATAAGATTGGGAATGGATCTAGAGAGAGATGAGAGCAAAGAAGTAGAGTTACCTAACAGGCAAACAGAGAGGATTAGATCATTACCTAGACGGGTAACACTCTCTGTATGAGAATGTCATGAAGCAATTGAGTGGCAAGTGGTACAATTAGCTCATTATGATGCAATCTTAGCCATGCCATGGATCAAGCATTACAACCTTGTGGTAGATTGGAGGAAGAAAGTAGTGAAAACCCACCATTGGTTGATCATTGGGGTTAAAGAAAAATCACACAAGCAAGAATTGCCTCTCTATGTCATAGGGATAGCAACTATCTATAAGACCAATAGATGTTTCATGGGTCTAATAAGAGAAGTCCAAAGTGCATAACTTGATAGATAAATTCCTAAGAAATTGAAGGATGTGGTAAATGAGTTCCAAGATGTCTTTCTTGTTGATCTACCCTTAGTATTACCACCAAAAATTAGAGTAGATCATAAAGTGAGACACTCCCAAAGAAGACACTTCCTTGTAAGGCTCCATATTGCCTATCATCTCATGAGTTGGAGGAGTGTAAGACTCAAATTGAGGATATGCTATAGAAAGGGTCCATCCAACCCAATGTATCACCATATGGGACCCCTGTCTTGTTTGTGAAGAAGAAGGATGGTACAATGCACATGTGCATTGACTATCAAGGTCTCAATCAACAAACAGTGAAGAACAAATACCCCTAACCTTCCATGGATGACCAGTTTGATCAACTCAATGGAGCAAGACACTTCACCAAATTGGACTTGCGGAGCGGTTACAATCATATCCAAATTGCAAAGGAAGATGTGTATAAAACTACCTTTTGAACCAGGTATGGCCACTTTGAGTATCTTGTGATGCCTTTTGGCCTCACCACCAATGCACCTACCACTTTCATGAGTCTATATGAATGACATATTTCTTCCATATTTGGATAAGTTTGTTATCATCTTCCTAAATGACATCTTAGTATACAGTAGCACAATGACAAAACACAAACAACATCTACAAGAAACCCTCCAAATTCTAAGACAGAATTGATTGTACTCCAAAATCTCAAAGTGCAAGTTTGGCAAGTCTGAAGTAGACTACTTGGGGCATAGAGTAAGTGTAGAGGGTATTCAAGTATTGACAAATAAATTAGAGGTCATTCAAAAATGGAGTGCCCTAGAAGATCAGGTTCAACTCAAGAGCTTCTTGGGGTTGACATGATTCTATTGTCAATTTGTCAAGGACTTCTCCAAGGTTGCACAACCTTTAACGGCACTACTTGGCAAGGGGAAGAAGTGGACGTGGAGAACCACACAAGAGTTAACCTTTCAATAATTGAAAGTCACCTTGTTACATGCACTAATCTTGAAGTGGTATGACCCAAAACATCCAATCAAGTTAGCTATAGGTGTAGCAATAGGAGCAGTCCTACAACAAGAGTGGCATGATAGATGGCATCCAATTGCATATTTCTCTTGAAAGTTGTTATTGGAAAAGTGTAACTATCACACCATAGAACAAGAAGAGATGGCCATTGTCCTTGCAACCAAGCATTGGAAACACTATTTGTGCAAGAAGGTATTTGTAGTAGAGACAGATCACAAACCTCTAGTTTACCTTAAGATGTAGAAAGATCTATTTTGTTGCCAAATTTGGTGGGCAAAGTGGCAATAAAACTTCAACTTCAACAACACTTCCACCAAAGTGGAAGGTAAAAAGCAACTTGCAAATGCATTCACCCACATGTTGATGGCAAACAATTTGGTGATAGAGGTTAAGATTAACCCTAAATTCTAGCCAGAGAAATTGGCTATTACAAAAAATAATCCATAGATTGTAGGAGCGCAATCATCCAAAGGTGCACCAACACCCAAGGACTCATCTTTTGTGATGGCAAATTATGAATCCCAAATGTCCCAAAATTATGCATCTCCATTCTAGCAAAATGTCATGATTCAGCCATTGCATGTCATATCGGAGTGCACAAGACCTTGGATGCAGTCCAACGCCATTACTATTGGCCCAAGATGAGCAACAACGTGATGGACTACATCCGTAGCTGCCTACTCCTTCAACATAACAAAGCTTCTAATCAAGCTCTTGCAAGGCTCCTTCAACCTCTCTCCCCTCCTACACAACATTGGGAACAAGTGAGTATGGATTTCATCTGTGAATTACCCAAGACCACCTTAGGTTTTGACTCCATCGTGGTCTTTGTGGACCAGCTCAGCAAAATGATTCATGTACACCTTACCACCAAGGATGTGACCGCTCCACAACTAGCTCAATTATACTTAGATGTAGTCTTCTCTCACCATGGCTTATCTTGAGTACTCATCACCGATAGAGGCACTCAATTCACCTGTTTGTTTTGGCAAACACTCTTTGGTTTCTTCAAACCCAAGTTGGCCATGTCCACAGCTTACCACCCACAAATAGATGGAAAAACAGAGCGGGATAATTACACGATTGAAGACATGTTACGCGGCTTCACTTAAGAGGAGCAAGAGAGGTAGAACACCCTTCTCCTATTGGTGGAATTTGCTTACAACAATTCGGTGAATGCATCCACTTGTGTCACTTTGTTCTTCCTCATGTATGGTGAGCATCCCTTCACACCTTCTAGCTTGATGAAGATTTGTCTGATGGCTACCAAGGTTGATGTAGTCAACACATTTGTTTCTAAAATCCAACAAGGTGTAAAGAGCACCAAGCATAGATTGATGATTGTGCAAAATCAACAGAAGCAACATGCCAATGCACACCTTAGGCACATAGAGTTCAATGTTGGGGATCAAGTGTGGCTATCTACAACCAACCTCACATTAATTGGCTCTTGTAACCTCAAACCTTGTTCATTGGGCCTTTTTCTATTCTTCATCGAGTCGGCGTTGTGGCCTATCACCTTGAGCTACCACTACACATGAAGATCCATCTAGTGTTCCATGTTTCTCTACTACATAGATATGCTCCCTGATTGGACCACTGTCATTCCACACAAGACATTTGACCTTGTCCAACACTCATTGATGGCACGGAGGAATATGAAGTGGAGTGTATCCTCCAAAAATGCATCTGAGGTATTTTCCGTGGGTGGACTATTAGGCATAGTGGAAAGGTTAACTCCTCTATGAGGCAACCTGGGAGCCCGCTGCTAATTTGACACATGCACCGGTGTTGGTGCAAGCATTTGAGCAATAGTTGCATAACGAGGACATTATGTCTTAAAAGGAGGGAGGTTTGTAATACCAAGAGCTAGACATATGATCTAGATATGAAATTTGGTTTGATAACACCTAGAATGATGTTATACATGATGGAAAAAATAGATCAAATAGAAGTATCACCAAAAGATTATTTCTAGAAATAGGGCAAAAACCAAAATAGACTTGAAAACCTTAGAACCAATAGCTAGACATATGATTTAAATGTGAGAATTGGTTTGGTAACATCTAGAAAGATGCTGCACACATGATGGAATAAATAGATCAGAAAGAGTTATCACCAAAAGTAGACTTCTCTTAATAAAGTAGGAAACAAAATATACCTAAAATCTTTGAAGGCAATTTTGGAGGCCTAAACGGATGAATTAGGCCTTGAAAATGTGCACATTCCTCCCCTCCCCCCCCCCCCAAAATAGAGGGAAAATTGGTTTTTCCTCTTCCTTGGTTTGTCTCATTGAGAGCTTTGCAATGGTACCTCACCCACGTGATTCTGAGATTCCTACAAGAAGATTCCCTAAAATATTCCCTCTAGTCAAAGCTTGTTTGACCAACTAGATAGGACCAGGACCGACATGTCACCCATCAAAGTAAGTAAGGTGGATCTTGATGACATGTCACCTATCTATGTGCCTAATCTTATGGTGGAGCTTCCTTGGAGGAGATCCTCTTTGTCCATATAATAATGAGAAGGTGCTTTTTTGGGCATCAAAGTTTTGAGTCTGAAACTTTTGTTTGTGTGTCGGTGTTCCCTGCTATCCTTGCAACATTACATCTCTGCCCTTAGATTAGTTGCATGCATGGGTGACATGTCGGTCTTAATCCTATCTGGTTGGTCAAACCACCTTTGACCAGTAGGAATCTTTAGAGGATCTTCATGTAGGAATCTCCAAATCACATGGATGAGGTACCATTGGAAATTTCTCAATGAGACAAACTAGGGAGGAGGGAAACCCATCTTTCTTTGTTTGGGGGAAATGTGCCTATATTTTTGGCCTAATTCATCTGTTTAGGCCTCCAAAATTGGCTCTAAAGTTTCCATGCTTTTTTTTGCTCCTACCCTATTAGTACAAGTCCTCTTTTGGTGACACCTCTATCTGATCTACCTAGACCATCATACATAAAATCCTTCTAGATATTACCGAGCCAATTTTTACCTCTAGCTAATATGTCTAGCTATTGGTATTACAACTTTAGGCTATTTTTGGCTTTTGCCCTATTAGTAGAAGTACTCTTTTGATGACACCTCTATCTGATCTACTAGCCCATCATACATAATATAGTCCCAATTATTACCAAGCCAATTTTCACCTCTAGCTAATATGTCTAGTTATTGGTATTACACATTGTCACATCCAGCAAGGTTGCCAACAACATGTGGAGTACAAGGTCCTTTGGAAGGGGTATCTCCTTCATGATACCACATAAGAACCTCTTTCTCACCTCTAGAATGCACAAATGGCCATACAAGAGTTTGAAGCTTCATTAGCAACGAGGACGTCATCGACTAGCAATGGGGGAATATGTAACAATATGGAGTTTAACGATGAAGTTAGTTACGACTAACACATTAACAAAGTAAAAAAGTAATAGATAGCCAATTTAGCCTAGAATATTCTAGAAATATCTATGAAACTTCTTTGGAAGCTTCTTGATTAGCTTATCTTGCACCTCAAGTAAGTAGCTTCTAGAAGCTTCCAATTAGCTTAGGTTGCAAGCCAAGTAAGTAGTTTCTAGAAGAAAGCTTCTTGAGAAGCTTATTGAGAAGCTCTCGTTTAAATTTGCTTGTACTCCAAGAAATTGGCTCAAAGAAGCTTCTTGAGAAGCTTCTCAAGAGCCAAGTATGCCCCTATAAATACCAGAGCCGAAGCCCATGCTAGGCATTTGGGGTTTACCCACATTCAAGTGTCCCAATGTGATGTTCTATTCTCTGATTTCTCTCCTCGATCTTGGTCTTTTACAAGGGAGATCCTTTAGGGGGACCCTTATTTGCCATGGCTCACTTTAGAGCTCTCTTGTCTACTACTTTGGCTATGCTAGGTTGTATGTTTCACTCCTTGGTAGTTGATACATACATTTTGGGCCATGTGGATCAGATTAGGCAAGCCTTTGACCACTTGACTACCAAGCTACATCTAGTAGGCTTGAGAGTCAAGGTGTCAAAGTGCAAGGTATGGTCCTCTTTAGATATTCCTTCCCACCTTGAGCTTCTAGAGGGGTGTATCACATCTACAGATGGACTACATGTTTTTTGAGTGTCAATAGGATCCAAGGATTTTATCACATGCTTCTTAGACATTGCTCTTGCAAAGGATGTTCTCCATGTGGATGACCTTCTATTACTAGGAGATCCATAGGTGGCATTTGGTATACTCTCCTTTGGTATTGCTCATCAACCAACTTATCTCATTCATACAATTCCCCCCTCCTTGTCCTTCTTATCATGTCTGAGAGCCTTTGATAGGATGATTATGGGAGTCTTTGGTGATATTATTGGACCATGAACATTTGAGTGTGTGATAGGGGATTTGGCACATAGTCAAATGGCTCTGCCAGTCTTGTGTGGATGGGTTGGCTTGCTACCTATGGAGGAGATGGCATCTATAGTGTTTGGGTAGTTGGGCTCTCTTTGTACCCCTACTTTCCTCTCATTTTGTGGTTTTTGATAGGCCGGTTTTGGAGACTTATGTGATAGAGGTGGAGGAGGGATCCTTTCCTCTCTAGATGTTATTGCAGCAGATGAGAGATATTCTATACCCAAAGGCATGAGAGGATTTTTCATCTTTTGCTTCACTATTATTAGATTGGACTAGAGATTTACAATCTTCCTTGATAGAGCAATAGTATGAGCATATGTTGCATTCTCTCTTAGTTGACTCGCCCAATCCTCAAGCTACTAGAGCACATCCTTGCTCTTGCTCCAACAAGGGTTCAGGCTCTTGGATCCTAGCTCAACCGTGCATTAGGGAATTTTGACTCATACCAGCTATTATCTCTACAACAATGAGGTTTTTCCTAGGTTTGGTCCACCCATCTGCATCTTCATTACTCACTTGTGAGTGTGGTTCTACAATAGATGCAAGAGTGGTCCATATGACACGGTGTCCTTTTGAAGAATAGAGGATAGTTACCCATGATGCTATTAGGGACATAGTGTTTACTATGGCACAAGAGAGTGGATACTTGGCTTAGAGAGAGCATTTGTATGCTTTGCATACAACACGTGCTAAAGCAAACTTATACTTGGTCCAAGATGATCAGGTGACAATAGCGGATATCATGGTAATGGACCCTATGCAAGATATAATTTTGGAGGGAGTGATTACCCATCCTCCTAGATGGGCGGCAAGTGCAACAATAGGTCGTAATGTCTCCAAGTATAGGAGCATGTAGCGAGGTCACCTCTTTGTTCATCTAGCCTTGGAGTTATATGGATTGATGGACACGACATTCAACATTTTTGTTAGGGAGTGTGCAAGAGCTTATCATGTTAGGCGCCATGAGGTCCCACTTTCACTCTCATACTTTGTAGTATATTTTAGACAATGTGTGTCCATTGCTCTATAGAGAGCAATGGTTAATGCAATCCATAGGAGAGCAATAACACAAGTTGATGCTTTGTTGGATGCTGCAGTTGTTTGTAGACCGTAAGACTTGCATAGCTTGGATATCTTAGGTATGGTAGGGCAGATTTCTCATATAGACTCTATTGGGGCTTAGTCCCATTTTACCTTTTTTGTCTCTCCCTTGTACGGCTTGATGAGGTCTTCCCATCCTTCGTGTTTTCTATGTGGTCACACTTTTTGCTAATTTTCATGGAAATGGAGCATTTTGGAGAATACTTACTTTAAGTTGAGTATTTTGGAGAATTCCTTGAGATTTTTTCTTCACAGATTTAAGAAATAATCATCAAGATTGTATATTTCTAGATTGTTGATAGCAATAGTAAGTATTTTATTCTTTAGTATTATTTTTCTTATTCTTGAGTATTAGACTAGTAGTGCTTCAGTTTGAGGAAAAACCCATCTACATTCACACTAAACCAACTACATCCACTTCTTGTAAAATTCTATTTTTTATTTCTTCCTTAAAGAAGATATAGCAACCACGACATCAGATCATGTGGAATGTAATCTATCAACGTCCCAAAATACATATTATAAATGGTGGAAGTAAGAAGAGAAAAAGGAAGCTGCTTAGAGAACACAAAGGATGGAAAGACCCCATCAAGCCATACAAGGGAGAGACAAAAAAGGTAAAATGGAGCTAGGACCCAATAAGAAGTAAGAAGTAGCTCTTAAGGAAGGAGAAGATGGCTACCATGTAGACAAAACAAAGGACGGGAAGATCCCATCAAGCCATACAAGGGAGAGACAAAATAGGTAAAATGGAGCTAAGCCCCAATAGAGTCTATATGAGAAATCTGCTCTTAAGGAAGGGGAACTGAAAAAAACCCAGTAATAATCACAACTTGCACCGTGTATTTGTGGTCAACAATGCTGAACAAACTGAAATCCCTCTTAATTTATTTTAACTCTTAATCCCTCTTAATTTATTTTAACTCTTAATCCCTCTTAATTCATTTTTCATAATATGGATAGTGTAAGTCACTAGTCCATGTGAATGGAAAGGAAGTCACGTTTACACCAACATCAGATATGTTACTTTTATTTTAGGATATATATTTGAACTATGTTCAGCAACATTTTAATAGAAAGAGGAAAATAAAATATCAGTTAATGAAGTCTAATTGAGGTATGTTGAAAGTGGGAATCCACACAAGTCTTTGATTACCCAACTCATTCATCCATAGAATTTACATTATTAATATTTCCCTATTTAAACACAATGGAAAAACATATGGAAGTTTTTTAATTTGTAAGGAGAATTATTGATAGACTTGAAAACATCAAAAAAAGGTATCATATATTTGTAAAAAGCATTTACTTTTGCAACACATCCACTTACTAACACATTGAGGATTTTTTTGGGATCTAGGCCCACCATGGAACTTAGGTATATGTCATTTGGTAGCACATCCAATTGCAAAGGACTCCTGATTTTGTTGGGGATCCAAGCACACCATGAAATTTAGTTTATGTTGTTGGGAAGTGGAGTGTTAGACAACATTCACAAAAGTCTTAAGTATATGAAAATCCTTAAGGAGAAAAACACATACCCATAGAAATAATTTGTATAGAACAAAAAAACTCAGAATGAAAAGTGCACATGAAACCAAAATTTTCAAAAACAAACCCAAAAGATAAAATGATAGTCCACTCACAAGCAAGAATTGTATTATATTATTCACTATGTGTAAATTTTTGGGGAGTGTTGCTCATTATATATGAAAAAATTACTAAAAAAATTCTTACCCATGCTTGAACACTCATGAATTAAGTTTTTCCCAATCATATGTCTTAGGTTTGAACCTAAGACATATGTTTTGAGAAAAAAATGAAAATTCTCATTATTAAATGAAAATTAAAAAAATGAAAATTTCTCATATTAACTCTTGCGTATGCTTGAATAACCATGTTTAACCTTAAGTCCAATGATTTAGAAAATAAAATTCTCATATGTGCTTTAGTTAAATCTTTAACATTGAATCTGCAAAATCTCTAAATTTGCTCTTTCTTATGCTTGAATACTTGTGTTCTCGCCTAAGATTAATCATTGAGAAAAACCAAATTCCCATGAGTGCTTATCATAATCCAATCTTGACTTCCAAAAGTGTGCAAGTTTATACTAATTTTCAAAAAAAAAATCCCATTTAAGCCTATACAACCTCAGCCTTAATTTTGATAACTATCTCATCAAAGCTCAAATGCTTGATCTAACTTCAACTCCTAATAGTGCTCTTGCCAAAGCTTGAACAGAAACCTTTCCAAGCATGGAAAAAAATTCTTTATAAACCTTCAATAAATTAATAAGATTTCTTTTGAAAACCTATTTTTTTCTTCCTAAAGCTTGATTCTTTCACACCTCAATTCCCAATACCTCAATCTCCAACATCGTCATTCATTAAGCAAAGAAAATTTCCCAAAAGTTCTATTCCATAGATCTAAATTCTTATATTTGTTTTTTATATAGCAATATAAAATTTATAGCACAATTCTCTATATTCAACTTGCATAATTTTTATCCATTTGATAATAACAATTTATCATTTATACTCATACTTAAAGCCAATAATTGAGCAACATAAGATTTCAAGAAGTCTAGAAGTGCTCTTGCTTGTTCCAAATGATTGAACAATGCAACATCTCTAAACATAATATAAGTGGTCTTAGCATGGAAGTCTTATAAATACTTTCATCTATGGCAAATGATTGAGTTGTGCAACATTTCAATAAGCACTAAAAGTGACCTTGGGCTACAAAGCTAGAAGAATGTTTTCACAAGCTTTAGAATGCAGTCTCAACCTTAATTCCTAAAAATAAGAAAATCAACCTTGCTTCCTTCTAAATTACTCAGAATTATTAAATTTTCGTTAATTTAAAGAAAAAATTCAGAAGTATAAGGAGTGTTTCCACCTAGACTTGAACGTATGAACTTGTACTTACCTACCAAAATTTGTATTGTTATCTTTTATGCGCTCTCACTCAAGATCAAATGTATGATCATATCCACTTCAAACAAATGTTATTGCACAAGCTTTAACATAATACAACCTTAATTCCAATCAATACTCTTGCATAATCTTAAACACAAGGATACTAGCCGTGATTCTCAAAAGTATCTTGGGTAAGATTGAACATAAGACATCATGTTAACTACAATAAGTGCATTTGCCAAAAATGATAAAGCTTAAGATTAGGCTTGAACACCTATACCAACCTTGATTTCCATTAGTTATTTTTGTTTAATCTTGAATCATAACAATATCCTAGTAAGATTCTAGATAGCACATCTTTATCAAAATCTCTATATCAAAATTACTCTTATTAGAGCTAAAACACATAACAAAAACCATTATTTTTAAAATAGCTCATTCTTCCACAAACAACACCTTGCTTAAATGATGTGAAAACATTTATTATTGATTAATAATATGTAATTAATGTTTCTATATAATTAATTTTAGAAGGTGTCTTAGGATCAATATATATGGCAACATAAGCATGGATTTATACCTTAATATGTTATAGTATTTATAATTTATAATTAACTAATTATTGTAGAAGGTGTCTAAGAATATCTAATAATAGAATATGAACATCACAACTTCAATCTTATGTAATAAATGTTTAGGGTTATGAAATAAATGATAATAATAGTCTTTAATAATAATATTTAATCTTAAATATTTATTTAGCTATTGAAAATAATAATGATACAACATTTATTATTTTCAATACTAACAGATGTTGCCATATATGGTTTAAAACATTTATTACATTCCTTTCACATTACTCTTCATCTTTGTAAAATATGATATCTTCTAGAAATTCATTAAATTCCTATATTATTATTCATGTAATGTAATCTTTTTAAGTTCAAACACATGAAAAATCATAAAATTTAAGATTTTTAAATTAAATGAGAATGATATATAAATTTTCAATATAAAGGAGAGCATTTTCTTCTTCTAATATTCATCCATATAGAATTCAGTTTTACTTTATAAAAGCCTAATCTACTTCCACCATAAGATTGTATCTTTGAAGCTTTACTTTGTAAGCATATCAAAAAGATTTAATTGAAGATTGTGAATTTGTCCATACTTCTCATTTACATTTAAATCATAAGAATTTTGTTGCATTGTTATATTTTGGTATGTAAAGGCAACTAAAATGAATAAAAGCTCAACAAGGTTTATATATTTTTTGATTAAAATTTGTTAAGTTAAACTAATCCATTGAACTAATTAATTTTAAATTTTAGTAATTCATAGTGATACAAATAATTTGTCTTATTATAATATTATAAGTAATCATGATATAATATTCGGATTCATAGGAACTACTCAAGTATATAAAGATTTAACACAAGATTATAAATATTCAATTTATATTTAAGGTGACCTTATTAAATGAAATAATTTATTTTTAATATTTAATGAGTATGGTAGTACTGTATGATCATCTACCATAAGAAATTAAATTACATTGTAAACTCTTAGAAGACACTAATAAAGAGCAAAGGAAGTATTTTAGTATAAAGATACTTAAGACATATGTAAGATCTTTATAAAGACAAACTAGTTTAGCAAGGTATTAAAAAATCTTCTTACAAAGATTGACTACAAAATGGTGAATTTGAGATTGTGTAACTTGGTAGGAAATAAACAACTAGCTTCTATTGGAAGCAAGCCTCTTCATATTTGAATTGTAACTTATAAAATTGGAGCTATCCCTAGTAGTTTATGTACATTGTATTCAATGCTTTGTCTTCTTTACTTTGTGTATTTCTCATATAGACTCTATTGTGGCATAGCCTCATTTTACCTTTTTCATCTTTCCCTTGCATGGCTTGATGAGGTATTCCCATCCTTGTTATTTTCTACAAGGTTGTCCTTTCTCCATCTCTTTTATCTCCTATCCTCTTAGTTCTCTTAAACACCTTTCTTTTATATTAGTAGCAAAGTAGGAATGGTCCAAAAATATTGTAGTTTACTTTAGTGATTTAGAATCTTGTCGTGTAAGTTACTATCACAACCCTATTTTTCTTTATGACCTGGTTTTCATCACTTTTGTAGTCTAATAGTGTTATAGAAATATTCAGCACTAGGGTAGTAATAAGTAGGACAAAATGATTACTTTGGGTCTTGTCCTTCACAAAGTTAGGATCAGGTACGACAAATATCTTGTACCAATGGAAAACATAAGCATTGTATAACAATCTAATCATACTAGAAAAAAATCCCAACAAGGCTTATGATATGAGATGGCTCATAATAATGTCAGAGGTTCTTGAAGCTCCTTCAAACAAGCTAAAAGGTCCACAAACTATAACTCTGGGCATGCTGCCAAAGAACCATTTGTGATTGTTTCACGCTAAGGATTTGTGCATGCAGCATTTGCATGCACTCTTTTCCAACCGTCATGACGGTTGAGAAAGGATTGGTGGTTGGATCTATCAAAAGGCAACTCCATCCCATGAGAAGTTACTTTTTTACTTTTGCAAATTTTTGTTCTTCTTGTGAAGAATTGCTCAAACCTCCATCCAAAGATTTGCAATAAATTGAGTGTATGTTTGCAAGAGTGCTAGTGGAGGTAGCACAATTGATATTACCTTTTGAAGACTAAAAAATGTCAGACCAAGTGATGGTACTCAAGACAAAGATCAAGCAACACAAACAAGATGAGATTGTTTGCACCCAAACTATTTGAGTGGGGATTGCATTGTAAAGTTGATTACTTAAAATTAGAAATATAGACTTCCTACTATGGGATAATAGCTTGATAGATATATCCTTGCTAGAAGAAATCAAAAGCAAAAATTACATAATAGGAAAGTCATTGAGAGGCAATCCCATCATGTGGTGAGAGGACCACTAGTAATAAGTCTTAGGGGAAAATTGTGCTCCATTTGGTCAGATTTACATTGATACTCCTCATGGTTGACCAAGTAAGAATTTAAAGCCTAGATAGATAATGCATTTGTCAAAGGGAAGTCCATAATAAGTATAAGAAAGAATTCCTAGAGGATCCTACCCAACAAGTCACAATGGAATCACTCATGAAACTATTTTGATTGAAACAAACCTTGTATGTTAAATCTTCACCAAGCCATGTTCTTCCAACTCTTGCATAATATGAAACCTATGAGTTGGGGGTGAAATTTTTGCAAATATATAAACAAGCTCCATGAGGACATGGCCCAAGGATCAAGAATGATTGCAACTCCCTTCATTGTATACTTCTAAATCAAAATGAACTTCTTGACAAACAAAGAGAAGGAGAAATTTTGGAGCCACTTCCACCATCCAACCTACTTCAATGGACATTCAGATCTTGCCAAGGAAATTATAAAATATCATGAGGCAGATATGGAATATGCGTATATCAAGAATTTTTTACATGTCAAGGAACCATACAACACGATTACAATTAGTAAGAAGGTGCCTACTATAAAATCCAAAACCCAAGTTTCCAAGAAGCAAAAAGAAACTTAAATTATTGACAAATTTTCAAGAGGTAGTGGAAGTGGTGCAACTAGAGGAAAATGTGGAAACAAAGCCTCCACAAACATCAAAGATCATTTTGATTCCAACAAGGGAAAGGAAAACTCCCAAAACAAGAACAAGTCAAACAATGATAATTCATTTATGCACATTTTGTCACCAAATGCCAACCACAAAGTCTCAAGGGAAACAATGAATGATGAAGTGCAACCATAATCACCATCCAAAGAAGTGCTTAATCATAAAGAAAAATCACCAATGGTGGAAGATGAGAATGTCACTATTGCAAGTCTAAAGAAAATACCCATGCATTTATTCACCAATCTCCTCCAATTAACCTCTATGGCCTAAGAGTCCTAGAGAAAACATCAGCAATATCATTTTGGGTGCATAAACCAATAAAGCAAGATTGTCCAAAAAATTGATGTACAAACCAAGAAAATTCCTCTTTAGACATTGGAAAGAAAAGCCTAAAATTAAAAGAAGAAGATTCTACCATGGACTGCCTGCAAGAAGTTGACAAACCATAGGAGTAGCCAACAAAAAAATATCATAAACATGGATAGATAGTGCTCTTCATGATACACCACAAGTACAATCTCCAATACAAGAGGACCAGACAAATACAATGGATGATATTTATCATCATTTGAAGTACAAAAATTTAATTAAATTGTTGATGTATGTCAACTTTGTACATGCAAATTGCTATGGTAATAGAAATGTTGGAGAATATCTTGTTGTACTACAAAGAGTTGGAAACAAAATCAACAAGCTAGTAAAACTCATAAAGTACCTTCATAATAAAACTAGTGTATCTACTAAGGACAAATACATGATTTGTATTGAAGCAAATGAGGTCAAAGAATGGGAGGACAACTCATCCTCACATGAGAAGGATCAACTACTCAAAAATTTCTACAAGAAAGAATTGGTGTTACAAAAACAACACAAAGTCATTTTCCAATGGGATACATGGAAAAGTGTAATGTTCCAAGGACAAGAGAAACACAAGAGAAGAAACACAAGAGAAGAAACACAAAAAAAATACAAGGTTCCATTCCTTAATACTTTGATGCCTCAAAGGAGCACCATGTCTTTATTATATAGCAAAGAGGATCCACTCAAACAGAGCTACACCCTTGGATCAAATACATAGATTTGTGATATGTCAACAAGCTGCATCCTTAGATTAGCCATATGGATTGGTGACATATTGATCTTTGTCTTATTTAGTTGGTCAAACAAGTTTAACCAAAAGGAATATTTGGAGAATGTTCATGTAAGAAACTTAGAACAACATGGGTGAGATACCATTGGAAAGCTCTTGCTGAGACAAACAAGGAGAGTAGAGATTAATACCTTTTTCTTCAAAGACAGTATTTACTTAATTTTCAAGGCCTAATTCATATGTTTAGACCTCCAAAATTGTCTCTATAGTTTTAGGGTGTTTTTGACCTTTGGTATATTAGTGGAAGTACTCTTTTGGTGACACCTTTATTTTAATCTACCTAGAAGATCATATATGACATCCTTAAATATATTACCAAACCAATTTCCACCTCTAGATAATGTCTAGCTTATGGTATCACAAACTCCTCTCTTTTAAGATGCAATGTCCTTGTTACAAAGTTGTTGCTCAAAAGATTGCACTAACACTAATGCATTTGTCAAGTTAGTTGTGTGCTCCTATGTTGTCTCATAAAATGGGTACCTTTTTCAATGTATGAGATATTTCACATGTAGATGGTGAGTACCACAAATGCATTTTTAGAGAATGTATTTGACTTTGTATTCCTTTGTGCCATCAATGAGTGTTGGACAAGGTCTAACTTCTTGTATGGAAGGAAAGTGTGGTGGATGGGGTGCATATCTGTATAGTAAGGAAACATAAAACACTAGATGTATCTTCATATGTGGCGGTAGCTTGAGGTGATAAGCCACCATGCAATTTGATAAAAGATGAGAAAAGGGCAAATAAAACAAGGTTTGAGCTTATGAGTGCCAACTAAAGTGAATTTGGTTGTGGACATCTACATTTGATCGCAATGTTGAACTCCATGTTACCTAAAATATGCATTTGCATATGGTTTTGTCAATTTTGGGCTATCTCAAACTTTTGTTTAGCGTTCTCCACACCCTATTGGATTCTAGAAACACAAGTGTTGATAGCATTGACTTTTGTAGTCATTGGGTTGATCTTTACCAAGATCAAAGGTGTAAAAGGATGTTCTCTATATATGAGGAAGAATGGTGTGACCTATGTAGATTCATTAACTAAATTATTATGGGCAAATTTTGCTAGTGGAAGTAAGGTGTCCCACCTTTCTTGCTCCTCTAAGGTGAAGCCCCAAAGGATGTCCTTGATAGTGAAATTTTCCTGCTCTATCTATCCATTGGTCTGTGGATAGTATGACGTGGACATGGCAAGTTTGGTTTTGAAAACACAAAAGAATATTTTCCAAGACAAACTAGTGAATTGAGTGCCCCAATTGATGATGAGCAATTGAGACAAGCCATGGTGAGAAAATACCACTACTAAGTACAATTGAGCTACTTATGGAGCAATCATATCCTTGGTCATATGACACACATGAATCATTTTTTTGAATCAATCTACAAGGACTACAATAGATTCAAAACCTAAGGTGGTCTTGGGCAATTCACAAAATAGATCCATGATGACCTACTTCCAAATTTGTGTAGGAGTAGAGAGGAGTTGAAGGAGTCTTATGGAAGCCCAATTAGAGACTTTATTTTGCTGATAGAGTAGGCAACTTCAAATGTACTCCATCACATCTTTGCTCATCTTGGGCCAACAGAAATAGTATTTGATTGCATCTAAGGTCTTGTCCACTCCAATGTGATCTATAATGGTTGAATCATGGCATTTTGCTAGGATTGTGGTTCTTAGGTTTGGATCATCCAAGATCCATAACTTGCCATCACAAAAGGATATTCCTTGGGGTACTAGTGATGTCTTTGGATGATTGAGCTCCTACAATCTATGGATCAGCCTTTGTAGCAATAAGAATCCTTGGCCAAAAATCTATGTTCACCTTGACCTCTACAACCAGATTGTTCACCATAAGCATTCTTGCCTTCTACATATGGTATCATCATGTTCAACCATTGTCTCCACTCTACTCAATGAATCTATTGATGAGACATATCTTTTTGTGTCTTGAGGTAGACTTATGGTTGTGGTATGTCTCCACTACAAATGTCTTCTTCCCAAGATAATGCTTCTAATGCCTGGTTGCAAGGACAATAGCTAACTCTTCTTGTTTGGTGGTGTCATAATTACATTCTATTGGTAATAAATTCTAAGGCTAGTGCATGTAGCAATGCATGTTTCAATCCTTGAAAGCCCAACTCCTATGTGGTTCCGCACATCCACTTCTTTCTCTTGCCAAGTAGTGTCAGAAAGGGTTGTGTAACCTTGGAGGAGTCCTTGATAAATTGATGATAGAACCCCCATCAATCCCAAGGAACTCTTGAGTTGAGTCTAATCTTGTGAAGAACCACATTTTTGAATGATATCTAATTTAATTGTTAAAATTTGGATACCTTCTACACTTACTCTATGCCCTAAGTAATCTACTTCAAACTTGCCAATCTCAAAATTTGAGATTTTGGCATACAATTAGTTTTGTCACAAAATCTAGAGGACTTCTTGTAGATGATGCTTGTGCTTCTTCATTGTCCTAATGTAGACTATGATGTCATCAAGAAAATGATGATAGACTTATCCAAGTATGGACAAAATATATCATTCATCAACCTCATGAAAGTGGAAAGTGTGTTGGTGAGACCAAATGATATCACTAGGTACTCAAAGTGACCATACTTTGTTCAAAAGGTAGTTTTTTGTATGCCTTCCTCCATGATCCTAATTTGATTATTACTATTTTGGAGATCAAGTTTAGTGAAGTATTTTTCCTCCATTGAGTTGATCAAATAGGCCATCTATGCAAGGTAATGGATATTTTTTCTTCATTTTTAGTTGATTTAGGCTCCGGTAGTCACTGTATATTTTCATTATATTTTTCTTCTTCTTCACAAACAAATCAAGAGCCCTATATGGTGATACATTGGGTTGGATAAACCCTTTTTACAATTAATTTGAGCCTTGCGCTCCTCCCAACTCATGAGGTGATACTTGATATGGGGCCTTACAAGGAGGTGTCTTCCTAAGAAGTATCTTGATTTTATGATCTACTCTCTTTTTTGTAGTGATCTTGAGGTAAATCATCTAGAAAGATATCTTGAAACTCATTGACCACACCTTTCTAATTCTTAGGAATTTTTCCATCAAGTTGTGCAATGTGGACTTCTCTTATTAGACCTATGGAACATCTATCTATCTTATCAATAATTATTGTCCTTATGATAATTCTTCCCTTTGAAATCTTTCCTTATCTCCAATTGTCTTCCATTGTCTAGTTCTCACTACTTTCTTTCTCCAATCTACCATGAGGTTATAGTGCTCCATCCATACCATTTTTAAGTTTACATTGTAACAAGCTAATCATATCACTTTCCATTGAATTTCTTCATTATACTCTCTTATAGAGAGTGTTACCTTTCTAGGTAATGATCTAATCCTTTTTTTTACCATTAAGTAACTTGACTTCTTCATTCTCATCTTTCTTTAGTTCTATCTTTAACCTTATGGCAACAAAGCAAGACAATAAATTCTCTATTGCTCATGGGTCTATCAATACTCTTAATTGATTCTTTTCTAGGACTCCATTTACAACAATCAATTGTACAATTTTCCTCCTCAACCTTTGCATACTTGTCCTCTTCCTCCCCTTGATTTTACACCTCTTCATTGAGCCAATAAGGCCATGAGATATATTTATTGGTGATCTTGATTTTTTGATGTGATTTCAACATCCACCTCATTGACTTGTCTCTCCAAGTTTTTCAAAGGTTGCATGTATGGAAGCGGAGCTCTAGGAAAGTAGGCACAACAATTGATGGCTATGTGCACAACTCTACAAAAATTGTAATAATGTTGTTTCACTTGAGCTTGAGCTCCTTCCTCTTATGGGACTCCATCTTTGCTTTTTACAAATTGTCCTTGTTCTCCTTGGAGCGGTTGTGCTCCTCAATCTTGGAAACAAATGTTGGCCAATTCCATTGGAATTGGTCCACCAAAGTATGATGTTTCAATCTGGTATTGTTGAGTCAAGATTACCACTTCACCTCATCTAGGTGCTCATGCTATTCTATGAGTAAATGCAATGGTTTCAAAAATGGTGCAAGGATTTTGCACCATTAACTCTTGGCAAATTTCTCTTTTAACCCCATTTGAAATTATCAAGAACTTTTGCTGGGCTCGTATTGGATATCATGATCTACAGATCAAGAAATGCCTCCGTGTATTCTTGAATGTTGTTCTTCTACTTCAACCCTTATAGTCGGATTCAAGCCATTTGCATAGAATCTATGGATTGGAAATTCTTTAGCAGCCGTTCTTGCATTGTTGTCCAAGTGATCTCTCTTTCTTTTTTCAACATTGATTGTTCCCAAGCATCCTACCAAGTGAGGGCTTTATCAATAAGGTACTCACATGCAAACATGCTTGGAATGATTGGTGATCTCAATTATGGATAATAAAAACTATTGATTCATTCTTGAGATCTAGTTTTCCACTACTTCCATGGAACATTATCCTTTATAAGGCTTGATGTTCCATGTCTTCTTTATCTATAGTAACAATATGGATTCATTGTTGACCAAGGTTGGTGTCATTGGCATGAGTGATTCTCTAGGTATTTTGGCTATTATTATTAGGTTTTGGAATGATTCCTCTTCTTGCATTTCATGATTGTTCCTAAAGGTAAGTATTTGACTTTGTAATGCCTCCATTATCATCTTGGATCTCCAAAAACTTGTTCAACATTCCTTGCATTCCTTGCATCAAATCTTACAGCTATAGCTCCATGATTCATACACATAATAAACACTCAATCAATACTTCTTACCTCAACAGAGGGTTAATATGATCACTTGAGAGAGAGCATAGATGATTATGATTATCATTAGGACATGAGAGGCTATCACTTAGTGATAATATACCTCATCCAAATTATAGATTACAAAATCCCTAAATATCACTTTTGGCCTAATGTAATACTCTGAGGATAGGAGACCTGATGAGAAACACACCATGAGAAACATACAATTTCACACTCAAACCTCCAATGCCCCAAAGGATCACCTTCTCTTTATTACAGAGACAAAGGGAATCTACTCCAAGGAAGCTCCACCATAGGATTAGGCACACAGATAAGTGACATGTCACAAAGCTCCACCCTTGGATTACTTACTTGGATGGGTGACATGTTGGTCCTGGTCCTATCTGGTTGGTCAAACAAGCTTTGACCAGAGGGAATCTTTTAGGGAATCTTCTTGTAGGAATCTTAGAATCACATGGGTGAGGTACTGTTGGAAAGATCTTGACAAGACAAGCTAGGGCATCTGCACATTTCTGAAGCCTAATTTATCTGTTTAGACCTCCAAAATTGCCTTCAAAGATTTCAGGCATATTTCGGTTCCTACTCTATTAGTAGAAGCCCCCTTTTGGTGATACCTCTGTCTGATCTATTTAGTCCATCATGTGAAATATCCTTCCAGATGTTACCAAACCAATTCTCACCTTTAAATCATATGTCTAGCCATTGGTTCTAAGGTTTTCAAGTCTATTTTGATTTTTGCACTATTTGTAGAAGTACTCTTTTGGTGATACTTCTATCTGATCTATTTTGACCATCATGTATAATGTCATTCTGGATATTACCAAACTAAATTTCACATCTAGATCATATGACTAGCTCTTGGTATTACACCTAACTACATAATGGATTTCTACTTGAATGTTGAAAGGGCAAGGATTTGGTATATTCAGATCCATTACATCATAACAATATATATAATTTTCAAATCCCACTCTTTATTGTGTATCACCACAAGTAGAATTACAAGGTTTGGTGAATTCATTACAATGTCTATGAATTTTGCTCCAAAATGAGAAATGAGATATACTCTCACTTACTCACATTGGATGTACATAATCTTGATATGGAATAAATTTTAAAATAGGAAGTGAGGTGCAAGAAATTGTCCTCTAGGAGCATCCATCCAATCCTCTCTCTAAAACACCCTCAATCTATCAATTGTATAAATTTTCTCCCCCTCTTAAATTACTCAATCTCAATAGCTCGTGTTCCTCCAAGAGAGATGACCCATTCACTTGGATGAAAACCTACTTTGATGCCATTTTAATATTAAAAGTACAAGAAAAAGACAAGGTTTCATTCCTCAATACTTTGATCTCCCAAAGGAGCATAGTGTCTTTATTATATAGCAAAGAGGATCCACTCAAAGAGAATTACACCCATGTATCAAATACATGGATTTATGACATATCAACAAGATACATCTTTAGATTAGATGTATGGTTGATGACATGTCAATCCTTATCCTATTTGGTTGGTCAAACAAGTTTGACCAAAAGGAATATTTGGAGAATCTTCATGTAAGAAGCTCATAGTCATATGGGTGAGGTACTATTGGAAAGATCTTGATGAGACAAACAAGGTTGGTAGAAAGTAACACCTTATTTTTCAAAGGCAAAGAATCATCTAGTTTTTTAGTCCTTCAAAATTTACTCAAAAGTTTTTGGGGTGTTTTCAACCTCTACCCTATTAGTGGAAGTACTATTTTGGTGACACATCTATCTAATCTACTTAGATTATCATATATAACATCCCTAAAGGTATTACCAAACCAATTTCCACCTCTATATAATATATCCAGCTAATGGGATTACACAAGATCACTCAACAATGAGCTTGTCATGAAGAACAAATCATGGCACAAGATGAAGAGGTAACAATAGTCAAAATATAATTGGAGGCTACCAATACTACGGAAATTGTAGTAGAGGTTTGGTACAAGAACTTGAAGGAACTTATCAGTCTTTGCATCCAAGAACTCACAACAAGCCTAACACAATCACACGATAAGGAGGAGGAAATCAAAACAAATGTATGAGAAGACCTAAAGTCAAAACTCCAAAGGGAATAAGTGAGCTAAATAAATGAGCATACAAGGCTTCTCATAATCATAAAGCACATGTTGATCTAATTCTTTGGCCTATTGGAATGGCTACCCAATGATACAACAAATTGCACAAAGATATGTAACACTTATTTCTTCCCAAAGCACATTTTTTTCTTTTTCTTGTAGTACTTAAAGTAGGAAATGTGTAAAACTAGTCAATCAGCAAAGAAGACAGGAGGTAAGTGATAAATTACCTTCCACCTTGAAGGAAATTGCATCTTCAAGCGGAAGATAATATAGAAGAGATATGTTATAGAAGAAGTAGTAGTAGTAGATCTAGACCAAAAGCACAAAATGTGGCCCTTCAAGATGGAAGATTGTTAGACAAGAGACCCTTTGACAAGGAAATCCTTTGCCTTGGAATGAACTTTGGCCTGAAAATCCATTTGCCCTAGAAGTTTCTTGGTATGAAGTTTCACAAATAAATGTGTCATTGACAAATCAAGGACCATAGTTAATTACCATTCAATTGTACTAAGCACTCATATGTGCAAGTAGTGATTTCTCACCAAAAGTTTGTAACAATTAGGAAAACACCTTAAATATCCAATTGGAGCTTGTATCCTTTTCAGTTTTTTCAGAATCAACCTAGCAAGATTTTCTATGCTTTCCACACCACACTTGGCCAGAAGTTTTACTTACACCTTCTCAAAATTTTGAGAGTGTGTGTCTATGTGAAGAGAGTTAGAAAGTGACAAAGAGACATAGATGAGAAGAAAGAAAGGAAAGGTAATGGCTACCCCTAGTGCACCAAGGAGGATGAGAAAGGCACCCAAATTCATCATCAAAGCTCCAAGATTAGCATAGTGGAGATTGTATCATAAATAAGAATTGGTCTAGAACAAGAAGTTAGAATTCTTGTTGTGGATTGGGAATTGAGCAAGCATGTGATGTTGCATGAAATGAAAGATAATTGAAATCCAAAAATTAGAGAATTTGAGAAAAAACATCTTTGCTTGGACCAATGAGCATTGGTGGAGAGTGTTGGGGCCTATTAATTCACTACCAAATGGCATGACTTTAGATAGTGTGTAGACTTGCTCAGACTTCACAATTGAGGCCAAGTTCAAGTCCACTTTTAGGAACAAGAAGACCAACAATGGTTGGTCTATTCCAAGTATCAAAGATCCTACAAGAAGGATCATAGTCAAATCAATCATGAAGTTAATCAAATCCAAACAAACAACCTACTTGAACAACCATCACACAATAGTCTTTGAGTATTTATACCAAGGAAAGCCTCTGAATTGGGTAGTGATGTTCTAGGTGAGGGCAAGAGACCTTGCAAGCATGATGAATGATGATGAATGATGAATGATGAATGATGAAGGAGAAGTGACTTTGGTGTCTCCCATCATCATCCATTTCTACATGAGGGTGGATTTACTAACCCCAAAAGAGAAGAAGAAGTATCATGACCACTTTTTCCTCATGAGGCACTTTTACAAACACAAGGAACAAGTGCTAAAGGTACAAAAGTACTTAGAGATTGATGTAAAATTTTCACAAAAGTAAGTATGTGGAGGTAAAAGGCGCCTACAACATCTTGGTCTTTGAGAAGTAGGGGCAACAAGTGATTGTCATGGAGCCAATACTTAGGAAATAATATGCAACTCCTTCTAAGCCAAAGGCAATGGCCACAAAGAGGAAAAGGAAGATCCTCGTGGAGGAAGAAGAGGAGGACAATGAAGAAGTCTTACAAAAGGCAAATTTGGGCCACAACCAGATCCCACCCCAACAACCAACAAAAAATATTTTGCAAAGATTGTAATCTTGTCAAACATGGATGCAGCCAAAGATCAAGGTAGAGGAGTACAATCTACCCAAACCATAACTCCTCTAGGAACAAAAAAATTTCCAAAGGAAAAAAAACACCTAACCAAGGAGCTAAGCCTTCTAGGCCAAAGAAGAGTATGGTAGAGGGATGAAAAAATCCTTTTATTCCCACCCATAGGAGAAGTGGAGCTAAGAAGGAAGGAATCTTTCATGCTAAAGAGGAGCTCAAGGTAGAATATGCGAGCTCTTGCAAGAATGAGGAAGGACATCAAGCCAAAGGTGGACTTCAAGGAAGAGATGACAAGTAGGATGAAGGGTCATCCAAGATGGAGATACCAGCCACAATAGAATTGGTATTTGAGCAGCAAGAACTGACCATCTTTGTTAAGATTGAGAGAGAGGAGAGTGAACCCTTGGCTTCATTCAAAATTGTAAGAGGAGAGAGCTCAAGCAAGAAGGAGACTAGATTGGTCATGGTAGTAACACTTTCTTGACTAGTGGTATACAAGGTTGGGAGAGCCCTAGAATTGATATAGCAACTCCTCCTTACAGACACAAAAGTCTCATGGTGTTACCCTCATAAATCACCTTCATCATGTGGCACAAGACGTCAACTTGGGAGGGATGAAGGCAAGGAGGGAACTGAAAGAAGTTTGTGTCCAGCACTTGGAGATGGGTAAGCAAAGCAATGAATTAGCCCAAGAGGTGGCCAAGCTCAAGGAAGAAGGCATAGCCTTGAGAAGAAAATTTTGAAAAAAAGGATGATAAGGTAGAATATGTCCAAATTGAAGGAAGAAGAAATGTGCCAATGACTTAAGCTTGAGGAATAGTTAAAGGCCCAAGCATTAGAGATTGATGCAGCACTTAAGTGAGAAGTGGAAAAGGTAAAGGCATCTCTTATAGCAGTGGAAGTTAGTCATTAAGAGCAGTTATGAGTAGTTGATATCCAAGTGAAGGAGCTCACAAAAAGTCTTAAGCAAAAGGAGGACAAATGCAAGAAGGTATAGGTGGTCATTTGAGGACAAATTGTGGCTAAGATGGAGGAAAGTTAGACCTAGTTCAACTTGGAGAAGACTACAATTTTGGCAAGGATGGAGAAGGCATAGGGCCATCTTGATGAGATCAAAAAGGAAGTAATAGAGGTCTCCTTGGAGATATTGAAGGCTTGGGACTCCAAATCCCTATGCATGCATTGACAACAAAGATATACACGGATGAGTGCTAACAATAGTTATTTGAGAAATCCATTGCTCACACCTCAAAGAAGTTTGAAGAATCCACAAAAGTACTATTGGAGGGAATTGTAGGGTACCAAGAGTGGGTAGAGTTGCTGATCAAGATCTTTAAAGTGTTAAGGTGAAGGTAGTTCCTTGCAATAAATTTTAGGAAGAAGATATCTATTAGCCCAAGGAAAATACATAAAAACTTGTTATTGTAGAATGCACACTTGGCCTCAAATTCTCTTTGTCTTCAAAATCTAGCTTTGTGATGATATGGATCTTTGGACAGAAATAATTTTTGACCTAGAACTAGATTTGTTGCCAATGATTGCATGAGTGTAAATAATTGTAAAATAAGTGACAAGTAGTGGTTGTGATTGGCTTGCAATTCTCTTTGGTCTCAAAATCTAACTTTGTCATGATATGGATCTTTGCCCAAAAATAAATTTTGACTTAGAACTAGATTTGTAGCCAATGATGGCATGAATGTAAATGCTTGAAAAGTAAATGACAAGTAGTGGTTGTGATTGGTGGTAGTTGTACAATTACTTCTTAATTGCACTTAAGATAAGACCAGTAGGTAGGATTAGTGATATGTAGAGTAGGAGTAATTAAAATATTTCTAGCACTATTAGCTATTGATCATCTTCATCAAAAAGTTAGGAGAATGTATATATGTATATGCAATCCAAAGAAGAACGGTCCACTTCTTCTATAATTGAAGCATTTTAGCTCACATATTTTCTTTAGTCCTTGTGTTGAATGACTTTCACTTACATCTTTGATTGTGTACTTAGTCAAGTAGAGGTGAGGAATCTTGTAGTAGTAATGTGTGTGTTGGAGTACTTATGTAAGGAAGTATGAATTAAATCAAAGAAGTTATCCTTAACATTCAACGTGAATGAGTGCTTGAGTACCTATGTAGAAAATTTGCACATTATCAAGGCAATTACCCTTGATATTCTAAAAAAACAAGTCAATGTGAGGAAGGGTTTTGGGAATGATGGAACATTGAGAGTACCACAAAATAGAATAGAAAAGTAGAAAATTGAATTTGGATTTTGTTGGGATCGTGTTTTTTGGGAAGAGATGCATGCTATCAAAAATGGTATCAAGGTACAAGAACCTTTGGCCAAAAAGCCAACCTTTGGACTAAAAAATGTCCTTCAAGGTGAAAAATACCTACAAGAATGGACTATCCACCAAGGTAAAAAAGGCTCTTCAAAGGGAAGAGGCCTTTGGCATGAAGTCACCCACCACTATCAAGAGCTTGTTAGATTAGATCTTTTGTGAGAGTGGTTGTTAATTTCTCTTTTCTAGAGGATGTCATGGTGGGTATCCATACCTTCTTCTAGAAGTGGTTTCTACCCAAGGTTAAACAAGCAAGAATAGATATCTAGTGACATTGTGATACTTTACCTTCATTTCTAGGCATTGCCAACCTATATCTTCATTGGAACAACATGTTCTTACTATTTATACTATTGATACATTGACACTAGTTTGTCACAAGATCACAGACTTTAGAATGCAGATCAAGGCTCTCCAAAAGAAAACCTATACAATGACCAACTAACAATGCTACCTTGAAGTTACTGTCGTGCCTATATACATTGCTACACAACATACATTGCTGTCAACATCATACACTATAGAAGCACAACTCATACATAAGTCATACATAGACTCTAAAGTGCCACAATAATCAGATTGCTTACCACTCTCAACTCAACACAACTCAGATCAGTACTTGATCTGTCACTCTATAAACTGCCAACAAATGGGCACTGATTATAGTGAAGCTACACCCACTCAAGCATAGAGAATCCAGGTGACGCTCGCCGGCCTCTGTCCACCATAGCCAAGAACTCGAAGGCTCAACATCAGAGAAGTGAGCTCTCTGGAGCTCACTTCAAAACTATACCCCTTGGACTCGAGCTAGCTCTGAAACCCTAATGGTCCCGTTGACGGCACACTCCACGGTGCAAACGGTGCAAAGTGATAGTGGGCCCCACCGTGAAGTCAGTACCCTGAACACAAAATCTTACCGTCGGAAAGTAGTCTCTAAGAAACTGCTGTAATAACTCTAACTACTATCACTGGAACTCCAGTGTCTGAGCATCTAGATGCGGAACTACAAATGGCGTGATAGTTGTCGTGCGTACATACATCGCTACACAACATACATTGTTGTCAACATCATACACTATAGAAGCACAACTCATACATAAGTCATACATAGACTCTAAAGTGCCACAATTGCCCTCCTAGCTGGCGGTTAGGTCCCTCTAACTCCAGATAGCCATCTAATCTAAGTATATGGTATACCCTCTAATGGGCAAAGATCAGGAGGCCGTGTGCTATGGAGCTCCATCGTTAGTCGCCTGTCTGCAATCTATACCATATAAAGAATGAACTAGCTATAGGTCAAGTACATCTAGGACATAACCACTGTCCTTGAGGAACCACCATGAGGGGTGGAGTCATACTTGCCATATGCCATCCTCTCGAACAACTATCACACACTAACATAGTAGCAGCTCCACCAGAAGAGCCACATAACATACACCTCAAGCTTGCACGTACAAGTGCCAAGCTTGGGTCCATAGTACCATCAATGTTTGGAAGGTGGCATGGTGCACAATTGTGCACATGATCCTTCCAGACAACACCATCATGTCCTTCTAACACAAGGACTCCAGATGGTAAAACCTCGCGCACTCTCAAGATAGTGCGGCCTGTAGAAACATCAAGTGTCGTCGGTGCTGTCTGCTATAGATATACATAATCGCCTGGATGAAATTGATGGATTGAGGGTCTATAACCTCCTCCTTGAATGGTAGCATAGCATAAAGTATCTCTATGCTGAGCAATTGCCAAGTTCTCAAAGGCCATTGGCATCACTCTACGAAAGATCTTTGCCCGCTGAGAACATGCATTGTTATCCTTTTACCTCAATTTTAGTCATTCTCAACTTGTATCCTTGTAAGATTGACATGTTCTTACCACAATATTATAAATTTGAAGGATACTTTGTTGTTATAATTACTCATAAATTTTAAATGATATTTTATCATTTGATAAGGGAAATTTAAAAGGTACCTAGGAACTTTAATAGAGATTTTTTTGTGCTATTAAGGTACTCAAAAACCTTTTGAAGTATCAACAAACCTTCATAAAGATTGAGTAACTTGGCCAGAGGTAAGCTTGTAACCACCTCAAATATACACTACAAGATCTTTGCAAAGCTTTGGTATGTATAGTTCATTCAAATAATTTCTTAGTACATCTTTTCTCTTCTATTTACCCCACTTATTCTCTTGGGACTTTGGCCATATAATAAGAATGAGATGGGTGGAGTCTAATTGTCTTCATGATTAGCTACCTCCAAATCATTTTGAATTGTATCTATAGAAATATAAAATGTTCATCAATAAATAATGTCAAAAAATTTAAATTTTTTTCTTGAAAATTAAGTTTATTTTTTGTTGGAAATGATGGTCAAAATTTAAATATGTGTTATTTAAATTTTGGCATTAAAATCATTTTCTCTTGACTTTGATTGTGATAAAAATAGTAAATGTAATCAATAATTCTATGAATAAGTAATACAATATCAAATTGAGCAACTTATATCAACATTGGAGATCCATACTCAACAACAACAAGTGAAAGGAGCAGCAAGAAGAAGAAGCAAGTTTTACTTATTTTATGCCAAAAGCATTCATTAGGAAGTCAATTGTAGGTGGAGTAAAGAGTTTGTTGTCTGATTATGAGTAAATATTTGATGACACCAACATACAAGATGATACTCATCAATTTGTTGCAAGCAAACTAAAAAGTATTGCAAAATCTTGGTGAAGGTATAAAGTGGAGTAATTACAACTTGGTTTTGTGGGCCTTATTTTTTCTTGGAAAGAGTTCAAGGGAAAATTTATATCTTGATCTTCAATTCATCAACTTAGCAGTAAGAGAGACAATAAATCAACTTTAACAGCTAAAATATATTTGTAAACAACCATATACTTTGATTCCAGAAAACTTTCATGTAAATATTGGAAATGTGTATTAGAGAAGCATTAATTTTTTTTCATACATGTGGGTTGAAGCCTTGTAGAAAGATGGAGTTTGTCACAAGAGATTTTAGATGATTAGAAGGAAAAAAATTTAACTTCTTTGTCTCTTCAAAACTTATGCATCCATACTATCCAAAACTCATACAAGCTCCTCCTATACAAGAAAATAAAGCAAGTTACATAGAGATTGATGTTATTTTGTAGAAACTACTAAGTAGTATTATAAGAAATAATTATATCAATGTAAGAGATGTTTCTATTGTTGATAACTAGAAAATAAAATTGTAGCAAAACCCTACCAATTGCCAAGCTAAGTATATAAATGAACCATGTGATAAGAAAAAAATTGATGCATAATAATACCAATCAAGTAACTTATTGGTTCTCATGGATTAAAGGCTAAGTTGTAGTAGACTATAATCTAAAAAAACAAATAGGGAGGACAAAAAGAAGATATAGACAAAGACTAAATAGGGTGAACTTTGAATACAAAAGATGATTCAATGCCCTATTGTTTGTACGTAAGGTGTACACAAGCTTGATTCCTTGAAAATTTAGCCAGTAGGTTCCTGTCAAAGTTAAATTCCTAGCCAAGTTACTCAATCTATATAACGGTTCCTAAACACTTTAGATCACACTAAGGTTTTCTAGCAAAAAGAAGTAAGCAACATATATATGATAACAAGAAGGATAGAAGATTTATTAAAGCCACACAAACATGAAACCTAAGAGGTAAATTATGCTAAGCCTCAACTTTACTTTGAATTTCTCAAGTACTCTATCAGCCAAATCAATTCTTAAGAAGGTTTCAAAGCATATTCTAAATATTATTTTATAAAAATTCCTAGGTACTTTCTAAAGAATCTTCTAAAATATTATTTTTTTTACATACCAAAATTTCTACTTAAATATTCTTTAAATTACTGTAATTTTAATAATTTTTTTCCATTTTCATATTATGATCCAAAGTAATTATTGTAAACTCTTGGAAAATTGTGGTAGTTAAAAGAAATCAATGTAAGTGCAACTTGTAAAGGAGATAAAAGGTATTTATTAACCTATAAAAGAAACTTCCTTTGCTGATGGAATGAAAGCTTATTCCTTTTGGACTCTCAATCCAATACTTGTTAAGCATGTATAAGATTATAAATGGAAAAAAGATTCATTGTTGCACCTTTACATTATAAGATTATTTCATGATCATCTTAGCTTGAGTACATTAGGTTAATGACAAATTCAAGTTATTACTGATGATAAACTCCTATATTTGAGATGTTTGTATCTTTGATAAAGACATTACCTATTACAAAGCTCGATATAGAAAATAAGTATATCATCATAGCTTCTAATGAAACTGTTTTGAAGGAGTAGATACTTCATTTGTAGTTTAAGTCAAACCAACAGTCAGAATTGATAGAGTAAAGATAAAAGCTTTAAACTCAAGATGTTAGATGAGATTCTATAAGGGTTTGTGGATATATTTCTGAATAACCTACTTAAGGATTTAGCTTTTGATCAATATATGCTCATTAGAATAGTATGCACCACAAAATTACCCTTATTAGTATATCTATCATTTATCTCCAAAGGAATAAGAATTACTTTAAAAGGCCTTGACGAAGCTTATGAAGAAGGATCTTATCCAATATACTATCTTATTTTAGAATGTACTATGCTATTTGTTCCAAAAAGATGGTTATCTTTGAATTTTTCTGTTTTATATCCTAGATTAAATAAATAAACTATAAAGAAGATGTATCCTTTGCCTCAAATGAATCATTTTCTGGACCAGTAAAGTGGAGTAAAATTCTTCAAAACGTTGAATTCTCATATGTAGTATTAAAACATAATCCTTTCAAAATAAGATGTATCCAAGATTCCTTTCTTATCACAATATAGATATTACAAATAGATTTTCCTTCCCAAAGTTCTTACTAATATTTTTGTAGTTTTCATGAATCAAATGTATTAAGGATTCAATAGATTGTTGGATATACATATTATGGTGTTTTAGATCATATTTTCATTATAGTAAGATAGAAAGAGAGATGTTCTCATACTAGAAACATGTTGTAGTGTTTATACAAGTGGAATTATTTTTGTAAGAAATCAAAATACAATGTCTCACAAGAGGATGCTACCTTTTTGGCTCATAAATTTTCAATTAAAAGGATCAAGATAGAAAAAAAATATCCATGAAATTGAGTATGAGCCCACTCCTAGGGAGCAACCTCTTAAAAATACATATGATGTTTAAGTATTCAATGGGTTGGTAAAGTTTTTTTAACAATTCTACTATTTTATTCATACTTTGTGGCACTACTTACCAATATCTTAAGTAGGGAGATAAAATTCAAATGGATTGGCAAGAAAAAGGATACTTCTTGGTAATAAAAATAATTATTATCAACTTATCTAATCCTACAATCATATGATCTAAAGCTTTATATATTTAATAATTTTTTTATACTTCTAATTATGCTATATTGGATATCACATTGGATATTAGAGCATTATTACTATATAGTTATAGTTGATTTAAAGAACATTGCCCCAAGGAGGTTAAAATTTGTTGAGAGAAAGTATTTTACATTTGACCATGAACAACTATTTATGGTATATGCTACCAAGAGTTGGTAGTATCATTAATTTAGGTATGTGATAACTCAATGTTGATCTACTAGTAGTAAAATGACAAGAACATTCCCACATGGATATGGCTTAGACATGACTAGATTTGAAGAGAAATTTTTCATTATTTTATTATTATTACCTATTTAACCTCTTGGGCAAGGAACACTCTCAAAAGAGTGTAGTGCCATCAAAATTAGTGAAAAGAGAAATTAAAATCAATCTCATAAACGTTTTAGTTCAAATGGTCCAATGCTCCCAAAATCCTTATCTACAATATCTCATTTCTTTAGAACTTTAGGGATCACGCACCTCAATCAAGTGCTAATGCTTACCTACATTCAACCACTTTTGTTCCTACTACAAGTTTCCTCACCTCTATTTGACCAATCAAACAACCAAAGATGCAAGTGTGGAAAATCAATACCAAGGATTGTGGAAGTCCTTGCATCAATACTTCAATTATGAAAGAGTGAATAAATTTACATTGTTAACTCTAATTTATCTACCTCTATTTGACTAACTAAACAACCAAAGATGCAAGTGTGGAAAATCAATGCCAAGGATTGTGGAAGCCCTTGCATCAATACTTCAATTATGAAAGAGTGAACAAATTTACATTGTAATAACTCCAATATATCTAATTTCCTACTTCTTTGCAAAGAGATTTAGTGGCTGAGGGATGTTCAAAATCTTCTTATTACTTCTACATCACTCATCATTCATCCTACCTTATCTTCTCCTAATATACTTAATTAAGAATTGCCTACACATCTATAGCTCACTTGGGGTCATTCTTTGTTGTTTACACTTAAAGTTTTAATTTGAAGTAACCTCCCTAAGATCTTTTTCTATACATTTTTTTAACTCTAATTGTGTTTCATGTCAAAGGTCTTCCTAGCTAAAGATATTCTTCAATGCCAAAGGTGTTTCAAAGACAAAGGTTGTTCTATTCTTAACAAGTTTCTATCATTTACCTTTAGGTTGGATCTCCTTTATCTTGAAATTATTATGAAGAACAATTCCTAATCAAAATATCTATCATATTCCTATATTCTACAATTGATCCAAGTAGTGTCTTGGTAGAATCCTCAAATTTCTTTGAGGTATTTTTATGGAGCTTGTTTGAGAGTCGCTTCAATCATTCATCTATGTACACCTTTGTCTCCAATGTGTATACTTGCAATCTCAATTCCCACAACTTCAATATTTCCAATAGTGCTTCCATTACCTCCTTTGCTATCCCGATCAGTTGATCTCATGTCATATTTACTTGTGCTAAGATTTTAGTCTTCTCTTTGTCCAATTGCTTCCAAACTGCTACACAATCTCTTTCTTATTATTCTTCATTCTCCTTCCATATTGTGGCAAGCTTTTGGATCTATACCTTGGAAATTTGTTGCTCATCTTGATGTGGTACTTCTATAGTGATCATTGCTACCTTTAATTTCTCAACTTCTCTTTATAGAGCATCAATATCATCCTCCCAAGTCTTTAGTTGCTCATTGAAATGCCTATGATGCTTATCTTCTTCTTAGCAAAGTGCCTTTTCTTCACTACTTAAGTATACTTTCTCGCCATGGCTTCTCCTTCCCCTCTTAATTTGGCCTCCTCATGCACCAAATTGTTATTATGCTTTCTAATGGCTATATATTTGGCATAGATCTTGGCCACTTCTTCTCTTGCCTTTGCCTTCTCTCAATGTACTCCTTGCATGGTGCAATGAAGATGTTCAAGCAGAATGGAGTAATCCATGATTTCTCCACACAACTCTTAGTATGATGGGAGCATTTTCTCCATCATCTCCAATTTTGATCCCATCATGTGGATGACCAGCCTAGGAATAGGTATTAAGGTAACCATGGGTGGTTCTCTTTGGATGATTTTTTCTCCTTCTTGGTAGGCACCAAAGACTCCTCTTTTTCCTTGCTTATGTCAACAATTAAGGTAGGTTCTTCATACTCCCACTATTTTATTTGGTTGAGGTCTTAGGAGTCTTTGGTCTTGGACGTCTTTGTTCTAATCTACTCCTCTTGTCTAGCCAGATTCTTCAGCCTTCTTTGAATCCTTGGCCTTTTGCTATTAGCACTGCTTTGCATCTTTGGGCTGGACTGCAATAGGTTTGATTCTACAACAAATAATTCTCTTACTACCTTTGTTACCAAGGGTCCAAATTATTTATTGTTCCTCTCCTTTATTTGTGTTCTTCTTGTCACCAAAGAGCTTATCATGAATCTCTTAGCTTCTTGGCTAGATTATACTGAAGTTCTTCTCTTCCTTTATCCTCCTTGTCTCTTTCCAAAGAGATGATTATTCTAGTGAATAACTCCTTGTTGGTTGTAGGCATGACAATTTTTGATGTCTAGCATGGTACTCTTGTTCTTGATGGGTGGTGTGTTCATCTTCTTCCTCATACTTCTCTTCTTCTTGGGTAGGATTATATTTATCTTCCTTGACTCATCTTCATCATTGGTCACTTATGTTCACCTCATCTTCTTCTTGGCTTCTACTTTCAACTTGGAAGGTATTGTCTTCTTCTTTTTCTTCTTCTTCACAAATATCATGATGTCCTTGGCTATCTCCTCTTGTCTCTTCTTTTTGTTGCCCAAAGTATTGTGTGCTTCTACATGAATAATTTTTTTGATATGGGCACATTTTGTATATGTGATTGCATGTTTCTTTTGCATCTTTTCTTTCTCTTGTGGATCATCAAAGTGTCTTTTAGCAAAGTAGAAATTGGGGTAATTTTGCTTCTTTGCTAAAGTTAGAAGGTCCATCCCAAGGGAAAATTGAATGACATAGGAGAATATAAGTATCACTCCTCCTTCCTCATTTGTATTCCCATTGAGTTCTTGCACATATCACCAAAACATTCTTGTCCAATTTATAGGCCTTCCTTCATATAAGTACTCAAAGAAGCTTGCCTAATTGTTGTTCAAGTAGGTAGTTTATTTAAACTTGAACAACTTCATTATTAATTTGGCAAGGTTCTCCAAGAAAGATCTTTGTATCCAAGTATTGACCAACCATTGCTGGTTTTGTCATCCTTGAATGCCACCTTGAACCTTGCACCCATGCTCACATTCTGTTGGGTCTGTTATGCATCTAGAGTCATGGTATCCAAGAATGAGTTATCCAGCCCCAATAATTTTTGCCAATGCTCCTCCATCCATGCAAAGATATTTCCACATAAATTCTCCATCCTTGGATCTTTGTTATCTCTAATTTCCATAAGCATTACTTGATTGCTCAACTCCCAATTCCACAATAAAAATTCAACCTTCTTGTTGTAGAGAAACTCTTCTCTAGAGTGGATTGGCCACTTGGTCAATCCAAGTAATCTTGGAACAATTGCAAGCATTGTTCTATGACATTTAGGCCCTTGAGGCACTATGGCTATGTCTTTCACTTTCATCTCTAGGTAAGCAATCTACATGCAAAGATGCTCTCTCTTCTTACAACTCTTAAGTCTTGCAACTTCTTGCCAAAGGTGGGGAGAGGTCTTACTTAGCTAAGGATTTGTGCTCAACTATACTAAAAAGTGGAAAGGTGTTATTTTGATCTGAGTTGTATTGTATTGATTGAACCAATATAATTGTTTTCTAGGTACACCCAAGGTGAGTGGTCAAGACTACACATGTGAGCATTTTGGTATATCAAATGGTTAACTCTAACTTCTTGTTCCAATGGCACCACATTCATGTCATTAGGATCTATTTTAATCGATTGAATTTTAGGCAAAAGGTCTTCTAAGGCAAAAGGTGGATAATACCAAAGATCTCTTTAAGCCAAAGGTCTTTGTTCTCAATTTCCTCAATGTAAATTCACTTAATTTTACAACCATTCTTGGCCTCTTGATGATCCACTTCTCCTTCTCTTTTCCTTTTGCTTGGTGTAATTTCTCCCATGTCAAAGGTAATTCTGATAGTCCACTTTGTGCCTCCTAACATAGATTTTTATATTTTTTGTGCAATTAGTTAATTACCTAGGTTAGATTTACATTAGCAATTAGTGTTTATATCCTAGTCACCATAAAGATATATTGACACATACATTCAAGAGATATCATTGGAATGAAGCCACCACAACCCACATAAGAGATGACGGTTCCAAGACCACAAAAACACAACCACCATCACAATCATAGTTACGGGATGCCATGTCAATATTTGGCCATCATTCTTAAATGGTTCAACTTCCCTCAAGCAATTGTTGCCATGTAGGAGAAAGAATTGGTCTTGGTCACCATCAATCCTTGTGCTACTTCACACATGTGGAAATAACAATGTTTCACCATTAATGATTGATGAAAATCTGCAACGGACAGACTAAGTATGATAAACATCTTGCCTCAATCAATTGAATTCATGCCACTTTGAAATTCACAAGGCAATTCAACCATGCACATTAGTGGATCCTTTAGTACAAAGTCTTGATTCATGAGATGTAGCATAAGAGGTTGTGTGAGCGGGTGATCAAGATTCAAGAGAATGCAAAGGCAATTGAGAGTATTTAATGTCAAAGTGTTGGGCAATGTGATGTTGCCCAAGAAGAAGAAAGCACCAACTACAGTTGCTCTCCATACTTTGGGAGTGGAGAAATGTGTACACTATTATGATGCAGAGTACCTCAACTCCAAGCATTTGTAGCTCTTGCTATGGATTTGAGACTTTAGTTATCTCTTGATGATGTTGGAGATAAAGGAGAAGAAGAACCAAACTTCATTGACCTATGTGGTAAAGTGTTTGATTGGATGGAGGAGCATTGGCAAAAGGTTCTTGGGTTAGACTCTATGCTTGGAGCAATGTACCTTGACCAAGAGTGCCTCCACCATCAAAAGATATGACAAGGAAATTCAAGGCCTTATTCAAATACACAAAGATATAGAATGGCTAGAAGACAAATGAGTATAATGATCCTTCCCATTGCACTATGGTTATATTGCACATGAAGATCTTCAAATTGACAAGGACAAGTTAAGTTAAAAATCAACAAGCCACCTTCTTCTAGCTATTGCATGAAAGGAAACCCATGGATTGTGCAATGATGTTTTATGATCATGCTTGTGAGATGATGAATCAATTACATACACATGGAGGGAACACCTTCCTCTCTCTATTCATCTTACACTTTTACATCATGATGTGGTTGTTGAAGAAGGAAGAGTGGACACTCCTCCTAGCATACTACCCAATAGGCCATCAAGCCTAACCCTAAGCATATGGTGGTAACAAATAAGTATAAGGATGCCTTCCTCCAATATCAAAAGAAAAGGAAATGGATGCTAATTGATAAGGTTGCAGGAGCAAGCACAAAAAATTAAAGGCAATTGCAATGCCAACCCAATCAAGGAAGAGACACCAGCCTAATCATCAATGTGTGAGAGCTCTTTAGATGAGGAGAATTTGTAATCCATATGTGATTTGGGTCAAGATGAGAGGCCACAGCTCACAAGGAACTTCCCAAGTCAAAGAACCACAAGTAAGTTTGAAGAAGGAATTATTACCAGTAAAGGAGGTGGAGCCTCAAGAACAAGAGACCTCCTTCTCCCAAATCAAAGTGTCCTTAGAAGGTAAAGGAGGCAATGTGGATTAGGGTGTAGATATACAATCCACCTTGTGGCCATGGTGGTGTTGGGAGCATTGGATCAGCCTGTCACCAAGAGAGAAGAAGAGATGATTGTTGACAAGGAGGAGGACATTTTGATATCATGGTTGCAACTAACCTTCCTTTGACACTAGGAGTGGAGATAGTGAGGAGTTCACCTGCATTACCTTTAGAAGGGCAATGAGTGGTGACTCCATCCCAAAGACCTATACTCAAGGACATTTGGACCACATCTTCACAATTGCACGAGAGAAGGTTCTTGAGTGCAAAAAATGGGAAGGGTTTAAAATGACATCTCTTCTTAGACCTAGATGAAGTAATTGCAGCTTCAATGGCTATTGCTAAAATTGAATTAGCCACTAAAGTGTTGGATAGTAGAAGATCGATGAAAGAGAAGGCAATTTCAAGTTCTCCACCAAGATCCTATGAAGACCACACCTCAGTGACCACAACACTTGGTTGTGTTCACCCATAAGAACACTAATACAACAACATGAAGAAATAAGGGCCCGTTCCCTACCGGCCTATGAGGAGCTAGGAGTAAATTACCCTATAAATTACCTACTCTTGTCAACCTAGGTTGTTCATATGTTAGAGCTTGTGTTAAAAGCCATGGAGGATCTCTTGCATGTGTATCAAGATACAACTTGATCATGATGGACTACAAGAGCTTGATAGAGTTTTTACACTATTAAATTCAAAAGGCTATTTACACGAAATTGGGAGCAAAGAAGGAGTTGACCAAGGCACATGCTAGCATTGCATACTTGGAGGCTCAACTTACATAGCTCTAGAGGCATTGCCAATACCAAGAACCTAACCTAGATCAGTTGGTGGCTCATGAACTTATGCTATTGAGAGAGGTATTTGTGGTAACAAGAAGAAGAAGTTGTCACTATGATCAAATTCTAGCAAGTTGGACTAGACAAAGAGAAATGGTCTTAGGTGCCAACTCATCACAACTATTTTAAACTAAAGTTTTCTCATGTAGATAGGGATGTGGAGTTGCAACAAGCAAGAGTGGAGTATGACACCTTGTCCAAAACCACAAGGTGTGGAAGAAAGATAAAAATACCTTGTTGGAATAGTATTGAATGGAGCTACACCTAGTGAAGGACAAGCTCACAATAATGAAGGTTGATACTAACAATTGTGAACAATTATTTATGGACTACAAGGTGGTCCAAGAGGAGAAGTTGATGGAGAAGAACGAGGAGATGGACATGATGAAGAAGGAGATATCAAGTGCACAACAACAAATCTCTCAATTGGACTCCAATTTGCTAGCCCTTAAAAGGAGGTCCAAGCATCATGAGGAGGAGATGAAGAAGAAGCATAAGAAGCAATTGAGTGCAAGAAATGAGGAGGTGGTGTCTCTCAAGCAAGAACTAGAAGTTCTCTACAACTAGAGTGCCAAGGACAAGCAGGCTCTCAACATAGAGGTTGAAAAGGCCCAAATGCACATTGAGTAACAAACCATAATTTCTAGTGGCAATGAGGACCATGACCAGATCCTCCATGTGTAGATCAGACAAGAGGTGGATATGGAGGTGAAATCCATCCAAGATACTCTAGAAGATGGGCGGATGCAAGGGATCTCAATAGTCAAAGATACCTCAAACCAACTAATGACTCAAGTAGGAGTGGAGGTATTGACCCAAGTTCATCATGCAAAGCTCCAAGAGTTGAAGTCTAAGATGCATGTTTTGGGGACAAAGAAGCATTTGACAAAGCAATTGGCCAAATTAGATGAGAAATTGCCAAAGCATATTGATGAGAAATTTGAAAGCATCTTAAGCAAGGTCAACCAAGAGCTAGAAGAGTACATGGAGCATATTGATGAACCTATCCAAAGATGCAAGGGAAAAGATACATCAAGAAAGCCAAGTGGGTCAAGGAATTAGAGATTGGCTATATCGATACATATGTACAATTGTAAAATAAGATACACTTTGGGGTGCAATTGTTATACCATGCACATTGGAGTCATCCGACCGTTGGAGTTGTAATGTTATTGGAGTCAAACCTCATTGTGGTGGGAGACCATCATAGTCAAATATCACTATGATGGCCTACCAATGGAGATATGATGTCAATGAGAGAAGCACCAATCCGGTTAATGATGTTTTTATAATGTTGGTGACAACAATGGTCACATACAATATGATATTTTTGCCAGCACCATTCCATCCGGACCATTCTTCCAATGTCTAGTTGGAGGTTTGTAATTGCTAGAGTATACAATGATCGTGATTTTTGTAGGTGGCTTTATTGCAACATTAATTTAGTATGATAGAGTAGGAAAATTAGGATTAATCATTATAAGAGTTTAATCTTAGGATTTTGGCATTGCACAATTGTGGATGTGCACTATCTTTTTGTATTAGAAGGTATAAGAGGGATCACCTTGACATAATACAAGTTCAGTTCAGCTCATGCTTGTGCAAAATTCCAAGCTTTATCATTTTGTTATGCATATTTGTGTGTATGGGCAATTTGTGATTGTTTGTGTATGCATGAATTGGATTATGTATTGGGGATAATACAACAAAGACCTCTACAATCCTTAATGTGGCAATGTCAATATTGTGTATGTTTTTGTGACTGTTGGATAGAGGAGTGGTGAGGAATTTGAAATAAGAGTGCAAGTGTTGAGGTGCAGGAAAGCAATCAAGCTTGACCGAGACGTTTGATCCTTGGTGTTCTGAATGATTGAGGCAATAATTCAACAAGCCATGATGGTTGTGAGTGTAGTGAAGTACCATGTCTAAAAAAAAGCCCCTCTAGTCATGAACCTGCAATATAGAGGTGAAGAACACCTTTTGGGAAGGGTAGAACATTCTCATTGGTACTATACTAGGCATGATATAGGTAACTACAAGGGTATAGACCTTTAAGGCCAATGACCTTTAATACAAACTGAACCATCACCTTCAAAAGCCAAATGACAAGATATCTTTCATGAATGTGATTTGAGTGTTAATTTTCTCTTCTATATTTTGTAATTGTGGGATGCATTAACCTCTTTTGGGAACTGTCCTACCTAAGAGGATAAAGATACAACAATAGATGACTTGTGATAGAGTGACATAGTTTCCTTCACACATAGCCATTTCCAAACCATATTGTTGTAGGAATGACCTATTCTTACCAATTATACTATCAGTATGTCAACACTAGGTTGTCACAATACTTGGTATAAAAGCTTCTTCCAACCTTGAAAATTTGCTAATTCTTGATATTTCTATGAAACTAAAAAAAATTCAAAAATTGATGAACTTGTGAAAAGATGATCATCATATGTAAGCTTGTGTCATCATACTAATTACTAACTTAGCTACTTTTAAAAAAGAGTCACTTAAAGAAAATGAAGAATCAATATTATAGATGGGAGGAGCAACTCAAACTACAAGACATCAAGTTAGAATGAAAATTGGGTAAATTCCATATTTTTCTAGATGATTTTTCTTGTTGGCCAATTTATGAGAAACTTCAAGATTTTGTAATTATGCTCAACAACAATATATTCAATGTAGAGGATTATAACAAGTTAGTGTAATAACTTATTCTAACTTATTTACACAAAATCAAATTAAGGATTATGAGTAAACTTCTTTTTTTATCAAGAACATAATTAAGTATGTGTCTTGCATTATCTTACTTATGGTTTTAAATGCAAGAAGAATATTATCTCTCTATCTAAAGTTATCTTAGACAAGACAAGATTACTCATCTTCTTAAACATTTGTGGTGTTGGTCAAACATTGCTTTATATTTATGTTTTCTTGCTTGCTGCTATGAAGGTTGCCAAAGGAATAAGGTTTCAAATTTAAAATTAACTAGGCTTCTCAAACCATTGCCTTTTCTTACTTGAAATTGGTACTTATTATGGTTTTACTTATCATATTTTAAGGATATATTACTAAGTTTTTTTGTTTCCAAATAAACTGAGCAAGAAAATATACTTAGCTCCTATGATTTACATTGTAAATGAACCGCAATTGTGGTTTAGCTCCTCTTGTATTTTATCCTTGTATGGCTTGAGAGGTTTTTCCAACCTTTTTGGTTATCATACAAAGGTTACCTTTGATATGAAATGAACCTTAATTGACTCATTTATATTTTAAATTTGTGTTGTATGATCATATCTCTTGATTGTACTTATATTTAATTTTAGCTCTTGCTTTACAAAAAACTTTGGAAAGTATTATTCAAGTCTTTTGAGATTAAATTAGCTATCTTCACTATTTATAACTCCAAAAAAATAGTCAAAAAAATAATAATCAGCAAATATATCTTAGAAGACTTCCTTTATACATTTGTGAATATATACAAAAAGACAAATTATAATACTTTATTCAAACTATAAATTTTGTCTAGAATAATTCAAGCAAGCAAGTATTGGATTGTCTCTCATCTTTCCCCTAATTATGTTCAAGACTTCCTTCATTCTAATTGTTTGAACCAATTACTCATTCACATGAAATCCATCAAGAAGATACAAGATTTAAATGGTCACTTCCAAATTAGGATCTCCATCCACTGTTAGGTTTTGCTCTTATGCCTTGGGGTTATGGAGGATTTGGGATAGCTGACTCGACGTGGAAAGTAAGGATGGACTGAGAGACTATTGGAGGACTGAACTGCCATATGGACAGAAAAGCTTGAGGGAGTAAAGTTGGTTCTTGGTACTTCTACTGGACGTAGCTTCACATTGAGGTGAAACACATACCTTCAGTGTAATAGATGAATTCAAGAGAGATATGCTTAGTGTAGGAAGGTTTTTGTGACTCTTGTTTGATTCTCAGCAATTGGTATTAGAGCCGAGGATCATACAATGTTTTTTGATAGTTCCTTAGAAGCAGAGGGGAGAAGGTGTTCCATTTTTTGAGACTGGGAAGGATCACCGGTCAGTGTGATCACACATGACACAACCAGTTTGGTCCCGCCCAAATATTATGCAGCCTCATTGTGCTCACAACTATACAACATGGAGTTCTTGCTTAAGGTGATATTGGTTTCTTGGTAACTAGTAGTGCTGTGAGAACTGAGTTGCAGTGGAGAGGTGAATTCCTTTGTTGCAAGGCAAACTATGGATTGGAGTGTGAAAAAAAGAGGGAATGATAGACTAAATCCCGTGTTGTTGCTCTTGAACCTCAGAATCAACCAAGTTTCTGGTAATATTGACAAATTTCCCACATTTTTCATTTGTTCTAGAACATATTGTGGCAATTCTCTTTGAGAAAACTCTTGAAACAATTAAGTTGAAAAATTCAATTTTGAAGAAGTTTCTTGATATTGACAATAGCTGGGTGTGCAAAAGAGTGAAGGACCTAGAGATTTGGTCTACTAATAGGCCCGTACTACCTACAACACGTTCTGGCAAAATAATGTGACTAGTGTAGCTAAGATACAAATGGACTTGAGATTCTAGCCTTCTTACGTGCTGCAGATATCACATCTTATTGCCATCTCACTAGTGACTCCAATCCAATCCACACTAGCACTTTGGTTGCGTAAGAGGCAGGCTTCAATGGGGTTGTCGTGCCTAGCATGCTCTTTGGAGCTTATTTCTAGCTATTATTGGCTCTTGTTTTGCCAAAGTAGCTTACCTTTCTCAAACTTTGATGTTCAAGTCACCATTACTGGCTGAAGAGCATTGTTATAGTTGAGGTGAATGTGATCACAATTGACAGACTAAATCTTGTGATGTTGCTCTTGAATTTCAAAATCAACCAAGTTTATGGTAATATTGAAAAAATTCCCCTTATTTTTATTTGTTCCAGAACATATTGTGGCAATTCTCTTTGAGAAAACTCTTGAAGCAATCAAGTTGAACAATTCAATTTTGAAGATTTTCTTGACATTGACAATAGTTGGGTGTGGAGAAGAGTGAAGGACCTAGAGATTCAGCCTACTAATAGACCCATACTACCTACAACATGTTTTGGCAAAATAATGTGACTGGTGTAGCTAAGATACAAATGGGCTTGAGATTCTAGCCTTCTTATGTGCTATAGATATCACATCTTATTGCCATCTCACTAGTGACTCTAATCCAATCCACACTAGCACTTTGGTTGCGCAAGAGGCAGGCTTCAATGGGGTTGTCGTGCCTAGCATGCTCTTTGAGAGCTTATTTCTAGCTATAATTGACTCTTGTTTTGCCGAAGCAGCTTACCTTTCTCAAACTATGATGTTCAAGTCACTATTATTGGCTGAAGAGCATTTGTTATTGCTGAGGTGGATGAGATCACAATTCAAAAACCTAAAATGGCATGCAAAGATCACCTTCAACACTCATTGTGTCTTACTCGGGCAATGTTGAGTTTACAAGAACTTCTTTTGCTGATGTTAAAGATAAGGCAACTCTTTGTTTGAATAGTCAATGGATTAGTAGTTGGAGTAGAACTGCAAAGAGTGTTAACAAAATGGATAATGGAGGGATGTGGAGACATAAATTTCTACTCTAAGCCTTTGTAGCAAGCAATTCATCAACTGCAAATGGAGTTGTAACTATAGCTTGACCTCGTCAGAGCAGGTGAATATTGCTCCTTGCAGTTTGTTAAAAACAAAGAGATCAAGCCTTGAGGAGGTTTGTTGCACCACTAGCTGATTGTTGTGAAGCCATATACTCAACTTACTTGTCACAAGGACATCAAAGATGTTCATGAAGTGAAAGGTTGGCAGGACATCCAAGCCTTGGAAGGACAATGCGAGTGAGTGTGAAAGGTAGACAAGGCACCTTAGAAGTCAACTCTTCCTAAATTTTACCGATGAGAAGGACCAAATATTGGAAGTAGTAGCTCTCCCGTGGTGAAAGAGGAGTTGGGGAAGATTGACCTAGAATGAAGAAAAACCAGTTGGAATAGAAGGAAGGTAGGAGCTGAAATCTTGAGGAGATGGTGACCATGCTGGTGAATGTAATTGCTTACTTACTTGATTATTCACTGTTAGAAAGTCTAAAGATCTGCATAATCCTTATCCAGATTTCCTAAGTGAGTCACATAGTGAAATTTTGTATAATTGTATCGGCAGAACTCCTCCTGAGTTAAAGGTTTGTTGTTGAACCAACAGAGACAAGAAGGAAGTAGAACCTGACAAAATTCAGTGGGTGAGAAGTCTTAGACTTATGAATGTGGTGTAGAATCCAAGGTTTTACCTTCCTTGGAATTCAGTTCATAACTTTTGACTCAAGACTCGGAAAAATAATCTATTTAGTGCATTGGAAAGCTTATCTTTAGGGCTGCAAGTTGAAGTAACTAGATGTTGACTTTGAGTTTTTTAATGATTTTAATTAGTATTTATTTCCATCATATGATCACTCCCATAAGTATTGGAGTCTTAAGGTGGAAGGCTCAAGGACTCAAGAAGAGTCTCTAAGTATAGCAATAGCCTCCGTAGTACTTGTGGAGCAGAAGAAAGTCAAAATGTGTACTTTGAAGCTTGCTGGACCCAAGTTTGATGGCTGCATGGATTACTTGTGGGAACAGCAAGTGCAAGGAGTTTTGAGGGCAATTGGTTTGGGTAAGCTCTTGAGGGAGAAACTTGAGGATGTGAGACAAAGTGATTGGGATGATGTAATACCAAGAGCTAGCAATATGATCTAGATGTGAAATTCGGTTTGGTAACATCTAGAATGATGTTATACATGATGGTCTAAATAGATCAGATAGAAATATCACCAAAAGAGTACTTCTACTTATAGGGCAGAAACCAAAATAGACTTGAGAACCTTAGAACCAATAGCTAGACATATGATTTAAAGGTAAGAATTGGTTTGGTAACATCTAGAAGGATGTTACACATGATGGACTAAACAGATCAGAAAGAGGTATCACCAAAAGGGGACTTCTACTAATAGAGTAGGAAACAAAATATGCCTGAAATCTTTGAAGGCAATTTTGGAGGCCTAAACGGATGAATTAGGCCTCAAAAATGTGCAGATTCCCCCTCCCCAGATGGAGGAAAGGCTGGCCTTCCCACCCCCTCTGCTTTGTCTTGTCGAGAGCTTTCCAATGGTACCTTACATGATTCTGAAATTCCTACAGGAAGATTCCCTAAAAGATTCCCTAAAAGATTCCCTCCGGTCAAAGCTTGTTTGACCAACCAGATAGGACCTAGACCAGACATGTCACCCATCCAAGTAAGTAATCCAAGGGTGGAGCTTGCTGACATGTCACCTATCTGTGTCCCTAATCCTATGGTGGAGCTTCCTTGGCGGAGATCCTCTTTGGCTATATAATAAAGAGAAGGTGCTCCCTTGGGGCATCGATTGTTTGAGTGTGCAATCTGTGTTTTCTCTCTTCTCTTGTCCTTGGAGTATTATAGATGATATGCAAGAGCAAGCCATGAATAATGTTTTGCTTCACCTTCAGCCCCATGTGATCAAGCAAGTGGGAGAGCATTCTTATTGTACCTCCTTGTTTGATGCACTTTAGAGCAAGTATCATCAGAATGAGTTGTCAAATAGATTGTAAACCAATCTAAAACTAATCACATTCAAGATGAAACCAAGGACCAACATTAGATACCATGTGGATGCATTTTGTGACCTAGTAGTAGACTTGAAAAACTTGGGAGAGGACTTGAATTAGGAGCGGAAGGTGGCACTTGTTGGGCTCCTTGCCGCCTTCCTATCAATCACTTTCACGAGTTTTGTTGCACCATGAGAAAAAAACTATTACCTTTGAAGAGGTGACAGTAGCTCTACTTACCAATGACTTGCAACAGAAACTTGTTGCAACCTTAGTGTCATCTTCTACTCAAGGAAATGCTTTGGTTATCCAATGTAGGAGACCTCAATGGAGGACTAATGACGGTGATAAGGGGAAAAGCAAGCCTAGGTACATGTCTAGGTCTAAGTCTAGAGGCAAGTCCAAGGAGAGGAAACATGTGACTTGTTGGAGATGTGGCAAAGTAGGCCATGTGAAGAAGGAGCTAAGGGCAAAGGAAAGGTAAATGAAGGCTTTTCAGCAAACATAGCTTATGCTGAGGAGGACAATGATTTGTTGGATGATTAGTATGATTTGTGACGTTGTGTGTATGCCCTTTGTGCCTCATCTCTTAGTATGGATGATGAGTGGATTCTAGATTTTGCTTGCTTGTACCATAAATGCTATATCAAGGAGTTCTTCTATTCACTTTCAACATTTAATGGTTCAGTTTTGATGGGGAATGATCAGCCTTGTTGGATTGAGGGTATCGGATCCATAAGGATTTGAATGTTTGATGGAGCTATGCAAAAGTTCAATGATGTTCATTTCATACTTGACATGAATAAGAACCTGATTTCCCTTGGAGTATTGCATGCCAAAGGTCATCAATGGAGTGTTAATGATGTGGTACTTTGAGTCACTTCTGGTGGAAAGGTTATCTTGCAAGGTAACTTTTGAAAGAATCTATTTGTATTGGAGAGCACTACAGTGTATGGAGAAGCCAATTTAACTAGGTCTCAAGACGGGATGACAATTGTGTGGCATTCACTGCAATGTCATTTGAGTGAGAAGGGTTTGCTTGTTTTGAAAAGAAATGGCTTGCTATTTGGCTTGAAGACTGTGAAGTTGGATGTTTGCAAGCATTGCATCTTTGGAAACCAAAACAGGTCTGTTTTTGGAGTGGGGACCCATAGTTCCAAGAGTCTACTTGAGTGTCTATATAGTGATGTGTGGGGACCATCCCTTACATCCTCACACTTTGGAAAAATTTACTATGTAACATTTATTGATGATTAAGTGAGGTTTGTGTGGATTTATTTCATGCACCACAAGTCTGAAGTCTTTGCCACTTTCAAGAAGTGGAAGACCCAAGTGGAGACTCAGATTGGGGTGAAGGTGAGGTTTCTGAGATCAGATAAAAGTGGGGAGTATGTATCTAGAGAGTTTCAAGCATATTGTACATAACAAAGGATAACTCACCACCTTACCACAATTTACACTCCGCAGCAAAATAGTGTTGTTGAGTGGCTCAACCGGACATTGTTGGAACATGCATGGAGTATGTTGAGAAAATCAAAGTTGCCACATGAGTTTTAGGCAGAAGCTATCAACACAACAACATATGTGGTAAAGATTTCTCCATCTAGTGTAATCAACTTCAAGATGCCATATGAGCTAAGGCATAAGCGACCAACTGATTATGGTAGAATGAAGATATTTGGTTGTGATGCATATTCAATCAATAAGAGAATAGGTCCATGTTAAATTCTAAGTCAAAGAAATATGTTTTTCTTTGCTATGCAAGTGGAGTGAAAGCTTAAAGGTTATGGGATCCAATAGCGTGTAAGGTTGTGGTGAGTAGGGATGTTTCTTTTAATGAATCTAGATCATTCAAGGAGGAGGAGAATGCTCATCTCCCTACACTGACAAAGGCAAGTCTCCCATCCTGGATCTAGTTGAGGGGGAGATTGATCACTTAAGTGATGTAGAGGAAGGAGATATTCCTATATTGTAGCAAGTTCTTGAAGAGCAAGAACAAGTGGAGCAAGTAGTTATTGGTGGGCAAAAAAATGTGCTAGGTCAGTCTCAAATTAGACTTACACATGTTGATCAATCATCCAAGAAGGTTCATCCAAGAGGTCATCAAGGTTGAGGCTAATCGAGCTCCAAATAGATATGGTATGTGGATTCATTCCATAAATTTGTTGGATGATGACTTGACTTTTGGGGATGATGCTCATGCTTTTGTCTTGGAAGAAGGTGAACCCTCATCCTAAAAGGAGGCATGTTCTTCTAGTGAAAAGGATGAGTGGTTTGGTTCTATGGAGAGAGAGATGGAATCCTTGAGGGATAACAAGACTTGGGAGCTAGTTAGGTTACCTAAGGATCAACAAGTGATAGATTGCAAGTGGATCTACAAGTTGAAGGAGTGATCAAATATCTACAAGGCTAGGTTGGTAGCAAAGGGGTTCACTCAAGAGAAGGGGGTGGACTAAAATGAGGTCTTTTCTCTTGTTGCAAAGTTTTCTACAATGCGTCTATTATGTATGCTTGTTGCATTATTTGGTCTTACTTTAGATCAAATGGATGTTGTCACGATGTTTCTCTATGGCACCTTGTATGAAAGGATCTGCATGAGAAAACCTATGAGGTTTGTGAAGAAAGGCCAAGAAGACAAGGTTTGCAAATTGTTGAAGTCCTTGTATAGATTGAAGCAAACACCTTGCCAATGGAACAAGAGGTTTGATGTATTTACGCACGCTTAGGGTTTCAATGGGAGTTGGTCTGATCCTTGTGTGAACATGAAACCAATGAGTAATAAGACCTTTGGTTTTATTATTCTTATGTTGTATGTGGATGACATGTTGATAGCTGCCAAGGATAGATTTGAGTTGAACAAGCTCAAGGCACTTTTGAGTTTGGAGTTTAGGATGAAGGATCTAGGGTTGGCCACAAGGATATTTGGCATGGAGATCAAGAGGAACTTGGGCACTGGTCAGTTGTGGTTGATGTAGGGTAAGTATGTTAGGTTCAACATGGAGAATTGTAAACCAATAAGTAATCCTCTAGCTTCTCATTTCAAGCTTTCAGTGGCATGTTGTCCTATAGATGTTGTGGAGAAGAGTTTGATGGCTAACATTCCTTATGAGAAGGCTGTTGGGAGTCTCATGTACTTGATGACTTGCACTACACGTGATCTTGTCCTAGCAATGGGTAAGGTGTGTAGGTATATGTAATACCAAGGGTTAGCCATATGATCTAGATGTGAAATTTGGTTTGGTAACTTCTAGAATGATGTTATACATGATGGTCAAATTAGATCAGATAGAAGTATCCCCAAAAGAGTACTTCTACAAATAGTGCAGAAACCGAAATAGACTTGAGAACCTTAGAACCAATAGCTAGACATATGATTTAAAGGTGAGAATTGGTTTGGTAACATCTGGAAGGATGTTACATATGATAGACTAAACAGATCAGAAAGAGATATCACCAAAAGGGGACTTCTACTAATAGAGTAGGGACCGAAATATGCCTGAAATCTTTGAAGGCAATTTTGGAGGCCTAAATGGATGAATTAGGCCTCGAAAATGTGCATATGCCGTCCCCCAATGGAGGGAAGGCTGGCCTTCCCTTCCCCCCCTGCTTTGTCTCGTCGAGAGCTTTCCAACGGTACCTTACTCACATGATTCTGAGATTCCTACAGGAAGATTCCCTAAAAGATTCCCTCCGGTCAAAGCTTGTTTGACCAACCAGATAGGACCTAGACCAGACATGTCACCCATCCAAGTAAGTAATCCAAGGGTGGAGCTTGCTGACATGTCACCTATCTGTGTCCCTAATCCTATGGTGGAGCTTCCTTGGAGGAGATCCTCTTTGTCTACATAATAAAGAGAAGGTGCTCCCTTGGGGCATCGAATGTTTGAGTGTGCAATCTGTGTTTTCTCTCTTCTCTTGTCCTCGGAGTATTACAATGGTATCAGAGCGAGTGTTCTAGTCCAAGAGAGTGGATCACCCCTCTTGGAATAACACGAACTACTAAAATTGAGTAATTTGAGGTGGAAAATATAGAGTAATCGCTAGACTTAGGAAGGGCGTTAGAGAGCGGATGGGATGGATGCGCCGGGGGGACAATTTCCTGCACCTAGCTTTCCATTTTCAAACCCATTCCACATCAAGGTTATGTACATCCAGCGTGAGCAGATGAGGGTATCGCTAGTTTATCACTTTGGTGCGGAATTCATGGACAGAGTGATGAACTCACCAAACCCGGTGATTCTACCTGTGGTGATATATGACAGAGAGTGGGATTTGATGATCTACATTCTATTATGATAATATGGATATGAATGTCCCAAATCTCCTCCCTTTCAACACTCAAGTAGAAATCCGTTATGTAGTGAGGCCAAAAGTGATGTTTAGAGATTTTGTGGTTAGGAATTTTGGTGAGGAGTATTATCAACGAGTGATAGCTTCTGAGGTCCCAAGGTAATTCCGATAGTTTGTGCGCCTTCCAAAGTGATTATATTGACTCTGTATTGAAGTAGACGTTAGCAATTTTGTGTTGTAGGAACCATGGATCTACAGTTGCAAGAGTTGGTGCAAGGAATGCAAGGGATGCTAAATGAATTTCAAGAGATTAAGATGACCATGGAGACATTACAAAGTCAAGTGCAGATCCTCAGGAATGATCAAGCTATGCAAGGAGAAGAGCCGTCTCAAAACCCAGTACCTGCGACCGAAGTACTTGGAGAGGCACCCGTGCCTACAAACCCTATCAACGATGAAGCCACATTGCTACTCCGGATGAAGAAGACCTGCAACATCAAGCCTTACAAGGGGCAGCGTACGATGGGAGTAGTGGAAAATTGGATCTCGAGAATGAATCAATATTTCAGATTTTTCTCAACAGAGATCACAGAGCATGCTGCATGCATGTTTGCATGTGGGTACTTGACCGATAAAGCGCTCACATGGTATGATGCTTGGGAAAGATCCATGCTGGCCGAGAGAAGGGAGGTCACATGGACAGCAATGCAAGGAGGACTGCTGAAGAATTTCCAATCGGTGGATTCTGTGCAGATGGCTAGAACCCAACTATGGGGATTGAGATAGAAGAATAGCGTCCAAGAGTATGTGGAGGCCTTTCTGGATCTACAAGTTGCAATTACCGACATGAGTCTAGCAGAGGCTCTCGACAATTTCAAACGAGGGTTGAAAGAGCGGATTCGCCAAGAAGTCATGGTGCAAAACCCTCGCACGGTATTTGAAGCCATTGCTTGTGCGTAGAGAATAGCAAGAGCATTAGGTGGAGGTGAAGGAGTAGTTCCACCTCAACATTATCGGGCAGAAATGTCACACATGGGTGGACCAGTACCAATGGAATTGGGCAACCTTCGATTCCGGGATCGAGGAGCACGGCTTCAAGGGGAGCGGGGATGGGTAGAAGAACAAAGAGATGGAGTCCCACGAGGAGAAGGGACTCAAGGAGAAAAATGCCGTTGTTACAATTGTGGCCGTATTGGGCACATATCTACCAATTGTCGCACTCGTTTCCCTAGAGGCCCTTGGCCTTTGTACAGGCGATCTTTGAACAACATGGAGAGGCACATTGAAGAGGAGGAGGTGGAAACCACTTTGGAAAACAAAGATCGCCAGTAAATGTACCTCGTGGCCTTATTGGCTCAATAAGGAAGCAGAGAAGCAAGGGAAGGAAGAAGAATAATGCGCAAAGATCCCGAAAGGCAACCTCACAATTGATTGTTGTGAATGGAATCCTAGAAGGTAATCAAGTAAGAGTATTAATAGATCCGGGAGCAACAAAGAATTTCTTGTCTTGCTCTGCTGCAATAAGATTGGGAATGGATCTATAGAGAGATAGAAAGTAGAAGAAGTAGAAGTAGAATTACCAAATGGGCAAACAGAGAGGATTGAATCATTACGTAGACGGGTAACCCTCTCTGTAGGAGAATATCAGGAAGCAATTGAGTGGCGAGTGATACAATTAGCCCGTTATGATGCAATTTTAGGCATGCCATGGATGGAGCAGTACAACCCAATGGTGGATTGGAGGAAGAAAGTAGTGAGAACCCACCAATGGTCAATCATTGGGGTCAAAGAAAAATCACAAAGGCAGAAACTGCCTCTATATGTCGTAGGGACGACAACTGTCTGTAAGACCAATAGATGTTTTATGGGTCTAATAAGAGAAGTCCAGAGTGCACAACTTGCTGGAAAAATTCTTGAGAAATTGAAGGATGTGGTGGATGAGTTTCAAGATGTCTTTCCCGATGATCTACCCCCAGGATTACCACCTAAAAGGCGAGTAGATCACAAAATAGAGACACTCCTGGGGAAGACACCTCCTTGTAAGGCCCCATATCGCCTATCACCTCATGAGTTGGAGGAGTGTAAGACTCAAATTGAGGAGATGCTACAGAAAGGGTTCATCCAACCTAGCGTATCATCATATGGGGCCCCTGTCTTGTTTGTGAAGAAGAAGGATGGTACAATGCGCATGTGCATTGACTGTCGGGGTCTCAATCAGCAAACAGTGAAGAACAAATACCCCTTACCTCGCATGGATGACCTGTTTGACCAACTCCATGGAGCGAGATACTTCACCAAACTGGACTTGCGGAGCGGTTATAATCAAATCCAAATTGTGGAGGAGGATGTGTACAAAACTGCCTTTCAAACCAAGTATGGCCACTTTGAGTATCTTGTGATGCCTTTTGGCCTCACCAATGCGCCTGCCACTTTCATGAGCCTAATGAATGACATATTTCGTCCATACTTGGATAAGTCTGTTATCGTCTTCTTGGATGATATCTTAGTATATAGTAGCACGATGACAAAACACAAACAACATCTACAAGAGGTCTTCCAGATTCTAAGACAGTTGTACGCCAAAATCTCAAAGTGTGAGTTTGGCAAGTCTGAAGTAGACTACTTAGGGCATAGAGTAAGTGTAGAGGGCATTCAAGTATTGACAGATAAAATAGAGGTCATTCAAAAATAGAGTGCCCCAGAAGATCAGACTCAACTTAAGAGCTTCTTGGGGTTGACGGGATTCTATTGTAGATTTGTCAAGGACTTCTCCAAGGTTGCACAGCCTTTAACGGCACTACTTGGCAAGGGGAAGAAGTGGACATGGGGAACTGCACAAGAGTTGGCCTTTCAAGAATTGAAGGCCGCCTTGCTACATGCACCAATCTTGAAGTGGTATGACCCAAAACGTCCAATCAAGTTGGCTATAGATGCATCAGGCGTAGCAATAGGAGCAGTCCTACAACAAGAGTGACATGACGGATGGCATCCAATTGCATATTTCTCTCAAAAGTTGTTACCGGCAGAGCGCAACTACCACACCACAGAACAAGAAGAGTTGGCCATCGTTCTAGCAACCAAGCATTGGAAGCACTACCTGGGCGAGAAGGCATTTGTAGTAGAGACAGACCACAAACCTCTAGTCTACCTCGAGACGTAGAAGGATCTATCTCGTCGCCAAATTCGGTGGGCAGAGTGGCAACAACGCTTCAACATGACAATCACCTACGTGGAAGGTAAGAAACAACTGGCAGATGCATTCACCCGTATGCCAATGGCCAACAACTTGGTGGCTGAGGTTAAGATTAACCCTGAATTTTGGCAAGAGATTCTAGCTGCTACAAAAATTGATCCACAGATTGTAGAAGCGCAATCGTTCAAAGGTGTCACCAGCACCCAAGGACTCACCTTTGGGTATGGCAGAGTATGGATCCCAAATGTCCCAGACTTACGCACCACCATTCTAGCGGAATGTCATGATTCGGCCATTGCAGCTCATGTCGGAGTAGACAAGACCTTGGATGCAGTCAAGCGCCATTACTATTGGCCCAAGATGAGCAACAACATGATGGACTATGTGCGTAGCTGCCTACTTTGTCAACAAAACAAAGCTTCTAATCAAGCTACTGCAGGGCTCCTTCAACCTCTCTCCACTCCTACTCAACGTTGGGAACAAGTGAGTGTGGATCTCGTCTATGAATTACCCAAGACCACCTCAGGGTTTGACTCCATTGTGGTCTTTGTGGACCGGCTCAGCAAAATGATTCATGTACGTCCTACCACCAAGGAGGTGACCACTCCACAACTAGCTCAACTATACTTAGATGCAGTCTTTGCTCACCATGGCTTGTCTAGAGTACTCATCACCGATAGAGGCACCCAATTCACCAGTTTGTTTTGGTGAACACTCTTTGGTTTCTTCAAAACCAATTTGGCCATGTCTACAGCTTACCACCCACAAACAGATGGCCAAACAGAGCGGGCTAATCGCACGATTGAAGACATGTTACGCAGCTTCACCTTAGAAGAGCAAGAGAGGTGGGACACCCTACTACCATTGGTGGAATTCGCTTACAACAATTCAGTGAATGCCTCCACCTAGGTCACTCCGTTCTTCCTCATGTATGGTGAGCATCCCTTCACACCTTCTAGCTTGATGAAGATCCGTCCAGTGACTACCAAGGTTGATGCAGTCAACACATTTGTTTCTAAAATCCAACAAGGTGTGGAGAGCGCTAAGCACAGGTTACAGATTGCGCAAAATTGACAAAAGCAGTATGCTGATGCACACCATTGGCACATGGAGTTCAATGTTGGGGATCAAGTGTGGCTATTGACAACCAACCTCACATTAGTTGGATCTCATAAGCTCAGACCTCGTTTTATTGGGCCTTTCTCAATTCTTCGTCGTATCGGCGTTGTGGCCTATCACCTTGAGCTACCACCACACATGAAGATCCATCTAGTGTTCCATGTCTCCCTTCTACGCAGATATGCTCCCCGATCAGGCCAAGGTCCTTCCACACATGACATTCGACCTTGTCCAACACTCATTGATGGCATAGAGGAATATGAAGTGGAACGGATTCTCCAAAAACGCATGCGTGGTACTCGCCATCCGCGGGTGGAATATCTAGTACAATGGAAAGGTTACCCCCTCTATGAAGCAACCTGGGAACCCGCTTCCAATTTGGCATATGCACCGGTGTTGGTACAAGCATTTGAGCAACAATTGCGCAACGAGGACGTTACGTCTTAAAAGGAGGGAGGTCTGTAATACCAAGGTTAGCCATATGATCTAGATGTGAAATTCGGTTTGGTAACTTCTAGAATGATGTTATACATGATGGTCAAATTAGATCAGATAGAAGTATCACCAAAAGAGTACTTCTACTTATAGGGCAGAAACCAAAATAGACTTGAGAACCTTAGAACCAATAGCTAGACATATGATTTAAAGGTGAGAATTGGTTTGGTAACATCTAGAAGGATGTTACACATGATGGACTAAACAGATCAGAAAGAGGTATCACCAAAAGGGGACTTCTACTAATAGAGTAGGGACCGAAATATGCTTGAAATCTTTGAAGGCAATTTTGGAGGCCTAAACGGATGAATTAGACCTTGAAAATATGCAGATTCCCCCCCCCAACGGAGGGAAGGCTGGCATTCCCTCCCCCTGCTTTTTCTCGTCGAGAGCTTTCCAACGGTACCTTACTCACATGATTCCGAGATTCCTACAAGAAGATTCCCTAAAAGATTCCCTCCGGTCAAAGCTTGTTTGACCAACCAGATAGGACCTAGACCAGACAGGTCACCCATCCAAATAAGTAATCCAAGGGTGGAGCTTGCTGACATGTCACCTATCTGTGTCCCTAATCCTATGGTGGAGCTTCCTTGGAGGAGATCCTCTTTGTCTATATAATAAAGAGAAGGTGCTCCCTTGGGGCATCGAATGTTTGAGTGTGCAATGTGTGTTTTCTCTCTTCTCTTGTCCTCGGAGTATTACAATATATGTCAAATCCAAGAAGGACAAATCGGGAAGCAATTAAGTGGATTCTCAAGTATTTGAGAGGTACATCAAACTATGTGCTCTTATTTGATAGAAGATCAATGAATGCCACATCACTAGATGGCTATGTAGATGCTGACTATGGACAAGATCTAGACAAGTGGAGGTCAACAACCGGGTATGTATTCACACTTGGTGGTGGGTGCATTAGTTGGAGATCTACCTTGCAAAAGTGTGTTGCACAGTCTACTACAAAAGTTGAGTATGTGGCAGCAGCAAAAGTAACAAAGGAGGCAATTTGGTTGGATAGACTTGTTGCTGAGATGGAACTAATGCATGGTAATGTAATGCTTCATTGTGACAGTCAAAGTGCTTTAAACCTAGCTGAAAATCAGGTGATGGATAGTAGGGTTAAGCATATAGGCATCAGATATCACTTTCTTAGGCAGGCTATGTCTGAGAAAATGTTTGATCTAGTCAAGATTGATGGTAGGCTCAACCCGGCTTATGCCTTTACCAAAGTCATACCTTTAGAAAGTTTCTCTATGCATTGTGCTACCTTGTAGGTTGTGCAAGTGGAGCATGAGTAGGGTGATCTAGCATTAGAGATGACCTTGACTTTTTTGGTTACTCTATTCCTGGATGTGCTACGGTTATAAATTCTAGTTTATCCTAGTTTAAAGGAAGGGTCAAGTGATTGACTGTTTGTCTAGAACTTCCCGCTGAGTGATAAATTGTTGCAAGGTTACTAACTCCAAGACAAGAGTCAAGGGGGAGTTTTTTAGGTTTTTCTCTTATGCCTTAGGGTTATGTTGGATTTGGGATAGCTGACTTTGAGGTGGAGAGTAAGGATGGATTGAGAGACTGTTGGAGGACTGAACTGGCATATGGACAGAAGAGCCTGAGGGAGTAAAGTTTGTTTTTAATGCTTCCCTTGGACGTAGCCTCACATGAAGGTGAACCACATACCTTTTGTGTAATGGATGAATTCACGAGAGATATGCTTGGTGTAGGAAGGTTTCTATGACTCTCATCTGATTCTTTGCATCCACTAGAAAATTATACAAATAATTTTATTTCAGAGAGAATCACAACTTATGCAATAGAATAAAGTACACATGAGTTTTGGAAATAATATTATAAACTCCTTTGCTAACTTGTGTGTCTTCACTAGTGTAAAACTAAACTGGACATATATCAACTAGTACAGCCATTGGGCTTGCATCCTTGCCCTTGCAATCTTGGGGAAAGAGGGGTTGAAAAATAATAGTCTCTCCTCCTTCTTCCTCGTCCCTCCTAGAACCTCATGAGTGTGGTAAGAAACTATTGGGCAAAGCAAATTGAGCAAATTGAGTTGACTCAAAGTGACACAATACAAGATACATATAAACACATATAGCTTGTTCAATTGTCTACCTTTCATTGCTCTTAATGCTTCCACCTTCTTTTACATACTTATCTTCCTTTTTTGAAGAATCTTAAAGCTTACTTGCTTTTAATCCAACACAATAAAGCAATTGGTTTCTACCTACTATCATGATCTTTAATTTGTTATTGATAAAAAATACATACTCTTTTTTGTAACCTTTTCTTTCTCCTTAATACTCAAAATTATTATTCTTGCTTCTAATTAGATTGGTACTTTCTTTATTCCCAAAGTTTTTAGTCTTTTTGTTTATCAATTTATCTTCACTATTATGTTCATTTTTATCTTTTTGGTCATATTTGCAAATTTACAAATTTACAAATTTTCATTTTTAACCTATTATCTTTTTGTAACCAGCTTCAACTTCTCATACTTGCATCACTATTGAGGGTTATGAGAAGTATGAAGTTGATCAAATCATTACCAATGGTTGAATATGGCACTCACCAACTACAAAGTTATTTGGGAGTATTACTACAAATTTATTATATAATGACAAAGTTCTTTGGGAGTATTACTTGCTTCATCATGTTACATAGGATCACCTTCATAAAATTTGAAATGCTTGCAACACCATCCAAGATTCAAGATAAGAGTGACTAACAAGGATGTTATTGAATAGCAAAAATAGATTTTGTAATAGTATAGCAATTTAACATAATTATCACAATAATTAAGACAAATTTTATCACAAAATTTACAAGAAGTCTCTAGAAAATACTTTAGAAAGTACTTAGGAAGTTCAATGAATACTATTAAGAAGGTTTCTAAGAACATTTTTAAGAGCTAAGAAGACTAGTAAGGTATTTGAGAACCTTCTTGGATTATAATATAATGAGTAACTTCCTTAAGGATTAGTTAATTGGCTAGAAAGTTACTTGGAACTACTCTCATATTTACTTGAATGATCTTAGTCTATTTCCTAGAAATTGAAAACTTCTTCTTCTTTGAAAACTTCACTAAACCTATCTTAAAAACTCTAAGAAGCTAAATTTACTTGGAACTACTCTCATATTTACTTGAATGATCTTTGTCTATTTCCTAGAAATTAAAAACTTCTTCTTCTTTGAAAAATTCACTAAACCTATCTTAAAACCTCCTAAAAACATCACTTTCTATGTTTTGAAAGATTTTAGTCATGATTTGCTACTTGGGATGCCATGATCAAGATTAGCTCATAAAATCTATATATAGCATTGGAGGTACTTGAGAATTGGTCCATCAAATCATTGGGTTATATATATATAACCCAATTATATACAAATATACAAATCATTAAGAATATGATTCTATGAGTAGCTTTATATGGAAGTAAGTATAGATGTAGATATCTCTTCAAATATGAATGATTACAATTTTGATGCTTTATGTGCTATGTATTTCAGGTCTAAGACTAAAGTTTAAAAAATTACAATAAATCACCATTGATACTTAAGGAGTCAAAAAAGAGATTATCTACTCTAAAGTATGATCTAAATGTTAATAAGAGCAGGTAAAACATCTAAAGGTCTTCTAAGTACATCCACATATATGCTTATATTTATTGATATCTCAAGGAAATCACCTTGGAGCGCACCAAGTAAAAGTAGAATAAAGGTATATAAGACTTATATGTCTAAAGTAACATTGCATTAATCCACCAAATGCTTTGATTGTGAAGAAGGAAATTGAGTAAGCTCTATGAGGTTTGATCAATCTCTAAGATAGAAAACTCAACATGGGTATCTATTTGTGAGTAGGGAGCGGAAGACTAGCAAATTCTGAATTTTTATGGATTATATGAAGTTTAATACAAGTTCCTAAAAGTACTTCTACCTCTTATCACTCATTGATGAGATCCAATAGAGGTTTTTAGTCATGATGGCTATGAAGATGGTAATAATACTAATTGTAAAAAACTGACAATTGCACAAACATTGTAGCTTACCATATTAATCAAATACCTTTGTAAATTTAATTCATATTTGAATGATTCATGATGAAGATGCTTGATTCTTTCATTTTGAAATTACTGTAATCTTTTAATATAACTTGAATATCTATGAAAACAAGGAGAAACAATTTTAGCAATTTTCCAAAGTATGCAATGCTTGGATTACGTGAATGCATCACTCAACTTGGAGAGGTATCTTTGTGAAGAAAGTCTACTTTTGGAGCACATAATTTCCAAGGATGGGATAGCAAGTTATCTTTAGAAAGATGTGGAAAATCCTATAAGTCTTTCCTTAAACTTCAATACCTTGGTAATGTTATTTGATTCTATTCAATTCATGAGAGTGCAAATGAACTTTTTTCCTTATATTCTGGAACTTTTGTAATAGACAAAGTGTGTGGTAATTGATAATATAAAAATATGATTGTTGAATAAGAGATGCAAATATTGTCTATGAATAAGACTATAATTCAACTTCTTACATTGTATTATTGATATTTGGTACATGAATTTGTATTATCTATATCATTAACCATTATGTTTTAACATATAAAGGATTATCAAAAGTTATTATGAATAATTATTTTATTTTTAAAATTACTTGAAGATATTTGAAATGAGCATGTAAATTTTATATTCAAATTATCAAGAATTATAAGTTTAAAGGAAAATAGCACTTGCAATCATAAATGAATAGTTTTATTAAAACATTCTGTAAAATTTAATATTATTTATCATTAATAATAGAATGTTGATCTCTACTTTTACTCTTGTAGTGTAGATCATTACTTTAGAGTATATGTAATACTTAGTTGTTAATTATTAGTTTTAACAATTTTAATAGTTATATTTTTTTTGGACTAAACCTAAACTATCTATTAGCATCTTTTCATAATAACTCCTTATCATTTAGAGCTAACTTTGGGAAAAATTTAACATATGATTAGATACCTTATTTTATATCACAAAGTCATTTTTTACATCTAACCATTGTCCCAATATAAAGTACGAGGAGATAAATAAATTTCATTAATATAATAAAATTCTAATTTTTACTCTTAATTTGAAAATTAGTTAAATTCTAAGATGACTTTCTGGATTTAGCTCAACAACTCCACTAAATTTAGATTTTATAAGGTTAATAAGACTGACTAAGGTTAAGTAGCTTTAGAAAGCCTTGACTAGGCTAATTGAAGCCAAATTTAGGTTAGAATTATATCATGTAAGTAGTAAATTATATATATATAAGAAGATATAAAATTGGTTTAGTATTATTGCTACTATAAAGAAATAAAAAATTGTGTTCAATAATTCTATTGATACTACTCTATGTTCCATGGATCTTTTGGCACCTCTTCATGTCAAACCTCCCTTAGGGGTTTTTTATTCTCACGAGGTAAATTTACTCTATTCAGATAAAGAGAAAACAATCAATGTTTGTCCAAATGGTGATGGTTTCAAGAATAATATTATAATTAATTCATTTTGTACCTCATTATTATATATGATTGTTATACATATTTACAGCTTTCTGAATCCATTTGATCCTTATTCATGGATAGCAATCCATAAAATTTTCATTGCAAGCTTGCAGATATGAAAGGTTAGCCATCTAAATATTATAATATAAATATATAATATATTTATTTTCATTAATTAATTCTTGTGCATACTCTAACTGTTATGAACTTTTAACTTTACTACTTATAATATGTGGTTATTATAAGAACAACGGTTTGGTTTGGATATGTGATTGTGGGAAAAGCAACCATGTAGAAAACACTAAGAATAGGAAGATCCAACCAAGCCATACAAGGATGATTGTGATTACAATATATGATTATAGTGGTGATGAAAATAATGAACCCTTTTTATTTCATCTTCTAATATTAAATAATCAAATCATGGAAATGTTTGATCTATAATTCACAAGAACTCATTGCATCAATATCTAAATTATAAATCACACCATCAATCAATTTGGTTCAATCAACTTGTTGATAATGTTAACTGGTTTTAAAGTATGCCATTCATATTAGAGTGTTTATTGCAATAGATAAAAATTGTAGGACATATCAATCCAAACAATTGTAATATTAATTTCTATATGTAATTTTGTGAATTTTGATATACTTTGAGAAATTTAATATAGATGTATATTTCAATAGCTCTCTTACAAATGTATTACAAAACATTTTCCACTTCACGCAAACAAGTGGGGTTGTTTTCTATATGTTTCACTTATATCAAGATATAATCATTTAAACTCCCAATAAAAAGGCCCCTTAATGAAAATTTATTCATCTGAATTATAGCTAATTTTAGAATTCATACTACATAATTTCTTAATAGACTAGTTAGATGTTTTTCATTCTTAAAGAGTTTGGTAGACGTTTAATTTTCATCATAAATTTATTTCCATGATATATTGAGGTATTATCTTTCACTCATTTATACTTAGTTAAGATATAATTTTTTTAATATTAATTTTCACTAATTAGTACTTTGGGTTGGAAATTTGATGTTGTCTTATCTATCAATCATTTGAAGATGAAATCATCACTTTGTACTAGAGAATCTAATGTGTATTAATGTAAAAGAGGAATTCAGACTAGAGTGGAGTAGGTATTTCCTTCAGACCAAAAATAATAATTTAGATATTGAAATTTTCTTTCAATCCGTTTAATTTTCTATATACTCATATATAACTTGACTAATTAACATGATGAAAAAATTATATGCTAGATAAGTAGTATAAAATTAAACAAAATAGAGGAGTGAAATTGAAATTATAGAAGATGGTATTGAGTCCAAAAAATATACGGTTAAGATGATTTGGAATGCCATATCATATAAATATATATCCATCTAAGTGTATTTTACTAGAAGTTTGACTTGTATGATAAAATACAGTAACATCAACCAAGTATTAAAAAATCATAATAATATATCATATAGGATAATTAATATTGAATGATATATATTATTTAACTTCTCTTAACTACCTATAATGAATACAATGAATACAATGTTTAATCAAAATCTTAATAAAGGAAAGTATGTGTCAAAAGACTTTCTGAGTAGTTTGTATTTTCTATTGATTTTATCTATTTAGGATGTTTTAAGGTAGTTGGTACATCAAGAATCTAAAATTTTTTTCTCAAAGAAGAACCTTTAATATTAAAAAAAGGAAAAAGATATTTTCTGCATATTTTGTATAATGAGGTCATCTCTTGCTGCTTTAAGATATATAATAAACTGTGCAAATTTGAAGAAAAGACATGGACAAAAATAGATGTTTGTAAACTCATGTAAACTGGAACATGGTGTTTTGCAAAGAAGCTGTAGGATAGACTCCCTTCAAATGTTATGATAATTGAAAGGATATTAGGGAAGTGGGCTGTAATGAGATAATTAATTATAGATTTCCTGAAATGATCGTCACTTGATTTTACCCGCTTTAAAATATATCGGCGTGAGCATTGGGCAAAATATGTTGCTGTATTTGGGTGGACAATGAATGAATTTGAGGTATTGGAACCCTACCACTTATTAGTCCACATCCCCAAAATCAGAAAGCTAACTGCATGACAATATATTCTCCAAGAATATATCCATGTGAGGCGACTTAATTTCGTTTTTTCTTCAAATTTTCTTTACCAGTCTCTTCCTAGTAAAAGTATTAACATAAGTGCAAAGATACTGGCTTAAACATCAGTTCAAATAAATCGTTCAACATATTCTTAACGCTCAAATATTGTCTCTAATTCTGCCCTATCAATATCATGAAATGTTTATGAGAAATTCATCTCATTGCGCATATTAAATTCAATTTTTTGTTTTTTAAATTTCTTAAAGGAAAAATTGGATACCCTCGTTATTCACAGTTATTAAAATTTCTCGCTGTGTTGATTTGCCATGCGAGATGATATTCCTTTCTTTCAAGTTTCTCATACAGACTCTATTGGGGCTTAGCCCCATGTTACCTTTTTTTCTTGTCTCTCCCTTGTACGGCTTGATGTGGTCTTCCCGTCCTTCGTTTTTCCTACGCGGTCGCCTTTTATCTCTTTCAAGCTTTTGGCCACGGCCTTCAAATGGATAAGGAAGGATCCCAAGAAGAAATGAACCTTTACGTGGTATCTCCCCATTTGAATCTACACAAAAGAAGGTAATCTTTGGGCTTCTTACCTCATCACTTTATGGAGGATCGAGTCGTCGTCGTTGAATACATTCGAGAGAAAACTTACCTCATCTGTTAAGCTTCTTTGCCGCTCCACCACCCACGAGGCTTTCATCTATCAAATGTATTATCCACATGAATAATGGCAAAAGTATAAGTCAAGTTGGGTGAATTGGCAAGGGCTGAAAAGCAATTTCCAATAGGGTCCTTTATAGATACCACCGTTTCAGAAGCCTCTATAGCTTGAAGGAATCACCACTTGAGGGTCTTTGAGCAATCCATAACGATTCGACCCAACATTAAGTGGTAGAAAACCCAAAAAGTTGAAACTGTACTTCTTAATTTCTGTGTCTTAATATGGTGAATATCATGAACTTAAAATAATTTATGATCTCCAATTTCTTTCCTCTTGAAGATTGCCTCTTTTTACATGTTTCTCTCTATCCTAGCTTGTTTTTATGGATACTTCTGTATCATTTTAGATTCAGAGCTACGTGGATTTGACACTGAATGGACTCTTTTAGAAAACACTTAGTAGTGGGGTCCCCACTACTAAGAGTAGATAATGTTTTTTTTCTCTCCATTTATGATATATGATATACACTAACCCAAATAATAACATATCTCATAACATATAACTATTTTTCATATCGACTCAAATGGGACTTAGCCCCATTTTACCTATTTTGTATTTTGTCGCACCCCAGTAAGGCTTGATGGGGTCTTCCCATCCTTAGTGTTTTCTACGCGGTAGCCCTTTCCAATGATAACACGAATCGGTGTTTTACTGTATAAGATAGTGAACGATCGAGGTTGCTACCTAGCCTCCACGTGGCGCCCATCTAAGTGTGGAGGCAAGCATCGACTGCTTGGCGCAAACTCGCGTAACAGCAACAGTAACATGCTGTATACAGATCTTGCATGTAAGTACGATTAGCAATTTACAATGCGTAAAAACTCTCATTTACTGCGTGCACACCCCAAGACTACAGTACTCAGTGGGAAAAGATACTGAAGAAACTGCCCTGCTGAGTATAGCGACTGGATGCCGACACCTGGCACTCAAGATACGTATGTGAGGTTCAAGAAAACAGCAACTCGTGTGAATTCTTACTTTAAAGAAGTCTATTTCTGAAGCGTTGTAAAGATGTTGTCATCCTGATATTAATTGCTCGCACCCAATTTACGCTAAGGTGGGCCCGACCAGTAGGTTCTTTTCTCCTGCGTAGGCACATGCCACGGTCGCTCTCACATGGCTGAGAACCGCAGCCGCACGGCCGGAGGAGACGATCTCCGTTACCATGGGTAAGCTTGCGCTTGGAAACTGGTGCCAGTTCTCTCACCTTCGGCAAACTTCAGCTTGGTCGCTACCTGGTAATCGTCGACACCGGGTAGAGAAGACTCCGACAGGGAAAACCGGTTGTGATCCGGGATACACGATGGATTGGCTAAACTCCACCGGATACAGCAAGTCCAATATCGTGCCGGTACCAGTGCGTTTCCATGTCATATCTGTATATGCTATTTTATCGTTTTTGTGAAGACGGATACCGCCTTACAGCAGCCAGCCGTGTGAGCGCCACAACAATTGTAAGTCAGAAATTGTATCGACATATGAAGTCCCATCCCACTTTGTTGTTCTGACATTGTAGGTCTTTGTTACTCATTCTGGTGTGTTTGAAGCTTAGCTCCTCTTAGGATTTATTCTTGTTCGGCTTGATGGATCTTCCCATTCTTCTTGTTACCGTATACTCTTGTAAGTTTAGGGTGTTTACCATATAGTTTACCATATACTCTTGTAAGTCTCTGTCAGTTTCCTCCTTTTGCACACCCTAGTTTTTGTTCCTATCTTGCTCTACGTGCTCTACGTGTTCTCTTTGCAGTGACGAGGTCGAAAGTTGGATATAATGAGGCCGATAGATATTCTCCACTACCCGGGCCAGCTCAAACCTTCCAAGAGGAATACGGGACCAAATGAGAATCGAAGGAACACAATATGGGGTTTCAAATGCAGACTTTACGGGTAACCGTAAAAGAGATAAGGGTTTCAATGGTGCAGAGATTACAGTAGTGGATGGAGTTTTCGATAAAATTTGAAGCACTTCTTTAGAGAGAAATTCTACAGAGTCAAACACCGAAGAAGGAACGGGGGGAATATTTGTTTTGGTGATGAGCAATTAAGGATGCTGGGTAACGAAGAAGTATTATATGGCAAGCCTTGGGTGTTTTCGTTAGACTATAAACAAATAATTTTTCAAAAATTTCAACAAGAATGGGCTACATTCCACCTTCAACTCTGCTGTTCCCACGTTTTATCCATATTTTCTCATTTCCATTTAAACTTTTCTTGCGCCAGAACGTCACAACACAGCAGGTTCGACTCATAGCTATTGGGTGTGGGAGCATGATAGGCTCCCAGAGAGCGAAACTAACCGATTCTAAAGTTAGTCAAAATTGGAAGAAAAGAATGCAAAAAAGACCTCAAGTGGGGCTTCGCTTTGCAGGAGTTGGGGGTGGGGGGGCGGCTAAACGGAGGCGGCATCCACTTCCTGGAAATCAGACTCTATCTTTAGCTAATAATCCAATCCAATAAGAGCAAAAGATGGGGATATGCTCGCGCTGTACTTGGGTTGTAGAAGCCCTCGACTATTGGTCATTGGACAAAGCACTTTTTGCAAATTGTTGAGTCAGAAACCGAAGGAAAGAGACTTGATCCGGAAGAAACACTTAACACAAAGAGTAAAATTCAGCGGTGTAATTGAGTGAATTTGATCCATTTCCTTGCCATCGCTGATCAGTCAGTAGTTATTGTTGAGCTCTCGATCTTGTTGCTATTGCTGCAGTGGAAGTAGCTAGAACTGTTGACTCGAGGTAGAGATAGGAGAGAGCGACGGGGAGGGAGAGAGCATTGACTGCTGATTAGAGGGGTGAGAAAAAGGTGAGGTCAGAGAAGAGGTGCTCGGGGCGTGTGGTAAGAGTGTGGGTTTGTGTGGCTGTGTAGCTACATGTGGAGGATTGACACTTAGATCGACCACAAATCGGTCTCCAGAACAGACACCAGGGAGACAAAGGGGATACAGAGTTCTCCGCGAAGCAAAGAGGCTGGCTTGACATCGGAGGAGGAGGCCTTGGAAGAAATTGTGGCTGTCAGCCACGAAAGGACCAGCACCAGGGGCGTAGAAGATTTTGGGCTTTGAGCTTGCAGAAAGAAAAGAGAAGAGAGGAGAGGATAGGAGAAGAGAGGACTGATTTTGTCACATTACGGAGAAGTTGCGGATGTTTTGAGAAGTTTAAGTTTTGAGAAGAGGATTCCATTGTGGGTGCCTCTGATATAGACCGCTCGGTGCCCAGTGGAGAGCCAGAGAGGCAGAGGAGTCAAGGGGGTTGGATTTCGTAGCCAGTGTTTGTAAGAAGCTGTTTTAACGAACAGAGCTTTGTGGGGGAAGGAAGACAAAGGAGCGATTCCGAAGGGCTCCGTGGGTGAGAATTCTAAGCAGCAGCTGATCAGGCTGAGCCAAGTCGACTTTAGAACGGGCAGTTATCGACAGAGGTAGCCGAGTGCCGACCGAGCGACAATTCTCCATTCCAATCTATTCGTCGCCTTCATTCGCGACTAACAATAGAAGAGGAGGAGAAGTAGCGGAGTTGTCGAGAAGACGGGTTTTGGTAGCGCCAAAGTGCAGTTCGAACCAACGGCCTCGCAGCAGACTTCGAGAATCAAAATCTGGTAAGAACGCGTCGAAAGGATGAGCTGTTGGTTAAGGGCTTAAAGACCTTATAAACTTTTGAGAATGCAGTTTTGTGACAAAGAGTTAAGGCGGTGGACCGGTGCTGGGTAGAGATTCAAAGGGTCGAGAAATATGTTTGCCATCCACGCGTGGGTATTTATTGCGGAGTCTCATTCTATGCAGTTTATGCAGTTCCCTTTCGATACGCTGATTGATTGACGGATTGGGCATATTGTCCCTGTGAGGGAGTAATGCATGCATACCTCTCGCCATGAATGAGAGAGCCAGGGTTGCTGAAGTTCTTTTTGTCCTTGTTAACAGACATTTACAGAGGTAATAAGGGAAGAATTTTGCAGTCGGTGAATGAGGTGATTACCGATTCTACGTTCTTTCTGCAAGGTTCTGGAATTCAGTGCAACCATCCTTCTTGGAAGCGAAGCACTTGACTGACTAAGAACCGAACAAGCGCGGTGGTGGAAAGATGTTGCGAGTTGCTGTATACTGTAGTGCTTGATGATCATGACAAGTAAATCGAGATGACTTCTTCATTTATCGTGAATATCAAAGGGGCCACTACTGCCCCTGCATCATCACTTAAGAACAACAGTGCTTGCTTTGATTCTACTAGTAAGGACCCAATCTCAAGTTCGAGTGTTTCTGCCAGGAGAGCCGCCGAAATTCGAGGGACTAAATCCGCAAGTGTCAAGGTGGGGCTGCCTAGAACTGTAAGCCTGTGCGACAAAGTCCTTGGTGGTGGCGGTAGTAGTAATAGTAGTCAAGTACGAGGAAGTGCCGGTCGTCCGAGCTTACTGGATTCCGTTTGCATTTCCAGTTCTGTTGCTCCCAACAGAATCAAGCGTGCGGAGTCTCTGAGATGCTCCAGCAAGATCAAATCACCCAGGAACACCGATTCTGAAAGGAGGTGCTACCCAGCAACGGATAGGGAGCCAGTGATAGAGGACGAGAAGGCTGAAACTTCAACCAGTGAGTTCCAGTCATCTGGTCAAGCTACCTTGAGTAAGCTTTCTCACTTTCTTCGGGAGCTTGCCAGACAAGACTGTTGGGCAGGATTGCTGGAACCTTTCCAAGGTGCTGGTGGAAACATAAGCCCAGGAAACTACGCCTTTGAGGACTGGAAACTCAGGAGGTCAACCAGCAGTCCTGTTACGTACGATCGATTCTCTCCGAATATGACTACTCCAGACTACGATTTGCACGTCTCCATTGCACCGTATGATCAGGATTCTGTAGCTGAGCAACAAGACCAATCGAGTGTTTCTGGATCAGGAGACTCTTCCACCCGCCTGGCTGCCCACCCATCTGGTTCTGATATTCTTCGTCCTTCTGGGACAGTAGCTACTGCCTCTAGAAGTTTGGATGGCATCGACAGCAGCTTTGGTTCCCAGGGAGGAACAGTTTCGAATGGCTCAGCCAAAGTTAATGGATCCAAAGTAATTGGACCCGGGCCCCACGGCCCAGGGGTTTCCAGCAGAATTCGGATCCACGACAAGCCCCAGGCTGAACTGTGTCACAAAACAGCATCATGTGTCACTGCTGAGGATATCGGCTCCTGCGAAAATCTTGCCCTTTGGCTTGAGGAGAGGATAGGGAGCTCTGCTCTAAGTAAGTGGGGCAGTGCAGCAGCAACAAAGCGGGTGGCCAACCTCTGGTGCGAGCTTGTAGAAGGTGAAATCTCTTTGGAAGACAGTAGACCCCCGAAACGCACAGCTCATGTGGCCAGTGTGAAAATTAGGAACGGTCAAGGTCATGTGCTGGTGGAAGCGTATCAACAGATGGCTGATGGCAGGATCAGGCCACGAAATCGTCCTCTCTCCGAGAAGATGAGACCAGGAGAGCATGTGGAAGAAGCATGCCTGAGGGGTATTTTTGAGGAGCTGGGATGTGATATGGGAGCGAGGGAAAGGGTAATGATGGTTCCAGAATCCTACAAAAGGGAGGAAGAAGAACGAGAATCATTCTCTTACCCGGGTCTACCTACACGGTATGTGATCCACACAATGGTTGCTCATATCGAGCAACTTCCTTCAACGGAGTTTTCGACCGAGGAGGATGAGTCGAATCATGGAAGCAGTATGCCCACGGGAGCTCTGAGTGACGATGGTGCGAAGAGCGAGGAGTGTGGTGCTCCTGTAGGTGTCAAAAGACATTTCTGGAAGTGGGTCCCTGAAAATAAACTAGCTGATGTCTGTAGAAGGTAGTTCTCTTTGGATGCTTTCATCGCATCTTTTCTTTCTGTACATTACGATTTACCTTCATCATCAACGAGTCAAGCAATTTTCCCTTCTCAATCAAATAAGTCAAAGAGATCAGCGCAAAATGATCTCGAATGGGTGTTATCTGGAGTGGACATCGCTGTTCACTTCACATTTTACATTACATTACTATTGAACTGCAATAAACGTGACTTGAGGAAAGGTTTTGCCCAGGTTTTTCTAACATCTGTGGGATGCTTACTAAACCTCGCAAAGCGATTGATCGTTGCGAAAACGAAATTGAACGAAGTTCTCAGATTATACCGCATATGGTACACATTGTGTGCATGGTCGATGACTTGTGTTATCAGCTACTTGGTGTCATGACTCTCTGTAAGTCCTGTGCGGGCTTAGTGAGTTACGTAGCGTTACTACTGGATTTACTTGGTGTCATGACCGTCTGTTCTGGGTATGGAACCCAACCTCTAGGCTTTATCTTGAACATGTCAGCGTTCTAGTACTGGAGTATCTTGATTCTAGTAGCGCTTGATGAGCCCTTGGTTGATTCATCAACCACCTTCGAGTAATGCCCATGCACGTACTTAGACAGAAACCGAGTTCTACAACTTGAATCGGCCTTCTCAAACAGGGATGTGAGAGTTTGAGATGATTGAGGTCGACCTTGTCTACATCCGGCGAAGATGCATCACAACTAGCTGGTGCGAGGTTTCCAGTTGGAAGTTAGAAATGAGGGTTTCTTTCCTGAGTCTCACAACATCGGGGAACTGCCGAAATCTTGACAGCATAGGGTATCGCATGGGACGGGGCCTATATGTCATCATCTAGAGGTAGTTGTGTTGTGGGTTCATTATCATGAAATTGTGTCTGTTGGAAAAATTCCGCTAGGTAGGTGTTAGCCTAGTTGACAAAGAAATATAACAACACGTGTACACTACACGTGTTGAGACTCTAAACGTTGTGATGTGACCCAATCCTATTTTCATGGTTCCAACATCATAGTTTAGCAATCTTCTTCAAGAGAGGCGCAATACACCATCGCCAATCGCCAATTCTTTCTTCGAATCGCCTCTGGCTACCAGCGACTTTAATAAAGTGTTGTTTGCATCGTTTTCAACCTCCATGATATAGTCTCTATGATATCTGCCATTGCGATAATAATAAAGTGATGTTTGCATCATTTTCAATCTCTATGTTCCACTGCTTCATATTCAACCTCTTTGATATCTACCATTGCGATAATAATAAAGTGTTGTTTGCATAATTTTAAATCTTTATGATATGTTTGAGCTCTTTAAGAGTGAAATTGAAAATGAATAGAAAAAATCCCAAAATTGTCACCTGATCCAAAATTAGGTTTTCCTTATTAAAACCTAATCTATTGAATCATTCTCTTTCTCATAATTTCCCAGAGTGGACTTGGACATGGATACAGGTCATCATCATGTGGACTTTCTCGCAATGTACACATAATCTGCATATTCAAGCATCCAGGACAATCAGTGGACCTTCAAAGTTGTCTGCCTTGCCCTGTTGAACTCGTGGAGGCATGCAAGCACCTGATGAAGAATGCTGATAGAGGACAAGCTTCCAGTTCTGAAGGCAATCCGGGAAGGTTGAACCTTGCTGACGGACAGAGATGGTATGAGATGAAACACCTCCGCTGGAGAGCACCGAGGTTTGATTCTCTTTAACCGTGAAGACATTGCATGATATATTTGCGACCAATTCTTCTGAAAGGGCATGTCCAGCATCATTACCGGTGATGGGTATCCGTTATCCGGCCTGATGATTCTCTTCAAACTTCTTTTCGTCCCTATTCCTACTTCGACCACAGATGAAACGTAGGACATGTCTTTGGGGCTTATCTTCCACGCCGATGTAACGAGACAGTAAAATGAATTCCAACTCAATTTGAAGTTGAGATAAATTTCATTCTCAGAAAATAAGGAACGCATTTAGAGTTCCCTCTTAGTTATATTACAATCTTCCGGAGAGTTCTTCTCCGCTTCTTCTAGACGTGCCATTTCCACAAGCTCTGCCAGTCTTTGGTCGAATTCTCGAGCACTCTCATCACGCTGGTCCAGTTCTTCTCCCTCTATTGCAAGCCACTTTTCACGTAAATCGTCTAATACGTTGTCAGAGTTCTCTCGGCCCTCTTTCCCAGGAGCATTGGGAGCACTAGTACGCTCTTCGGAGTCGCCTGAAGGAGGTGGAAGAGATTTTAGCATTTGTCGAAACTCAGGTGTGGCTGCGAACAACTCGAAGTTAAGCGCCATTGCATCGAGGCAGTGCTCACGGAGCTTGGATACTCCGTACCTGGTCACATGTAGGACACATTAGCCTTGAGCATAAATAAACATCCCATCTTCATACCTGCCAATTTCCCTCTTCCCCTGACTACCAAATTCTGAAGATTTCATAAGATAGCTGAGGTAGATTTCATTCCAGGATATGCCCCGGAAGCTTGCGTAGTGTTGATTACTGAATAATGTTGATTTTCAACTTCTCAAAATGAAAAGAAAAAAAAACCGGTATATTAAGACTTACATGTCAGAGAGGAGTAACCAATGGCACAGATCAGCAGGAGATGTTGTCTCAAGCTGCGGTAACAGAACGTCTACAACCGCACGCTTCAAAGGAAACAGAAGGTACCGTGAGGCAGCATCAAACATCTCCTCCGCCTATTATCACAAATAAGTAGTATTACCTGTTACATAGAAGAACAAGGAACGACTTACGACACCCAATACCTCAAAGTTCATACAATCCACAGAGAGGCGAAAATGCGACATGGTTAATGTTACAGAACACAAACTTAAGTGCAAGCAAGTTCTCCAGCCTAAAGGGAACCATGCAGAACTTACTTCATCGGGGTCTATGTCCTCCACGTAGTCTGTGTAGCTGGAGAAAAAAGAAACAGAATGTAAGTCAAAGCTACGTAGGTAGTACTGCTTTTCACGAATTAGCAAGTTGAAATACCAGCGGCATGTAGGGCATAGAAGTTCATATCTTTGCTCAAGCGTTCGTTCACCTCGCAGGTCAACTCTTTGTGTAAGAAGTACGACACACGAGTTACCAAACTATGGAATGTGGACCTATGTCTTCATGGAGCTGGGAAACCTTAGCTTAAGATGCTTGACTGACTAAGGCAAGTCAAAACCATCAGGTTTCTCTGGAACACAGCAGCAATCTGCGGGGGGGCAATTTTTCTGCCAGAATACTTGACTATGTCACGACGATCTGCTCACAGATACTAGAGTTACTCAATTAAACTCAAAACCAACAGAAGTTGCAAACACACAAAGGACAGCGTAAACAACTTACATATACTCCAAAAGCTTCTCAAATGCACGTGCACTCAAATCGTGCTCTTCAAGCACTGGAAGTACACCAAATCCTCCATTCTGAGCGCTCGAGGTAGCCTTTTGGTTTTCATTCATGCGTGAAAACCTTGCTTTGAAGTACTCGGATCTCGCCGCTAGGATAAACCTGTGGCACCTAAACTCTTTCCCAGCAACAAGGAATATCACGTCTGCATGATCCTCCTCAAAGTCTTCTTCTAGCTGACCAGTAGCAGAAGCTCCCGTCGATGCTGCTAGGCGCTCTTTCTGTACTTCATCTCCAGCGGGAGAAGTGTGCTCTCTGAACTCATCTGCCTGTGAGCCATCAGCACTTCCATTTTCCGTGCGCAGAGTCTCGTGTTCTACTTCTCCAGAGGGCCATATCTCACTCTCTGTTCCTTCTCTTATAGCATGCTTACTTGAATTTGCAAGAGACAGGCAAAAAAGGCGATGCATACACGCAGGTAGCTGCTCTTGCCAGGACAGAGATGAGCCTTGTAATATGAATCTTTTCTGAGAGTCATCAATACCTTTCAACGACTTGTAATTTGCAAACGTTTGATGAGTAATTTCTTTGTCAAGAGCTTTCTTTAGACTCACACATTCACACACTTTACAGACACGAACTAGATCTTCCATATCGTCTACTGCCACATCAAGCCTGTCCGTGTAGAAGTAATGGACCAAACTAAAGAGAGCTGCAAATGTGAGCCTGCTGCTCACGAATTTAAACTCTTTACGATCTTTCCAATCTGTTGCAAACTTGCGTTTGAAGTACGGAGATCGAGCTGCCAAGATTGCACGGTGTGCCTTCATCATCCTTCCTGATACGGAAAATGTCACATCTGTTGCCAAAACATCTGATTCTTCGACCTCAATAGCTAGTCTTGGACTTTTCTTAAGTCCAAGACTTGGAGTAGCTGAACTGCCTTCTGAACTTACAGAGCTGGACTCCAAATACATTAAATTGGCAGGTGAGTTGAGGAAAAGCTCTCGTAGTGAGCGGGGCAAGGGTGCAAGAGGAGGAGGTCTGGCCTCAAAGGCCTTCAGAAGTTTCCGGACTCTCAAATTTAGAGCAGCATAGTGACATCGGTCCCCATCGAAGGTATTCTCACTACATATGGCCCCAGATGCCAGCAACATAAGGGCAGCATCGAGGTGACCTGCAGAAGCACAGATACCAATCCTAGCTCGTAAGGTATCCTGTCTTTACAACAATATTTCTCTGTAGAGAAAAATCAAGGAAGGGAAAAAATCAAGATCTCAGGAGTAGTAGTCGACGAGATTCCTCTTTGACACACGATTCATTACGAAATTCAGGGGTTTATTATTTTACCTACTTCAAAATTCAGTCTAACCAATAGCGCAAGCTCAAGTTCAATCCTTTATCTCTTTCTATTTATGATATGAAGCCATTCAAAGCAAGCAGTTCATCTAGGGTTTAGCAATTCGAATAAACGCACGCATCTACCGAATTACGCAAACGCACGCATCTACCGAATATCTCTTTCTATTTATGATATGAAGCCATTCAAAGCAAGCAGTTCATCTAGGGTTTAGCAATTCGAATAAACGCACGCATCTACCGAATTACACTTGACTCCTGCTGGATGTGTTCGTTGACAAAGTCGTTGAGTAAACTACTACAAGATTTTTCTTCGCAGGCATTCGACTCTCTGTTAAATGGTGGACACATTTGCTTAAATGTTCAGCTCAATCAGAAGAAATTCTTCTTTGACGGAGCAAGAAATGGTGACAAGGTCATATGTTCCAGCCGATTAGATCAAGTTTACTCAAAGTGCAGCTAAATAGATTCATATTACATCTGATATAGAATCCGTGCTTAAAGACGATCATACAATGACTGTCTCATCAACATGGACCTCAGGTTCATTACAGTCAGTCTGGTTAAGAACCTAAAGTGGAACAAGCAAATGATTTTGTACGTATTTTGCTCTTGATCAGTCCTTTCCTTCTGTAGTTTCACAGACAAGATCCGCACACACTACTACTTCAGCTCAAATTTTCGGGATCTTAATAATTCCGAGCAAACCGGCACTGTTCCTGTCACCAACCTTAGCTTACATTTGAATATTCCAATTTACATATATTTACATCAAACAAAAATGAATCCAGAGGTGAATTGAGGTACAGGAATATAGCCGGGAGGATTCAATTCCACACGGCGTTCAGAAATCACCTGCCAGGCAAGCATAGTACAGAGCAACAGAATCCCAGGCGTCTCTGGAATTCACATTCACCCCCAGGTCCAGCCAGAAGCTCAGCCTCTCTACATCCCCTGCCCTTGCTGCCTCGTACACATCTCCAGTCGGCACTTTCTTGCGAGGAAGTTCGGGACCATCCGGGTCCTCGTCATGGAAAATCGCATCAAGTTCTGGGTCCAATTCTGCCCACTCTGGAGCCATCACTACTTCCTCCTTTTCCTTCTCTTTGAAGTAGATATCTCCTGAGTGATAGCAAACCGAAAGATTTCGCCGCCTTGCCACTTCTCACAGAATCATAACTCTATCTCTTATTGATTCCAAATCTAGCTTCGTTTCCTAAATCAATCTACCAATACCCTACCACTCCTTCGGGGTAAAACCTCAATCCCGAAGCTCCTTCCTGTTTCCACCCAGTGCTTTTCGACGAGCTCAGTGCTCAGAATTGTTCCTTGTTTATTACGAGTTCGCTTCGTGCGGCACGAACACGTGTCCGTGTTGTGCCTCAAGTCTTCAGATTGTGGGGCCGTAGTCATTTTAAAATTCAATACACAGAACAGACTCCAAAATCCTACCGCATGCCTTATGGGTTCATCTCGTGCTCTACGTCGTTGCTTCAAAATGACTGACAAAGTGGTCCACCGAGTGAGACCACGGTTTAGGATAGACCGACAATACAGGACAGTAGACATGGTGTTTAGAGCAGCATGGTATGATCTACAGAGTTAAGTTTCCTAAAGTACACAGATGTTGCTTTGTAAGCGGGGGTGAGAGGCTTAAACATCCCGTCACTCTTAAAGTGCATAACTGAGAGACTCAAGAGTCACTGTGTTACTGTCTTGGTAAGTGGCCTGTGTGAGGAGCACGTAAACCACAGAGAGAGAACCATCAGTCACAGCAAATTGTCATAGTTCAATTCAGTATCTCGTTCTGCTGAATATCACCGCATCTGTGCCCGGACAAGTTGAGTTCTCAAAAGTCTACTTGGTGAATGGTTGACAGCAATGTATCTGGGATATTGGCCACAAAGTATTTCGTTCTAGGATTAAAATGGGCATGAATGTGTGTGCTGGACAAGTAAAGTACCTACAACATTGAGACATATCTGTTGGTATGGTGTGTTGTCTTTGATAAGGTATAGTTGCCTATTCCGTAGTACGGTGACAACTTCGGCTTTTCAGCATACTAGTTTTCTTTCGGGGTGGGAAGGACGAGAGCATCCGAATCTCGTGACTAGCATTAGAAATTTGATGCATGATCCTCTCCAAAAGATTCGTGCGGACGTACACATCTCAGTTTGTAGCAAGAAAATGCGTGGCCGGCAGGATTCGAACCTGCGCGGGCAGAGCCCACATGATTTCTAGTCATGCCCGATAACCACTCCGGCACGGCCACTTGCGTCTTAGAACGGCAATAATACAAAATTCATAGTATTATACGCGTTACTAAAAAGGCTTACACGTGAGTATGAATGAAATTCAGCTTTACTTGCAATTTTATAACAACGTACCAGCATGAACTTTAAAGAATGCATAACTTTTAAAAGTTGAGATATGAACAAAGCATAAGACATCAATTATCATAGTAAGTCTATTTAATTAACTTAAAAAAGCCTTCCTTAACCAAACGTAATTTTATTTTGAAATTTTGGAGGAAAGATTTTTTAAGACAGATTGAAACAGGCGCTCACAAAAACCGGTAACTTAATCGTTGTTATGGGTTGCTAAACGCAATTCTTCGTTTGAAATTTTTTGCAGAGTTATTATGTGAAAAAATATTGTAAAACTTACATTTTGTATACAACCCAGGGATTAAATCATTGTTCTTGGTTGATAAATAGGTTTCTTCATTTAGCAGAGTTTCTAATTGAGAAAAATTGTCCAAATTTACATTTTAAGCATAATAATGTTTCGGAATTGTTAAATACACCACATTTTCTATTAAGTACACCACAGCTAGTGTGCAATATTCTTAGTGGTGGTGCGTGGTGTGGTGTATTTAGTAAAAAGTGTGGTGTATTTAACAATTCCCCAATATTTTATGCCTATCTCAAACTTACAGCCATCTTGAATAAAACGTTTTTGCAACAATAGGTATGCTAAAGTAAAGTTGACCGGTCAAAAAAAGTTTCATGAGAAATGCAAGCCGTTATTTGCATGCCTCTTTATATTTACATGCAGTTAAAAATGCCTAAAATAGATAGATGTTTAAAAGCCTCAATTTGAGGATTTTTACCTTTTTCCAAACTTCAGCAATCAAATAAAAGGGCTTGACTTGTATGCCTTGGCATATACTTTTACTCTTACTTTTTATTTTGAAAAATCAAACTTCTTCAAATTGCGGTTTTAAAGCATTCCTTCAAACATGAATTTCTAGAAAGCTAAGTTTGAGGAAGGAGAGTTATGAAAGTCATGCCTTGATAGAGAATATTTTTGAAATTTTTTTGTTTGGATGGCTACCATGAGTCTCCTTTATCAAGCATAGTCCTCAAAGAAGATAACCTTTTGTAAATTATTATTTTGCACTTGGTACAAATGGAGAAATTCTTCCTAGGTCCATATAAAGCTAGTCCACACCTAGGCACTCAACAACTATGCAGGGTAAATCTAAGTACCTACTTATACATAGTAAACCTTTGTATCTACCTGGGCAATTTCACCTAACACTCATTGGGGAGACGTGCGGGGGAGCTACGGGAGAGTGTGGAGACGTGAGAGGAGAAGGAGAGATTGTGAGACCATTTCTGTAATTTCTGAGGGCTCTCTAGCATGTAGTATTCAAGTGAATAGTCTATTCTTTTCGTTTTTCAATTTCGGTTCCATTGGCACCTAGATTGAAGACTATGGAGAATGGAGTAGAAAGTTATGAGGATTTTTAGATTTTCTAGGGTTTGGAGTGATCATTATACATTGAGAGTGATGGGTCGGGGATTTTCATTTCCAATCTCTTGGTTTTAATGATTTAGTTCCATGGGAATTTAGTTTGAAAATTTTGGAGATGGAAATTGAAAGTTAGTAGATTTTATAGATTTTAGGGTTTGGAGAGATTGTTTCTTATGTGAGTTGGGATGTGAGGGGTTGTGGTTTTGCAGATATGGGGAGATATGGAGAGGAGCAGCATGTGTTACTATCATTATACTTGTGCTAGCCATGGCTACACCTTCCCATGTGGGGTCGCCTAGAGCGGGTCGGGATACACCATGCCCATTTACCTCGCAAGGGGTAAAGACCCATGTCTGAAGGATGCACAAGGACTATGATTGGACCACTAGGGATGCTGCTCACATGAGACGCACGACCACCTCGATAGTATTGATACTCAGGATTACGCACGCTTCTTCTATACCTTTGTTGATCGTTCCAGGGATACTGATCGAGTAGTAGGAGTGGTTAGCTTCTCAAGCGGGTTGCATTTTGGGGTTATTTGAGACTAGTTTTCCATGTCCACGTCTATTCCATAGGCTACTCCACACACTCCATGATGAGGCTAGACAAGCTTTTTGCCTACCACTAGACCGTTTGGCACATGATCCCTTGGACGAGTTAGCATGGTTCTTATTCCTCTTACTCCCTTGATGGTGTCTTCGTTATGCTAGAGTAGGACGTACGGGGCATAGAGAGGTGGCTGCTAGATTTCATCGATTCCGAGTGGGGGATTGGGCAGCCCTTCAGGAAGAGTCTGTTAGGGCTACACGATTTAGGAGACATGCATCGCCACAAGATACCACAGATTCCACTTGATTATGACGATGTAGGACATTGGGTCAAGCAGGAGAGTTTAGTAGAGCAGCACAAGCGCTACACCCTTTGTCTATAGTAAGTCCTACTGATGAGACCATCTCTTCCCTACGCTCACTACATCCTATAGCAGGAGAGTGACTACCACTAGAGATCTTAGATTATCAACATGAGCAGCCTTTATGTCTTGATAGGTCACTATTTGTGCACTGCCCCTTGCCTTTCCTCAAGAGGCTTGTCAGAGATGGTTTATGAGCACCTTAGAGATTGCTTCCAAGCAGATGATCCTTCTAGTGGTTTTACCGAGTTGTTTCAGGTGGCTGCAACAATAGCGAGAGGAGACATTCCTATATCTGTTAGTCGGGTGTTAGGTGCTAGTTGACTTCTCGCAATGGAGAAGGACACAAGAAGCATTATACCGATTGCTATTGGAGAGATCTTTTTGCATTTGGTCAGTTGTACCATTGTCCTTCTGCATTGTTCTCACTTTTGATAGCACCTTAGTCCACATCAGTTTGGAGTAGCTACACCGGGAGGATGTGAGGCTATATCTTTAGGCATTAGAGCACTCCTAGATATCCATCCAGAGTGGGTCGTCCTACAGGTGGATGTTGAGAACGCTTTTAATAATGTCTCATGTGTATCCATCTTTAGAGAGCTTAGGGAGGCTGGTGGATCCTTGGCGAGTCTCATTCCTTTTGTGCGGTCTTTTTATGGCTCTCCAGCTTCCCTTTACTACCAACATGGCGGTTCACAAGAGGGAGTCACCGTCTTGGAGTCAGCTGTTAGTACACGTCAAGGAGATCGTTTAAGGGGGCCCTTATTTGCCATGGCTCACTTTAGAGCTCTCCTATCTACTACTTTGGCCATGCCAGGTTGTGTATTTCCCTCCTTGGCAGATGATATACACATCGTAGGCCCTGTAGATCAGATTAGGCAGGCCTTTTACTACTTGACTACCGAGCTACATTAGTAGGCTTGAGAGTCAAGGTGTCAAAGTGTAGGGCATGGTCCCCTTTAGGTATCCCTCTCCACCTTGAGCTTCCAAAGGGTTGTATCACATTCACATATGGACTTTGTGTTCTTGGAGTGCCAGTAGGATCGGAGGATTTTGTCACACGCTTCTTAGACGCTGCCCTTGCAGAGGATGTTCTCCATGTGGATGACCTTCCATTACTATGAGATCCGTAGGTGGCATTTGGTATACTCTCTTCCAGTATTGCTTGTCAACCATCCTACCTCATTCGTATAGTTCCTCCCTCACCGTCCTTCCTATCACATCTGAGAGCATTTGATAGGAGGATTATGGGAGTCTTTGGTGATATTATTGGACCAGGGACTTTTGAGTGTATGACAGGGGATTTGGCACATAGACAGACGGCTCTACCGATCTCATGTGGTGGGGTTGGCTTGCTTTCTATGGAGGAGATGGCACCTATAGCATTTTTGGGTAGTTGGACTCTCTTGGCACCCCTACTTTCCTCTCGTTTTGTGGTTGCTGATAGGCCGGTTTTGGAGACTTATGTGACAAAGGTGGAGGGAGGATCCTTCTCTCTCCAGGTGTTATTGCGGCAGACGAGAGATAGTCTATCCCCATGAGCACGAGAGGATTTTCCACCTTGTGCTTCACTATCGTCAGATTGGACTAGAGGTTTACAGTCTTCCTTGATGGGATGACAGTGTGAGCATTAGCTACATTCTCTTTTAGTTGATTCATCCATTCCTCAGGCTACTAGAGCACATCTTTGCTCTTGCTCCAGCAAGGATGCAGGCTCTTGGATCCTAGCTCAACCGTGCATTAGGGCTTTCCGACTCGCACTAGCTACTTTTTCTATAGTGATGAGGTTTTGCCTAGGTTTGGTTCACCCATCTGCATCTTCATTACTCACTTGTGAGTGTGGTTCTACACTAGATGCTGCAGCGGTTCACATGACACGGTGTCCTTTTGGAGGACAAAGGATAGCTACCCGTGATGCCATTAGAGACATAGTGTTTGCTATGGCACAAGAGAGTGGATACTTGGCTTGGAGGGAGCGCTTGTATGCTTTGCAGACAACATGTGTGAGGGCAGACTTATATTTGGTCCGAGATGAACAGGTGACAATAGCGGATGTCGTGGTTACGAACGCTACGCGGGATACAGTTTCAGAAGGAGTGATTACCCATCCCCCTGGATGGGCGGCAAGTGCAGCAGCAGGTCGCAAGGTCTCCAAGTATAGGGGCATGCAGCGAGGTCACCTCTTTGTTCCTCTAGCCTTGGAGTTATATGGAGCGATGGACACGACACTTGACACATTTGTCAAGGAGTGTGCGAGAGCTTATCATGTTAGGTGTCAGGGGGTACCACTCTCACTCTCATAATTTGTAGCATATTTTAGACTGCGTGTGTCCATTGCTCTACAAAGGGCAGTGGCTGGTGCAATCCATAGGAGAGCAATCACATTAGGTGATGTTTCTTCGGATGCTCCAGTTGTGTGTATACTGTACAACTTGCATAGCTCGGATATCTTAGGTGCGGTAGGGCAGATTTCTCATATAGACTCTATTGGGGCGTAGCCCCATGTTACCTTTTTTGTCTCTCCCTTGTACGGCTTGATGGGGTCTTCCCATCCTTTGTTTTTCCTACGCGGTCGCCTCTCTCTCCTGGGCAAGGGAAAACTAGATGCGAATTCCATCATCTATGCAAGGCACACATAGTCATTTATGTAAATGTAAATTCTAATCTATGTATATACAAAATCAACATAAACACCCATCTATGCATGGCTAACCTAGCTATCTACCTATACATACACGGAAAATCTAAGCGGAAACTTACTTAGGGCAAACCTAGGCCTTGTGCATAACATAGTTATGTTTCTTTTCAAAGAAAAATTAATATAATAGGAAGTGCAAGGAACGATTTTAATATATCAGCTTCCTCCTTTCAACATAAAAATAATAGAATCAAAATTTCTCAAATCATCATTAAAATGGTATTGAAGAGTACTAGATTTTAGTAAAACGACAACCACTCTAAAAGAGAATATGAAAAATATCATTTTAGAGCCATCACTCGTTATAAAATTAGAGCACTAGACACGTTATCAATAAAACACTTCTTATAATTCTCAGTTAAGGAAAGTTGCAATGGAATGACTTACTGATCAAATTTATTATTTATTGCTAAAAAAGAGCAAGTAAATTAAAGAGGTATACATACTTTTGTTTCTATGTGATAGAAATTTATTCTATAATATTCAAATATTAGCTTTTAATTTTACTTTGAATAAGGCTACTGTCCTTAGGAAACCTATGATACCTCAAATACAAGCACACATATTTCTGCACAAATATGAAGATGAAAATGATAAATATTAAAATAAAATAAAGTTAGAAAAATAAGTCATTATACTTAGGAGGTGGCAAAATCTAGATTTGACTATACTGAAGAAAATTTAGATAACATCTAAAATGTATATAATCCATGGGGGGTATAACTCAAGTGGCACTGGTGATGCAAAATCTTCATTATCATGTTAATATTCCCCGAGAAATAAGGATATTGAAGAAGTTTCTTTGGAAGTAGAAGAGAATACTCAAATGGACATTCCCATCAGATGTGACATTACAAGAGGAAGTTCGGTAGAGGTTTTGTGTAAGTGTATTATAGGGCGAGGATGAATGTATGATCTATCATGTTCATTTAGTATGAATATTACCATTGTGGATGAGATTTGGTTTAAAGACATTTCTTACACGAGAATAATTATGTATGACCTATGATGCATAAAACTCTGTAGACATAATATTTTTAAAAAATTGTATAATTTTCTTGTTTATAATTCAATTGATTTGATAATGAAGTTTTACTTTGTTTTTTCACAAAATTTAGTAGAAAATGCAGATTACTGTACAAGTGAAAACCATCCAAATTTACTTTTGGCTCAAAAAGGAGCACAAGAATTCACATTTGAACGGTAAGATAATTCTGAAAGTAGTATATTTTTGAACAGCCACTACAAAACCAGTGCCATTCTTATACCCGTACTCCGCAAAATGACATTTTCAGTAGCAAAAAGACTAGATAAGATTCAGGAAAATTCCTCAAATATTAACTGTGTTTTTTGGGGCTGCTCTGAGCTCATCTTCATGGTAAAGTCTAAAATTTTCCTTTCCTTCATTCACCGTTGATTTATTTGTATCCAATCATCTTTATTGTTGCTATAAGAAAAAAGAAAGGTAGCTCCAAAGAGTGGACACGTATATATATATATAAATAATATTACAATCAACTGCGGTTATGATCTTTTATGCTTATCTAACGACCTACAAGGTTAAGAACGTCAACAGGTAGAAATAATTTTTGAGGAATTGGGGTAATAAAATAATATCGGACAAACTTCGAGCCGATTGAGGATGGAAAAAGCTTCCAATATGGGCTAAAATGCAAGAAGTTATGTTATACTCTACTATAGAAGGTAAGAGTATAGTTTGTCTTAACTGTGTTAAATGATCTAGTAAATCAGTGATTAAGGATAAGTAAACTTTGAGTGAATCTGACAAGACACCGCTGTCTTCCTTTTCTCCCCTCGTAGACCTGGAAAACCTTAGTTTTGCTAGACCCAAGTTCCAAGACGAGAAGGAATGCGTATTAATCCCGTAAGGAGCTCAAACAAACGTTTCTTCTTGTCTCCATCGAGAGCTATTTGCGTTTCCTCACCAATTGCTTGCGTGCTCAGTAGTGGTACAATGTTTTGTGCTCGGACAAATCGCTCCTCAAGCTCAAAACAACGCCGAAATGATGGTAAACATTCAGGTCGGAGGCCTCTTTTCCACCGAGAACTTACAGCTTTACATGTCAGAACAGTTTTTCACAAGTTTACGTCACCATACAAACATTGTGCGAACTCGTCACCTCGAAGAAGTTCCCAACATGTCACTTTTCAAATTCCCTCGAGCGCACTCAGGGCACAAGAACACTATTTTGCTAGTCATCGATCTGAAGTCCGTCACCTGTTTCTCTTGGTGTCACTACCTACCCCTGATTGGATATCTTAGACACACGAAATTACGCTCTAGGTCAGTTCTCAACCACTTCTTGTTTTCTTGAATGTCTTTTGTTATGAACCTTGAAGTGGTTACGTGTACAGATTTGGGGACTTAGTCTCGTGTACAGATTTGGGGACTTAGTCTCGTGTAAATTTACGCTTGGCTGGATAATCATGACTTCTAGTGGTAACAAGACCACAACTCTGACTATATTTTACAATGTTCATGAACTAGTACATGTTCCAGAACTCTTGCAATTGATGCTCCCATAGTACATATCATTGATGCTCCCATCTACATAATTGATAGTTGTCGATTCAGTACCCCGCAAAGCTGTGACACCTTTTTTTGCTGCCCCAACTCATCATCTATTGGTCCCATGCTGTCGAGGAGTTTTCCCAATCCTTCAGATCATCACGAAAGGATCTAGACCGGGCTGGAAGGCAAAGAATTGACCAAAGGCACCACCAAAGAACGGAGATGTAAAATAACTCCACCTGTCTTTCAGCACATCCAGCACCAAGAACGCTGTCGGACCTTTTAGATCACACCCTCCCATGTAAATCGATCCTTCATGAACGACGAAGTTACTGCAACTCATACCTGAGATCGCCGATGGAGGTCCTATTGCGATAGTAATCCAGTCTTCGGCGTCTAGATTCAGTTTGTAAACAGCAATACAATGGGCAGGAATGGTGTTACCGGTCATGGCTTCTGAGACAACCACCACCATCAACTCATCACAGCAGACGACCATCCCAATTTCCCTTGGCCGTCCGCCAATCTCCCGCTCTGCGAAATGAAGCAGTGGGAAGTCAAGTCTGACTTTGGTGCATCGAGGCTCCTCCTCCATGAGCAAATCATAGGCCATCAACTGAGCCGCAAAGAGGCCACCTAGAGATTGCATTTTGTCCTGGTACAAGACGTACAACCTGTAATGGTGGTAAGCAGCTCCTGCAAATGTGCGGAATGGAGTCTTAAGGTAGGTGAAGTATGGAATTGGCATATCTGTCTCCAGCATGAACCATGTATCTCGCTTCGAGTCATAAATTTGGAGATGTGTCTGCGGATGATAAAGTGTCCAAGGATATAAGTACACTAGAATTTTGAAGGACCCCGATCCAGAACCGATTACTTGCAAGTATCTCTGGTCCAACCCGTTCGGTTGAATGGGAAGGAACGTGGATCTCGAAGATCCGGTTATCACATTCTTCATGAAGATCTCTGTGGCAAAGTGGGTGTCGATTGCACCACAAATCAATGATCCCGAACTTGTACAGAATCCATACGACCGCGTTTTCCTTTGAGATGAGAAGTAGGAAATATTATACATCTTCCGCCATTTTCTGGTGGCCAGATTGTAGCCAATAAAGCAGCGTTGTTCTGGGCAAACGTACACGGGGCAGTAGGTGGTAGAGTTCTTCGATGCAGATTTAGCATGGTATTGAAGTGAACTTGCGGGGCCGCTAGTGAAGGCAGACGACCACCATTGTGTTAGTCCACGAGCCTTGAGAACAGAAGGAAAGGGCAGAAATGATACGATCTTTTCAATAACTTCTTCCGGAAACAAAGTTGCTTTGTTGGGTTGCGAACTCCGTTTGCAGGATGCCATGTTTTCCAGCTGAATTTTGAGACTTGAAAGGCAGAAATAGAACTCCTATGCTCCAGGACCCCCTCCGTCAAAGGAGTTAGAGAAGTGGCAAAGAGTATTGTGCTTCTACCTCCTGGAGATTGCACTTCGTCGACAGCTAACCCCGTGCCTGACCTTAATGAAACCCCGATGTATTGCCAAATCAAGACAACTTCCTCCTCCAGGCCCACAATGATCTTCGTCCTGTTTCACTTCCATTGGCCTTCTCACAGTGAAAGGAACTGGGGCTGACAGTGATTAAAGAGTGCTCATGTCCAGGGGGGCACTGTCCAGTATATTACGGCTATAACCTCTCGTTACGGATGGAGTTCTCCAAGCTTGAAAGGACATAGGAGGAAACAGCGTCATTTCGGGATTGGGGGTCAGAAAGGAGGGGTAGTTGAGGGAGTATCATGTTTCCCCTCGAAGTTCAATTCCACGTTAGTGATAACCAACTAGTCAAGACCATGTTTCTCTACCCCACAGAAGCAGGAGCGTGGAACAAACTCCCAGCTTGTGTCTGGGAGTAAACTTGATTGTCAGTTGGCTATTTTACACGTCAAACAGCGTACAGGTGGACTCTATATGGTGGGCCCCGAGTCAGATCTAAATGGATGCTCTTGCCACCGAGAATTGCGTCACAATCGAGCGAGAAGCTTGTATACACTTGCACCCTATCATGTTGAAAATAGAAGCTTTCTAGCTTTACTGCCAGAATGTATGAAGATGCATTCTGCCTCATACATTCTGGCAGAAGTTAAAGTACTCTTGATTTAGTTCTTCTTTCTCTTTCAGTGCTGAAGGTCGACCACCACTCCGAACACCGTTAGCATGCTCACCTGCTTTTACCGACAATTTAAAGCAGTCATCAGTGAGTTCCTTCCCTGTTCAGAAGGAAAGTTGGTGCTGGGATGCTAATAATGTGTGTTTGACAAACTCTCTCCTTGACAGCATGAGGCACACATTACTATAGAAAAGTAATTTTCAGAATCGTTTGACAGATCAGGACATTGCTGTTTGGCGCTGCAACTAATATATCATGTCTTCATTCATTATCCACTTAGAGCGTGGTCAGTCTTCTTATTTTCGAGATCCATGAAGTCAGTCACAGAAAGGAGCGTTCCTGGCGCCATGAACACAAGCTGTGATCCTATAGCTCCCTTGGTTCAAGCCACAAAAATCGGACACTACATATCTCGTCCTTAGATCTGAGAATGGTCTTCTTTGGCTTGAGCTGTCCGACACAGGTATGCATCTCTCACCTCTGTAGCTATGACTGTAGAAAAACCCACAGGAAATTAGACTTTGAAGAAAATTCGAGTCCAATTTGTACGTACTTGGGCAATGCAGAAATCTCACCGCGAGGAGCGCGCAAAGATCGATACGGAAGAGCTAACTGCAGGAGGGAGGTCCACTCCGTCGCCTCTTGCAAGGCAGCTTGTAGATCCAGACCTTGACGCCTGCACCACGTAAAACAGCGCAGATGGAAAAGAATATTTAAATTCATCCATCAACATTTTTGCTCGCGCGCTCACCGCCGTGGGGAAGATTTGCTCAGTAGTGGCATCCCATTCCCATCCGACAGACAGCTGACAACCGGTTACAAATGATGTACTGTACTACTGCGGTTACTTCCTATCTTTCCTCCAGAGGTACGTTTGCACAGTGTCCCCGCTCCTACCTTAAAAATTCGATTCGAATTTCAGAGGCAAGGATTCGCGCAGTTTGCTATGCTATTGAGGTCTTCGTTTTATTTCACTCCATCCCCTAGTTTCAGAATTCTTTTCCTTCTTTGTGCAGGTCACATGTATCATCACGCTCCAGTTTGTGTATGTGCTGAGTTGGCCTGTTGAGTAGAAGTCGGCAGCCTTCCCCATTGAGTATTCGTGTTTGAAAGCAACTGAGACCCATCTTGCAGCCAATGGCTCAATTGTTTTTCTAGCGACTGCTTAGTGTTACTCAATTACAACCTGTCTGCACAGCGACGAAGTCCTGGTCTCTTTGCAATCTACTTGGCACTGAGCGGTGGTGCAAGAGTTACAGAGATAAAGGTTGACAGGAGGAAAATGATCTTGCAAGATCCCTTTAGAAGGAACACATACAGAGCTACAATGTCTTGACGTTTGCAGCTGATCGAGCTAATCCTATGGCACGAGCTAATTCCACATGAGAAGTCGAAGAATTACATTGCATTACAGTCATCTTACTCGTGAGGCCACACACAACTCCGTAAAGATGATGTCAACAACAGAGCATTCCGGCATTGACAAGGACACCTGATTCCCCACTTGTTTGCTTCAACATGTCTCATTCCACAGCTTACGATAAATTCCAAGATCGAAAGACAGGAAGCGGGCAATCCGCCGTCAGCAATCGCTGCTAATATTCCCCTACAGTCACCGGATGGCCCATTTCCCTGTTGTTCGATATCCCGCGAAAACCAACCCACATGATGCACCGGAGATCTCAAGGAACACTCGTCGAGCTGGAACGGAAGAGATTACTCTGCCTTCGTGCTGGGCAATACAGACAGACTTGAGAGACTACACTCTCCAGGAGACACATACTTCTGAGAAAAGATAGATCGGGGTAATCTAAGTGGAAAGATTACTTACGTCGTACATAGGTACACTCTTTATTTTTTATGGTAGACCATATAGATGGTACATACAATGGTGCGTTTCACCCTCTGTGTCAATTTAATGTCTCAATAAATTGTTGTCCTCTCCCCGCATGTGACTTCGACATCCGAGGTTAGCAAAAAAAGTCGAACAACTTACTCATCCTTATATTCCCAAGCCAATCTTCTCCCGGAGCAGTACGGCATGTGCCTGTCTTTGACAGAAACAGTCGGGAGTATGAATCCAGGTCAAGGACAAGTATCATAAAACTCGGAGACGAAGTACCACAAAGCTCGGCCTAAAGTTGGGGGGAAATCTCAGTCTGCTTCTCCTTAAACTGTATGCTTTCGAAGTCCTCAGATTGCTTTGTCAAATTCAGATGGGGGGTACAGTAGTAATCTCGAAGTGTACCAGTCCGGAAACGGTGGCACTGATAATGGAGGAGATAAAAAAAATGTGTTTAGCAGCTTCGAAGGCTACAGTTGTCTCTCCTTCCTGACCTTAAGTCATGTCCACCAGTAGAGATTTCACCAACAGACTTGAGACACCTTGGCAACTTATACCTCGCCTGGAAGCATGGTGTCTTCAGTAATATCGCAGCTTCCACCAAACTGCAGAAAACATGCAACGTGAATATAAATCCGATTTTCTTCTTCTAACAGCTAGTACAACCTGATAACCATAGCTTAACCTCAAGACAGGGTCATCTTTCCGCCCTCATCCCATTGTGTAAGGAATCATAGGAATGTAACACCCGTTACTAGACTACAGTTTTGCACCGACGTAAACATGGACCAATCATGAGTTTATTTTGTACTCTTTAATAGTCTGGGCATCATAACCACCTGAGTGTGATCAATGCTTCGTTAAAGGTTATTTTCTAATTTTTGGTTTACCGAAATAGTCGGTTTGTGATATGATTACCAAAACCCCCATTTTTTCAAGGAGATCGCAGAGTTCACCATGTTGCAAACCACGCCAAATCCGTTGTTTATCAACTCACCTCTCCAATAAGATGGGCAACACATTTCTTCTCCGCTAGAAGCTCATCCTCACTCTGGAACGCAAAGGGAATGCAGTTGCCGGTTCAGAAAATCAGTCTCAGATCGAGGTGCAAGTATTAGAACATGCAGTCATCGAGCTTCTTCATCCTAGGTAATGCAGATATGAAACTAACATGCTAAAAAGTTTGATAAACGAGAATCAAGCATAATGGAAAAAAAACAGCAATAAATGTCCGGACTCAACAAACCTTCTTGATGCGTGTGTACAGATAGTCGTCGATAAGTACGTTAGGTACTAGTTCGTAATCACCATCACCCTAAAGGGGAAAAAGATAGATGTCTTAACTTAGCACAGAGACAATGTATCTCAGACTTGCGAACAGTACAGAGGGAATGAATTTCAGAGTAGGGAACAAGTCGTGCCAAAACAATTACATTTATTTAACTTCAATGGAGCAAGTACCGAGGTCAAGCTTACCTTCAGCTACGCTGCTGTATAACCACTGGTAACCTGTGCTTAGTTTATAAAGGACACTCAATAATTATCGCGATCAGACTTAAGACATGATGGAACAAAGAAGCAGACTTGGTCTCACCTTCGAACGGCAAGGCATACTGAAAACAATGTCTTCGGCAATACCATATGGATTGCCGGTAGTGTAAACCTGCAAGCAGCAAGAAGATATATGAGACATCAGATGTAGGGGCCAGAGTGGACTCCCTCAACGCAAGGAAGATTACATACGTCGATTACGAACGAATTGAATAATGAAAGTGAGTCCCGTACCCCTGTTGAAAACCAGTCCCCCTCCGGTGTCGGCGTGATGAGGGACTTGATCGCGTCAACGATTGAGACAGCTGTGGACGCAGCAGACGAACGGCCCCACTTCTTGATCAACGCACCTCCACGCTGCGAATGGGGACCGATTTTGTTAGGGAAAGGTAAATAGACGAGCAGATTGGTCAAGAAGGCCCAGAGATAAGCTGAACATAAAATTCAAGCGTCACTCGGTACAGGAGACTAAGTTGAGGGTGCTTCGAGGTTTGCATTAGATAAAATAAACTCACTGTTTGAACTCGGGGAGTAAATTCCTCTTCCAGCCATTTGTGGTCGGTGATAACATCCTTGACTTGCCTTCCGTGGATCTTGGCATTTAGAAAGTCAGGCACCTGACTCACCACGATCGTGTGATACATAATTCCGTCAGGTTGAGAGACTGATTCCCAAAAACCTTATTATCTCATTCGAGCGCTCAGTATCAATAAGAATCATCAATCTGACATACCTGGGTGGTGCTGTGGTTGCCCCAAATGGTAACATTCGATACATTGTCATAGAAGACACCTGCTTTGAGAGCAAGCTGCAATTCACATGGGAAGATATTTCTCATATCAGCCTCTGGTGATCCCGGGCACCTGGGATCTGATGCCACTTTCAAGCTCTAAAATAATTCCATCATTTATATCAAGGAGTCCAGCTAAGGTTGCAGGAAAGCTCCAATGCTATAAAGGCGCCACACGGATCAACGAAGTCAAGTACAAACAATCTGCGGCACCAAAACCTATTCGGCAGAACCTATTCAGAATAGAAGAACCCATCATACGAATCTGGAGAAATTATAAAGAACGTCGTGTGGTCTACAAGCAAGCGGCACCTCGAATTCAAGGTACTTACCTGACATTTGGCCCTGTTCTCATCCAAACGAGTAAGGGCATGGAAATTTTTTGCTGGAATCCGAGGAGCATTCTTCAAGGCGATGAGTGCACTGCATTTTCAGAACGGATTACAATCAGTAACAGAGTGTTGAAGTCCAGTTTTTCTTCCTGAATACTTCCAACATCATATGCGTAAGCAACAGCTCATGCAAATAGAAATTTGAAATTTGAAACTTACTTGGTGTTGCAAGGGTTCCCGACGACCATCACTTTCACATTGGGACTTGCGACTTCGTTTAATGCTTTTCCCTGCAAAAAGGTAATGCAACAAATGAGCGCAAGTAGAAACTCAACTAGATCCACCTATTAGGAACCTCAATCTAGAGTGACCGTGCAATACACGGGATAAGAAATAGGTTGGCTTCGGCCGCGCATTTTGAGACCCTCATACCTGCTCAGCAAAAATTTGACCATTGATGTCTAGTAGGTCGGCCCGCTCCATGCCCGGACCTCGTGGCTTGGCACCAATAAGCAAAGCCCAGTCGGCGTCACGGAAGACTTCGGTGGGTTCGATTCCAATGTTGACTTCGCGCAATAAAGGAAACAAGGAATCCTCCAACTCCATTGCAACTCCTGAGATATGAGGCGCTCAGCTTTAAAAGCTTTTGAATTCTCAAGCAGGTTTAACAGGCCATCCATCACTCAATGGTGAAACTTCAGTATTTTCTGGACCTCTTTGGAGGGGTAAAGTTTGATCTCTTAACTAATACGCGACAGTTTTGAGGGTGAAAGGTACTATTCGATTGAGAGGTAAGACAAACCTTCGAGGGCATCCCTTGATCTCACTGAGCCGAGGAGGCTGAGGGCGATTGGCTGGTCCTGCCCGAACACCTCTCCAGACGCAAGCTGCAAGTTCCGATACAGAGCATGAACACCTATCGAAATTGGACCCGCAATGCTATACACACTATACATAAAATAGTCCACAGCCTGACGGCCTAGATGATGTCTCAGTAAAAGAACTACTTCCACCTTCAATGCATAGTTTTTTAAAGGTTTACCTCGAGAGATTTTGAACCGACAAAAAACTGGGTCATTCCAACTTGATTATTCGGTTACCTTGAAAAGCAGGTGATTGGAGATGGCACCCGCAGCGCCTGAAACGGCAATTCGCACGGTTTTTTTCCATGTCTTTGGGCGTTCGTCCTGCAAATTGAGAATCCAGGTCTCAAAATCGAATGCAGAACTCATGCTGGATGATCTTCAAAACATCTAGACAATTTCTGAGTTAGAAACCGGACGGAACGAGGAGTGGAACAGAGTTGCGCTTGCTAGCGCGAGATGTATTTCTTGACTTACTGCAGGCCGCCAACTGACCTCTTTCAAATCATAGGTCACGCAGAAAACGCCGAAACATTCTGTCGCTGTGTTGGAAGAAGTAGATGAGGGCTGTTCAACTGAAGTCTGTGCTGGGCTGCATTGCAACATTGAGAGCATCAACGTCCATATCACTAGATTCAGATAGTAGGTGAAGGGTAAAACCAAGGAAGAAACAAACTATACACATTTTTAAGGGAAACAAAAATCTTTACACCACTTATGTTCATCCATCGTTATCCCTTGAGTCTCTAAGAGGGAAAGGTGCAAGGGAAGAAGAGGACGGGGCTGAACATATCTCTAACTTTCACCTGGAAAATTATGACAAAACAAACCACTCAAATTCACCGGAGAGCAGGCACATAGAACACAAGCTAGCCACACGGTGAGTAAGACGGCACTCAACTTAATACACAAGTCGAGCGTCAGTTATCTTTCGTGTGAATGCAAGCGAGAGATTTTGCGATTAAAGCACATAATCATTCGGCCCTGCCACTTACGCTACTTAAAAAATCAAATGGTATTGGTGAGTTCACAACCAACAATCACCATTTCCCAGGTGCAAAACAAAACCGTTTGAGCAGATGCGATCAGGTAAGGAGCGTTAACTTGATCGTGTTACATGAAAAGATTGAAATTCAACGGAAGTCACTACGGAACAAGATTTGGAGTACGCAGATGCCACTTCAGGGTGGTCGCACGCAACCCGATAATGTCCACAATGCAATCCGCTCGTCTAACAGGTGCCCAAAGATAAGTACATGGTAGTGTCCTGTACTCTCACTCTCGTTGGCGAGGAAAGCGAATCACTCGAAAGTGTCGACGATGCAAGAACAATCCGGAAAGGCGGGCACTCACATCACAGAAATTACCTCATGCATGGTGAGAGCTGTGACTTTGTTGTCGTGTTCATACACAGAGGTTTCATGCAAATTCGAAACTACTTATACGTGCCAAGCGGCCAATTTCTTTCGGATACGAAGGGATAACCAAGATATAAGGAGTGGCAATGGATAACTACAGCTACCTTGACGTGAACGAGTTTTAAGGCCAACCAAGTAGCGCGGAGTGTGATGCATCGTTCTACGTTGTGAACATCTGAGATTCACTCAACTCATGACTTTGAACATGTCCACTGGAGTGTGAAGCAACCTCTCTTCACTCTCAGCTCTTTCATGGTTTCTTACCTGGTAGGGGCAACCGCGCAGAGGACGCTCCCGGGACGTGATGAACGTCGATCTGATGGCAGACGCGAGTTTGGCCGTTCACTTGTAGCTGCTTTTACCCGCAGAGAGCTGCCGAAGAATGGACTATTTACACTCAACTTTTGGCCCACAACAGAGTCACGAAAGGGTGTCACTGGCTTTTCTGCAAATGCTGCCGCAGCTCCAGCAACCTTAGAGAGGGTTGCCATCTTGAAGCCGCTACTACTGACAACAGGCCGAGGCTTTGATGCAGAGTTGATGAAGTTGGTATTAGACAATGAGCTCAGAGGTGTCTGGCTTCTGGATGAGATAGACCCCAACAACGACAGGCTCTTAGGGGTGACCTCGGAGCGTCTAGAGGCAGGGCGAGAAGTGGCTGACTGGAGGGCCGCCGAAATGGTGGACGAAGCGTGGGAACGAAACGAAGGAGATTTATCAGATTCCTTGGGCTGAGAGATATGGGAGACTCTCGAGGAGCTAGGGCTGTGGGAAGGGCCCCCGATGGAGAGTGAAGTCCCAATGACTGCAAGGTTCACTCCTCCCGATTGAGAGATTTCCCGAGGCGACCACGATCGAGGGCACCTGTAAGGGCAAGTACTGAAAGCTTTGTTTTCGCTGAACTACTAAGGAGGACGAAAAGGCACAAGTAACCGGAAGGGACTCGCTTCCGGAATTCCTCCCCAGAGTCTAACAAAAGTTGCAGCAGGAGAAGCAGTAGGATCACTACTTCTCTTTTCTGCTATCCTGTATTCTCTCCTCCCCAGGGTGCAGCCCTTCTGCGCTCTCCTCCTCTGGATTCTTCCCGCAAACGAGTTTGAGACCCTCGACCACGACTCCAAGCATGAAAAAAAAAAAAGCCAATCCATGATTCCACCCTTCCCGGAACCCGGCCCTAGATGGACAAACAAGATGATCGATTCACATGCGTCTGTCTCCCACACAGACGCAATACGAAAGCAACCACTTACCAAATACACTCCCTATCTCTCTCACAGCCCTACCCCTAGATCTAGTCAATACCGCTGGATGTGATTACGACAAACAAAAACCTCAAAACGTTTTCTCTCTCCTCCGGCTGTCACAATACCCGGCGTTTTCTCTCTCTAGTGCAGGCAGGCAGGCCAGGCCCTCTGCAGCACTCTGGAACAGATCAGAGACGTGAACTAACCCCGAAAGAAAAGCGTAAAACAAGCTCCACCTCTTACTGCCAAGCCTTTTCAATCTCTCCCCACTCTTCCGTCCAATCAACCCTCCAACGTCCTCATCAAAGCTCCTCCCCACAACCCTCACTTAATTTCTATCCTTGGACACTAACAATACAGGACGATCCCCAAAATCTCCCAGATCAGAAAGGACAAACTACCCACGCATCAGCACCAGCAGCCAGCAACTTTCAATGATCTCTCGTCCCCCTTTGGACTACCACCACCACCACCACTACTACTACTACATGTAGTGGTACCCTAGAATACTACTCGTTTCTCGGTGTTCTATCTTTTTGTTTTTTTTTGTCCGATCATGAGTAGAGCAAGAACGAAAATTCAACAGGGTGGAGGAGCATTCAAAGCAAGCAAATCACCAGCCGCGAAAGGCACTGGACACATCCCAGTCCCCTGCTTGCGATCTTTTCTTGTTGCTCTGTTGCCTCCAGGGGACCTGCTGCTGCCTGTTGATCTTGCTGGTGCTGGTGCTGGTGCTGATTGTGGCGGCCATAGTCTCCATTTAGTAGTCCTGCTCTTTCCCTTCCGCCATGGCCAAACCACTGTTTCCCTGTGTAAACAACCTCAACCACGTCGTCCGACCCTGTCCTAACGTACCATGGTACATTCCCGATATACCTTACCACGTCGACAAGAACTACCATAACGTACAAACTCCTCCGTTCTATCTTCGTCCTTTCTTCACGGAATCGTAAGGTCGTCACCCTGTCTGTCGTACGACGCTTACTTCTTACTTCGGTAGCCTTGTCCTTGCCCTCGGAGGTTGGCTTTCAACCTGTTTGAGCGTTTCAATTGGCTTCATGCATGGTGATGGAGCCATAATCTAAACCATGGTCTCCGTCTAGAGGATGTTCCACTTTTCAGTGATGAACTTATCTATCGCTTCACTTTGGCAATCAGAACACAATTAGATCCTTTACCTTCATGCTGATTAGAAAAGGTAATATTTGTCACGTTCTTCTTAGTGGAAACGAGCACCAAGGATCTCGTGTTTAGGGTGTAGAGTTAAAATGCTGTGTCCTTATAACCAATTTTGGCTTGAAGAGAGTTTTGTATTCTCTCTATTATTGCTTAAGCTTAAAAATCAAATTTCCTCACACTTTTGGTTGAATCTGCTATCTGAAATTCTTAAGGGACTTTGACCAATGAGAATAAAAACAGTTTTGCCTCTAAACTTCCCTACGTGGTACATATTTCAGACGGACGCTACTTTACTGCTCACTTGAGCATGTCAGGCAAACATAGAATCGAAGTAAAGCGACACTTAAGCCGTAACTTTCTTCCTTTTGCCCACTAAAACAATTTTTATGCTTCAACTGTGAGCGGTTTTCATTTTATTCAAACATTTTGTTAAACTCATTTGGTCCCTTTATTCGTAATAATTTATAATATGAGTATCCTACTCGATATTTCGTGTACCGGCAACATTATTGTTAAATACACGTAGATAAGCCCATAATCATCCTAAACATTGTAGCTGATTTCGGAGTTAGTTTACTCATAACCTATAGGTTATGAGCTTAGGCTATAGACCTATAGGTTATGAGTTTAACCTATAGACTCATAACAATAGGTTTTCTCCAAAAGTCTTGCATACAGAGAAAAGGAGACCTCATAAAGTCAGATAAACCAAGGCAGATAGACCTTCAGGAGTCCAAAATGAGTAAGAACCTGATTACAGTAGCTTTATTCCGAATGTACGGAACTGAATCTCAGTACAAAGAAACAGCACTGTAGCTTTCAGGACCCTGACGTCCTAGTGGAGAGCAGGACAGAGGATCTGGTTGCAGTCAAATCGAGAAGAACGGTAACGGGAAACTTTAAGACTCTGTGTGTGTACTTTTCCGGCATAAGGCCGGAAACGATGAAAGGCATATATGATCCCTTATTTACATTGTCTCGAGAAAAGTTAATTATATCATAAAATGATCACATATGGCCGTGACTGGTCTGGTAGAATTAGTCCAACTTAGTACCCTGGGATAGGATAATCACTGCATTTCTTGATGAGTATACAGACTTAGGACCTGCTATAGTCTAGAATATATATGCACCAGATTTTCCACCAGCTGTATGGACAGCGATGCAAGTTTTTGTTAATTAGATCTAGTATAATTTTGTATTGTATTCTGAAACTTTCTCAAAGTATTCTTGCGTTGTTTCTATGCATCCTTTGGCTAGAGATACTGGAGTGAAGGAGCAACGCCTTTGAGAGAAAGTCCAGTTTCTCCTATCCTGGCTCTCTTCTTATGATTTTGGAACCAGAACGAACTATTACCCCTGTTGCAAAGTGGATGTTCAATGTAGTGGTATTTATTCCTAATAGAATGTTAAGAAAATCCATGAATCTTATGCTTGAACTACTCAAAAGTATAAAGTTCTGAAACTTTTCATCCAGGTATCTCTGGAATTTCCTTCCTTTTACGGGGAAGATAGAAAACATATTTACATAAGAGCCACAGGAGCGTTATAGGATTCTCATGCCTCCTCTCTTATCACTTATGTATTTTCTCTTATCATTTGACCCTTGAATGCAGATTCTAAAATAAACAAACGCTGAGAGGTAACAACAACGACACAAAAACCTTGTACATAATTTGTTTGACTGCATCATCTACTGTACTGTGACTTGGACTGCAGAACAATTGCCGTATATGCGAAGTGTCTGTCGATATAGGCATAAAAGAAATGTTGTACGGTAGTGCTTATACAACGTGTCAGTAACAAAAGCATACCCTCGCTGAGTAAGAGGTGACAGTGGAATTTCATGAGTATGCGTTGACCCGGTACAGGCATTAGAGCCCATAACCACGCATACAGAAATCCCCTCGATCCTGCCCGAAAACAGCCCACGAAGTTTCTAAGGTCCCGCTGGGTGGTAACGCATACTACAATGCCAAGTTTCCTATCCAGAATGCAATGTGATGAAGTTGTCCAGGTCCCGACATCTCACTTTAAGAGTCGGAGAGTCACACAAGTAGCTGGTTCAGTTTTCTCTGAAACCCGGTTCTCGGTTGAAGCAACCGCTAGATATGGAGGGGAGGTAGACTCTAAAGCAAACTTGAAGTCCATTGAATGGGAAGACCTTCCAGTATAACGACAGGGAAGGGGAAAGACCCTAGGGGTATCTCGGTGAAGGCCGAGACCGCAGCTAACTTTAACACGGAGGTGGAGAACCGCAATGCCAATCCTACAAGGGAGAAAGATTCGTAAGATTCGTATTTGTTCCCACAGTTTGGAGACCACAGCTCCGGCCCGACCAGTAAACACCAGGGAACAGATTCATCATAGGCCGTTCGACACGTGTTAAAGGCCATTCTGAAACGGTTAGTGCAGACCTGCTTCTGGAAGCACAAAAAGAGCACTAGGAGTAGATGAAAGTAGGCCACGTGGTCTCCTATCGCGTGGTTGGGGCTTCTTGATCATCTTTGTTCTCCGGGTCGACAAACTTGTGGGTTTCAATGGATAGGGAGACGTTCTCAATCACAGCACGGGGGAAGCTAGTCATTTTAACTTTATGCTTTAGCTGATCAGCAAAATATAATGCTCCTATATAGCAATCATTATCCCTATATCATAATCAGTATCCTGGTAGGGGAGTGCTAACAAGATATGAGTCTTACAGATCTTATCTCAATGATTAATAAATACTGTTTCAAAACGAAAATCTCTGAAAGAAGAGTTTCCCAAGTGGATAAGATCCATCGTGGGTATATCCCCTGTCTCCTGTTATCGAGACTTTGATATAAAGTAAACACGTATAAATTTTGGGATTGAAAAGCAGTCACCTGCGTATGCCTTGTGTACTTCCCCGTCTATACGAGTTTTAGATTTCATCCTTGATTGAGTGGAGTATAAAGGTTGCAGTATTTCAATTAAGATTCTACACGCGTTACAGGTGCTTGAGACTCAAGACAACAACTGTGTTCATGATTTAGCGAGCCCACAGTATCTTCGAAGTCGATATCTTGACTTGATTGAAAAAAAGAAGGTGGGCCGAAAGATTGGCCTCGGGATGAGGATGGAGAGAAAAGAACCATCTTTTCTATAGAATATGTACATTGCAGTTTCTAAACAAAGGTCTCGTGTAAGACTTACATACGATTGGGCTAAGTTGCTGCTGGTAAACGAAGTTCATCGGTAAAAGATAGTAAGAAAAAAAATCGAATACATATGAAGGAAAAAAGCGGTTTGTAGATCCTAAGGAGGGAAAAGGGAGATTGCATAGAAAACATGAAGGAGGGGAAGACCCCATCAAGCAGCACAAAGGAGAGACAAAAAAGGTAAAATGGAGGTAAGCTCCAAAAGAGTGCAGATTTGTAGTGCAGATTTCTCATACAGACATGTGAGAAATCTGCACTACAACACCCAGAATATCCAAGCTATGCAAGTTGGCCGGGCAGCAAATAACTAGAGCATCCAAAGAAACATCACCTAGTGTGATTGCTCTCCTATGGATTGCACCAGCCACTACGCTCTGTAGAGTAATGGATACACGCTGTCTAAAATATGCTACAAAGTATGAGAAGGAGAGTGGTATCCTTGGTGCCTAACATGATGAGCTCTCACACACTTCTTGACAAATGTGTAGAATGCCACATCCATCGCTCCATATAACTCCAAGGCTAGAGAAACAAAGAGGTGATCTTGCTACATGCCCCTATACTTAGAGACCTTACGACCTGCTGCTGCACTCGCTGCCCATCCAGGAGGATAGGTAGTCACTCCCTTTGAAATTGTATCCCACGTAGGGTCCAGAACCATGACATCCGTTACTATCACCTGATCATCTCAGACCAAGTATAAGTCTACCGTGACACGTGTTGTCTACAAAGCATAGGAATGCTCCCTCCAAGACAAGTATCCATTCTCTCAAGCCATAGAAAACACTATATCCCTAATAAAATCATGAGTAGCTATTCCTTGTTCTCCAAAAGGACACCATGTCATATGGACCGCTATTGCATCTAGTGTAGAACTACACTCACAAGTGAGTAATGAAAATGTAGATGGGGGGACCAAACTTAGGCAAAATCTCATTGCTGTAGAGAAAGTAGCTAGTGCGAGTCGGAATGCCCTAATGCACGGTCAAGCTAGGATCTAAGAGCCCGCGTTCTTGCTAGGACAACATCAAAGATGTGCTCTAGTAGCTTGAGGAATGGACAATTCAACTAAGAGAGAATATAGTGGATGCTCACATTGTCACTCCATCAAGGAAGACTATAAATCTATAGTCCAATCTCACGATAGTGAAACAAAAGATAGAAAGTCCTTGCATGCTCATGGAGATAGACTATCTCTTGTTTGCCAAAATAACATCTGGAGAGAAGAGGATCCCTCCTCCACCTCAATCACATAAGTCTCCAAAACCGGCCTATCAACAACCACAAAACAAGAGGAAAGTAAGGGTGCAAAGAGAGCACAACTACCTAAAAATGTAGTAGATGCAATCTCCTCCAAAGATAGCAAACTAACCCCTCCACATGAGATCAATAGAGCCATCTATCTATGAACCAAATCCCCTATCACCCACTAAAATGTCCATGGTCTAATAATATCACCAAAGACTCACATAATCCTCCTATCAAAGGCTCTCAGACGTGATAGGAAGGACAAAGAGGGAATTATATGGATGAGGTAAGTTGGTTGACAAGCAATACTAGAGGAGAGTATAAAAAATCCCACCTACGGATCTCCTAGTAATGGGAGTTCATCTACATAGAGACCATTCTCTATAAGGGCAATGTCTAAGAAGCATGTGACAAAATCCTCGGATCCTACTGGCCCTCCAAGAACATGTATTCCATATGTAGATGTGATATTGTAATACCAAGAGCTAGCCATATGATCTAGATGTGAAATTATGTTTGGTAACATTTAGAATGATGTTATACATGATAAAAAATAGATAAGATAGAAGTATCACCAAAAGAGTACTTCTACTAATAGGGCATAAACCAAACATAGACTTGAAAATCTTAGAACCAATAGCTTGATATATGATTTAAAGGTGAGAATTGGTTTGGTAACATCTGGAAGGATGTTACACATGATGCACTTAATAGATTAGAAAGAGGTATCACCAAAAGGGGACTTCTACTAATAGAGTAGGAACCAAAATATGCTTGAAATCTTTGAAGGCAATTTCAAAGGTCTAAACGGATGAATTAGACCTCAAAGATGTACCAACTCCTCCCCCTTGATGGAGAAAAGGCTGGACTCTCCTCTCCCTAAGTTTGTCTCATCAAGAGCTTTCCAACAGTCCCTCATCCACTTGATTTAGAGATTCCTACAAGAAGATTCACTAAAAGATTCTCTCTGGTCAAAGCTTGTTTGACCAACCAGATAGGACCAAGACCAACATGTCACACATCCAAGTAAGTAATCCAAGGTTGGAGCTGCTGACATGTCACCTATCTATGTGCCTAATCCTATGGTGGAGCTTCCTTGGAGGAGATCCTCTTTGTCTATAAAATAAAGAGAAGGTGCTCCTTTGAGGCATTGGAGTTTGAGTGTAAAACTTGTGTTTGTGCGTCTATGTTTCACTACTATCCTTGCAACATTATAGATACACCCATCTAGAGGCTCAAGGTTGGGAGGGATACCTAAAGGGGACCATGCCTTGTACCTTGACACCTTGATTCTCAAGCCTACTAGATGTAGCTTGGTAGTCAAATGGTCAAAGACCGGCCTAATCTGATCTATAGGGCCCACAATGTGCGTATCATCTGCCAAGGAGAGAAATACACAACTTGGCATGGCCAAAGTAGTAGATAAGACAGCTCTAAAGTGAGACATGGCAAATAAGGTTCTCCCTAAAGGATCTCCCTAACGTGTACCAATTGCTGACTCCAAGATGGTGACTCCCTCCCTCTTGTGAGCAACCATGCTGGTAGTAAAGGAAAGTAGGAGAGCCATAAAAAGACCGCACAAAGGGAATAAGACTTGCTAAGGATCCACTAGCCTCCCTAAGCTCTCTAAAGATGGATGCCCATGAGATGCTATTAAAAGCATTCTCAACATCCACCTATAGGATGACCCACTTCGGATGGGTATGTAGGAGTGCTATAAAGCTTAGAGATATAGCCTCACATCCTCCAAGAGTAGCTACTCCAAATTGATATGGACTGAGGTGCCATTGAAAGTGAGAATGATGTTGAAGGACAATGGTATGACTAACCAAATGCAAGAAGATTTCTCCAATAGCAATCGGTCTAATGCCTCTATGTCCTTCTCCATCGCAAGAAGTTGACTAGCACCTAACACTTGACTAACAAACATAAGAATGTCTCTTTTCACTTCTACTGCAACCACTTGAAACAACTTGGCAAAACCACTAGAAGTGTCATCTGCTTGAGAGCAATCTCTAAGGTGCTCATATACTATCCTTGACAAGCCTCTTGAGGAAAGGTGAGGGGCAGTGCACAATGCTTGTGCAAAAAAAGCCTATCAAAACATAAAGGCTACTCTGACTAATAATCTAAGACCTCTAGTGTATAGTATTCCAAGGACAAGAGAACTAATTGTAATACTCCAAGGACAAGAGAACTCTTGAAGAGAGAAAACACATATTTCATACTCAATCCTCCGATGCTCCCAAGGAGCACCTTCTCTTTATTATATAGCAAAGAAGATCCCCTCAAAGGAAGCTCCACCCTTGGATCAGATACATGGATTGGTGACCTGTCAGCAAGCTCCATCCTTGGATTAGTTGTTTGGATGGGTGACTTGTCAGTCCTTGTCCTATCTAGTTGGTCAAATAGGTTTGACCAAAGTGAATTTTTAGAGAATCTTCTTGTAGGAAGCTCAGAATTGCATGGGTAAGGTACCATTGGAAAGCTCTTGACGATATGAATCAAGGGGGAGGGAGGGGGGGGGGGTAAGAAGAAAGGCAAGCCTGTATTCATAAGGGAGAGGGATATTTTTATTTTTGAGGCCTAATTCATCCGTTTAGGCCTCCAAAAATGGCTTTAAAGTTTTCAGGCTTTTCAACTTCTGCTCTATTAGTAGAATTTCTCTTTTAGTGATACATCTATCTGATCTATGTTCTCTATCATGTGTAACATCCTTCCAAGTATCACCACCCCAAGTTTCACCTCTAGATCATATTCTAAAGTTTCCAAGCATGTTTCAGTTTCTGGTCTATTGGTAGAAGTACTCATTTGGTGATACCTCTAGCTTATCTACTTAGTCCTTCATGTGTAACATCCTTAAAGATGTTACCAAACCAAATTTCATCTCTAGATCATCTTTCTAGCTATTGGTATTACAAACATCCCTCATTTTAAGATGCAACATCCTTGTTGCAAAGTTGTTCAAAGGATTTCACTAACATTGGTGTGTGGGTCAAGTTGGCTACTGCTCCCATGTCACCTTGTACAAGGGGTACACTTTCCAATGTACTAGGTATTCCACACATGGATGGTGAGTACCCCTGATGCGCTTCTGGTGAACATGTTTGACTTCATACTCCTCTGTGTCATCAACCAGGGTTGGACAAGGTTGACTTTCTTGGATGCAAGAGAAGTGACGCGGCCGGGGAGCATGTCGGCATAATAAGGAAACATGAAGCACTGGGTGGATCTTCATTTTTGGCGGGAGCTCAAGGTGATAGGCCACAGCTTTGATGTGATGCAAGATGGAGAAAGGTCCAATGAAACGAGGTCTAAGCTTTTGAGGACCAACTAACTTGAGGTTGGTGGTTGATAGCCAAACTTGATCTCCCACATTGAACTCCATGTGTTGGTAGTGTGCATTTGCATACTACATCTGCCAATTTTGGGTGATCTGTAACATGTGCTTGGCTTGCTCCTGTTGGATTCTAGAAACAAAAGTGTTGACAACATCCACCTTGGTAGCCACCGGACAGACCTTCATCAAGCTTGAAGGTATGAAAGGATGCTCTCCATACATGAGGAAGAATGGTGTGACTTGTGTAGGGGCATTCACTGAATTGTTGTATGCAAATTCCACCAATGGGAGTAAGGTGTCCCAACTCTCTTGCTCATCTAGAGTAAAGCCCCGCAGCATGTCCTCAATAATGCAATTTTCTCCCTCTATTTGTCCATTAGTCTGTGGATGGTAAGATGTGGACATAGCCAATTTGGTTTTGAAGAACCCAAAGAGTGTTCTCCAAAACAAACTAGTGAATTGAGTACCTCTATCGGTGATGAGCACTTGAGACAAGCCATGATAGGAAAAGAGTGCATCTAAGTACAAATGAGCTAGTTGCGGGGCAGTCATATCCTTGGTGGTAGGATGTACATATATCATTTTCTGAGTCAATTGACAAAGACTATGATGGAAAAAACCCGGAGGTGGTCTTAGGCAATTCATAAACCAGATCCATTCTTACTTGTTCCCAATGTTGTGTAGGAGTGGGGAGAGGTTCGAAGAGTCTTGTGGGAGCTTGATTAGAAGCCTTATTTTGTTGACAAAGTAGGCAGCTCTGCACATATTCCATCACATCATTGCTCATCTTGGGCCAATAGTAATGGCATTTGATTGCATCCAAGGTCTTGTCCATTCCAATGTGACCTGCAATAGTAGAATCATGACATTCTGCTAGGATGGTGGTTCTTAGATCCATATCATCTGGGATCCACAACCTACCATCACGAAAGGTGAGTCCTTGGGTGTTGGTGATGCCTTTGGATGATTGAGCACCTACAATATGTGGATCAGTTTTTGTAGTAGCAAGAATCATGGGCCAGAATTCAGGTCAGCTTGATTTCCACCACCAAATTGTTTGCCATCGGCATTGGGTGAATGCATATGCAAGTTGCTTCTTGCCTTCCACATATCTGATTGTCAAGTTGAATTGTTGTCTCCATTCTACCCACCAAATCTATTGACAAGAAAGATCCTTTTGTGTCTTGAGGTAGACTAGAGTCTTGTGGTCCGTCTCTACCACAAATGCCTTCTCACCTAAATAATGCTTCCAATGCTTGGTTTCAAGGACAATGCTAGCTTTTCTTGTTTGGTGGTGTGATAGTTGCATTTTTTTGGTAGCAAATTTATGAGAGAAATATGCAATTGGGTGCCATCCATCTTGCCATTCTTGTTGTAGGACTGCTCCTATTGCTACACTTGATGCATCTATAGCCATCTCAATGGACATTTTGGGTCATATCATTTCAAGATTGGTACATGTAGTAATGTGTCTTTCAATCTTGAAAGGTCAATTCTTGAGTGGTTCTCCATATCCACCTCGTCCTCTTGCCCAATAGTACGGTTAGGGGTTGTGCAATCTTGGAGAAATCCTTGACAAATCAATGATAAAACCTTGTCAATCCCAAGAAAATTTGAGTTGAGTTTGATCTTTTGGAGCACTCCATTTTTTAATGACTTTTATTTTATCTATTAACACATAGATACCCTCCGCACTTACTCTATGCCCTAAGTAGTCTACTTCAAATTTGCCAAACTCGCACTTTGAGATTTTGGCATACAATTGATTTTGTCATAAGATCTGGAAGACTTCTTGTAAATGTTTCTTGTGCTCTATCAGTGTCCTACTGTAGACTAAGATGTCATCAAGAAAAATAACAACAGATTTATCCAAGTACGGATGAAATATGTCATTCATCAAACTCATGAAAGTGGTTGGAGCATTGGTGAGGCCAAACGGCATCACCAAGTACTCAAAGTGACCATACCTTTTTGTGTATGTATTCTTCCTCAATCCTGATTTGGTCATAACCACTTTGCAAATCAAGTTTGGTGAAGTTCTTGCCCCATTGAGTTGATAAAAAAAGTCATCCATGAGAGGTAATGGATATTTGTTCTTCATTGTTTGTTGATTTAGTCCCCTATAGCCAATGCATGCGCATTGTTATGTCATTCTTCTTCACAAACAACACAAGAGCCCCATATGGTGACATGCTAGGTTGGATAAACTCCTTCTGCAACATATCCTTGATTTGAGCCTTACACTCCTCCAACTCCTGAGGTGATAGTCGATATGGGACCTTACAAGGAGGTGTCTTCACAAGATGTATCTCAATTTTATTATATACTCTCCTTTTTGGTGGGAAACCTAAAAGTAATTCACCCAAAAAGACATCTTGGAACTCATTGACCACATCTTTCAACTCAAGAATTTTTCCGTTGTGTTGGGCACTCTAGACTTCTCTTATTAAACCCATGGAACATCTATATGTCTGGCCAATAGATGTGGTCTTTATGACATATAGAAGCAACTCTTGCCTTTGTGATTTTCCTTTAATCCCAAAGATCTTCCATTGACTATTTTTCACTACTTTCTTTCTCCAATCCACTATGGGGTTGTGGTGTAATACTCCGAGGACAAGAGAAGAGAGAAAACATAGATTGCACACTCAAACATCCGATGCCCCAAGGGAGCACCTTCTCTTTATTATATAGACAAAGAGGATCTCCTCCAAGGAAGCTCCACCATAGGATTAGGGACATAGATAGGTGACATGTCAGCAAGCTCCACCCTTGGATTACTGACTTGGATGGGTGACCTGTCTGGTCTAGGTCCTATCTGGTTGGTCAAACGAGCTTTGACCGGAGGGAATCTTTTAGGGAATCTTCCTGTAGGAATCTCAGAATCACATGAGTAAGGTACCATTGGAAAGCTCTCGACGAGACAAACCAGGGGGGAGGGAAGGCCAGCCTCTCCACTGTTTGGGGGGGGGGAGAATCAGCACATTTTCAAGGCCTAATTCATCCGTTTAGGCCTCCGAAATTGCCTTCAAAGATTTCAGGCATATTTTGGTTCCTACTCTATTAGTAGAAGTCCCCTTTTGGTGATACCTCTTTCTGATCTGTTTAGTCCATCATGTGTAACATCCTTCCAGATGTTACCAAACCAATTCTCACCTTTAAATCATATGTCTAGCTATTGGTTCTAAGGTTCTCAAGTCTATTTCGGTTTCTGCCCTATTAGTAGAAGTACTCTTTTGGTGATACTTCTATCTGATCTATTTTGACCATCATGTATAACATCATTCTAGATGTTACCAAACCAAATTTCACATCTAGATCATATGGCTAACCCTTGGTATTACATGTGGTGCTCCATCCACAACATACTTAAGATTGCATCATAATGAGCTAGTTATATCACTTGCCATTTGATTGCTTCTTGATACCCTCCTATAGAGAGTATTACCTTTCTAAGTAATGACTCAATCCTCTATGTCTGACCATTAGGCAACTCTACTTTGTCCTTCTCTAGTTTCATCCGCAACCTTGTTGCAATAGAGCGAGACAATAAATTCTTTATTGCCCCAAGGTCTATCAACACTCTCATTGGATTTCCTTCTAACACTCCATTTACAACAATTAATTGTGCATTTATCTTCCTCCTTCTTTGCACACTTGTCCACTTCCTCCCTTAGCTTTTACTCTTCTTTACCAAGCCAATAAGGCCACAAGGTACACTTACTTGCAATCTTTGTGTTCCAATGCGGTTTCTATATCTTCCTCTTCAATTTTTCTCTCCATGTGGTTCAGAAGTTGCTTGTATGGAGGCCGAGGGCCTCTAAGATGATGAGCAAGACAATTGATGGCTATGTGCCTAATTCTACCACAATTGTAACATCATCGTTGTTCTGATCAAGCCCCTTCTCCCTATGGGACTCCTTCTCTCCTTTCTTTGACCCATCCTTGTTCTCCTTGGAGAGGTCTTGCTCCTCGGTCTCAAAACCAAATGTTGCCCAATTCTGTAGGCAATGGTCCACCAAAATGGTGTGTCCCGGCTTGATAGTTTTGCATTGGTGTTATTGCTTCACCTCCTCCAAGAGCCCCTCCTATTCTTTGGGCACAGGCAATGGCTTCAAAAATAGTATGAGGATTTTGCACCATTACCTCTTAGCAAATCTGCTCTTTTAATCCTCTCTTGAAATTGTCAAGAGCTTTGGTTGGACTCATATTGGTTATTGCAACTTGTAGATCTAGAAGCGCCTCCCTGTACTCTTGTAAGCTATTCTTTTGCTTCAACCCCCAGAGTATGGTTCAAGCTATTTGCACAAAATACACAGATTGGAAATTCTTGAGTTTCCTTTCTTGCATGGCTATCCAAGTGACCTCTCTTCCTTCTACCAACAATGATTGTTCCCAAACGTCATACCATGTGAAGGCCTTATCGGTCAAGTACCCAAACACAAACACACTTGCAGAATGATCAATGATCAATACTCTAAGTTGTGAATAATCAAAGGTATTGATTCATTCTTGAAATCCAATTTTCCACTACTCACATGGAATGCTGTCCCTTGTAAGGCTCAATGTTGCATGTCTTCTTCATTTGTAGTAACAATGTGGCTTGGTTGTTGATTGTAATAGGTGTCATCAACATGCATAACTCTCCAAGTAATCTGATTGCAGGTGCTTGTTGTTGAGATGACTCTCCTTCTTGCATTACTTGATCCTTCTTGACAACATGTACTTGATTTTGCAATTCCTCCATGGTCATCTTGATTTCTCAAAACTTGTTCAACATCCCTTGCATTCCTTGCATCAACTCTTACAATTGCGGATCCATGATTCCTAGACACGATCAATGTTCACTTGCTACTTCCTACTTCAATAGAGTGTTAGAATGATCACTCAAGAAAGTGCACAAACTATGGAGGCTACCATTGGGACCTTAGAGGCCATCACTCATTGATAATATTCCTCACCAAAATTGAAAGCTACAAAATCCCTAAACATTGCTTTTGGTCTAACTACATAACGTATTTCTACTTGCGTGTTGAAAAGGTGAGGATTTGGTATATTCAGATCCATAACATCATAATAGAATGTAGATTGTCAAATCCCACTCTCTATTGTATATCACCATAGATAGAATCATCAGGTTTGGTGAATTCATCACTCTATCCATAAATTCTACTCCAAAGTGATAAACTAACAATACTCTCATTTGCTCACGCTAGATGTACATAATCTTGATGTGGAATGGATTCAAGAATGGGAAGCTAGGTGTAGGAAATTTTCCTCATGGTGCATCCATCCCATCCGATCTCTAAAGCCCTTCCCAAGTCTAACAATTGCACTATGTTCTCCACCTCAAATTACTTAGTTTCAGTAGCTTGTGCTCTTAAAAGAAGGATGATCCACTCTCTTGGATTGAAACACTCGCTCTGATACCATTATAATACTCCAAGGACAAGAGAACTCAATTGTAACACTCCTAGGATAAGAGAACTCTTCATGAGAGAAAACACAGATTTCACACTCAATCCTCCTATGCTCCCAAGCAATACCTTCTCTTTATTATATAGCAAAGAGTATCTCCTCAAAACAAGCTCCACCCTTGGATCAGATACATGGATTGGTGACCTGTTAGCAAGCTCCATCCTTGGATTAGTTGTTTGGATGGGTGACATGCCAGTCCTTGTCCTATCTAGTTGGTCAAATGGGTTTGACCAAAGTGAATCTTTAGAGAATCTTCTTGTAGGAAGCTCAGAATTGCATGGGTAAGGTACCATTGGAAAGCTCTCAACGAGATGAATCTTTGGGGGAGAGGAGGGGGGGAGGGGTGAGGAGGAAAGGAAGTCAAGCTTTTCTCCCTTGGGGGAAAGGATATTTCCATTTTCAAGGCCTAATTCATCCATTTAGGCATTGAAAAATGATTTTAAAGTTAAGGCTATTTTCAGCTTCTGCACTATTAGTAGAAGTGATCTTTTGGTGATACTTCTATCTGATCTATGTTCTCTATCATGTGTAACATCCTTCCAGATGTCACCACCCCAAGTTTCACCTTTAGATCATATGCCTAGCTATTGATTCTAAAGTTTCCAAGCATATTTCTATTTTGGTCTATTAGTAGAAGTACTCATTTGGTGATACCTCTAGCTTATCTACTTAGTCTTTCATGTGTAACATCCTTACAAATGTTACCAAACCAAATTTCATCTCTAGATCATCTTTCTAGCTATTGGTATTACATAGAGGTAGTCGCTCTATTTCCATAGGATGTAGTGAGCGTAGGGAAGAGATAATTTTATCAAAAAGACTAGCCATAAACAAAGGGTGTAGCACTTGTGTTGCTCTACTAAACTCTCCCGCCTAACCCAATGTCCTACACCATTGTAATCGAGTGGACTATATGGCAAAACGTACCTCAAATGCGCAGCCTTAGTAGACTCCTCTTGAATGGCCGCCCAATCCCCTGCTCAGAAGCAATGAAATCTAGCAGCCACCTCTCGATGCCCCGCATATCCCACTCTAGCATAATGAAGACACCATTAAGGGAGTAAGAGGAACCATGGTAACTCGTCCAAGGGATCATGTGCCAAACAATCAAGTGGTAGGCAAAAAGCACGTCTAGCCTCATCATGGAGTGTGTAGTGTAGCTTATAACAAACATGGACATGGAAAACTAATCTCAAATAACCCTAAAATGCAACCCGCATGAGAAGCTAACCACTCCCATGACTCGATCGCTATCCTTGGAACTGTCAACAAAGGGATAGAAGAAGCGTGCGTAATCTTGAGTGTCACTGCTATCGATGTGATCGTTTGCCTCACGTGTGCATCCCAAGTGATCCAATCATAGTCCTTGTGCATCCTTCTCACATTGGTCTTTACCCCTTGTGAGGTAAAGCATTGATGGCACCAGACATGGTGTATACCGAGCCGCTCTAGGCAGCCCCACATGGGGAGGTGTAGCCATGGCTAGCACAAGAATAACAATAATAACACATGATACTACTCTCCATACCTCCCCGTACCTACAAAACCACAACCCCTCACATAAGAAAATATAATCTATCCAAACCCTAAAAACTATAAACTCTTACAATTTTCAATTTTCAATTTTCATCTCCAAAATTTTCAAACTAAATTCTCATGGAACTAAATCATGAAAATCAAGAGATCAGAAATGAAAGTTCCATACCCATCACTCTCAATGTATAATGATCACTCTAAACCTAAAAACACCTAAAAATCTCCATAGTTCAATTCTCCATAGTCTTCAATCTAGGTAGCAATGAAACAGAAATGGAAAAACAAACAGAATCTACTATTCACTCAAGTGCTATATACTAGAGAGCACTTAGAAAATAGATATCTTTCCTCTCACATCTCTCCCTCTCCTCTCTCTCCTCTCTCGAAACTGCAGTGTTGACAATTGCATTACTAAACAGTGTTGACAATTGCATTACTAAACAGTTCACTATGCGTCACCTTCATCTAACAATGTTTCTATGATTGCGTTTATGTAATCATCCTTATAAAGTATGGAAGTCTAGCGTGGCTTTTAGCAGAAAAGAACAGAATCGTTTTATAGATTTTGAAAGTTAGTAGATATCAGAATTACCTTAAGATCAAGGGAAAAATGATATTTACAACTGTATATCCCATGACAGTTGACAAGATCCACTATGTACTTAGAAAAAGTTTCATTTTCCTGTACATGCGCCAATGACGAACCAAAAATTTCACAACCTGGAACTTCATGTTCGTTGTATGGCGCAAATGGTTTGGAGTCGGCACAAAGATACTTCTGCACTTCTACTTAGCTCTTCATCGATCCTGAGCTTGAATAAAACGTTCCCTTTCAACTGAGAAGGTCCCGTCTTATGAAGAAACACATCTTGTTGTTGTGGATCCAACCCGTCAGGACGCTGCATTGTGCGGAGGTACTTGTACTCTGCAGCGCAATGTGGAAAGTTTATTCGTCCCGGAAACCATCGCTGAGTTTCGCGAACTGCTTCTCTGTTTTGAGTCGGGATAAGTAATCCACATTCTCATGTTGAACTCCTTTCCGCACTTGTGTCGTGTATGTGATTCCTGCAACAAAAGTGCTTCTCAGTTTTGAGTCGGGATAAGAAATACGCATTCTCATGTTGAACTCCTTTCCGCCGCACTTGCATCGTGTATGTGATTCTTGTAACAGAAGTATTCATCTGGCGATTCTTGGAGACAAGTCTACTTTCTTTGCAGGGTATTGTAAGGTATAATGGTCTATATCTTTTTTTCATATTCTCACAAGTAGCTTCTTAAACGCATATACCATTCTCAATGTTTCTCTCCGTGGTGGCGTAGGTACGCTCAGCCTGACACAATTGACCATTAGCATAATAACTGGACTGTTCTTTCTGGGTGAGCACTACACCCACCAGGACAGAAGAGATATCTACATATACATGAAAAGTATTATCTCAATTCTCGCCTCATTATCTCAAGCTCTCACTTCTCGTTCATGGCTACAAAAGCACTGTCCTGGTCTTTTGTCCAATTATACTCATCTAACATCTTTAGTAGCTCCCGGGCATACCAGATATGCTTCGGGCTATGGTGTATCATGTCGGCATAGCTAAATTCATATGCGCGACCTTTGTATGGAACTAAGAGAGGAAATAACAACAGTGGCCCGGTCAATCAGTGATTACATCGAAAGGACCAATCCAACAGTGTACGTAGAACATCTGGGCTGGGACGAGAAACCCACAACTAAATCAATAGGAAGGCTTGAACTGAGCAGACTAGGTTGTACAACATACGACATAAGCATCTATTGCATAGAAAGACCTACCGTCCTCGTTTCCGTTTTCAGCTTTCAGTTTATGTAAATTAGCAATGACTTTTACTACTAGTATACTGGATACTCCTACGATCCCGCCATGAACTTTCCTCCATAAAATGCACTTGCTAAAATATAAACTTAGATTCTCTTCCCTGATTCTGAAGGAGCTTGATGGGGTCTTCCCATCCTTCGTGTTTTCTTCGCGGTCGGCCTTTTCCAATCTGAAGGAGCTCGTTTGCTTTTCTCCTTCTTTGAAAACTTCTCTCCTGCGTTTTGATTGGCTTGTATTGATTGATTCTCCCACTATACATAATATACATAAGGCGTTCCATGACAAGGGGGCGTAATCAGTCACATGTGAGTAAGCTAGAGGTTGCAAGCTCGGTACTTGAATCATGCACCTACAGTATCTACCTATACTTCGTGAAGATAGTATTTGTGTGAGCATCTGTACGCCACGTTGAAAGAAATTGAGATTGATGTGATGATCTCTATGGTTAAAGATGTCTCTGTAAGCCGCAAGATGGCGACCGCGTGTAATAACAAGGGATGGCAAACCCATCAAGCCGTACAAGGAAAAGACACAGGGGCAAAATGGGGCCAAGTCTCATTTTTAAATGTGCGACTCCTTTCCTCTCTATCGTTGGAGACCTCTTCTCTTGGCGTCGACCGGTGATCGGACAGAATTATCGTGTATTTATGTCCCTTTTATTGTCATTTGCACTGGGGAAATTAAAGAAGATATCTACAACACTTTAGACAAAGGAGTCTTGTTACATATGCAATATAAGAAACGTGTAAGGATACCATTCAACATGGACAGGTTAGTGTTCTTATATGCTCATACTGCACGTCCACTCCATGAACTGCAATACTTTCTATGCCTAAACTTTGCTCTTGTTTCAAACTAGCCGTTTCTCCCTCCTACTGCAGAGTACAACATTCTAATTCTACTGTCAAGAGGAAGCAGCGGAGGTGCAGTGTTCCATCGCCTCCCAGAATTTTCATAAATATCCATAAGTTTCGCAAATTAGCGGAATATGATAAACTAGCGCTGTTCTTATTGTGATCGACGAAGGATGGTTGGAAAGATTAATCACGTCAGGAAAGATCCTTTACACCCTGCAGCATGTGCAAGGTACGGTGGAGTTGATGTTATGAGGCGCAGTTTGTCGTTTCTGTAGACTGCTCACATGTCCTTGTGCCGGTCCCGTAAACGGCGCGTGCTGCCTAGGCCTAGGGTGACGGCACCGCGCCGAGCACCTCCTCGTGGCACACGCAGAGATGCGTTATAAATCGCAGACGCAAAGGGCTGAAAATTTAAGTGTCGACGCTATTTGTTGCTTATCTAAATCCTTTAGCCGTGAGATAAATGCGATATATCCTTTTGATATCTGAAGGGCAATTTGAGTTCACAACGTTTGGTCTCTAGATTCTTTCATGCCTCTGTTTCCTTGGGCTGGGATTTTCTGCTCCAACGAAATCTTTCTGGAACCTCTTCAGAGGTCGTAATTGATAGTGCATTTGCCCGTCTTTACTGTGGTGTGTAATGATGCTACAATTCTATGCTTTCATTCTAAGCTCACATAATGCTTAGAGAAACATTACAGTGAAGGTTATATTGCCCTGCTTTTTGAAGGGTAATATCTTACACTATAACGTCAAGGTGCTATAGATGAGGCAGTAGACAAATAGAACCTATTTTGTTTGTTCCGAATCTTAGATTAGTTTAGAACCAGATTGGCAGGAAGCGCTTTCTTGCGATATACTGCCATCAAGCACACAAGCAACAAGCACAGAATATCATTTTGGCTGTGAACATCTTTTGCTGGTCATTAAAATATCCGACAATGTAATATGGTTTTCCGCACGGACAGACGTAGTGCTGCATGATTATCTGCCCTTTCCTTGATGGTATGGGTACTCACATGAAAATTATTTAGATTATATAGGCTTTCTTGATTATGATAGAGGTTACATTAAGTTCTCTCTGGGTCAGGCTGACCATATGAGCAAGATGACTTTGTTGGATTGCTTTGTGCTGAAGATAGGGTAGATGCCTTGGCTGCTTATATACTTGCATCAACACAGGATACGGCAGACTGGTGTTACTGGTTGGTTTTAGGGAATCGCCAACAGCCCCAATAAAATACCCCGAAGGAAAAGGAGAAATGGAATACAGGCGCACCCAAAAAGCGCAAATGAAAAGGAAGAGCCCCTTGGTTGGTTACCCCTCAGAATGAACACGCAGAAGGATTGTTTGAGTTACATCAATTGTTTCCACAGATGGCATACATCAAAACTGTTGCAAATCAAGATTTACAAGGGAACATGACCTTCACTATTTCTCAAGTTGACCAGAACTGGATTACCGTGTGAAGCAATATAAGAATCAAAGATACTTTCACCTGACCCACCTTAGCAGCCATTGCTCCGTGGGTAGAATCTGTTTCGAAGAGAGTAAACTATTGTACGACACAATCCAGCTATTCCAGGTTATCTTTTTCGTACTAGGAACTAAATTCAAACACACTGACCAGTACAGTATATTCTTTGAAAATCTTCTTGTCATATGTTATAGCCTTCCAAGATATCAGTTGTGGAACAATCACGAGGTGGCGTGGACGCTACCGTGAAAGGTCACGAGTCATCTCAATTTGTGCGTCCTGCCATCTCATCCAATAGACATATGCACGAATGTTAATCGGGGTAGCAATCTTTCCTACAGATCAACCGGTGTTTCACGCTTGGTTGGTGAATAAAGTAGATAAGAACTTCAGAGTGTGGACCGTCTTGTGTATGCAGGAAGACAGAGATACTTCTGTTGTAACTCCTTAACTTATCTACTTGCACATTGATCTAGTAATCGTAGTCTTATTTGCAAGATCATCTTGTTTTCCTCGTCAAAGGTGACTATGTCAATCCTACTAGTGGTGTTTCCTATCGATTATGAAAACCAAGTACAGTTGGCAAAGAAGGAGCTCATAATAAGTTCACTCTAGATCTGTTCTAACCTTGAATCCATCCTCTCGCTGAAAAGGTTCAATCCCAATTCATCCCCTATTAACAGGAAATTGTCTCCGTGTTCATACATGTCAACGTCAGTTGAAGATAGATTGCAGGGCGTCGTTCAACTTCACGGTTATCCATTAACGACATTATAAGTACACGAATCTAGGGAGTCAGACGTAAACTACTTACAGAATCACCTCATTACTGCATTCTAAGATATTGTTGCAGCAGCAATCAGAGAACGCCAAACTCGATTACACAATTAACATATACAGAGGAGATTCTGAAAGGGAACTTGTGAAACTAATCCATCAATGTTATGAATTAGTATTCTAGACGGCGGTGCGTACATCTTACTTAATACTAAAGAGGCGCCGTTTACGATCAAGGAGAACGACATCTCTTCAACATAGCCATCAATCTCCATTCTGATATTCGAGTCAATCAGCTGAATGATTGGATTGTGATCGAAGGATCTAGCGGTCTAAATGGGAATTGAATATTGACAATGGCATGCATCTCTGCGGCAGCTTCATCCACAGACCAGAGAGGGAATGTCTGGGAACCGAGGTACACTTCGCGATTATATGGAGTTTACACATGAAATCACTTATAAAGCAAATAGCGTACCTGCTATGCAGCGCTGCTAACTGCAAGCTTGAAGATCTTGAGTCCCGCCCAATAAACAATAGGGAATGGAATTCCTCGAACACAAGAAACAAAATCCACTCATGCTCACTTACTGATTCGGACGTGTGTACAGTCATCATGGATTCTGAAAAATCATGACTCCAAAATCATAGACATTCAGTGAGTTGCATCAATTCTATATACTATGTTATGAATCACGTGCACCCGAATCAATCACTCATCTAATACAATCGCATCCCATCCTCATCCTTGTATACAAATTGAATGGTTGCTTCAGTCTCCGGCGGACCTCAAGTTCTTTGTATCGTAGTATGGTCATATCGGTCAAGGTCATTTGGTAGATTGTAAGCTCCTCACGAAAAAAATGATTGCGTCTTTCATGCCGCGAGTATTAGCTACAGCTTGTATTCATTTAGTAATTTTACACAGATTGTTAGTTGGACCTTGTTTCCCATTATTCTTATTCTTAACGTACGGTAGAGAGATGCTGCTCATGGAATGTATCAATTTTCGCATCCGTTTACGATCGATTTCGCATATGTTCCGCTTTGTATTTACTTGCTTAGACCAGCTTGATCTCGGTTTGCATCCGTTCCTGCATGCAGTTCATTGCTTTCAACAGCTTGTCTTCGGTTTGCATCGGTTCTGTCTTAAATGAGTTTGAATCGCCCGTTCAGCGCCAGGCCAGGCTTCTGCTCCCATTACTCATATATAATGCAAACAATGAAAAGACATTTAAAACACTTAGACATGAAAGATAAAGAGATCACGAAATGACCGTGAGCTAACTTCATTTTACAAATCACCACCAACAGCTTATTTCACTCCATGGAGAGAGTTGTAATCCCCCACAATGTAATGATTGATCGTCGCCCAAGGTGCCAATATCATGAGCGCATGGTCATGAGGTACTATCAGTTGTCGGTTTACATATTGGGGTCGCTAGCAAGGTGGGACCTAGCGTACGTTCTTGCTACCACATGGGGCAACTTCTCAAGTATTTTCGTTTACGTTCATACTGTTCCTGACAAGAATTTCAGCATTGTAACTAAACAACAAGCAGTGGTTTCGAATTCTGATGCGAGCAACCAGTTTTCTGGAAAGGCTGAAGTATCTGCTGATACAGCTGTCATATGACATGACGTTCCGCTTTCCCGTTTCTAGATATCTTGCACTGATTGTTTTCAAGTCCTTGATGCCCCAGCATGAAAATTGTCAGTCGTATATCAGAAAGAAAGAGAAGCATTCTAAATCATATCAAAGAAGATTGTGCAAAGAAGATTACAGAATGTCCAATTCGAATCTCAAGATGATCAATATAGTTACAAGCTCTGTTTAAACTTGTTGATGCTCAAAAACGTTATCCGAAGTACGAGCATTCATAAAATAAGATGGACGTGACTGATACAAGTCTTGCACCACTTTCGCATTCAAGGTCGATTGAAGGACTCAATACAATATGCATAGAGGAAAAAATCATCCATTTTAAGTCAGAACATTGGCCTTGCCAGTAGTGAGATCAGAAGAGATGAGAGATGAGGTTGACCGAGAAGCACCTCATGTCTTAACCATGCATACACTCGTAAGTAATTTTAAACTCCAGAATTAATCCTGAGACGCAGATGTTTTCATACTTGAGATCACGGATGCAGTTTAAAGATGCAGGAGGCTGTTATTTGGACTAGAGACAGAGGCCACATGCTATACTGCTTAAATAGACCAAAATGCTACACAGTTCATGTCCTGGGTATAAACACTCCATATTTTCGCCGAAAAGTAACGGGTCATGTAGAGGTAGACGTGGAAATCAAAAATGGTGTCTAAGCCTTCGGTGACAGTACCATGAGAGCCATGAAGCTCGTGAAACCTAGTATGAATCCCAATAAAAATGCTCCGAGTGATACCCACTTATGCTTATTAAGCGCCGGAGTCGGTTTCCATTACGGCTTGAAGACTGGTTTCAATTACAATTCTCTAAAACCGCAAGAATGTGGCATGAACCCAGAGACAACCCGCACAAACCAGGATTGCCTCTGTAGTTTCTTTCCCCATGCTTCGGAACTTTGGGCAATTAGAGATTGACCCTGACAAATCGTTGAAGAAACTAAGACCCACAGATTCATGTATTCTAGAAGGATATGGCCCGATATATGTTGATGGAGAGATCTAAAGACTCCAAATGATAGATCTTCGCACAATCCACGGGAATGGAACCCTCACAAGGATTATCCGAACGCTTCAATCGTCGTAGTATTTGTAAAGTTGCAAGTCCTTAACGAAGGTGGCGGTGAAATGGTGACGCGAACATCCAGATAAATTCGGTGTTTTGACAGTTCATGCAGTTCCGTCGTTCCACATTTTTGGCGTTCTCCCTTTAGGGAGAAGGCCAAAACCCTAAACCCTTCTCCCTAAAGGGAGAAGGCCATATTGCGTTCCATATGAGCGTCTCTGGAAGTATGAGCTATCTATTCCTGAAAAGTTGCTCCTTATTGGCCCGGCGAACCTGTTTTTAGATATATTAAGCACTCCAAGAATGGGCATGATCGTTGACCACTGTTGGGAATGGCCCACTCATATGATTTGACCCCAATATAAGAACCTTTAAGATAAAACCCGGAAGAACCTTTAAGATAAAACCCGGAGATAAAAGTGTTAGAAAAACACAGTCTCTAGGACCTCTCACAATAGCACCTCACAAACCACATTAAATAGAAATGAGAGGACTAATAGGAAATAACGTGGTTCACTCCCTGTCCCGGAAGCTACCTCCACGGCTGAAACTGGCTCACACCAGCCTTCGAGAGCTTTATTTCTCATTTGCATATATATATATATATATATATATATATATATATATATATATATAAATATATATAAAGCAAGTCCATCAATGTCATCCACTTGAACTTCTAGACAAGTGACTGTACGCTCGAACTTTTAGACAAGTGACAAGCAACGGCTATCAGTTACGTTTGCTTTTGCTCTTGACAAGCCAAACATAACAATCTACACCTTTTGCTTGTATCCACCATATTATCCCAAAGAGCACAATTTAGCGTTGAGCAAGTTTTTGCATAACTTGAACTTGAGCAAGTTCTTGAATAACTTGAACTTTGCTTTTGCTCTTGACAAGCCAAACATAACAATCTCCACCTTTTGCTTGTATCCACCATATCATCCCAAAGAGCACAATTTAACGTTGTGCAAGTTCATGCATCACTTGAACTTCTCAACAATAACAGGTTTAGTCAACATATCAGCTGCATTTACCTCTGTGCCAATCTTTTGCAAATTGATCTCACCATTTATCATAGCTTCCCTGATAAAATGATGTCTCATATGCTTTGTCCTTGAATGATATACTTGATTTTTGGCCAAGTGAATAGCGCTTTGGCTATCACAAAAAAGTGTGGACTTCATGTTAGGGAGTCCTACATCCTTGGCTAATCTTTGTAGCCATATTGCCTCTTTGGCAGCCTCAGTTGTTGCCATATATTCTGCCTCTGTAGTAGAAAGAGCAACTGTAGATTGGAGAGTAGACTTCCAACTTACTGCACCACCAACAAGTGTAAAAACAAACCCTCTTGTAGACCTTCTCTTATCCAAGTCTCCAGCAAAGTCAGAATCTACATACCCTTTAATTCCTCCTTCTTGGTCCTTCTCCACATCAAAGGTAATGCCAATATTTATAGTCCCTTTCAACTAAAGAAGTATCCACGTCACAACTTCCCGATGTTGTTTCCTTGGATATGCAATGTATCTACTCACCATACTCACAACATATGAGATGTCTGGTCTAGTGCAGACCATAGCATACATTAAACTCCTAACAGCACTAGCATAAGGAACATTTGACATTACTTTTCTCTCCTCTTCATTTGATGGAAATTGCTCCAATGATATCTTGAAATGACTTGCCATTGGAGTGTTCACCGGTTTTGCATTCTCAAATATCCATAAATTTCCCTTGCTCCTGTCCTGGTGGATTTCAATCCCAAGCACTCTCTTTGAAGAACCCAAGTCCTTCATATCGAACTCCTTACCAAGTTGTGCTTTCAATTCCTCCACCTCAACCATATCCTCCACAGCAATCAGCATATCATCCACATATAGTACCAAGATGATTAAATAAAATACTCTAGGTCCATGTAGCTTCTTGAGGTACACACAGCAATCTAATTCACTTCTGCTATATCCATGCTTCAACATGAAAGCATCAAATTTCATGTACCAAAGTCTTGGACTTTGCTTTAGTCCATAGAAAGACTTTTGTAACCTACAAACCAGGTTCTGATTCCTTGGTACCACAAAACCTTCAGGTTGATGCATGTAAATCTACTCCTCAAATTCTCCATGTAAAAAGCAGTTGTAACATCTAGTTGTTTGATAAAACTGATTAGTGCCACAAAAAACATGCAGATTCCAAGCAAATTCACATGATAGATAGAAGTACATGGTTCACCTCAATTTGAGGCTAAGTCCACAAGAAGCATCAAGAACTTGCTTACTGACTCAGGCTCATGTCCTTTTTTCCAGTCCAGTCCTCCAACAGTCTCACACTCCACACTCACCCTCAACCTGTGAGAGAGCCCCACTCCCCAAAATACCAAGAACCCTAAGGCATAAGAGTAAAACCTAACAAACTCCTCCTTGGCTCTTGTCTTGGGGTTAGTAACCTTGCAACAATTAATCACTCAGTAGGAAGTTCTAGACAGACAGCCAATCACTTGACCCCTCCTTTAAACTAGGATAAACTAGAACTTATAACCATAGCCCATACAGGGATAGAGTAACCAAACCAGCCAAGGTCCTCCAATGCTAGGTCATCCTACTCATGCTCCACTTGCACAACCTGCAGGGTAGCACGATGCCTAGAGAAACTTTCTAAAGGTATGACTTTGGTAAAGGCATCAGCCGGGTTGAGCTTACCATCAATCTTTACTAGATCAAGCATTTTCTCAGGCACAACTTGTCTAAGAAAGTGATATCTGATGTCCATATGCTTAACCCTACTGTCCATCACCTGATTTTCAGCTAAAGGTGTAAAGCACTTTGACTGTCACAATGAAGCATTACATTACCATGCATTAGCCCCATCTCAGCAACAAGTCTATCCAACCAAATTGCCTCCTTTGCTGCTTCCGCTGCTGCTACATACTCTGCTTCTGTAGTAGACTGTGCAACACACTTCTGCAAGGTAGATCTCCAACTAATGCACCCACCACCAAGTGTGAATACATACCTCGTTGTTGACCTCCACTTGTCCAAATCTTGTCCATTATCAGCATCTACATAGCCATCAAGTGATGCGGCATTCATTGATCTTCAAATAGGAGCCCATAGTCAAGTGTACCTCTCAAATACCTGAGAATCCACTTTCATTGATCTTCCATTGAATAGGAGCCCATAGTCAAGTGTACCTCTCAAATACCTGAGAATCCACTTAACCACTTCCCAATGTGTCCTTCCTGGATTTGACATATACTTGCACACCTTACCCATTGCCAGGGCAAGATCATGTCTAGTGCAAGTGATCAAGTACATGAGACTCCCAGCAGCCTTCTCATAAGGAATGTTAGCCATCAAACCCTTCTCCACAGCATCTGTAGGACGACATGCCATTGAAAGCTTGAAATGAGAAGCTAGAGGAGTACTTACTGGTTTATAGTTCTCCATGTTGAACCTAGCAAGTACCTTCCTAGCATACTTACCCTAAGTCAACCACAACTGACAAGTGCCTAAGTTCCTCTTGATCTCCATGCCTAATATCCTTGTGGCCAACCCTAGATCCTTCATCCTGAACTCAGAACTCAAGAGCGCCTTGAGCTTGTTCACCTCAAATCTATCCTTGGCAGCTATCAACATGTCATCCACATATAGCACAAGAATAATAAAACCAAAGGTCTTATTACTCACAGGTTTCATGTACACACAAGGATCAAATAAACTCCTATTGAAACCTTGAGCTTGCATAAACACGTCAAACCTCTTGTTCCATTGGCGAGGTGCTTGCTTCAATCCGTACAAGGACTTCAGCAATCTGCATACTTTTCCCTCTTGGCCTTTCTTCACAAACCCCACTGGTTGTCTCATGAAGATCCTCTCATCCAAGGTACCATTTAGAAACACCCTGAAAACATCCATTTGATCTAAAGTAAGATCAAATAATGCAACAAGCATACATATCGTGGAATACTTTGCAACAGGAGAAAAGACCTCATTGTAGTCCACCCACTTCTCTTGAGTGAACCCCTTTGCTACCAACCTAGCTTTGTAGATCTTTGATCCCTCCTTAGGACCCTCCTTCAACTTGTAGATCCACTTGCAATCTAATACTTGTTGATCCTTAGGTAACCTAACTAGCTCCCAAGTCTTGTTATCCCTCAAGGATTCCATCTCCCTCTCCATAGAACCAAACCACTCATCCTTTTCACTAGAAGAACATGCCTCCTTGTAGGATGAAGGTTCAACTTCTTCCAAGACCAAAGCATGAGCATCATCCCCAGAAGTCAAGTCATCATCCAACAACTTTGTTGAATCAATCAGCGTACCATATCTATTTGGAGCTCAACTAGCACGCCTTGATGACCTCCTGGATGTAATGTCCGCTTGATTTCCATGTGTAGGTCCAATGTGAGATTGACCCAGCACATCTTTTTAGTCACCAGCAACTACTTGCTCCATTTGTTCTTGCTCCTCAAGAAATTTCTCTACTATAGGAGCACCTCCTTCCTCCTCATCACTTAAGTGATCAATCTCCTCCTCAACTAGATCTAGGGTGGGAGACTTTCCTTTGTCAGTGTAGGAAGCTTAAGCATTCTTATCCTCCTTGAATGATCTGGATTCATCAACAGAAACATCCCTACTGACCACAACCTTACACACTATTGGATGCCATAACCTATAAACTTTCACTCCACTTGCATAGCCAAGAAAAAAACATTTCTTTGACTCAGCTTCCAACTTGGACCTATTCTCTTTAGGTGTGAGTGAATATGCATCACAACCAAATATCTTCAATCTACCATAATCAGCTGGTTGCCTATGCCTCAACTCATATGGTGTCTTGAAGTTGATTGCATTGGATGGAGAAATATTTACCACATATGTTGCTGTGTTGACAGTTTCTGCCCAAAACTCATGTGGTAACTTTGATATGCTCAACATACTCCACGCATGTTCCAACAATGTCTGGTTGAGCCGCTCAGCAATACCATTTTGCTACAGTGTAAACTGTGGTAAGGTGGTGAGTTATCCCTTGTTTTGTGCAGTACGCCTGAAACTCTCCAAAGACATACTCCCCCCCATTATCTGATCTCAGACATCTCACCTTCTCCCCAATCTGAGTCTCCACTTCTTAAAAGTGGCAAAGACTTCAGACTTGTGGTGCATGAAATAAATCCACACAAACCTTGAGTAGTCATCAATAAATGTTACATAGTAAAATTTTCCAGAGTGTGAGTGTGTAGGGGATGGTCACCACATATCACTATGTACATACTCAAGTAGACCCTTGGAATTGTGGGTCCCCACTCCAAAAACAAATCTGTTTAGTTTTCCAAAGATGCTATACTCACAAAAATCTAACTTCACCGTCTTCAAGCCAGATAGCAAGCCATTTCTTTTCAAGACAGCCAAACCCTTCTCACTCAAATGACCTAGTTGTGAATGCCACATAATTGTCTTCCCATCTTGAGTCCTAGTTACATTGGCTTCTCCACACAGTATAGTGCACTCCAATACAATTAGATTCTTTTGAAAGTTACCTTGTAAGATAACCTTTCCACCAGAAGTGACTCAAAGTACCCCATCACCAACACTCCATTGATGACCTTTGGCATACAATACTCCAAGGGAAATCAGATTCTTCTTCATGTCAGGTATGAACCAAACATCATTGAACTTCCGCACAGCTCCATCAAACATTCAAATCCTTATAGATCCAATACCCTCAATTTGACAAGGTTTCTCATTCCCCATCAAAACTTAACCATTCAATGTTGAAATGGAATAGAAGAACGCCTTGATATAACATATATGGTACAAGCAAGCACAGCCTAGAATCCACTCATCATCCATACTAGGAGATGAGGCACAAAGGGCATACCCACAATGTCACAAATCATACTGATCATCCAACAGATCAGTATCCTCCTCAACATAAGCTATGTTTGCTGAAGAGCCTTCATCTACCTTTTTTTTGCCCTTAGCTTTACACTCCTTCTTCATATGGCCTACTTTGCCACATCCCCAACAAGTCACCTGTTTCCTCTCCTTGGACTTGCCTTTAGACTTAGACATGGACCTGGCCTTGCTTTTCCTCTTATCACCGTCACTAGTCCTCCATTGGGGTCTCCCATGTTGGATAACCAAAGCATTGCCTTGAGTAGAAGATGACACTGAGGTTGCAGCAAGTTTTTGTTGCAAGTCATCTTTAAGTAGAGCTGCTGTCACCTCTTCAAAGGTAATGGTCTTTTTCTCATGGTGCAACAACACTCATGAAAGTGACTGATAGGACTGTGGCAAGGAGCCCAACAAGTGCAATCCCTTATGCTCCTCATCCAAGTCCTCTCTTAAGTTTGTCAAGTCTACTAATAGGTCAAAAATTGCATCCACATGGTCTCTGATGTTGGTCCCTGGTTTCATCTTGAATGTGATTAGTTTGAGATTGGTATACAATCTATTTGACAGTTCATTCTGATGATACTTGCTCTGTAGTGCATCAAACATGGAAGGACAGTCAGAATGCTCTCCCACTTGCTTGATCACATGGGCTGAAGGTGAAGGAAAACAGTATTCACAGCTTGCTCTTGCATATCATCCCAATCACTTTGTCTCACATCCTCAGGTTCCTCCCTCAAGAGCTTACCCAAACCAGTTGCCCTCAAAACTCCTTTCACCTGCCATTCCCATAGTAAGTAATCCATGTGGCCATCAAACTTTGCCACATCAAAATTGGGTCCACCAAGCTTCAAAGTACCCATCTTGACTTTCTTCTGCCCCACAAGTACTAGAGAGGCTATTGCTGCACTTAGAGACTCTTCTTGAGTCCCTGAACCTTCCACCTTAAAACTCCAATACTCAGGGGAGTGGGTCATAAGACGGAAATTGTTTTACAGCAGCTTCTTCAAATACTCAAGTCAACTTGTTGTTGCATCAACTTGTAGCCCTTCCTTTTGTTCCGACTAGAATTTGGTAGTAATGTGATGAAGAGCCTCCTATTGAACTTATGATTCTTCCCTGGAAGTAATGTACAGTATTTGCGTTAACAGAGGAAGCACATGAAAAATGGCCGCCTTCACCACGTCAAGGCATAGGATTAATTAGAAAAGGTGGTGAGATGTAGTGTGGTTCAATCAATCTTGTGGACAAGAGCAAATGAGAGTGATCAAGAGCTCCACTTTGGTTCTGAAGGAGAGCTTTGGTAATGTCAGCAGCAAACTATTTAATGCCACAAGGACATCGGAGGGTGCAAGATTCAACTCATCGAGAACTATCCAATATCCGTTCTGTACAGCCTCCACTAGGATATCTTCCTAGAAGACAAGCTTTCCTGAATTATCTGTAACGTAGGAACCTAAGTACTACTGACCTGCAGGAGTACTTTGGACAAATTAATGTCTTGTTGTCAGGGCTAGGTACTCAATGATGCTTGTTTTCACACTTGAAGTTGGTCTCGGAAGCAATACAGGGTTTTTCTGTATGAATACAGCTTGTGCAGGATTCTTCAAGTGTTCCAGTATACTGACAGTCAGAACATAGCATTGACATGATTCAAGGGAGGACCCAGATGGTTCAATAGCACCTTTTTCAACCCAAAATTGTGAGAAAAAACTCATGCTGTGTACTAGGTTGGAGAGGGATTTTAAAAAAAAGGGACTTTAACCACTTCACACCTGCAAGGCCTGTCCGCTCAAAAATGTTACAACTAGGTAGAAATCTATGTTCTCAATCTCAATTGCTATCACTATCAGATCTCTGTATGATGACATCAGATTCATTTGATAAATTAAAACTTATCTCCTGATTTCACTACAGTGAAATGAGATCTAGGAATTAGTCCTCAAAGGCAACATATAGATCTTGGGACGACTCAAGTGTACTAGCTTAGTGGACTTCAATAACATGTTTACAGAGCTAGCCTTTACACAGCAAACAAGGAATGTATTATAGAGAGAGGTTGCTAGGAACTACTCTCAAAGGATTCTCGCCTGGGTTGCCTTCAAGCTGTCTGTTGATAGCACAGAGCAGGATTTGATTGCTTCTTGATCACGGACCTCATGCTATGCCCTGAAAATATCTTCACAATCCCTTCCCCATTCCGCTTAAGAGACTGATCTAAAGATTCTCTGCATCAAGTGGACGTGCTTATTACATGGTCCTTTCAAACAGCTTCAGACGCTTGGGTCACCTTCAAGCTGTCTGTTGATAGCACAGAGTGGGAGTTGATTGCTTCTTGATCACTGACCTCATGCTATGCCCCGACAATATCTTCACAATCCCTTCCCCATTCCGCTTAAGAGACTGATCTGAAGAATTCCCTGCATCAAGTGGACGTGCCTCTTACATGGTCCTTTTGAACAGCTTCAGCTTCACCTTCTCAAACTTCCGCTTCAGTTATAGGCAACCACTATGCTGCCCCGATGGAAGTAAGGATGCAGATCTAAACAAATTCAAACTGGAAGTTTGCATTCCCTATGGAAAAGTTGTGATGATCGCAATCTACTGCAAGAATACAACACTCTTTCATTCCAAAGCCGCTGCTGCTTGCCATCTTTTCTTCTCCTTTATGCTTTGGTTTTGATACTGGCACTACCACGATCTCTAAGGCTCCCTTACTCTCAAGAAAGTACAGAGTGCAGGGGAACGGTCAAAAGGCCAAGGTCCCCAAACTAAGGTTCAGCCTTTATTCCAGAACTCCTTCATGCATCAGCTCCATTGAGCCACCACTTGTCTCAATTTTCCCGTGGCCTCCATCATCAACATCAACATCGCTCTGATAACATTTGTTTGATAAAACTGATTAGTGCCACAAAAAACATGCAGATTCCAAGCAAGTTCACATGATAGACAGAAGTACGTGGTTCACCTTGATCTGAGGCTACATCCACAGGAAGCATCAAGAACTTGCTTTACTGACTCAGGCTCATGTCCTTTTTTTCAGTCTAGTCCTCCGACAGTCTCACAGTCCACACTCACCCTCAACTGCAAGAGAGCACTACTCCCCAAAATATCAAGAACCCTAAGGTATAAGAGTAAAACCTAACACTAGTTGCTCCAACTCCAAGTTATGCAATGCAACTATTGCCAATAGTGCACAAATTGAAGAGAATTTTACCATTGGTGAAAAAATCAATCAATACCTTCTTTTTGGCTATAACTTTTTGCTACAAGCCTTGCTTTGTATCGATCTCCACCTGATTTTGGAAGGCCTTCCTTCTTCCAGAATATCCATCCGCAACCAATTGCCTTCTTTCCCATAGGCAATTTTTCAAGTCTCCAAGTTTGGTTTTTGGCCAAAGACTTCATCTCCTCTTCCATTGCACAATGCCACTTTTGACACTCTTGATCTTGCATTGCCTCTTCATATGAAGAAGGCTCACCATTCTCCATAAGAATAGCATAAGCTATAAATGAATCATCAAATCTCTTTGGAGGCCTACTATCCCTATTTGGATACCTACATTCATGAATCACTTCTGGACTTTGCTCTTCTTATGGTTCACTAGGTAGATTTACAAGAGGTGATATGTCTTCATTTCCAAGATCAATATCTATCTTAACAAAATTTGATTGAATTTGTTTTTTCTTTTCTTCCGCTATAGTAATAGTCTCCATCATACTCTTCTCATAAAAAAATACATCCCTACTCACAACAAGACAACACCTTTCTGGATCCCATAATCTATATCCTTTTGTATCCTTCTCATATCCCAAGAATATACATTTTCTAGTTTTGCGATGTTCGTTGTTCTTGTTGAATATGAACATAAGCAATGCATCCAAACACTCTAAGTGAAGAGTAATCAACATGCCTACCTGTCCATTTTTCCATCGATGTCTTACACTCAATAGCAGTAGAGGGAGAAATATTTACCAAATGACAACCTGTATTTACAGCTTCTGTCCAAAAACTCTTCTCCAATCCGGCATTGCTTAACATGCTTCTTGCTTTCTCCAAGAGTGTATGACTTATCCTCTCTGGCACACCATTTTTTTGAGGGGTACCCGGAATGGTAAAGTGATGAATTTATCCCTTCACTCTTACAAAATCTATCAAACTCTCCAGATTTGTATTCTCCACCATTATCAGATCTCAAACACTTCACTTTTCTTCCAGTTTGTTTCTCCATCATCACCTTCCATTGTTTAAAGACAGAGAAGACCTCTGATTTTTGCTTCATGGTGTAGACCCATACTCTCTTACAGTAATCATCAACCAAAGACACAAAATATAATGCTCCAGATTTTGAAGCTATAGGTGCAGGGCCCCAAACATCAGAATGCACATAGTCTAAAATTCACTTTGTGCAATGAATGCCTGTGGAAAAGCTTACCCTTTGTTGCTTTCCTATTACACAATGCTCACAGAATTTTAACTTACATCTTTTAAGGCCCTTTAGAAGTTGTTGCTTGGACAATTCACTTAGACCTCTTTCACTCATATGACCCAAACTTAGGTGCCATAACTGAGTAAGATCTTTGGGATCTTCATTTTCTGAAATAGTACTTGCCACTCCTCTAGTAATGGTCTCTCCAACAAGCTCATAAGGATTTCCTATCTTCTTGCTCTTCATTACAACCAATGCTCCTTTTGATACCTTGAGTGTTCCATTTTCTGCTCCACACCTCCAACCATTTGAGTCCAAAGTACCTAGTGATATCAAGTTCTTCCTTAACTCAGGAACATGCCTCACATCAGCAAGAGTCCTCACAATACCATCAAACATCTTAAAGCGTATTGTACCAATGCCAATAGCTTTGCAAGCCATGTTGTTCCCCATTATTACAGATCCTCCATTGAATGGTTTGTACTCATGAAACCACTCCTAATTTGGACGCATATGGTAAGAGGAACCTGAGTCCAATATCCATGACTCCTCAAATTTATCTGTGTCTTGGGTAGCACATAGCACATCATCCACAATACCAGATGACTCAAAAATACTTGCTTGATCTGAAAGTTGACCTTGATCCTTATTGGACTCAAGCCTCTTGTTGTTACAATCCTTCTTGAAATGTCCAACCTTCCCACAAATCTAGCATTTCCTTTGAAACCTCCAGTTCTAGACTTGGATCTTGATTTACTCCTGATCTAATCTCTCTCTTGTCCTTCCTCTGATAATAGAGCCTCTGGATTTGTCTTTTCTTGGGTGGGTGTCTTTTTTGCATCTCATTGGACAATAATGCTGAAGTAACCTCCTCACAGTTTATATCATCCTTCCCATATAGAAGAGTTGTGACCAGATGCTCATATGAAGGAGAAAGTGAAGTCATAACAACAATGCCTTATCCTCCTCTTCTAGCTTGACCTCTATGCTCATCAACTCACAAATGATTTTGTTTAAAGCATTGAGGTGCTTCATAATACTTTGGCCTTCCTTCATCCACGACATATACAACTTCTGTTTAAGATACAGTCTATTTGTCAATGACTTGGTCATATAAAGATTCTCCAGTTTGGCCCATAGTTTTGGTGGAGATTCTTCATTCATAACATTGTACAGCACTTCATCAGCAAGGTTCAACCAAATAGTGCTAATAGCTTTGAAATTCTGCATCTTCAATAATTACTTTTGTCCTCCTGTTTTTTCTTCAGTGCTCTATGTAGTCCTTGCTGGACAAGAAGGTCCTTCATCTTCAGTTGCCAAAGTCCAAAATTGTTTTCCCATCAAACTTCTCCACTGCAAATTTAGCATTTGATATGGATATCACCCCTACCATTGCTTTGCTGTGGACTTGCTTCTTGACATTCTTCACTGCAACCTCAGATCTTAAGTCTCTCTTCAGGACCAACTAAGCTCTTATACCAATTGGTAGAAAAACACATTCCCTAGGACCTCTCACAATAGCACCTCACAAACCACATTAAACAGAAATCAGAGGACTAATAGGAAATAACGTGGTTCACTCCTTGTCCCGGAAACTACCTCCATGGCTGATACAGGCTCACACCAGCCTTTGAGAGCTTTATTTCTCATTGCATATATATATATATATATCACTGTCATCCACTTGAACTTCTAGACAAATAACAAGCAGCGGCCATCAGTTACGTTTGCTTTTGCTCTTGACAAGCCAAACATAAGAAAAAGAGCCTTGAAAACTATTTCCACCCAAATAGAGGGAGTACAAGTATCATAATTTTATGATGTATCCGGAAGCGACTGAACCAGTTCTTGGGAGGGAAATAGTGGAATAACCATAGTAATCTGAACTGCTCTCTGGGCATCCGTATTCCGTTGGTAAATTCCCCGACATTGTTATTGCCTTAGGCTATTTCTCGATTGAGGAGGCTGGACCGATTCATGACCGTCGTTGGAAAATGACTTTCGCAGTAATTGTGGCTTAAATTGAGAGTTCCTAACGCCTTAAAGTTGTTTGCCCAGTTTAGAGAGATCAGACCGAAAAGTTTGTTGTAGAATAAATCTGGATAGGAGATACTGCTTCAACCAGAAGGAAGAGGCCCAGAGAGATGGCTTCCTGCAGCGGAGAGCTATACTAAGTATACACTGGAGCTATTCATCAGGGAAGGGAGAATGGGATCAGCTAGCCAGTTACCCTACAGAATGAGCTTTTGCATGTGACCGAAGGAAGCAAGAATGCGACCATATAGGTTATTGCTTTCAAGATGCAAAGATTCAAGCTGCCCGAATTCACTGGGGATGTCAGATATGAGGCCTGACGACCTGTTTCCATTGATTCTTAGAGTCGTCAAAGATTTCGAGATGTTAACCCTGAAGGTATTCCAGGCACCATGTTGGTCGACACGAAAAGAACCATCAAGTTGGAAAGCAGTCCTGATGACGAAAAGTGTTACCCGAGGAAAGCATTGTAGAGAGGTTGAGCATCCTAAGCAGTTCCAATTTCCCCAGGGGTGAAAGGCATTTTGCCGATGAAATTGATTTGAGATAGGAAACTGTATTTCTCCAGTCAACATATATGTATTCAGAGGTCAGGAGTGTTTAACCCAAACAGGAGGGAACAGTGCCCTATAGTATGAATAACGCTCGTACATTAACTTTCTAAAGTTCACTCTACACCAATTTTCCTATTCTTGCCAAGTTCTACTACGGGTATTTTCTACGAGATCAAAGATTTGAAGCAGAAGGTAAATGTCACGAATTAGTTTAAAGATTTGGAGAAGTTCTGTTACAAACTACAAACTGTTACAAACTCGAGTATCTAAAACCATCGAAGAAGATGCAACAAGCGACAACAGAAGTCTGAAAGCCATGTTGGCCTTTGTCACGGAGTTGGATAGGTCGAACAGCCTTTCTCTGAAACTCGTAAGACAAAGGATCGTCAACTTCAATATAAAGGTCAACGCTGAGAACAAAACCTGATCTGCAGATTAGATTTTCAGACTCAGGGAAATTATGCAACTAGGCAAGGAAGGCCATCAAAACAAAGAACATTGTGCTTCCCATTGTGCATGCACACTAGCGCCGCGTCATGTAAATTTTCATGAAGGATCAACACTGAGTACCTAGCACCTCAATGTAAAGTACAACGGAAACTATGTATCCTTAGAACTCGCGGACATGTACAAGGGTATTGCATTATCGGGGTCCAAGGGTATTGCATCTGTATTATCGGGGTCCAAGAGCTTAGGTTTGGCGTCTCCCTTCTCATGTGTGAAAGATTTCATCTTGATTCTGGTTCATCGTTAACGGAGCCGGATATTGTCCAAAACAGCTTCATGATTATCCAAGTCCCTTTGATCAGCACAATCAAGAACTTCGACTTCTCTTTTAGCTGGCGAAAGGTTGAAATCTTTTAACTCTCCTGGAGTTGGTTATCAATGTCTCCTACAAGTCATTAAATGACTTGTAAAACTGATGAAACATGATGAAAACTGTCTTATACTTCGGCATGAATAGGAGATCTTCAATGGTTGAAAGTACAAGTAGTACTTCTTGTACTTGGGATAAATCTATCCATGTGTGCTAACTCCAAGGTTCTACCTAAATCTATCCATGTGCGCTAACTCCTAGGTTCTATTCACCATGTTTGTCTGTTCTAAGAGGTACATGAAGATGAGGTGGTAGATCTCATCTTAGAAAGGGTTGTCAGTATCTTTTTCTTTAATATTACCATGACCCAAGCGGTGATATAGTTCGGGCCAAGGTCTTGCAATATATTGTTGCTCAAAAGACAAGTGGATCTTGAGTCGCGATTCAGTACTCCCCCGGCATGCTGCCAGCATATCCATTGTTTCCTATACTACGATGGGACAGGCTCATACCTCCGGCCAACAGTGTGGTTTCTTCCAATAGGAGGAGTGTAAGATACTATAAGCTCGTGGTATGTCCAAGTCCAACCTCTCCTTCAATCGCTCCCTAAGGCCTCTAGGAAGAGCATCCATCAGAGTGGGAAGCCTAGTGGATTCCATGTCTCTTATGTTAGTTGTTGGAGGCATAGGTCCTTAGGTGCTAAGGGATAGCCAACATAGTAAACTGCTGGTTGACACCATCAACCTTGCATGGTTTTCAAGCATATGGCTGCATGAAGAATTGTATCTGGTTTGAGTACATAGCAAAAATCCTCTTGGACAGCTGTGGGAATTATCTACTTTCTTACCCAAACCTCCCACTCCATGTGATAAGGCATATGCAGTCCTTTAACTCTGGGCTTCTTGGACTCTGGGATGCAAGCCATAGTTCCTGGGCTCACGGCGTCTCTAGAGTCTTCTTCCTTGTTGTTGAGTTATGCATCTCACTTCTTGTCAAAGCATTTGATCAATCAATGCTCAGCACATCATCAGACAGTGAATACTCGAAGGGCTATGTTTTAGAATGCCTTACTTGTTTCTCCAATATTGTCAAAGGAACCTCCAGAGCGGGAGAAAAATTGGTGTGGATTCTTTGTCCCAACTGCTCAAACGTGGTCCTTAACTCTTGGACTATGGTACTGATTGGCATGGTCTAGGACACCGGGTCTATACTGATAGTGGCATTATGGGCAGCCTGCAACCTCATATCTTGGTGGTTCTAGGTGATCTTTGCATCAGTGACTCAGCTTGCTTTCACAAATTCACAGACAGAGGTGCAGTTTCAACGCCAGACCTCGGTTAACCAGTTTCAAGCAGTCTACTAAGTACCTTAGAGAAAAGCATGGGAGATTTACTGCTACATAGGTTAAGTCATGGGGTGCTCTAATTGGAGGTCCACTCTTAGTAGTCCTTCTAGTAATACAAATCTGGGTGGTTTAAAAAGATCTTGAAACTTGATTTCTTGAGTCCATAACATGAAGAATTGCTCTATGTGACAACCTAGTCAATGTACTAATAAAAAAAATTGGTACGAGTAGGTAGTTTTATTGAGGATATGGTTTGGAAATTGCTAGTCATGAAGGAATCAGTGTCACTTTATCACAAGTCATCTATTGTTACATCTTTATCCTCTTGTGCAAGACACTTCCCTGAAGAGGGTACTGCACTCCATGGTGGCACAATACAGAAAAGAAAACCACACATCCAAATCACATTCATGAAAGATATCCTGGCACTTGGCTCTTGAAGGTAATGGTTCAGTCTATGTTGAAGGTAATTGGCCCGAAAGGTCTATACTCTTGCAGTTAAATATATTGTGCATACTACAGCGCCAATGAGGATATTCTACCCTTCCTAGAAGGTATACCCTACCACTATATTGCAGGTTTGTGATCAGAGTGGTTTTTTTTGCTACATGTGGTACTTCACTACACTCACAACCCTCATGGCTGGTCAGCATAGTGCCTTGATTCTTCAAAACACACAAGGATCCAACATGCCAGTCATGCCTGATTGCCTTCCCCATACCTCAACACTTGCGTTCTTACTTTGAGTTCTTCATCACTACTCCACTCAACAATCACAAATCATACACAATACTATCACAGATCTGGTATGGATCGTAGAGGTCCTTATATTGCACTATCTCCAATACATAGGCTCATTCATACATATGTAAAAAATCACAACTTGACCAAACACACAAATATGGATAATGATGTAAATGATGAAGCTTGTAATTCCACATAGGAATGAGTTAAACTCCACTCAGATGAACAACTGAACACTGAACTTGTAGTATGTTGGGGTGATTCTCCTTATACTTCTACTACAAAATGATAGGATGCATCCATAGCTATGTGATGCCATGATCCCAGATTAAGCTCTAAACCAATTGGTACTAACCCTAATGCATCTACTCTATCTTACACAATTAATGCTTTGATGGTACCACCTACAAAAGGGCACCTACTATACACTCTTCCAGTTATGGCCTCCAGCTTTGCATTAGAAGAGGGGTCTTGATGACATGTCAATGGCAAAACTGTCCTCCTTATATACATATCATTCCTCTGTTGACATCTTTTCCCCATAGGTTGGCCATCATGATGATGCTCAACTACAATGAGGGCTGACTCCAATGATATGATGACCCTAATAGTCAGACAACTCCGATGGTTGGACAACTCTGATGGTCATGGTATAACAATTGCACCCCGAGGGTGTAACGTATCTTACATATGTACAAGGGTACAACAAGTCTCTACTTTCCTTACCCACTTGGCTTCCTTGATGCATCTTCTCCCTTGCATCTTAGGATTATTTCATCCACATGTTCCTCATATTCTTCCAGCTCCTGGCTGACCTTGGTTAGGATGCTGTCAAATTTGTCATTGATGTGCTTCCACAGTTTCTTGTATAACTTGACCAATTGCTCCGATTAATACTTCTTTTTTCCTAGGGCATGTATCTCTGACTTCTACTCCTAGAGCTTTGCATGATGAACCTGGGTTAGTGCCACTTCTCCCACTTGTGTTTTTAGTTGGTTCATGGTATTCTCCACTATTATGATCACTTGTGTCCACTCCTCATCTAGGGTATCCCAAATGGGTTGTACCTCCATATCTACCTTTTACCTAACCACACGGAGGATTTGCTCACTGTCTTTGTGGCCACTGATGATCATGGTCAATTCCTCAATATGCATCCAGGATTTCTCCACATTTGTTTTAAGTGCATGTTTGTCTTTGGCGCTCTGGTTGTGGAGAACCTTTAGTTCCTGCTTGAGAGATGCCAACTCCTTATCCCTAGCACTCAGCTGCTCCTCATCCTCCTTATTTATCTCCTCAACAAAATGCTCAGACCTCCCCTTAAGTGTTAGTACATTGGAATCTAAGCGGGCAATTCATCATTGTGCTCCTAATATCTCCTCCTTCCTTCTCCTCCAACTTCTCTTCTTGGGCCACCTTGTAGTCTATGAATGTTTGTTTGCACTAGGCATTATCAACCTTCATCATTGCAAGCTTAGCCTTTGTGACAACCCAACATGTATCACTTTTGCAATAATGTGTGAGTAATTATTTGTTCCCACATAGATAGAGGTAAGGAATGTTCAAATACAAAGTGAAAGTAACTTTATAGTTCTGTTGTTTACATCTTTAAACTCTTGAACAAAAAAAAACAAACCTAGAAGAGAATAGCAAACACTCATTAGAGGTCTTGCCACAAATAATTGTCACTCAAAATCAAAATTCTTTAGTTCTAGTCCAAATTTCCATCAACTGTGATGATTCTGTTGATATGACCATGGCTACTTTGCCACAGAGTGACCTCATCTTGGAATTGTATTCCACCACTCCATCAAAGGTACAACTTCCCTGTTCAAAGTGACTTTGCATCAGCTTGTTGTCTGCAATTGCAAATGACAAATATTGACAAAACTACAATTCTCACAGATCCATCAAGGTATTGCTTCAGATGCGCTCCACTCAAGATCAAACACACAAAATGGAATGCAGAATCTTAGAATCCAACATCTAATGATCTCTCAATTGCAATCCAAATTTCTTCATACACTTGCAGATAAAGAAATTCAACTTATAGTCTAAATTAAGCAAAAAAATGAGTGCTCCATCAACATTTTGCTTTAACCATCTTTTGCTAATTACTGAATACAAAGTACTCAAAAATGACTGCTTTAAATAGTCAGACCACTTGGAAGTTACAAAAACTAACCAAACTACCTACCTGTTACCTCTTCTGGGCTTGCCTTGGCTCCAGTATTGAGCATTGCCTTGAAATGCCGAGTGACATTGCATAACAGATCCTAACTCTCTTTTACTATGAGTGCCTCACATCGGGTTGCCTCCTCTAACAATTATGTACAAAGTTTTTCCGGTTCTCCTTTGTCCAAAGTTTTCTTCCGGTCCTCCTTTGTCTTTGGATGCGACCGTCTTCACTCGGGCCCAAAGTCGAGATCTCCTTACCGGCAGACAAACTCCTTTAGAGCTTTGCACCTCCTTGGGTTTATTCAGCCCGACTTGACTCATCTTCGGGTGCATTGTGATCGGGTTCCCACGGTGGAACATTATTCTTCTTCTCTGTCTTCCGGCAGGTCCATGCAGGAAGTATCACAGCCTTCTATGCGCTCAATTTCCTAATGAAACTCCAGAGCCTATCCGGCATCTTCTGCTCCTCCAACTTTGGGCTCACCTTCGCTTCCACTGCTCAACTCCCGCCTCTAAAGGGTGAGTTTGATACTTTAAGTTATTGAACTCGAGCACTAACATTAAGAAGAACACTTGCATCAATTCTGAAGTCTAATCAGAAATAAAGATCAATCTGATGATAAATGCAGAAGAAAGTCAAGAGGATATCAATCTGTCCCCAATCTTACAGTTCGAAAGTTGGAGCTGTTGCCATGAATCTCTGTCTAGACTAAATGGAACCGGAAAAGTAATTGTCTGATGATGGAGAGGTTGGTTCCTTTACTCCAGTCAGAGCACGGGTGATGCCCACTGTAAGTTTCTGATTAAGATGGACGTTCTTTTCGACAAGGCGGCTGTTTGTCTTCATGTTATCTTAGGAATTTGAATACCATGATCTAGGTTAGATCTGGAAGTTATGACAGAGAAGTCGGGGTTCCATTCGACGAGCAACCCATCGAAATCCATGAGCATGATCAGGGAGTACAGTAGACCAAGGTGTACCTGTAGGGAGACTATAAAACTAACAGATGTTCAGTCCTGCACAAATGATCAGAAACGTACGAGTGGCCTTAGGATGAATTGGTTACAATGAAGATCGCTGCTTTTATGTGCCTGGACTACTATTTGATTTCCTCTGGAGATAACGTCTGGTTACCCAGCCCAAACCCGATTCGAGGTGTGAATTTAGGTGGGCTTTTCATCGTCGAGCCATGGTTGATGAAAGATCAGTGGGCATCTATGGGATGTGAGGGTCTCAGAGATGAGTGGGAATGTGTCCAACACTTGGGACAAGTAGCTGTAGATGCTGCTTTAGCGACGCATTGAAACTCATGGATCACTCAGGCTGATATTGATCAGATTAAGAGTTATGGTCTCAACACCATCCGAATTCCAGTTGGATTCTGGATAAAAGACGATGAAGTTCAATCTAGCAAATTCTTCCCACGTGGGGGACTGCTGTACCTGGAGAAACTTTGTAAAATGGCCAGAGATGCTGGCCTTTACATTATCTTGGATCTTCATGGCCCTCCGGGGGGTCAATTCGCTGGCAAGGACTTCACAGGTCACTCTGTGGGAACGCCGGACTTCTTCACCTCCGCCAATTATGCCAGAGCTTACAACTTTCTCGAATGGATCACCAGAATCCGACATACCAACGAAATTTCGTCACTGTAGGAGCTCTGCAACTTGTGAACGAGCCCAGAACTGTTCACGGAGATCAGACGAACAGTTTACTAAACGAGTTCTACCCAGAAGCTTGGAGGCGCACCCGAACAGTTGAAGATAATCTGAACATAGGGCAATCGGACCGACTCCATATACAGATGATGGACCCTAGGTGAGGACAAGGCGATCCTAAACAAAGTTTAGGAAGCCTCGATCTCTCATTTACGCTGTACGATGATCACATGTACCTCAAGTGAGATACTGTAGTCCCTGCCACTCGGCGTGATTACAAGTATCACTCCTGTTATAATGATGTTGGTGGGAACGGGGACACGCCGCTACTTGTTGGAGAATGGAGTCTGACCACGAAAGATGAGTACGGCCCAGAATTTGAGATCAACGGAGCTGATGCAGTTTCCTGGTACAAAGGTTGGTATGCTGCTCAATTCAAAAGCAGATGGTTGGTTTTCTGGAAGGTCAATTGGATAGTCAGTGAGGCTGGTCAAGCTCGCGATGACTGGAGGTGGGGTTACCAGCAAGCTGTTGCAGCTAGCGTCACTCCGCCCAATCCCGACACAGCAATTGCGCTCAATGCCTGCGCACCTTACGGGGTTTAAAACCTCTGCCTGTTCGACGAGTAGACGAGAAGAAAACATACACAACACGTTTCGTTTCCTTACATTTCTCTAAATACTATGGCTGCATGCAACCTTAGCTAGACTTCAGCCCGTGCGTGTGACATCAATCAGAGACTCATATCTTCAGATAGTAGGTCCTCGTCCTTGTTGGACTTTACCAATCTTTTGCCATTTTGTAGTTCAAGCGTAGCAGACCTTGATGTGTAGACAAGATTAGGGTCGACTCTTTTAGCGATAGTACAGTAACATTGTCTTATCCTGTGATGAGACCCTATGGTGGGACTCTTCTTTATATTAATGTGGAACCTTAAGGAAGGACCTCTCTCTACAGTGCAAGGTCATTTACGGTGACTGACTCGAGCACCTTTCTGACACTGTTAGAAAATCTATGGTGATTGGTTCGAAGCACAAGTTGATCGTTGTTGACTCTATGGTGAGGCCAATTCCTTGATTGAAGCTACAGTTGATTCAAGTCAACATAGAGTTTCTCCTGGATCTATTATGCTTGGATAGATGAGTACCTCTCTTCCAGAAAGCGGAAAAGCTCACGGGTTCAGCAAACTACACCCTTTGGAGATGGCGTATTTTGGAAATGTTGGATCTATGGCAGTCCGTAGAGTCCGACACGGACTCAATCTCCACTGACATTCGGAACCAGAGCAGCACCATCTCTGGTGACACCCGACATTACCCTCTACGGTAATTCCTGGTCTCATTATAAATTTAATTAGGAAGAAGCGCTGGAAGGCCTTGTCTATTCTGAAACTTGTTGTAACCAGTGATGTGATATTTTACGTACTCAAGGTAAAAGAGCCCCAGAAATGTTGGGAGATTCTTAAGCAGCTGTATGACATTAAAAACATCATTCCATTTGGATGACGCTTTTGCTACCAAAATCGTAAGTAAAGATTTACCTCCATTGTTCCTATTGTTTTCACCAGGTCCTGCAGATGAATAGTGGTGAACAATCTTTCCACCTTGTCCTATGCCTACAGAAATCGTTAACTGAGCTCCTAAGGATATTAATAGGAGTTCTGCGTTTCCAAGGACAATCAGAACGTGATCGTTCGTGCCCGTTGATTTGCCACCACGGTAGCTGCACAGATTGTCGGAAACTATAGTTTCACCCATTGTAAGGCATCGGAGCTTCAGTATCGTACTTTGGATGCAATGATATCCTTCCATCCTGATTGTACCCCACAAGCTTGGACGCCTTATCAATTGACACTGAATTCGCAATTGCCAATATTTCACCCAATCTCTTGCATCGCAGCAAGCAATTTCAACTGAAGTAATGTCTCAGAATTGTCCAGCAGTTGAACATCAAGATAGTGGAATTCAGATCCTTGGGATGGCTTGTTTGCATCGGCCCCCCGTTGATTAGCAAGCTCTCCTTCTTCAATTGTCAACATAATCGAGTGGAGAGCTTTCACCCAAGATGAAGGTATCGATGCTTGTTCCCAATCTGTCTCAGGGTCACTTTGACTTCCACCATCTCAAAGCCAGTAGCTTGTGTGTTGTAGTCATCTGATGCCAAACATTTTGCCGTGGAAATAAGCACCTGTCTTGGCTGGTCTCCATTTTCTGAGAAGCAGTAAGCCATGGAGGAGAATCATCATCCCCAAAGACATCATTGTAATCACCCATTGGAAGAGTACGTCGCTGAATTCACAAAGGAAAGTTGCGAACGATTTTAAATCCAAACTTGATGTGCAATTCCGAATCAACCTTCGTTACAGTACTGTTATGAAATTCAATCAATACGGCTGTACGGCTTGATGGGGTCTTCCCATCCTTCGCTTTTCATACGCGGTCGCCTTTCTTCTAATATTCAATCAAATTATAGTGCTGTACATATGATTCTTGTCAAGCTTTCAGAATTGCTCGTGCTATGTTCGCATGCGCTGAATTATTGTTGCATTCTGTGATCACAGAGGAAGGAAGGAAACTCCAACATATATACTGAGCACTTTCTCTTAAGAATAGTTTTGGCCTTGCCTAGCCCTGGAATTACATCCCGTAATTGTGAGAGTCCAAACTGCCAACGAAAGCCCGTCAGCACCAATATAGTGGAGTGCTTAACCCCGGTCGAGGAGAAGGTCGTATGCTGCAAATATGGGGAAGGAAGTGTCTGATTGACATGGTTTCGTGCAGTGCAGTCTCATGTATCGGCTAAACTTTTCTCCCTTCTAAGTTTGACCAGTCTGGAGGTTTGAAGATGAAACCTCGTCAACGGTAACTTGGTGTCACTAGGTCTCAACTCTCTAAAGCATGGCCAGCATGCGACCCCTGCTGGTTGTTCAAGTCAACAATGACGGCACTTCAGGTTTGGAAGCTGTGCTCCCTGAAATAAGGGCTCTTGAACAGCCCAGCGACCGTATATATAGGACTGGGATCCAAAGACGCATGTATGTGAGGGCATAGTTCTACCATGATGCATCTCTTTGCAGCCTCTTGAAAACTCATAACTGGCGGCTACTATCGTAGTGAAACACCCTCATCTGAAATTTGAAAAGAACCTCAGAACTCGAAGGCATACATTGTTTTTATCCAAAGTTATAACTAGATGCTCCATCTTGATCTAGTACAACCTATGCTTTGCTTAAATTCGAAAATTCGTAGATTGATCCTCAGTATCAATCTTTGCATTGCTTCTGACCCGAAGTGAAGTCAAAGAAAATCTGTACCATCTCACCGTGAGACTTGTGCAGAATGTGTTAGGATTAACGTGTTAGCCCAACATGTGGAAGGCACTTGATTATATCCTCGCTCCCTCGCTCAATCGCAACCAATGGCAGCAGCCTGCGCTGGTAGTCAAACTACAAGTACACAAAACCTTACAGTCAGCGCTTTCATCCAAGTTCTTGAGCTCAATTTACGCGATGGCAACATTTAGCTAATCGGGGGTTTCAGGTCCAATATCTAAATAAATGTGGAATTCTCGAGGTAGATAAAAGGTTCTGGAATGATAAAAAGTCCCAAACCGCAGAACATATATATGTACTGCAGCCTGATATACCAAGCTCGAGAGGACTTTCAGTTCAACTCTTTGGTTCATCCGGACATGCCTAGCAGTGGAGCGAATAAGAAGTTGCTTCAGTCAGATGCATTTCCACCTTGTCCGAAGTCACATCTCAAATAGTATAATAGTCCAAAAAAACATGCGGTATTGCATCCTATCAATGAATTGCGTATGGAGGCTACCTTTCCATCAGTCATTAGATTAATACATTATTGAATTCACATGGGCCTTCGTACACTCAGTGGACCCGTAGATTCAGCCTTGTGAGCACATCTGCGAACACACGTTCAGTTATCGCAATCATCAGATAGTCTCACTAGGAAGAAGCACAGAATGCAAGCCTCCAGCTACAACGTAGCTAGCACTTCGAATTCCAGCTTTAGACCATTTTCTCGCAGAAAGACCGGAATCCACGTATGATCTGTAATCTGTTTGACGATACTCGATTCAAGCAGAAGCTAGTTAGCTAGGTCCCCATAATATGTTTACAAGCCTTGTCCCAATTATTGATATCGTGGTCCCACGTTTTCACTGCAAGAGGTACAAAACCAAAAACATCTCTGCTGAGACCTAGGTTGTCGACGTCCCACACTGATACTAATGGGTTGCCCGAAACGTAAAGATCCTTTTGTAGCGACCATTTTGCAGACTTCCAGCAGAATAGACAACTAACAAGATCTGGGGGCGGGTCCGCACTGATCCACGTATGATTTTCTCCGCTAGCTACCGGGACTGTCGGAAACCGATGACGAACATGATTATTTTTAACAGATACACATCGAACGAACAATCTCCCTTCGTCTAGGTACTGTTTCACGATCTTGTTGGTAACGTACATCTCTGCTTTTCTCGACTGCAGTGGCATGAGTTCCTCGTGTGTTGTCAAATTGTCCAGTGCGTGCACATGCCACTCCTCATAGTGAGTCACGAAGAGCAGTATCATGGATGTAAACAGCTGTAGCTTCAATATCAAAGTCTCCATACTCCCTGAAACTGCAGTGGCGAAGAAACTTGGACGTAGAGAATTTGAATCTGCCCAAGGATCTGGAGCTCGAGCAGGGGAACAAGCAGGAAAGATAGAGAAGCGAGGCTGAGTTCGATGGCGAACCCAAGCTGGAGATAAATACTTCATGAGGACGGAAGAGGCGAAGAAGATGAACCGAGACCGTCACGGGATCCACCAGCACAGGAGATCACATATACGACTTAATACTAGGCAGTGTTGATCGAGATTCCTCTGGAGGGTCCCCTCCGACAGAGGGCCAACCGTACGATAAAACCATTTAGTAGGCTGTATGGGTGTACATTTGGTGCAGCCATTGCGCACCTGTACACCTGGAGTTTAAGTAACTTGGGCGTGAGCATGGAACGTGAATCTCCCCTTTGATTCAAGTTGATGTGTGTTTCAAAAGGGTAGATAGGACGTCACCTCCCACAGCTTTGAGGGACGATCATCTTTATTCCGCTCTCGATCTAATCTGACTTCTCATGGTGGAGTTGACTTCGAATTCGTTGATTGATTCTGCGTGAGACCATATTTGATAGGTTTCATATTCTCAATCGTTGGCTTTTGAATGGAAGTCTGATAGTCTTGATTAAGGGAGATGTGAGGTCGACTTCTTATTTCAAGTCCTTAGTTGGCAGCGCCAGATTACCATATGTACCGTACAAGACAGATGGTATCGCATGCGGAGTTATGGACTCCAGAGAGTGTTTCTATCACTATTCCACTGCAGTATTCGAGGTGTTGTGATTTGAACTGCAGCGCGGCTACCTACAGGCCTTCTTATGATGAACGGGACAGATTTAGGATGAATGAGAGTACGGATCTTCATACCATTGAAATAGTGGACCATTGACTTAGTGGACCATTGAAATAATTCCGACGGGTGTATATGTAGGTATATCGGAAATTATGGATATATCCTACATGGAGATCGAAGCGGCGTGTGTGACAGTCCCGGGAATATGGAGACACAACACATCTCTACAATTCGTCTTGCCACAAAGTTTGCCAAAGGATTCGCCAGCGCGGCCTGCCTGTCTGTGCGCCAAAGTGTTGGTCGTTTAGACCTTCGAGTCCTCAGAACTATCCGCAGCCAATTGTTGCAATTTTTTGCAGTTTCTTTTGACTAGAAGAGCAAGGGATGCAGGAGAAACATCAGCACTCCTCTTCCGGTGAGTTCGAGTTCTGACGTTTGTCTGAATCGAACAGAAGCTGCGGCAGCAAAATAGATCTTGCATATTATCGAGAAGATTCGGCACTTTCAAGTAACTCTCCACTGCGGGCATTCAGCTTGCAATATAAATAGAGGAATCTGCTGCAAACCATGCCGCATTTTACTGGTTCCAATTGAATTGGTCATCAAATGCCACCTCTTGAAAGATGAGGATAGCAAGTCCTAAAAGATGATAATCAGTTGCCAGCGGATCAACTTTTTCCAAGCGGTCTTTTTCAAGGAAGCCGAACGAAAAGGGATTCTACAAGTTGTTATCTGGATTTGGACACCTTTCGAAGAACCAGAGAATACTTGAGATCGAAAAAATCGGAGATGCTCAGTTTGTCTCGATTTGCAGTGTACGTAACTAAACAAGCAGTTGTCCTCCGGTGTTAGAGGTGGCATGATGGTTATAATGTACACTGGGTGGGTTTTCTGCACCTAAAAGGTGAGCTGGATCGGAAGTGGATATGACCACTTTCCACTTTTCAGAGGAGAGCGGGATAATCAACAAGGGCTTGAAGCTGGCGTTATTCCTACCAACCCGGCGAAGCGCTAGATATTTTCGATCAATGCGAGCGCACATAGTGTCAGTAATTGGAGCAACAGTAAACCGGTATTTTAGTATACCATTTGGTTGATAGCGAATTATATGGCACTCCGTATAGCCTATATCACTCACTCTGTCTCTTGACTGTTGAAATTTTTGGTTCAGTGACGAAGACTGAGACCATAAGACTAAGCCTCTTTTGGAAGTCTCATCTTTTGGAAATCTGATCAGTAGACTCATATAGTGGGGTTTCATATCTTTCAAAAACAATCCACGTAAACATGTACACTCAGTCTGCAAGCCCGCATCCTCAAAAGAAAAACGAAAAGAGAAAAGTACATATGTATATCGTGTTGAGTGCTCCGGCAACAAATTTCCAACCACTTTTTTGGACGGAAAAAGATAACATGCTTAGTGACACTCAGCCCCATTTTATCTATTTTGTCTCACCCTTATACGGGCTTGATGGGGTCTTCCCATCCTTCGTGTTTTCTAAGTGGTCGTCCTTTTCCCCCTTAGTGACACTCGCGGCCATTGCGCAGACGGTAATGAAGTTGAGCACATGTTGGACCCGGAAATGGAGAGTCGTGTAATTCGTCTGCAACCTTTGATTCCTCAAACTTTCAATCTGTAAATAGAACTTCTGAATCACCGCTCACAGCATTGCGAGGAAGTCTCCATCCTCAGAGTCTATATCAAGCGCGATCTCAGCTAAGATTAACGCTGTCACGGTAGATTATGTTGAGTGAATTTGCAGACTTCGCAGGGTACTGGGCAGAGTACGACCATATTTGATAGATCTCAAATTCACAAACGTTGGTTTCTGAATGAAATTCTGAAAACGGAAGATATCGACTTCTTACCAACCAGATTCTCGTGGTACGGGTTCCCGTCCGTTCTTTTCTGTTCCGTCTCCTTTACTTCTTGCGAAGGTCCCTAGTTGGCAGCGCCAGATTAGCAAATCTTCCGTACAAGACAGCGGGTATCCCATGCGCATAATTCCCGCCAGCCCCTGTCTCTATCACCGCTGCACTGTCGAGGTGTTATAATCTTCATAGACATATGCATTCCAGACCGCAGCGCGGCTAGCTACGTACATTCTCAACTTTACTGGACAGTCTTAGGGGAACTAATTAATCAAAGCTCGGATGTTCGTACACCACGACAAACCAGTGAAAATACTTTCGGCAGATGGCAAACTCAATGTATATATGACAAGCTACGAACATATCCCACATCAATAGAGAATCTGAGGTGGTTGTGAAGGTCGTGGGGGACGGTGCACATGTGACACACCCTCTAGGTTACAATTTGATCATCTTGCCACATGATCTGCAAACGATTCGAAAATTTTTCGGCGGCCGGTGTTCTTGGAATCATGAGGACCCTAGAGCGTGCTCTGACAGTTGCAATCTTCCTAGTTTTCTTTTCGTCTATATTTCCTCTCCACCTTGGTCTTCAAGCCCGAGGTAAACAGGAGGAGGTCGACAATCCTCTTCCGTTTACTTCGGATGATGCATATTTTGAAGAATATGGACAACATCTGTGCGGGAAGTATAGATCTTGCTATGATCACAGTAGCTCCAACAAATTTAACATCTCAACGTGGGCAGTTCAACGTACAATAGAGGCAACTGTGGTAAACAATATCGCGTTTGACAGGTTCCCACAGGATGCGGTCATTAGATGCCAACTTTTGAAGGATGATGACCTCATTAAGGACTTTGGAAATGTATATGTGCATCCCAACGGAACGGGGCATACTTGGATTGCTCAACAGATGGATTTTGTTCCAAACCGTCTGCTTTGTCTGTTCAGTTGGAGCATTGATAATACAATGCTACATGACCTTTATGTTGATAAGAATCCGCCTTCTGAACCACTCGTTTCACAATGGAAGGTGAATGAGAAAGGATTGTACAAGTTTATATCAGGATTTGGATACTCTTTTCAGAAAGCTTGGAATACATGAGATCGATATGGAAGCCACGAATACGGAGATGCTCAGCTAGTGACGATTGCATTGGATGTAACGAAAGAAGCATCTGTTCTCTCCAGTGAGAATAGGTATAGGCCTATAACCTAAAGCGCTAGCTACATTTACAGAGCTAACAGATCTGGAGGTGGCTCGGGTACCTTAAAACACTATCACAGATATGCAACGGAGATGAATTGGGTAACAAAAGTACGTATATGGCGATTATAGTTATTTCTTTCTACGCCATTGCATATGCTCCCTTTGATTTGAAGGGCAACCGATAATTATCCAGATCTACCCATTCATGTGCTGAAGTCGTCGAGTCCTACAATGAATGCTGCCAACCTGTAATCAAGGATTGCTACTATACATGCGCATCCATGTATCTTGACTAGACCTTGACATCATGACGTTTGGCATTGCCTGTAAGTGTCCTGGATCTGGCGCTTCTCTTCGTCGTTGTTATACACACGCTGAATGTATTTATTACTAATAACCTGATATATTGATACGATCAAGAATGATTATTGCCCGGCATAGAGATCAACTTTCTAGAATCAAGTTTTTACTAGCATGACTGTTTACGAGTTATATTTAAACACAACAGGAACAGCTCGAAGTCTGAAAAGCACCATCCATTCTAGAAGTCCGTGTTGTTCTCTACCATACAGGTTATCATCAGCTTCAGGAAGAGAATGAAACACACAGTTGTAGATATTAGCTGTTGTCTATCAGTTCTAGAGTATCATGCATCGATCTTAAAGTTCTAATAAAAGAGTCTTAAAATTTTGGAATTCATAGCTAGATAAACTGGTATTACGAGTAATCAACTCTATCTAGGTGTTGACTCCAAACAAAAAGCCGTTACTAAACCAAGGTAAATCCATGAATGGAATCTGGTTGCGAACGGGAGATCTGAAAGGATTTGGAACTAGCGCCTGGGTCAAAGGCAATTCAATGGCGTTCAACACTTGTCTGGCATTCAAGCAGCAGGATTCTGCGTAATCTGTGAAGAAAGCAGGTACTTTACGCCGTTTTATGACATTCAATTCACCTGCCCATGTCTCGGAGCGATCAAGCCCTGCATTTAGAGCTACCACCATGTGAGGTGGCTGTAAAGCCGTGGCTTCCTCCTGGTATAAGCCTTGGACATAAGTTATCCTAAGTTTCTTCCCGAGAGTTATAGCCTCGCCTGAAAGAGAGTTCGGAACTTCAGGCCCTATCATAATCATGTGCAGACTCCCTTGTAGAGCTCCGCATCCATTCAGCAGATGGCCTATCTCCGCAAAAGCCGGCAACCAGTCAAGCTCTGCTGTAGGGCCAAGGTAATGTATCGTGACCTCTTTGTTCTTTGCGAGAAGGTTCTTAGTTGATGAACAGATATTCGCTACAATATGGTATACGGTGAGGGGAAAAGTGAGTATAGCTGCAACAGGACTCCCAAATGACAAACCACGAAGTTGGAAATAATCTGGCCAGCCAGTTATGGAGGACTCTGCACTGCTTCCGTTCGATAGGCTCTCCTCACTCCTGTTCCCGTTGCTGTAAGTGTGGGTGCTGGTGCTCGATGCACTAATACTTGTATGTGTTTTGCTCTTCCTTCCATTGAAGCTTGTGAAATCGGTGTACCCGATATTTTCTACTTGCCCTCCAAGACTGGGAGTTCGTGAGTGACTCGCACTTCTAAGTCTATTAGTTTTACACCTGGTGGTTGGACTAGCTATACTTCCGTTACTACTGGTCTTTCTTTCATGACGCATATTGACCAGAGGTGTATCTGGGGGATACTTTCCGTGGTCCAAACCCCATGCCGCAGCGTGAGCCCAACTACCTACTAAGCTCTCAAGTGGAAGGTGTCCGAATGGACATGATAGGTAGCAGGGACAAAGTCTCCTCCACATCCCTTTCCCGTGGAGCCCAATTTGATCGAGCCATTTGCATGCGCGCTCAAAGACTAAGATGGGTAAAGAGAACTCCTTGAATTCCAACTCACTAAACCGTTCCATCATCTCCTTGTAGAGAGCACACTCATCCTTGTGTTTCTCTTTCCAGTCCTTCTTCTGACAGACAGTGTCGCAATAAATTACAGCTTTGCAACCACTGCATCTTGGAGCTCGCTCTGCAAGTAGGTCCTTCTGGCAAATGAGACACTGACGGGAAGCCGTAGCAACTGTGCAAGAGACTTCATCGCTTCGTGCTAGCCTTGGAATTGCATCGAATGTTACTTTCGGAGGATAGGTAACTCTTACTACTACAGAGGACTTCTCCTTTGAGAAGTCGTTACCTTCGAGCTCACCAGCAGCTGGAATTTGAAGTTCGACAGTTTGTAAAAGATCCTCAAAATGATTACAAATCCCGGTTTCAAAACTCTCTGGCAACTGAAGCTGGGGATGAACTGGAATTACAGCCTTGAGGCAAGCAATAAGCCATTTGAGCTCCCGCCAGTTGGGACTACGAAATGAAGAAAATTTCCTGCCGATAGATACTTTAGGGTTCGCAGGATATATCACCTCTATCGCTGGGTAAGCATATCGCCCTGCAATTTCTACCCCTAAGGATCTGATCATTTTCCTCACGCTAGGAAACAAGTCTCTTTCGGGGCCGAATGTGATACGCAACAACCCGCCATCGGGAATAGCTTGTGTCAGTTTTCCATTCGACCCAACCGCATCCTTTTCAGATCGCAGAACGTCAAGCCCGACAGCCACATTGGCATAATTTTTGAAAAACCGCACGCACTTGAAAGCTTTGCGGGTACATGGTTCCCAGTCTGCAGCTTTCCCAACTTTGACGCCTATCAAATCCGAAGATCTTAACAGACTCCAGGGTGATGACCCCCACAGATCCGCAAGAGTCTTATGCAATTCCTCTATGAAATGTTTACTAACCCCCTTAACTTCTAGCAAATTGGATCCTCGGCCTACACTAAATTGCTCCTGAAAACTGTCAAACATTTCTTTCAAGTAGACTTCCATCATTCAGTCGTTTCAGCTCCAACGTATCGAACCTCTTCTTCTTCCGAGTGTGATGACAGTTTCAAAGAACATCTACTAGTACTGAGATTTTATCTTCAAGATTCTGGATTCTGAACAATTACTAAAGCGTTATTAGTCTGGATTGCAATAAAGAAAAGCAAAATCTGCAATTTGTAGATTGTAAAGATCTGGAGGAAAGAAGCTCCGAGTAGCTTCTCAGCTGACAGATAGATATTCAGCGTATCCCAGCCGATTGACGCTTCTTTGCCTCCGAATGTATATACTTCATAGAAACGTTCCAAGTCTCGACTACGTACTGCTGCTCAGAACGTTGAGTGGCGATCTAAAACAGCAGTTGTAGCGGCAGCTCTTCTATCCCCGATCGCGTGTTCAAATTACGATGTACGTTCAAGAGAGCTGCAATATTTAATACACTTTCAAGTTCTGCGCTGCCATTGTAAGCATCACATTGTTCCTGCGTTCAGCAAGTTACTGTAGAGATTCAAACTTCAACGAGATCATGATTGCACTTAGGAGTTCGATTACATTGTTCAGGAATCGTAAAATATTGTATGGGTACTCTTTTGAAAATTGAACGGGTGTGATGAGAGGTGACTGAATAAATTGTACGGTTTCGGTCTTGGTCTATTATTCTTATAAATATTTTTATTAATTTTACATGTCTAATTCTTTTGAAAATTGATTATATTGGGCGAATTGCCCAATAGAAACCACTGTTCTTTTTGCCCTCATGGGATAAGGGAAATGGATGTTGATACCCAAAGACCAGATCAACTATACTAAATAAACAAGAATTTGAATGGGCGGTTGCTGAAATACCATTCTCACTTTTGTTAGTCAATTGTTGCTCAGAAAGTATGGGGGCAATTTTAGGACAATTTCGGTGTTGGGCAGCATTATAACCGATATTGAGTATCCACAAGAGGAGAGGGGTCAAATTGACCTTTGGGTCTCAACATCCATTTTGACTAGCGATACTTCAACACAATGCAAATTTGAGATTTGCAAGTGAAACTTAAGAAGCCAATATCATGTAAAAGCGTTTCACTGCTTTGTTTTTCTCCGTCTTTATTGAAATAAATTGACTAAAGATTGTCCTAATATATTAGCGGGGGTATTTAGATACTAAATCAAAGTAGTGAGCCTTGATCCAAGATACATAAGACAGTAAGGATGACGTAAACACTAAATGATCATAAAGAGAGATGGTTGGAAATAAAACAAGAAACACAGTGAACCACTCTAACGAAGGTGTTGATGAAAGCGAATTATAATCCCTGTGGTCTCATGATGTAGCATAAATGTACGCCTTTGGTGTGAGGAAAATTTGGTATGCTTAAATATTATAATTTTGATTGAGAGAGAGAGAGTAAAGGTACACTGTCTTATGGGAGAATACAGTTTTTTAAAGTTAATAATTAGGTAATTGCAAAATCTTTAAGAAGTCAAATCATGATCATTTTCAAAAAAGATGATATTGATATTTTAAAACTTTAAATTTTAATCTTAATAATCATATTACATATCAGTTAAATAGAAAATTATTTTTTCTAAATGGAAATTTGGCTTAGTGGAGATGGACAACTGGTTTTAAGGATACTTATTTAAATTTAAGGAACAAACTCTTAAGTTTTAAAAGTAGAAATTTCATGTTGTGAAAATAGAGGTTTTAGTTGTTAGTTTGAAATTCTCACGTTGGACGACATGAAATGGAAATTTTAATTTTATAAATTTGAATTAATTTTATTTTAAGTGATTAATTTAAGAATAAAATTCAATATTTAGAGTTTTGATTTTGGAGTTGAAAACTTTTAAAAATAGACACATCTAGAGGCATTATGAGCAGAACGTGATGTCAACGATGGCAAAGTAAAGACTAAGGTAAATAACAGCTGGGAGATACTACACTTGTTTTGATCTTTGCCCACCTATATCTCTGAGTAGATAATTTCAGCATTCAGCATTCAGCATTCAGAGGTAATTTAGGCATTGCATAAAAGTGGGGTGGGTAACACACACACACACACATATATATAAAGGTAGTAATAGGCAATTAATATTAAAGAATGGGTTTCTTGTAAGTTTGCCAAATATAAAATCTACTATTTCCGCTCATATCGTATTAAAAACACGTCATAAAATATAGTCAAATTTATATAAGGATATTGAAAGCGGAATATTTCTTTCTGTTGATACTGTATGCGCTGATGGAAATATTTAGATTAAATTATATAAGCTGCACTCCTAGTTATTACATCTGTTTAAGAATTATTTCTATCAACTTCATCATTGATAGGTTTGAATTAAATTTTTTTTAAGAATTAACTATACTTAGAATTTCAATTATTCCTCACAAAAACCTAAAATTTGTAAAATTTGATCAATTAATTTATCATTATAACAACAATTGGAAACAGAGAATAAATACTCTTGGTTATATATACAACCAGCTGACATATTTTAGTATATTTTAGTCCGTTGATTTAATATAAGACAATTTACTCTTATACAACAATATAGTGTGTATGAACAACATTATAAGTCGCGTTTGAATGCATTACTCAAAAAATATGAGATTCTACAGTATATTTTGAGACCATGCTACTTGATGGATTCCCAATGATTTAATAAGGTGCTATGATATAAATGTGGTATATTAGTCCCGGTCCAGTAATCATCTTTGTTTACACTACTCCTCTGAGTTTTATATTCTCTTATTAAACGAGATTCAATTTTCTTTCATTATAACATCATCTCATCCTGTATACAATTCTCTGTCTAAACTTTTGCTTTCCCACTTAAATTATCTTTAATTATACATAATTCTGTTTTATATCTTCTCATGGTGGTGCATTAAGGTATTTTTTATCAGAATTATCTTTAACAGTAAATATTAGCATCACTTTCATTAGTTATTTGAATTCATCTCTTGATATATCACTCTTAAATACCTTGGAATGTTCAGGCGTCTTCCAAAACAAAGTCCTAGCAAAATATAATGAATTTTGCTAAGGTGATTATTGAATCCTGAATATAATTAGTAAAAATCATACTTAATCATGGGGACCCAAATTTTCCTCGATCACCAAGCCTAAAGTCATATTCTTTCTCGTCCATAAATCAACCCATTCTTGGAAGTATGAAACCAAGGTAAATATGGAAGAATCGCATGATCTCATATGTGCATATCAACCAACTTGAATGATCAAAAGTATCTGCACTCTTAGGCTAGTCCAGCACTTCCAGTAGAGATCTGCGTCTACCACAATCCCATCCTCTGCAGAAACACTGAGATTCGATTTAGATAGCGACTAGTTTATCTTTCTATGGGCCACATTCCCGTTTCTTATATTTCTATCAATACCCTTGTTTCTATGCAAGGGATTCGTGGCCCAATACATCTCGATTTTCTGCAGAAACATTGACATTCTACTCAAACAGAAACTAGCTACGTCCCGACTATCTTTTTACAGGCCTTGTTCCAGTTATCATTATTCCTATCCCACGGTTTCTCTGCAATAGGCCCATAGCCCCATACATCTCGATTGAGACCTTTGTTGTCCACATCCCACACTGATACTAATGATTGGTCCGTTGCGTAAAGATCCCTTTGTAACAACCATTTTGCAGACTTCCAGCAGAAAAGGCAACTAATAAGATCTGGGGGTGGGTCCAAACTAGTCCAAGAACCCTTTTGTCCATAAACCATGGAGACTGCTTCATACCGGTAACGAACAACATTGCGTACAACGGAAACACATTGAACAAACACTCTTGCATCCTCTCCGTTCTGCATCATTATCTTGTTGGTAATGTATATCTCTGCTTTTCTTGTACCATTTACCTCTGCGTCTTTCGACTTTTGTGGTTCGGGTTCCTCGTGCGGAGAACTCTTCTCCAGAGCATGCACCTGCCACTCCTCATGGAACGTCATCAACATGAACAATATGAACGTAAGCCACCGCTTCTCCATCGACGTCCTCATACCTGCAGATCTGCAGTTATCGTGAGAGCTTGCAGATCAGAAGAGAGTTTTGGAGCTCGATCCGCGACAGCAACAAGGCAGGGAAGAAAATCTGGGTAACGAGACTGACTAATCGCAATTGGGAACAGGACATAAAAATCATGAGATACTCACTCGATCGATGCAGCTGGCATAGTTCGTGTACGGAGACAGAAAGGAGCACACCAAGAGGATGGTGTCGTAAAAGAAACCAAGCAGAGGGTCCAGCACACAGGATATTACACGTCCCACATGACACAAGATAACATGCGCCATGACACGAGGAAATATGGATCGAGATACATCGAGTGGCTCATGAATTCTCATTAGCATTGGCATCGTCTCTATAAATGCATGTCACAATACTGTACCATTGATCATAAATGTCTTCAGTTAACGATATTGACTTGGAGTACATCTTTTATATGACCTGTCTCTTAGAATGTATCTAATGTACCTTATCACACTGTAACAGTCATTCCCGGGAACTGAACTGTTCTAGAAGGGGTTTATATTACACTTTGGATCGAGGAGGCCCCCGTTTGGAGCGAACCTTTTCGGGACTAAATTGATATGAGTGTTTCTCCTTTAAATGTCCATTTCCGTCAACTATCCAAGTTCCGAACTGACCTTCTAAATACATATGAACATCGTAGAGCATGAAATCTGCGTTATTTCGGTAGATAAAGTATCTGAAGGAAAGATGCCGGCGATTTTCGCTGCGCTGAAGAATAAATCTTCCAGTTGTCCGTCAATTCAAAACCAAGGTCTCCGGTGGAAACTTCCTGTAAAAATTTCCCCTCATTATAAACCTGGCAAACGATAATCAGCTTCACAGAATTTAATCGATTCCTCAACTTTCGGGTAGTTCTCGTGTGTGATGCGGGGAAAGTGCGGAGATTGACAGTTAATCAGCCTACAGCCATCACGCACGCTTGGATCAATCCCAATGATGCACTGTCAACGACTTCATCCCGTTTGCACTTAGGGACATCCAAGGTATATCTTCCAGGGACACGGAGAAGTTGTTGAAGACATCGATCACATGGGACCGGAATAGTTATGCCTATAACATGTACACATACTTGATGCGTTCTAAACAAGTGGAACTATATCGATATTGTGGTTCCGAATATCTTGCACGCTTGTTAGAAGCGCAGTAAGAGTTACCTACCCTCCGAAAGGAATTACATGGCCGGGTCAAGGAAATGATGGAGCGGTTTAGTGAATTGGAATTTAAGGAGTTCTCCTTGCCCATCTTAGTCTCTGAGCGCGCATGCAAATAGCTCGATCAAATTGGGCTTCACAGGAAAGGGATGTGGAGAAGACTTTGTCTCTGCTATCTGTCATGTCCATTCGGACACTCTCCACTTGAGAGCTTAATAGGTAGTTAGGCTCACGATGCGGCATGGCGTTTGGACCACGGAAAGTATCCCCCATATACACCTCTGGTCAATATGCGTCACGAAAGAAAGACCAGTAGTAATGGAAGTATAGCTAATGAAACCACCAGAAGTAAAATATACAGACTTAGAAGTGCGAGTCACTCACGAAATCCCAGTCTTGGAGGCAGAGTACAAAATAACTGGTGCACAAATTTCACAAGCTTCAATAGAAGGAAGAGCGAAACTCATACAAGTCTAATGCATCGAGCACCAGCACCCACACTTACAGCAACGGTAACAGGAGTGAGGAGAGCCTATCGAACGGAAGCTGCCCACAGTCCTCCATAACTGCCTGACCAGATTATTTCGAACTTCGTGGTTTGTCGTTTGGGTGTCCTGTTGCAGATATACTCACTTCTCCCCTCACCGTATATCATACTGTGGCCAATATCTGTTCATCAACTAAGAACCTTCTCGCAGAGAACAAAGAGGTTACGATATATTATCTTGGCCCAACAGCAAAGCTTGACTGGTTGCCAGCAAAATCTGCGCTATGGATACGCAACTTGTACACCGGATTCATGGATGTAACTGGATCAGTTCAGATTCCTTGTAACTGGTGCATGGATATGCATTTGACCGAAATGGTCAAGTTGGGCTGTAACCTGATGTGCTTCAATCTCACTTGGTAGCTCTATAAATTTTCTGAAGGAGTTGATTTTCCAGGGATTCTGGAGTTCATCTGGTTTGCCGCTTAGAACCAATTTACCAGCGCCATGAGATTCTACCTTCAATCCTTGCACACTGATACCTGGGACCAAAGCGTACACTTCAAAGCTATCAGACGTCCTATATACAGTGATTTTAATCCAACTGGCTGAATTTCCTACTTTGGAATCGTTCTTTACTGGCACATCCACGAGCTCCACCCAAGTTTTGAAACCATCTTGGTAAGAACCTGTCACCTTCTTAAGTCTGAACTTTTTAGAAGGTTTAGTTGGAACTGTGGTACTATTGGCTCCATTCGGATTGGTGCAGGGCCGTTTTCCCCTGAGAGATTTTCTTCGGTCAGTAATAAGATGACTTGTTGCAAGAGATCCCGCTGGCTCGATCTGCAGCGGCGTAGGTGAGGTCAGAACCGATCCATTATGTAAGGATCTCTCGTAATCTAGCAAGATTTTCTCATAAAAGACCCGAAAAGTGAATGAAACCGTAGTGCATGATTTTGGGGGAGAAAACATGTCTCCGACACGCCCCCACAACTTCCTCGATGTGACACAGTCATATCCTCCAAGCGCTATAACGGCCTTCCAGAGTTTCAGAACCTTCAGGTCCTTGCCGTAGAATGTCGGAACCTTAAACTTCAAGTTCCTTTCCTTGAAAAGACTTTCAAGTACTTGAATGAATTCGTCTTCAGTCTGATCCTTATTTGGATCCGTATCCTCAATATCCTGCCCATTATCTTCCTCTGGGCTAGAGTCCATGGCAGCGACCATCTTAACGTCCGCGTGCACCGGTACGATTGCCAAAAGCTCTTCTCCCATAGATGCCATAATTTCTTCCCCAATTGTCGGATTGTCGAGTCCTTCTCTGAGACCTCGAGCTGTTCCCTTAGAGAGTTCGCCTTCCTTCCTCCCTAACCCTCCCCGTCCCCGATTTTTGGCTCCTTCTGTGAGACCTCCAACTGTTCCCTTAGAGTTCGCCACCCTTCCTCCTCCGTAAAACGAAACGCACATGTTACTGTTTTAAAAGAAATTGTCCACTCTCCGCTTCTTTTGAAGCTAAAGCAGCGACACACAGAAGAAAATCTGAATAACGAAACTGAGTAGATCGCAATTGGAAACAGGACATTAAGGAAACGGAGATATTCACTCGGTCGCTGCAGCTGGCATAGTCGGTAGACGGAGACAGAAAGGAGCACACCAAGAGGACGGTGTCGAAAAGAAACCGAGCAGAGGGTCCAGCACACAGGATATCACATATCCCGCATGACACAAGATAACATGCACCATGACACGAGAAGATATTGGTCGAGATACCGCTAGACGCTCATGAATTCTCTTTGACATTGACATCGTTTCTCATTAATGCATGTCACAGTACTGTACCATTGTTTATAAATGTGTTCCGTTCACGATGTTGACTTGGAGCTCCATTTCCGCCAGTGCTTGTCCTTTAAACGTCCATTTCCATCAACTACCCAAGCTGTGAACTGACCACCAAAATACATATGAACGTCGTAGAGCATGAAATATGCTTTATCTCGATAGATGAAGTATTTGAAGGAAAGATGTCGGCGTTTCTCGCAGCGGTGAAGTAAATGTGGAAATTTCCTGTAAGAAATCCCCTCCTTATAAACTTGGCAAACGACCATCAGCGTCACAGAAGCCAATCGATTCCTCAACATCCGCGCAGCTCCCGTGTGTGGTGCGGGGAAAGTACGGAGATCAATGCTGACGGAACTTTAATGAGTCTATAGCTTTCACGCACTCTATCTAGGCGGGATCAATCCCAATAATGCACTGGCACCGACTTCATCCCGTTTTCACCAACGGATGTCAACGGTCTACCTTTCAGAGACGGGGATGTTATTGCATACGTCGATAAAATGGGACGAAAAAAAATGGAAAAAGGCGACCGCGTAGGAAAAATGAAGGATAGGAAGACCCCATCAAGGGAAAGACAAAATAGGTAACATGGGGCTAAGCCCCAATAGAGTCGGTATGAGAAATTTGCCCTACCGCACCTAAGATAACCGAGCTATGCAAGTAGTACGGTCTACACATAATGGGAGCATCCAAAGAAACATCACCTAATGTGATTACTCTCCTATGGATTGCACCAGCCACTGCACTCTGTAGAGCAATGGATACACGCTGTCTAAAGTAAGCTACAAAGTATGAGAGTGAGAGTGGTACCCCCTGACGCCTAACATGATAAGCTCTCGCGCATTCCCTGACAAATGTGTCAAATGCCGTGTCCATCGCTCCATATAACTCCAAGGCTAGAGGAACAAAGAGGTGACCTCGCTGCATGCCCCTATACTTGGAGACCTTGCGACCTGCTGCTGCACTCGCCGCCCATCCAGGGGATGGGTAATCACTCCCTCCAAAACTGTATCTCGCGTAGGGTCCATCACCACGACATCCGCTACTGTCACCTGATCATCTCGGACCAAGTATAAGTCTGCATTGACACGTGTCGTCTGCAACGCATACGAACGCTCCCTCCAAGCCAAGTATCCACTCTCTTGTGCCATAGCAAACACTATGTCTCTAATGGCATCATGGGTAGCTATCCTCTGTCCTCCAAAAGGACACCGTGTCATGTGGACCGCCGCTGCATCTAGTGTAGAACCACACTCACAAGTGAGTAGTGAAGATGCAGATGGGTGGACCAAACCTAGGCGAAACCTCATCGCTGTAGAGAAAGTAGCCGGTGCGAGTCGGAAAGCCCTAATGCATGGTCGAGCTAGGATCCACGAGCCTGCACCCTTGCCGGAGCAAGAGCGTAGACGTGCTCTAGTAGCATGAGGAATGGACGAGTCAACTAAGAGAGAATGTAGCGTATGCTCACACTGTCGCTCCATCAAGGAAGACTGTAGACCTCTAGTCCAATCTGACGATAGTGAAGCAAACGGTGGAAAACCCTCTCGTGCTCGTGGAGATAGACTATCTCTTGTCTGCCGCAATAACACCTGGAGAGAAAAGGATCCTCCCTCCACCTCTATCACATAAGTCTCCAAAACCGGCCTATCAGCAACCACAAAATGAGAGGCAAGTAGGGGTGCCGAGAGAGCCCAACTACCCAAAAACGCTATAGGTGCCATCTCCTCCATAGAAAGCAAGCCAACCCCACCACATGAGATTGGTAGAGCCGTCTGTCTACATGCCAAATCCCCTATCACACACTCAAAAGTCCCTCGTCCAATAATATCACCAAAGACTCCCATAATCCTCCTATCAAATGCTCTCAGACGTGATAGGAAGGACGGTGAGGGAGGAACTGTACGGATGAGGTAGGATGATCGACGAGCAATACTGGAAGAGAGTATACCAAATGCCACCTGCGGATCTCCTAGTAAGGTCATCCACATGGAGAACATCCTCTGCAAGGGCAGCGTCCAAGAAGCGTGTGACAAAATCCTCTTATCCTACTGGCACTCCAAGAACACGAAGTCCCTCTGTGGATGTGATACACCCCTCTGGAAGCTCAAGGTGGGGAGGGATACCTAAAGGGGACCATGCCCTACACTTTGACACCTTGACTCTCAAGCCTACTAGATGTAGCTCGGTAGTCAAGTAGTCAAAGGCCTGCCTAATCTGATCTACAGGGCCTACGATGTGTGTATCATCTGCCAAGGATGGAAATACACAACCTGGCATGGCCAAAGTAGTAGACAGGGGAGCTCTAAAGTGAGCCATGGCAAATAAGGGCCCCCTTAAAGGATCTCCTTGACGTGTACCAACAGCTGACTCCAAGACGGTGACTCCCTCTTGTGAACCACCATGCTGGTAGTAAAGGGAAGCAGGAGAGCCATAAAAAGACCGCACAAAAGGAATGAGACTCGCCAAGGATCCACCAGCCTCCCTAAGCTCTCTAAAGATGGATACACATGAGACGTTATTAAAAGCGTTCTCAACATCCACCTGTAGGATGACCCACTCCGGATGGATATCTAGGAGTGCTCTAATGCCTACAGATATAGCCTCACATCCTCCAGGTGTAGCTACTCCAAACTGATGTGGACTAAGGTGCTATCGAAAGTGAGAACGATGTTGAAGGACAATGGTATGACTGACTAAACGCAAAAAGATCTCTCCAATAGCAATCGGTCTAATGCCTCCCATGTCCTTCTCGATCGCGAGAAGTCGACTAGCACCTAAGACCCGACTAATAGACATAGGAATATCTCCTCTCGCTATTGCTGCAGCCACCTGAAACAACTCGGTAAAACCACTACAAGGATCATCTGCTTGGAAGCAATCTCTAAGGTGCTCATAAACCATCCCTGACAAGCCTCCTGAGGAAAGGCGAGGGGTAGTGCACAATGCTTGTGCAAATAGCGACCTATCAAGACATAAAGGCTACTCAGGCTGATAATCTAAGACCTTTAGTGGTAGTCCCTCTACTGCTATAGGATGCAATGAGCGTAGGGAAGAGATGGTCTCATCAGTAGGACTCGCTATAAACAAAGGGTGTAGTGCTCGTGCTGCTCTACTAAACTCTCCCGCCTGACCCAATGTCCTACATCGTCGTAATCGAGTGGAATCTGTGGTATCCTGTGGCAATGTCTGTCTCCTAAATCGTGTAGCCCTAACAGACTCCTCCTGAAGGGCTGCCCAATCCCCCGCTCGGAATCGATGAAATCTAGCCGCCACCTCTCTATGCCCCGCACGTCCTCCTCTAGCATAACGAAGACACCATCGAGGGAGTAGGAGGAATAGGAACCACGCTAACTCGTCCAAGGGATCACGTGCCAAACGATCCAGTGGTAGGCGAAAAGCATGTCTAGCCTCATCATGGAGTGTGCGGGGTAGCCTATGGAATAGACGTGGACATGGAAAACTAGTCTCAAATAACCCCAAAATGCAACCCGCCTGAGAAGCTAACCACTCCCACGAGTCGATCGGTATCCCTGGAACGATCAACGAAGGTATAGAAGAAGCGTGCGTAATCTCGAGTGTCACTGCTGTCGATGTGGTCGCTCGTCTCACGTGAGTATCCCAAGTGGTCCAATCATAGTCCTTGTGCATCCTTCCCACATGGGTCTTTACCCCTTGCAAGGTAAAGCGTCGGTGATACACCGGGCATGGTGTATCCCGACCCGCTCTAGGCGACCCCACATGGGAAGGTGTAGCCATGGCTAGCACAAGAATAGTGATAGTAACATATGATACTCCTCTCCATATCTCCCCATATCTGCAAAACCACAACCCCTCACATCCCAACTCACATAAGAAAACAATCTCTCCCAACCCTAAAATCTATAAACTCTCATAACTTTCAATTTCCATCTCTAAAATTTTCAAATTAAATTCCTATGGAACTTAATCATGAAAACCCAGAGATTAGAAATGAAAATTCACAACCCATCACTCTCAATGTATAATGATCACTCTCAACCCTAGAAAAGCTAAAAAACTTCATAACTTTCTACTCCATTCTCCATAGTCTTCAATCTAGGTGCCAATGGAACCGAAATTGAAAAACGAAGAAAATCGGCTATTCACTCGAAGGCTACATGCTAGAGAGCACTCCGATTTTATCAAAATTGTCTCACGTCTCTCCCTCTCCTCTCCGGTCTCCACACTCTCCCCGCAGCTCCTCCCGCAGCAATCCGGGACCGGAATGGGACCGGAATAAAATAGTTATGCCTACTTTTGCTCGAATATAGCGTACTTTACATTCCATGTCCACCGAAATAGCGATTTCGTTATGAGATGTTTCATATCTCAATAAATCATGCAATAAGAAGTACCTATTTTCAAGGAATAAGAGTTAATATGTGAACCAGAATTTCTCTCGAATTCCAACTATGAGTAGAGTCACAAATCTGAATTCGACTTACATTTACGCAACAGTTCTGCAAGTTCGGTTATTTCTCGTTTACGACATTTCTGAACATTTCATACACAATCATGACATTTCTTCAGCTACAGTGCAATACTATGGTGTGTGCATGATAAAAGTGTTCGAAATCGTCAAATGATACAAATCAAGGGAGGGAATGATATCTTGAGAATTATAGAATAAAAATACTACAATTAAATCAAGGATGAGAACGAGATGCCTACAAAAAGTGAATCCATACTTTGTGCGCGACTATGCTTTTCCTAAATTCATCCTCGAATTCTTTTCTAAATTGAACATGCTTGACTATCATTAAAGTCAACAGATAAAGTAGATTTGATATGAATGAATTAGGAACATAATGAATTGAATAAAGTCTTCGTCTGTTTGCGCGCCACTTGAGGTTATAATTAACATTGATACACTTGATACTTGAGGAAACAAAACACATAAATTCTTTTCCTTTTCTTAAAAAATTTATTTTATTTTTATTTTTATTTTTATTCCCTTCTGTTTTACAATTAAGAAAAACCATTGCAATAACACTTGAAAGCCATGAGTTTGTAACATTTGAACCACCAATTTGATTCCATCAACCACTAATGAAAAAGATGTCCATTTCCCTAGCGCCCATCCATCACAGCACCTGAACCAATGCGTTATCCACTGCCAAACACTTGTCCCTCGTCCATCCGCGGCAACTAAGGATCACATCGGAATCCTTACGTATTAGATTTGAGATGCATGAATTAGGAACATAATTGAATAGAAATCTTCATTTGTGCCCCACTTGAGATTATCATTAATACAAGTCGGCTGGAGGATAAGATACCGAAAATACGTATATTGTGTGGATGGTCTTTTCATCCATAGACAGTTGAATACTGTATGGTACATCTTTTGATTATAATTATGATATCGACAGTTGATTATGCTTATGATATAAAGTGTTGATATAGCTATCATGGTGTGATGTGAGATATCACATTTTAAATACGAGATTAGGAGTGTCATACCACAACATTGGAGGTGAGATATCATTTTGTCACATTAGGTATCACATACCTAATGTGATTACAAGTGTCACGCAGTAACTCATTAAGTTTTCTGATAGAAGCTTAGAGAATATTAAGTGCTGGCATATTAAAAATGATCATTAACAAAGCTTAATTTTTAAAGACATGTTAGTTAATTCATGTTTAATTGTCTTCAGGTATCCATCAAAATATCGATTTTTAAAAAGTAGCATTTATGATTTGAAGGGAGGTTGACAATGGTGCTAGTAATAGCTTACAATTACGTGGATCATTCCGAACTGTTAGTCTTAGTATCATATCAATTGTGTGTCGAATTTTTCATTCTTATTCTGGGTGATTATTAATCTTTGGTTTCACTTTTTCTAAATTTAGGTTACATCTCATCTATCATCTCAATTGTATCTTCGGTATAATTTATCTTCTCTCTCACTATAACTTTAATTTGCTCTGTAAGGCGATATGTACGAAGCAACCAAATTTTTTCTTCTTTTTCTGTTTTGATCTAATTTGAAGAGCATATATAAAATCAGTTCCAAAATAAATCCCTTAATAATATATATGTACAACATAGTAACATTATTTCGAAATTACCACTCAATATTCTAATCTTAGTTCACAGAACTTCAAATTTTCGCAATATTTACTAGATTTATTTGGATGTTATCACTGACACAATGTTAAATGTCATGTGTATATACTCAAAAAATAGGTCTAACCATAAAAAAGATTTATAAAAGAAATATAACCTTAAACAAATTTAGCTACATAAAAACACTTAGTTATCAAACTACGCATGCAGAAAGTAACCCACTGCAACGAGTCACTATAAGAGCGTCCTGACTGCCAAAATTCCTTAAGGCGTTGTGGTAAAATTCGAAATTGAAACATGCAATTGAATGATAAATGCACAATCATAGTAAGGATTCGATAGACATGTAGATAGATAGGTCCGTAGACATGTACTTCATCATATCGTTAACTCGCTTTGCCATCTTGGCCATCTGATAGACTCTTATCTTTTTACTATTCAATGAATCTTCTAAGAAAGAAAGCTGATTGTGTCTGGGGAATGTGTAGTTCATTCGCTAAGCAGGGAGATCGTATGCTCTCAAGTCTGTCAAAATACTGTGCATGATCTCTGAAATCCGCCCGCAAACATGATAGCAACAAGGGATTTCAGTAGATAATCCCTAACGAAAGAACCTTTAAACTCGGTCGTTCCCGCCGTTTCCCGCCCGTACCTGCTTTATGTCTTTATGTCGTCTTATGGCTAAGACGACATAAAGCCCGAACCCAATCATAGGGAACTTCGCTTGATCGTGCGTTTGCAGACAGGACTTTAGCCGCAATATCTTACGAGGGTTTTCTCTGATAGCAGCGAATTACGGTAGTTGTTGCAAGTGGGTACGATGAGCTTTTTAAAGACGTTTGTGATTGATTTCTTTTCTTGCAGATGTATGAATGAGGTTGCTCCATCATCCTGATTGAGTATTTGTCTGATGGGTAGTGGCTTTGAAACTTTTAAGTTGTGTATTTTGTTATTAGCATTCAACCTTCAGTCAGGCAAAAAATTTGATCGTTACAGTGTATTAAGTTTGACGCTTACTTGATCCTGATGCAACTCGCCAATCAAAAGAGAAATGAAAATTGTCCTGTAACCGCTCCTTTTCATTCTTTTGCTTGGCGAGCTGCATCAGAAGCGGATAGAGGGTATCTTTTTCAGTTACAATACATGTCAGATTATTTTACTGAGGAAGGGTGGCGAACTCTCTAAGGGAACAGCTCGAGGGAAGAGTTTATGGCAATAGTATCGATATCGACATCAAGATAGCTGTTGCATGGTAGTCGCTGCCATGGACTCTGGCCAGGAGAAAGATAATGAGCAGGATATCGAGGATATAAATCCAAATGAGAGTGAAGATGAGTTTATTTGAGTACTTGAAAAGGTTTCTCAAGGAAAGAAACTTGAAGTTTAAGATTCCCATATGTCGGGGACATGAGAAAATCTTACTAGATTACAAGAGATCCTCACATAAGAGATCGGTTCTGACCTCATCTACAATTGAGCCAGCGGAATTTCCTGCAACAAGTAAGAGGAAAATCTCAGTGAGAAGGCCCTACTCCAACTCACAGGTTCTTACCAAAAGGGTTTCAAGACTGGTACTGGGGTGGAGCTCGTGGATATGCCATTAAAGAACGATTCCAGAGTAGATTCTTACGAAGATGGTTTCAAGACTGGCACTTGGGTGAAGCTCGGAGTTAACAGTACCACAGTCCCAAATAAAACTACTGAAAATATTAGCCTTAAGAAGGTGACAGGTTCTTACCAAGATGGTTTCAAGATTGGTACTAGGGTGGAACTCGTGAATACGGCAGTAAAGCACTAGTCCAGTGTAAATTCTTACCAAGATGATTTCAAGACTGGTACTTGGGTGAGCTCGTGGATATCGTTAAAGAACGATTCCGGAGTATAAAGAACGATTCTAAAGTAGAACGATTTAAACAATTCCAAAGTAGATCTTCGTAAGAATCTACGCTGGAATCGTTCTTTACTGTGTTAGAAAATACAGTCCCAAGGGACCTCTCGCAATAGCACATCATAAGACCCATTAAACATAATCAGAGGACTACCAGGAAATAACGTGGTTCACTCCCTGTCCCGGAAGCTACCTCCACGGCTGAAACAGGCTCACACCAGCCTACGACACTTTATTTCCATTGCACATATGTATATATATACAAACACAGGGATAGTCACTCTGTCACTGTCTAAACTCCTGAATATAGACCTGCGTGACTTCATGAGTATTGACCACTCAAGATATCTAGTCACTTTAATACTCAGCCTTAGAAGTGACTGAATATATATCCGCATGATACTGTAAGGAGTTTCCATCAGTCAAGTTTTGCTCTTGCTCTTGATCAGGCAAGTCACTTATAGCAAGCCAAACATAACAAACTCCACCTTTTGCTTGTATCCACCTTATCATCCCAAAGAGCAACATTGAACGTTAAGCAAGTTCATGCATAACTTGAATTTCTCAACAGGAACAGGTTTAGTCAACATATCAGTTGCGTTTACCTCGGTGCCAATCTTTTGCAGATTGATTTCACCATTTGTCACAGCTTCCCTGATAAAATGATGTCTCACATCAATATGCTTTGTCCTTGAACGATATACTTGATTCTTTGCCAAGTGAATAGCACTTTGGCTATCACAAAAGAGTGTGGACTTCATATTAGGGAGTCCTATATCCTTGGCTAATCTTTGTAGCCATATTGCCTCCTTGGCAGCCTCAGTTGTTGCCATATATTCTGCCTCTGTAGTGGAAAGAGCAACAGTAGATTGGAGAGTAGACTTCCAACTTACTGCACCACCAACAAGTGTAAAAGCAAATCCTGTTGTAGACCTTCTCTTATCCAAGTCTCCGGCAAAATCAGAATCTACGTACCCTGTAATTCCTCCTTCTTGTTCCTTCTCCACATCAAAGTTAATGCCAATATTTTTAGTCCCTTTCAAGTAACGAAGTATCCACTTCACAACTTCCCAATGTTGTTTCCCCGGATTTGCCATGTATCTACTCACCATGCTCACAGCATATGAGATGTCTGGTCTAGTGCAGACCATAGCATACATTAAACTTCCAACAGCACTAGCATAAGGAATGTTGGACATTACTTTTCTCTCCTCCTCATTTGATGGACATTGCTCCAATGATATCCTGAAATGACTTGCCATTGGAGTGTTCACTGGTTTTGCTTTCTCCATGCCAAACCAAGCAAGTAATTTTTCCAAATATCTCCTTTGAGATATCCATAACTTTCCCTTGCTCCTGTCCCGATGGATTTCAATCCCAAGTACCCTCTTTGAAGAACCCAAGTCCTTCATATCAAACTCCTTACCAAGTTGTGCTTTCAATTTCTCCACCTCAACCATATCCTTTGCAGCAATCAGCATATCATTCACATATAGTACCAAGATGATTAAATCAAATACTCTAGGTCCATGTAGCTTCTTGAGGTACACACAACAATCTGATTCACTTCTGTTATATCCTTGCTTCAACATGAAAGTATCAAATTTCATGTCCCAAAGTCTTGGACTTTGCTTTAGTCCATATAAAGACTTTTGCAACCTGCCAACCAAGTTTTGGTTCCTTGGTACCACAAAACCTTCAGGTTGATGCATGTAAATCTCCTCCTCCAATTCTCCATGTAAAAAAGCAGTTGTAACATCTAGTTGCTCCAAGTTATGCAATGCAACTGTTGCCAATAGTGCACGAATTGAAGAGATGTTTACCACTGGTGAAAAAATCTCATTGAAGTCAATACCTTCTTTTTGGCTGTAACCCTTTGCTACAAGCCTTGCTTTGTATCTATCTCCACCTGATTTTGGAAGTCCTTCCTTCTTCCAAAATATCCATCTGCAACCAATTGCCTTCTTTCCCATAGGCAATTTTTCAAGTCTCCAAGTTTGGTTCTTGGCCAAAGACTTCATCTCCTCTTCCATTGCACAATGCCATTTTTGACATTCTTGATCTTGCATTGCTTCTTCATATGAAGAAGGCTCACCATTCTCCGTAAGAAGAGCATAAGCTACAAAAGAATCATCAAATCTCTGTGGAGGCCTTCTATCCCTATTTAGATACCTACATTCATGAATCACTTCTGGGCTTTGCTCTTCTAATGGTTCACTTGGTAGATCTACAAGAGGTGAAATGTCTTCATTTCCACTATCAATATCTATCTTAATAAAATCTGACTGAATTTGTTTTTTCTTTTCTTTTGCTATAGTAATAGTCTTCATTGTACTAGTCTCATCAAAAACTACATCACTACTCACAACAAGACAACACCTTTCTGGATCCCACAATCTATATCCCTTTGTATCCTTCTCATATCCCAAGAATATACATTTTCTAGATTTGGGGTCTAACTTTGTCCTTTGTTCTTGTTGAATATGAACATAAGCTATGCATCCAAATACTCTAAGTGAAGAGTAATCAACATGCCTACTTGTCCATTTTTCCATAGGTGTCTTACACTCAATAGCAGTAGAGGGAGAAAGGTTTACCAAATGACAAGCCGTATTTATAGCTTCTGCCCAAAAACTCTTCTCCAATCCAGCGTTGCTTAACATACTTCTTGCTTTCTCCAAGAGTGTACGATTTATCCGCTCTGCCACACCATTTTGTTGAGGAGTACCCGGTATGGTAAAGTGATGGATTATCCCTTCACTCTTACAATATCTATCAAACTCTCCAGATTTGTATTCTCCACCATTATCAGACCTCAAACACTTCAATTTCCTTCCAGTTTGTTTCTCCATCATCACCTTCCATTGTTTAAAGATAGAGAAGACCTCTGATTTTTGCTTCATGGTGTAGACCCATACTCTCCTAGAGTAATCATCAACCAAAGACACAAAATATAATGCTCCAGATTTTGAAGCTACAGGTGCAGGGCCCCAAACATCAGAATGCACATAGTCTAAAATTCCCTTTGTGCAATGAACTCCTGTGGAAAAGCTTACCCTCCGTTGCTTTCCTATTACACAATGCTCACAGAATTTTAACTTACAACTTTTAAGGCCCTTCAGAAGTTGTTGCTTGGACAATTCACTTAGACCCCTTTCACTCATATGACCCAAATGGAGGTGCCATAACTGAGTAAGATCTTTGGGATCTTCATTTTCAGAAATAGTACTTGCCACTCCTCCAGTGATGGTCTCTCCAACAAGCTCAAAAAGCTCATAAAGGTTTCCTATCTTCTTGCCCTTCATTACAACCAATGCTCCTTTTCATACCTTGAGTGTTCCATTTTCTGCTCCCCACCTCCAACCATTTGAGTCCAAAGTGCCTAGTGATATCAAATTCTTCCTTAACTCAGGAACATGCCTCACATCAACAAGAGTCCTCACAATACCATCAAACATCTTAATGCGTATTGTACCAATGCCAATAGCTTTACAAGCCATGTTGTTCCCCATTATTACAGATCCTCCATTGAATGATTTGTACTCATGAAACCACTCCTTATTTGGACACATATGGTAAGAGAAACCTGAGTCCAATATCCATGACTCCTCAAATTGATCTTTGTCTTGGGTAACACATAGAACATCATCCACAACTCCAGATGACTCAGCAATGCTTGCTTGATCTGAAATTTGACCTTTATCCTTGTTGGACTCAAGCCTCTTGTTGTTACAATCCTTCTTGAAATGTCCAACCTTCCCACAAATCCAGCACTTGCCTTTGAAACCTCCAGTTCTAGACTTAGATCTTGATTTACTTCTGACCTGATCTCTCTCTCTTGCCCTTCCTCTGATAAATAGAGCCTCTGAATTTGTCTTCTCTTGGTTGGGTCTTTTTTGCATCTCATTGGAAAATAATGCTGAAATGACCTCCTCACAGTTTATATCATCCTTCCCATATAGAAGAGTTGTGACCAGATGCTCATATGATGGAGAAAGTGAAGTCAATAACAGCAATGCCTTATCCTCCTCTTCTAACTTAACCTCTATGCTCATCAACTCACAAATGATTTTGTTGAAAGCATTAAGGTGCTCCATAATACTCTGGCCTTCCTTCATCCTCAACATATATAACTTCTGTTTAAGAAATAGTCTGTTTGTCAAAGACTTGGTCATATAAAGATTCTCCAGTTTGGCCCATAGTTTTGGTGCAGATTCCTCATTCATAACATTGTATAGCACTTCATCAGCAAGGTTCAACCTAATAGTGCTAATAGCTCTCAGATCTGCATCTTCATCTTCCCCATCCTCATCACTTTTGTCCTCCTTTTTCTTCTTCAGTGCTCCATGCAGTCCTTGCTGGACAAGAAGGTCCTTCATCTTCAGTTGCCAAAGTCCAAAATTGTTTTTCCCATCAAACTTCTCCACTGCAAATTTAGCATTGGATATGGATATCACCCCTGCCATTGCTTTGCTGTGGACTTGCTTCTGGACCCACTTCCCTGCACCCTCAGATCTCAAGACCCTCTTGAGGACCAACTACGCTCTGATACCAATTGTTAGAAAATACAGTCCCAAGGGACCTCTCGCAATAGCACATCATAAGACCCATTAAACATAATCAGAGGACTACCAGGAAATAACGTGGTTCACTCCCTGTCCCGGAAGCTACCTCCACGGCTGAAACAGGCTCACACCAGCCTACGACACTTTATTTCCATTGCACATATGTATATATATACAAACACAGGGATAGTCACTCTGTCACTGTCTAAACTCCTGAATATAGACCTGCGTGACTTCATGAGTATTGACCACTCAAGATATCTAGTCACTTTAATACTCAGCCTTAGAAGTGACTGAATATATATCCGCATGATACTGTAAGGAGTTTCCATCAGTCAAGTTTTGCTCTTGCTCTGGCAAGTCACTTATAGCAAGCCAAACATAACATACTGGCGTATCCACAAGCTCCACCCCAGGTACCAGTCTTGAAAGCATCTTGGTAAGAACATGTCTGATATTTCGATGAATAAGTACTTCTTTCGATGAATGAATGAATACTTCTTAAGTCTGATATTTTTAGAAGTTTTAGTTGGGACTGTGGTATTATTAGTTAGATTAACATCACTATATACAGGTTTTAAGTGTGCGCATTGGTCCCAAGTATCAATGGAAAAGGACTGAAGACAGAATCTCATGGTACAGGCAAGTTGGTTCCTAAGTGTAAAACTAGACTATCTCTAGAACCCGCTCCTTTAGAAAATTTATAGAGTTACCAAGTGATATTGAAGCCCGTCAAGTTGTTGCCCAACTTAGCCACTTGAGTGAACTGCATATCCATACACCAGTTACAGCAAATTTGAGCTGATCCAATTCACATTCATGAATCCAGACGAATTAGTTAGTGAACGAGCTAGTTGGTGGTTAGTGGAGTAGTTTGAATTTTTAACTTAGACTTCCAATTACTAGACGTACTTTTGAAATAAACCTATATAAATTATTTCCTTTCAACCTGAGGCTAACCATAAATTCAAGATCACCACAAATTTTAGTAATTATTAAGACTTCTGATTGTGGTCCCTCACCAATACATAACGTTCTTGGTTCAAGATGTAGGCCAAGAGACCTAGGGTAAGGTTTAGGGTTCTCTTCAGTCCTTATACTTGGAAGAAGTTTACAAACTTGTTTAGAGTACATGTAAATATTTTGGCTATTGTTGTATGAAAAAAAATTTGTTGTCCTTAGTAAAGGCAAAAATACTTGAGTATTCAACTCCGTACAACAAGATTAGCTTTTGATTTACATGTAATTGGCTTAAATTGAGAAAAGCGACCAGATTTCCATCATCTTTAAGTTGGTCTATACTATCCAGAACAGTGAAAAGGTGTAATTTGTATGTAAATATATAATGCACATGGCCACATACATGCATAGTATTTCACAATTGTATGCACTTTAAAGTGAGGTTTTGATAATGTTCATGAAAAAGGTAATATTTCTTATCTTATACAACTTGAGTGGACAAAAACCAATTGACTTAAGTATCAGTAACACATGTCTACTGCAGGGCCTAATTTTTTGTTATTAATATATATTCTTAAATCTATCTTTAGTTATGAAAATAGCTTCTTTGAATCTGTTCTTTATCTTTTTGGTTAAAAAAATTTTGAGATATGAATATATATTCTTTGAATCTGTTTTAGTTCGCAAGATAGATCTTGAAATTATCACATCTGTTATTTTAAGTATTATAAAATAAGGATCAGAATACGATAAGGTAGATTAGGATATAGATTACAGAAAATTCTATCACTCAAGATATAAAGATTAGAATAAAATAAAAATTTAAAATTTTCACATATATTATTTTTAAAATATTATGAATTTATCTCAGATAAGGCTTAAAATAATATTAATTATTTTAGAATTAGATTGCTTATCAAGATAAAGATTAGAATACGGTAAGGATTAAACAAGATAAAGGTAGATTAGGATTAGATAGCTTATAGAAAATTCTATCATTCAAGATAAAAATTAGAATAAGATAAGGATCAGAAACTTTACCTCACCTGTTATTATTTTGAATATTATGAATTCATTCCAGATCAGGATATAAACAAGATAAGGAAGATTAGGATTAAATAGCTTAAAGAAAATTCTATCACTCAAGATAGAAACAAAATAAGACAACATTTAGTATGAGATAGCTTACAAACTAGATTACTCAAGAGAAGGGTCTAAATTAATTACTTTTTGTGTGAACATCAAGATATCAAGATCTCATCTCTCAATATCAACATACTAAGAATGTCTTCAACCCATTAAGCACATTTGGGCATATTGTATTCAGTCAAATGAAGTACTCACTCCTCTTTGGCATTTGAGCAGGTAGCTCTGCCATCTCTAAGTTATTGAGTATATTCCTACACTAATTTATTCAAGAAAAGTACTGGCTTCGTTACCGTTACCGTATTAGAGCATGTAGGTCTGCATCTCTAGATTTTATAATGAGAACTTAGATATTGAATATAATTCTGAGTGATTCTAGGGTAAGTCAATAAAGAATGTAGTTAATATAGCTTGTTTATCTAAGATGAGACGTTAACATATAACGAGTTACAACTCTGTTTGATACTCATATTTATCCCCCTCAAGTTACAACAATAGAATAATTTGTAGAGATGTTTTATATATATATATATATATATATATATATATATATATATATATATATATATATATATATATATATATGTGGGAGAAAATTGGAGTTCTCCCTTTTTCATAGTGTAATAATTTTCTGTTGATTCACATCAAAGAAATTCAAGCTTCTATAGAAAAAATTAGAGTGATCCTTTGTAACAATGTAATAAGTTTTTTTCACTTTAAATCAAAGTGATTTAAGTTCTTTTAGAGAAAATTGGAGTGTTCCCTTGTCATAGTGTAGATAATTTTCTCTTATTGCAAATCAAAGAGAGATTTGTGCAAAATAGAGGGAATAGCATATGCAACATAGACCCAGAATATTTAGAGTGGAATAATTACTTACTTACTTACTTAATTTATTTATATTTTTTTCTTCTTCTTTTTTATTCCAAGATATCCAAGTGTCTGCCAGATCCTAAGTCTAGTGTGATAATGCTCATTGAGTTATCTTTGTATCTTGCATTAAATAATTTCTTAATTATTTTTTATGGTTAATTACTTCACTATCCAAAAGGCCAGATTCCAATATTGTATTTATTCCATTGCTTTTTGATAGTCTTGGTTACATCCTTAGTGTTAAAAATTCTTAGAATCCAATATTTTTTCTAATCCAATAAACATTTTTGTGCCACTTGTCATTTTGAAAAACTGATTCTTTCATATTAATTGCTTCCTCTAGTACTACACAATCTGGTTGTATTTTTTCTCTCAAAATTTCACCACTGTCCTATTTCTGACTTTAGTTGAATCTCCATCAAATTTCATATAATGGATTTTGACTCCAACAACTCAACCATTTGCAAGGCCACCACATACACTCCTCCCACTTACCTCTAGAGAAAAATTAGAATACATCAAATAAGATTCTATCATTTTCTTAGGTAACTTTGTGGAAAGCTTTCAAGCATTCCTTACCAAGTTCAAATTAGTGTGTAAAACAAGTAACATAAACTCATCTAAAGATAAAGTCAGTCAAATAGCTCAATGTTTCACCAATGCCACACTTAATTTGTTTTATCAACTTGATCTTATTGTCCAAAATGATTAGTGTTAGCTTATTCCAACCTCCAAGGCATAATTTACTATCCTTGGCAACCAAGATCAATTCAATGTGTGGAACCTCCAAGGTGTTCTTCATAATCCTTGGCAAATAAGATCAACTCATACAAGAACTCAATAACATGAAGAAGAGGACCATTGAGCACATGTCTTGGTTTGTCTTTGCTTCCAAGTACTCCTCTTATGGTTTGACCCCCAATCACTCATTGCTTTCATAGTCAATTGTCCAAACATAGTCTTTTGGACAATTTTGTAGAATGAATCTCTCCTAAAAACCAAAAAATGGAACACACCCTCATTGAAGTTTTTGCTTCTGCCAAAGCTCAAGGAAAACACTTGGAACAGGCAGTCCCTTGTCTTCCAAATATACACCAGTATCCACACTCCTCAAACCCACCTTTATCATATTACACACAACTCCATCTTTCTTTTGGAACCAACTTCTCATCTATTGTATTTTTTGAGTATAGATTACAGCAAATATGCCTTATAATAATAAACACCACGATTACTAAGATCAAGTAGTTATCTCTAACACAACAATAAGTTCATCTACTATCCAATATCATCCTCACTCCCAAAATCTTTTGTTCCCATGAAGATTGTTGTAGCATTGGTGAGCCCAAAAGGCAGAACTATCCACTAATAATATCCATACCTTGTGCAAAAAGTAATCTATTGCATATCTTCCCTACCAATAGGGATTTGACAATAGCCACTACAAAGATCCAACTTGGAGAAGTATCGTGCTCTACTCAATTGATCAAGCATGTCATCAATTCATGGCAAGGGGGTATGCATTCTTCATTGTCTATTTATTGAGCCCCCAGTAATCAATACAAAAAAAATTTCCTCCATCCTTCTTTGCAATGAATAGTACCGGTGCTTCCCACAAAGATGTGCTATGCCGTATGAAATTCTTCTCCAACAACTCCATAAGTGTTGTTCTCAACTCCTCCAACTCCTTTGGTGAGAGCCAATAGATTGGTCTACTCATTAGAGTACTCCTTGGTACTAACTCAATCTTGAAGTGCACACCACGATTAGAGGGTAATCTCTTTGGCAGATCATCCAAAAACACATCCACAAACTCCTAAACTATGTGATCAACCATTGCTCAATGAGGCTCTTGATTCTCCTCAGATTATCCTAGTGCAATCGGTTTGATCCATGCTACAAAAATAGATTTATCTTCCTCCAAAGCTTGCTCTATGGCTGCTTCACTAACAAACTTCCCATCTAGGGACTTATCTTCCTTCATGGATTGCTCTATGGTTACTTTCCAAACAAACTTCCCATCTGGGACTTCTCTTCCTTCAAAGCTTGCTCTATGGATGCTTTCCTTACAAACTTCCCATCTTTGGATTGACTATCCTTAGGTGTCTTACTCAAAGGTGCCACACAACCTAATCAAAAATTCCTTTCTTGGTGTTGTACTTGAATTTGTTGTCAGATCCAATCAAATTGAACCTTATGATGTTCAAGCCAAGGTAGTACTAGAATGACATCATAGTGTAGAGGTGCCACTACAAACCTCATACACTCCAAATACTCCTTCCCAATCTTGAAGGTAACAAGATACAAGGTACGGGATGCAAAACCTTTTCTACCATCTACCATCCACCATCACCAATCTACTTCAAATTATTGGCTTGATAAAAATATCCAATTCCTTTGCTAATTGCATAGATATACAATTCTTTGAATTTCTAGAATCAACTAAAATCCTACAACCACTATCAAATATCATACTTTGCAAGTAAAGCAAACTTGCATAGGTCAAGCCTTCAATCCCATTGGAACTAATCAAGTTCCCAATAATTGGCTCAAAATCTCCTATTGGGATTCCTTGTTTCCTTGATCATTACGCTTCACAATTTCTAGTTGTGCAACTTGTTGAGGTTGTTCATTCTTGAGTGGACACTCTGCAATGTGGTGTCTAATTTGGCAACAATAGAAACATCCGCTATTTTGTCATAATCTTGCATGATCAATTATGCCAAGTGACCTTTGATGGATGGCATCAATTTCCATTGGTATTGGCTCTTCCACTTGTGTGTAATGTGTGGGTGGGTTTAGGGAAGGCTGAGGTCAAGACCAAGTTGACGCAACCAATGAATCAAAATGCTCAGCCAACTACATGGCTTCCTCCAAGTCTTTGGGCTCATGCATAGTCACTTCCAGTCTGGTGCAGGACTCCAAGCCTCTCAAAAAGAAATCTAGAGCTTCTCCATCTAGTATATCCATAATTTTCATAATGGTGTTCTAGAATTGAGTGATGTAGCTTCTTACTGAGCCAATCTACTTCAATTCTACCAACTTATCTCATGCGGCTTGTGTGGCGTTTATAGCTTGGAACCACCCAATTATTGCACTCCTAAATTCTTCCCATGTCAAGATTGGCATGACAAACTGCCACTCAACTTGTTCCACTTTGAATCGCCACCATAATTTAGCCACTCCATCCAATTGGCTTGAGGCCAATAGAATTTTTCTCCATTCATCTTGAAGGTTTGTTGCTTTGAAGAGCATTCATTGTTGCTTTGAAGAGCACCCTAAACATTCACAATCAAACACAAAATTTTCCACTATGCCCGAAAGGTTCTTGCTTTCAAATACCTTAGGCTTTGGAAATCAGATTTTCTCTTCTCCTTCTCAAACTGGTGTTTTCTCTATCTACTCTTGTCTATGACGGTCTTGTTCATCCAACAATTGAGTAAGGTGCTTGATTTGTTGCTGCATAGCAAGGATAACTTTAGACATTGCCATCATGGCTTCTACTCTATCACACTATCCTCAATTTATCTAATTTATTAACACATAAATGCAACACATCCACCGTTCTCCATAAGTTACAACTAGAAGCACCAAGGGTTCCTCAAAACACGGTGATCATATGCAAAAAATTCTATTCAAAATATGAGGTGATGAATTATGTGAAATGATGTTTGGGTAGTACTTGGATATGAAAATTCCAATGGTTTGGCGGAAGTGGATTTGGTGGTCCATAAATTCCATCCATCCCATTCTTGCTCTAATACCAACGCAAAAGACCAAGACCAAAGAGAGAAATAAGAGAATGGAAGATCACATTGGGACACTTGAATGTGGTAAAACTCTAAATGCCTAGCATGAGCTTTGGCTCTAGTATTTATAGGGAGCATACAATACTCTTAAGAAGCTTCTCAAGAAGCTCCCTTAGCCACTTTCTTGGAATGCAAGCCAAATTAATCAAGAAGCTTCCTTCTAGAAACTACTTACTTGGCTTGCAAGTTAAGCTAGTTGGAAGCTTCTAGGAGCTTCTTAGATACTTCTAGAATATTCTAGGCTAATTTGTTCTATTTTTTACTTTTTAACCCTAACTAACTTCATTGCTAAACTCCATATTGTTGCAAAACCTAAATGCTTGTTGTGGATCACTTCTCTGTGTGGTACCTACATTTTTTTTTTTGGTTCTATTTTGAAGAAGAAGTGTACAGACAAAGTTGTATTGAACCCAAATAGCATTGAAAGAAGGAGAATTGTGTCTTTAGTTTGCAACCCAAAGTAAAGTGACTTCATGTCAGGACCAAAGTACTCAGATTAGACTTAGCATAGAGAAACCCGAAGTAAGGAAACTCCGCCCCATGGTGATCAGCCCGATGCAAAGATGGTGTAACAACTTTTCTTTGGATTTGTCAATCAAGAAAGGACAATTAAGAAAATGGCTAAGGTGCAAATGACTAAACTTGATAGTACTAGGATGAACTCATCAAAAAGGTGTGAGCTTCAATGAAGATTGACCAAAGAATGACCGATCAACAAAGCACTATAAAATCAAAACTTTGTTGAGGGGGTTTCAAAATGTCATGCAAGTATCCTAAGCCATTGAGTAGCAAACCCAAAGGAGTGCTTGTAGCAAAGCCAACTAATAGTTTTCAAGTTTAACAATCTTGAAGGAGTTAGGATCTCAAGACCGTGAGAGGGTAGAATTATCTTTCAGCTACCACACATTAAAGATCGCACAATGATGAGTAAAGGTAAGAAGAGTCCGTCACTTGCAGTCAAAAACCCAATTATTTGAAGGTTAGATATGAGAGCTAGGATTGAAGTGCTGAATAGGCTTCATATCACATTTTTGGCTTGGAACTAGAACTTGAGTTTTCCAAGGTTCATGGCAGAAGTAGTTGTGAGTGATTGTGAGGAAGGGCATGAGAATGAAGGGAAGAGAGCAAATCCAGCTCAAAGGATAGAGTCGGATTGGAGATTGGGTGTTGGGAAGAGAGGCAGATGAGGAGACATGGGCTACATTCCTTGGGAAGGGAGAGCTTGTGGAGGAGACCAACAAAAATTGAAACTCCTTCACTATACCATGCACAAAGAATAGGTACAAAGTTGATACCTATCAAGGCCCGATAAGGCAAAGTATTGTTGGGGCAATGATGACACTCTTCAAGCCTGATCACACGACGTATGTGATGAAGCACCAAGTGGTGTTCTTTCATTAGATGTTTGTAGGAGCACCGGTGAATTGGGTGAAGTGCTTTCACCAAAGAACACGGTAGATGGTGTGGTGTTGGAGAGATCAAGATGCTCCTCACTATTTGGTGCCATTTGCTATGCATTTCTACTTTGGACTAAACTTGATGAAGGAGACTGAGCAAAGGAAGATGACGTCTCACTTTCATCTACAGATGAGGAGGAACATCAATATATCTGGCACATCCAAAGTAGTGATGAACAATATGAAAGAACGGGGCAGCACATGAGGGTAGTAGTGAATATCCTGAAGATGAGGAAGACAAGTCATCCTAAGGAGAGCATGTTTCCAGTCCAGCCAAAGAAGACACCCAAAGCAAGACATCATGGTAATCAATGAGTCTTCAAGAGCAAAAGAGTTGGAAGGCAAAGCCATGTACATGTTAGAAGACTTGGGAGAAGAAGAAGAACCAGAGTTGACACTGTAGAGAAAAAGGTTGAGCAGCGGAAGTGACGGTGAGGCTGAGGTTCAGCAATGGAGTGAAGATGATGATGACAACAAAGAACAGGAGTTCCATGTGGCGATTGATCATATGGGAGGAAGAGGAATCTTGTGCCCAAAATTGCCAAGCATAGAGTTAGAATAGACCTTGGAAGTTGAGCCAAAGTTGGAGTTTCAGAAGTGTAGAAGATTGAGAAGGAGTGTTCCTATTGCAAGTGAAAAAATGAGCAATGTAAGCCCAGTAGTGGAGAAGGGGGAGAGCTCAAATGATATGCCCTTAAGAGTGAGAAGGTTGAGACTTTAGAGTAAAGCTCCAGTAGAAAAAGTGAGGAGAGAAGAACTTGAGCAACCTAAGAGTTCAAGAAACTTTGATGCGGTAGAGTACTTATCACAAGTAGTTTATCCTTTGCTATTGCAGTTAAAGAAGAAGAGAGAAGAGTTGAAGAGAGATCACTCAAAGTTAAAAGATGATTTGGAAGTAGTCCAATATATGAGTGAGGAAAGTTTGGAGTTGAGAAGAAATTTAATTCAAGGAGAGCAGGAATTAGCAGAACTTAGGACTGAAGTAGAGCTCAGAAGGAAGGAGATTGAGAGCCTAACAGAGGACTTTATAAAGAGAGGGAAAGCCATGGCAAAGCAAGAGGAAGAAAGAAGGGAGTAGTAGGGAGAAGACTAAGACTTTGAGGGCAGAAGTGCATGGCATGCAAGTGGAGATCATTCACTTGAAAGCAATGGCAGCAGTAATGGGGTAAGAGTTGGAGAGTTTGAAGACAAGTGCAGTGGAGAAAGATAGAGCTTGGCAGAGGGAGTTAGCTATGCAAAATTGGGAAGAAGAGCAATTGTATGGTTTAATCAAAGGAATGGAAGAGCAACTCTGCAGAGTGTGAAGGAGAAGGAAGCTTTGATAGCCAAGTTGGAAGATGAAGTAAAAATGTATCGTGCATAGTTGTTAGCAAAGAGAGAGAGAGACTACAAATGCCGAGGCAAGAGACAGTTGAAGAAGTAGTAGTGCACGTGACGGTGATGCTTGGAACAATGTCTGAGTGTCAATTGGAGGAAGCAAGACTACACAAGTTGAAATTGTTTGTGTAGGAGACAAGGAAGAATAAAGCAAAAGACATTGAATTGAACAAATTTTTGATTTGCTTGAGAGATCAAGTATATAGGAAGATGTTAGAAGTAGAAGATAATGTAAGTCCCAGATTAGATTTAGTACATTTAGAGTAAGAGAGACTTTGGAGTAGTATGAAGGGAGATAATAAGTCCAAAGTAGCAGACATAAGAGTACAAGTGTCTTCAGATCAGTTATTTGAGACATTAGCGATAGGTGGATCAGAAGATAAAGACATAAATAGATTACCCATTGTGTTAATTGCAGATTGTAGTGAAGAAGTGATAGAATTGGTAGAAGGTGTAGTAGAAGAAGATAGACCCAAAGAAGGAGAAGTAATAAGAGGAACATCTGCTTTGGAAGCCAAAGTTGATGTTGACATCGGATCAAAATAGAAACAAATTTGAGATTTGAAGAGGCAAATATGAAGAAGTGCATTGTCATTTTGGATCTGCACATTGGTAAAGTTGTTGTAGAACAATATAGTTGTTAGTCAATTTTTGAAGTGCTCAGCCTATTTAAAGGATGCATTGGTAGTGTTATGTTGTTCAGCATTCATAATTTTGAAGATAGATAAAGTGAAGTGCTGAGTTTAGTGCTCATCACTTGAGCTTAATTCTAAGTATTGAGTTTGTGTGTGTATTTGTGAGTGTGTAGAGAATTTTGAAGTGAAAATCAATGTGCTTGTTGGATGTTGGATTCCATAGCCTTGATCTTCATTCTATGTGTTTGATCCTTAGTGAAGTGCAATTGAAGCAATTCTTTGATAGATCTGAGAGGAATTGTAGTGTTAGTAGTATTTTGCATTTGTGAGTGCAGTGTGAGTTTGATATGTACTTTTTGATTGAGAAAGTTGTGCCTTCAGTGGAGGGGTGGAACACAATTCTATGGCAAAGTCATTTTGTAGTGAAGCAGCCATCTTTGAGAGAATCTGAATCATCACAATCAAAGTTGGTTTGGAAAGATTGGAGAGTATTGTGGTTATGTGTAAAAGACCGAAACCAAGGAGAGAAATAGGAGAATGGAAACTCACATTGGGACACTTGAATGAGGGAAAACTCCGAATGCCTAGCATGAGTTTTGGCTTTTGTATTTATAAGTAGCATACAAGGCCCTTGAGAAGCTTCTCAAGAAGCTTCCTCAAGCCGCTTTCTTTGAGTGCAAGCCAAGTTAGCTAGGAAGCTTCTCAAGAAGCTTCCTTTTAGAAGCCGCCTTCTTGGCGTGCAAGCTAAGCTAGTTAGAAGCTTCTAGAAGCTTCCTTCTAGAAGCTACTTACTTAAGGTGCAAGCTAAGCTAACCAAGAAGCTTCCCAAGAAGCTTCCTAGATACTTCCGGAATATTCTAGGCTAATTTGTCTTATGTGCTACTTTGTAAGCCCAACTACTTTGTCACTAAACTCCCGACTAACTTCGTCGCTAAACTCCTTATTGTTACATATTCCCCCGCCGATAGTTGGTGACGTCCTCATCGCCAGTGAAGCTTCAAATTCTTGGATGGCCATATGTGCATTCTGGAGGTGAGACAGGGGCTCCCAAGTGGCATCATGAAGGGGATACCCTTTCCAAAGGACCTTGTACTCCGTATGTTGGCGACGGCCTTGTTGGATATGGCAACGTGCAAGGATACAATCAACTTCATACTCCTCATGATCATTGATAGGGATAGGAAGAAGGGGAGGTTGGACTCAAGAGGAAAAGGAAGAGGGGTTAGGAACAAAGGGTTTCAACTTGGAAACATGAAAGACAGGATGGATACGCATGTGACAAGGTAAGGCAAGTCGATAAGCAACAAGAGAGACAATTTAGGTGATATCAAAGGGTCCTATCCAATTAGGGGCAAGTTTACAAACTTGGGTATCAAGTGGGAGAGGGAGGTTACTGGAGGATAGCATGACTTTATCACCAACTCCAAAGGTGCGATCACGACAATGGTGGTCCGCATATTGTTTTTGGCAATTCTGAGCAACAAGGAGGTGAGACTTGGCTTTTTGGAGCGATTGGGATATAGTGGTCAAGAATGTTGAAGTATGAGGAACCTTAGATGGAGGGGGAGCAAGAAGAGAATCTGGAACAAGCGGATCTTGACCAAAATTGAGAAAGAAGGGAGAAAATCTGGTGCTTGCCTATTTAGAATTGTTGTAGGCAAATTCTGCGGCTGCAAGACATTCATCCCAATTGGTATGGTGGACATTGACAAAGGCCCGCAACATATCCTCCAATGTACGATTTGCACGTTCGGTTTGTCCATCAGTTTGAGGATGATAGGCCGTGGACAAAGCAAGCTTGGTGCCGAGTATCTGGAAGAGTGCTTGCCAAAACTTCCCGGTAAATTGAGGATCACAGTCACAAATGAGTACATGTGGCATCCCATGATGCTTGAAGACATTGTCAAAGTAGATTTGCGCTAAGGTTGGGGCATCCACGGTATCATAGGTTGGTGCCAAGTGGATTTGCTTACTAAGTTTATCCACAAACACCACAATTGCGGTGTGTCCTTGTTTTGTCTTTGGCAAGGATGTGATGAGATCCAAGCTCACATGCTCCTAGTGAGCGGATGGAATGGCAAGTGGTTGAAGGAGTCCACTCGGCTTCTGGTTATTGGCCTTGTTACGTTGGCAGCTCTCACACGATCTGACAAATTCTTGAACATCTCATGTCATGTTGGGCCACCACCATTGACATTGGAGGGTACCCAAGGTCTTGTCCACACCCATGTGACCAACGATGGGTAAATCATGGGCTTCTTGAAGGCACACAAGTTGAAGATCACCTTTGGCTGGAACATAGATCTAGTCCGCATGGAATAGAAGGCCTTCCTTGAAGGAGAAGGTGTTGTACTCGTTGTCACCTGTTGTTAAACAACCATGTACCATTTGGAAGAAGGGATCTTGTTGTAGAGCTAACTAAAACTTTTTATGGATCTTGGGGTCAATTGACATTGTCATAATTGCTACCGCAATGAGAAGAAAGGACTTCAAATCAGGTCGTCGTGATAGAGCATCAGGGATGACATGGAACTGAACTGGTTTGTACTCAAGTTTGATGTCAAACAATTGAAGTTGCTCTTCCCATCGATGATGTCAACTTTTCATGTGCTCCAGGTGTAAGGTCTGCAACAATGGCTTGTGATCAGTTTGCATGATCACTTGTTTCCCCAAGAGATAATGCCTCCATACCTTGGTGGCATATACCATTGCAAGTTGTTCTTGATCTTGAGCAGAGTAATTTCTTTCAGCTGTATTTAGTCGGCGAGACACAAAGGCAATGGGATGTAGCCCATCTGGAAATTCTTGTTGCAACATAGCTCCAATTGCAAAGTTAGAAGCATCAAAATCAACCACACAAGGCAGTTGAGGATCATATGGTTGAAGAATGGGTCTTGAAGACACCATATGTTTCAACTTCTAGAATGCTTCTTCATGTTTGGTGTTCCATTGGAAGCTCGAGTTCTTTCCCAAGAGGTCAGTCAATGGTGCAGCCACATGCGCATAATAGTGGATGAACCGCCGGTAAAAACTGGCCAATCCATTGAATGCCCATACTTCTGTAGCATCCTTTGGGGTAGGCCAATCAGTAATGGCCTTGATCTTCTCTTCCTCTATCTTGATCCCCTCTGATGAGATCTTATGACCCAAGAAGGTAACCTCCTTCTGCCAAAAAGCACACTTTGACTTCTTGCAGTAAAATTTCCATTGTCATAGTCATCTTAGGACTTCTTGCACGTGATTCACATTTTCTACCTTTGTCTTGCTATAGATTGAGATATCATCCAAGAACACCACCACTGACCGATCCAATAGTCCATCCAACACCCGATGCATTTGATCCATGAAGACTGCTAGAGCATTAGTGAGTCCAAAAGGTCGAACTCTCCACTCAAAATGTCCATACCTTGTGCAAAAGGTAGTCTTTTTCACATCCTCTCTATCAATTGGAATTTTCCAATAGCCACTACGAAGATCCAACTTGGAAAAGTAACATGCTCCACTCAATTGATCAAGTAATTCATCAATCCAAGGCAAGGGATATGCATTCTTCACGGTTTGCTTATTGAGCCCACGGTAATCAATACAGAAATGAAGTCCTCCATCCTTCTTTGGAACAAATAGTACCGGTGCTCCCCAAGGAGAGGTACTATGTCATATGAAATCCTTCTCCAACAACTCTGTAAGTGTTGTTTGCAACTCCTCTAACTCCTTTGGTGAGAGCCGATAGATTGGTCTACTCACCGGAGCACTCCGTGGCAATAACTTGATCTTGAAGGGCATACCTTGATCGGAGGGTAATCCCTTTGGCAGATCATCCGAAAACACATTTGCAAACTCCTAAACTATCTAATCAACCATTGCTTGATGCGGCACTTGGCCCTCCTCAGATTGTTCTTGTGCAATCGGTTTGATCCACATCGTGAATACAGACTTATCTTCCTCCAAAGCTTGCTCTATGGCTGCTTCCTTAACAAACTTCTCTTCTAGGGACTCATCTCTCTTCCAAGCATACTCCATGGTTGCCTTCTTGGCAAACTTCCCATCCTGGGACTCATCTCCCTTCCAGATTTGCTCTATGGCTACCTTCTCGACAAACTTCCCATCTTGGGACTGACTATTCTTAGGTGTCTTACTTAGAGGTGCCAGACAACCTAATCGGAAATTCTTACCTTGGTGTTGTACTTGAATATAGCGTCGGGTCCAATCAAATTGAACCTTATGACATTCAAGCCAAGGTAGACCCAGAATGATATCATAGTGTAGAGGTGCCACTACAAACCTCATACACTCCAAATACTCCTTCCCAATCTTGAAGGTAACAGGATGCAAGGTGCAAAATGCAGAACCCTTTCTACCATCCGCCATCATCAGACTACTTTCAATCACTGGCTTGATAGGAATACCCAATTCCTTTGCTACTTGCATAGACATGCAATTCTCTGAACTTCCAAAATCAACCAAAATCCTACAACCCCTATTAGATATCATACCTTGCAAGTGAAGCATACTTGCATAGGTCGAGCCTTCAATCCCATTGGAACTAATCAAGCTCCCAGTAGGTGGCTCAAAATCTCCTACTGGGATTCCTTGTTTCCCTGATCATTTCGCTCCACAACCTCTACTTGGGCATTTTGTCGAGGTCGTCCATTCTTAAGTGGACATTCAGCAATGCGATGCCCCAACTGGCGACAATAAAAACAACCACCATTTTGTTGTAGTTTCTCCCTTTCTGCCATGCCCAGTGGTCTTTGTTGAATTGCATCAATCTCCATTGGTGTTGGCTCCTACACTTGTGTGTAGTGTATTGGTAGGCTTTGTGGGGGTCGAGGTCGAGACCAAGTTGTTGCCACCAAGGAATCAAAACGTTCGGCCAACCGCATGGCTTCCTCCAAGTGTTGTGGCTCTCGCATGGTTACCTCTAATTTGGTTCTTGCCTTCAAGCCCCTCACGAATTGATCCAGAGCTTCACCTTCCAAAATGTCTGGAATTTGCATGATGGTGTTTTAGAACTGCATGATGTAACTTCTTATAGAGCCAATCTGTTTCAACTCTGCCAACTTATCTCGTGCAGCTTGTGTGGCATTTATAGCCTGGAACCGACTGATTATTGCGCTCTTGAATTCTGCCCATATCAAGATCGGTGCAACCATTTGTTGTTTGACTCGCTCCACTCAAAATCTCCACCATAGCTTTGCTACTCCATCCAATTGGCTAGAAGCCAAGAGAATCTGTTTTCGCTCATCTTGTAGATTGGTAGCTTCAAAATAACATTCACAATCAAACACAAAATTCTCCACTGCATCCGGGAGATTCTTGCCTTCAAATACCTTGGGTTTAGGGAATCTGATCTGATCTTCTCCTTCTCGAATTGGTACTCTCTCCACTTGCTCTTGTCGTCAAAGATCTTGTTCATCCAACAATCAAGTAAGGTGCTCAATTTGTTGTTGTATAGCAAGGATAACATCAAGTATTGCCACCATGGTTGCTCCTCTATCACACCACTCCCAATCTATCTAATTTATTAACACATAAAAACAGCACGTCCACCGTTCTCCATAAGTTACAACCGGAAGCACCAAGGATTCCTCAGATATGGTGATCATATGCAGAAAATCTTGTCCAAAGTGTGAGGTGATGAACGGTGTGAAACAATGCTTGGGTAGTATTTGGACGCAAAAATCCCAATGGTTTGGTGGAAGTGGATTTGGTGGTCCATAAGTTCCATCCATCCCATTCCTGCTCTGATACCAATGTAAAAGACCGAAACCGAGGAGAGAAATAGGAGAATGGAAACTCACATTGGGACACTTGAATGAGGGAAATCTCCAAATGCCTAGCATGAGCTTTGCCTTTGGTATTTATAGGTTGCATACAAGGCCCTTGAGAAGCTTCTCAAGAAGCTTCCTCAAGCCGCTTTCTTAGAGTGCAAGCCAAGTTAGCTAGAAAGCTTCTCAAGAAGCTTCCTTCTAGAAGCCGCTTTCTTGGCGTGCAAGCTAAGCTAGTTGGAAGCTTCTAGAAGCTTCCTAGATACTTCCGGAATATTCTAGGATACTTTGTCTTATGTGCTACTTCGTAAGCCCGATTAACTTTGTTGCTAAACTCCACATTGTTACATTATGGGTGTGAAATTTGTGATGAGATTGTAATCAGTACTTGTTACTCTCTTCTAGGTGTGGTTTCTCCTTGAGAGGTTAAAGAAGAAGAACTCAGAAGAACTACACTGTGACCATTTCACTTTGTATTTGACCATTTCTGACTCGTATCTTTAAAGGAACAAACTTTATCTACCTTACTACCACAAAAGTGATACTTGTTGGGTTGTCACACTCTCCTATGATCCACTACACATTGATTTAGTGCTAGATTTCTAAGGATTTCTTTGGGGTCTTTCTCATGGGTTTTTGAATGAACACCATCTTTGCTTGATTGCTAAGAAAATGAGGGCAAATGTGGTTTGGCTAAAGGCTAGGAAAGTTGGAAAGATGATTTGTAACAATATGGAGTTTAGCAACATAGTTAGTAAGGTTAACAAAGAGAATAAGCCCAATTAGCCTAGAATATTCCAAAAGTATCTATGAAGCTTCTTGGGAAGTTTCAAGACTAGCTTAACTTGCACCTCAAGTAGATAGCTTCTAGAAGGAAACTTCTAGAAGCTTCCAACTAGCTTAGCTTGTAGGCCAAGTAGGCGGCTTCTAGAAGGAAGCGTCTTGAAAAGCTTCTTGGTTAAATAGGCTTGCACTCTAAGAAAGCGGTTCAAGGAAACTTCTTGAGAAGCTTCTCAAGAGCCTTGTATGCTACTTAGAAATACCAAAGTCAAAGCTCATGCTAGGCATTTGGAGTGTTCACACACTCAAATGTCCCAATGTGAATTTCCATTCTCCTCTTTCCTTCCTTGATCTCGGTCTTTTACATTGGTATCAGAGTAGGAGTGGGATAGATGGAATTTATAGACCACCAAATCCACTTGCACCAAACCATTGGGATTTTTGTGTCCAAGTACTATCCAAGCATTGTTTCACACAATTCATCACCTCACACTTTGGACAAGATTTTATGCATATGATCACTATATTTGAGGAACCCTTAGTACTTCCAATTGTAACTTATGGAGAACGGTGGATATATTGCTTCTATGTGTTAATAAATTAGATAGATTAGGTGTGATGTGAGAGAGTAGCAACCATGGTAGCAATGCTTGATGTTATCCTTGCTATGCAACAACAAATTGAGCACCTTACTCAATTGTTGGATGAACAAGATCTTTGATGACAAGAGCACATAGAGAGAGTACCCGTTCAAGAAGGAGAAGATTGGATATGATTCACTAAACCCAAGGTACTTGAAGGCAAGAATCTCCTAGGTGCAATGGAGAATTTTGTGTTTGACTATGAATATTATTTTGAAGCTACCAATTTGCAAGACGAGCAAAAACAAATTCTCATGGCTTCTAGCCAATTGGATGGAATAGCAAAGTTATGGTGGAGATTACAAGTGGAGCAAGCTGAATTACAAATTATTGCACCAATCTTGACGTGGGCAGAATTCAAATGTGCAATAATTAATTGGTTATAAACTATAAATGCCACACAAGCTGCACAGGCTAGGTTGGTAGAGTTGAAACAAATTTACTCTATAAGAAGTTATATCACCTAATTCCAAGACACCATCATGCAAATTCCAGATTTACTAGAAGGTGAAGCTTTGGATCGATTTGTGAGGGGCTTGAAGTCAAGAACCAAATTGGAGGTAACCATGCAAGAGTCACAACACTTGGAGGAAGCCATGCGGTTTGCCAAACATTTTGACTCCTTGGTTGCAACAACTCGACCTCAACCTCAACCTCAACCTCCACAAAACCTACCAATACACTACACATGGGAGGAGGAGCTGGCACCAATGGATATTGATGCCATTCAACAAAGACCACTTGGCTTTGTAGATAGAGAGAAATTGCAACAAAATGGTGGTTTTTTTTATTGTCACCAATTTGGACATCGCATCACTGAATTTCCACTCAAGAATGAGCGACCTTGACAAGTTGCCTAGATGTTTGTGGAGCAGAATGATCAAAGAAATAAGGAATCCCAGTAGGAGATTTTGAGCTACCTGTTGGGAGCTTGATTAGTTCCAATGGAATTGAAAGCTTGACCTATGCAAGGTTGCTTCACTTGTAAGGTATAATATCTAATCGGGGTTGTAAGATTTTGGTTGATTCTGGAAGTTCAAAGAATTGTATGTTTATGCAAGTAGCAAAGAAATTGGGTTTTCCTATCAAGCCAATAAATAGAAGTAGATTGATGATGGCGGATGGTAGAAAGGGTTTTGCATTCCACACCTCACATCTTGTTACCTTCAAGATTGGGAAGGAGTATTTATAGTGTATGAGGTTTGTAGTGGCACCTCTACACTATGATGTCATTCTAGGTCTACCTTGGCTTGAACGTCATAAGGTTCAATTTGATTGGACCCAACGACAAACTCGAGTACAACACCAAGGTATGAATTTCTGATTAGGTTGTCTGGCATCTTTGAGTAAGACACCTAGTTTGTCAAGAAGGTAGCTATAGAGCAAGCCTTGAAGGGAGATGATTCCTAAGATAGGAAGTTTACCAAGAAAGCAACCATGGAGCAAGCTTTGAAAAAAGATGAGTCCCTAGATTGGAAGTTTGTGAGTGAAGAAACCATAGAGCAAGCTTTGGAGGAAGATAAGTCTATTTTAGCGGTGTAGATCAAGCCAATTGCACATGGAAAATTTGAGGAGAGCCAAGAGCTTCATCAAGCAATGGTTGATCAGATAGTCCAAGAGTTTGTGGACGTGTTTCCAGATAATCTGCCAAAGGGATTACCCTCCAATCGTGGTATGCCCTTCAAGATTGAGTTATTTCTAGGGAGTACTCTAGTGAGTAGACCAATCTATCGGCTCTCACCAAAGGAGTTAGAGGAGTTGCAAACAATACTTACGGAGTTGTTGGAGAAGGACTTCATATGACATAACAACTCTCCTTGGAGAGCACCAGTACTATTCATTCCAAAGAAGGATAGAGGACTTCATTTCTATATTGATTATCATGGGCTCAATAAGCAAACAATGAAGAATGCATATCCTTTGCCTTAGATCAATGACTTGCTTGATCAATTGAGTGGAGCACAATACTTTTCCAATTTGGATCTTTGTAGTGGCTATTGGAAAATCCCCATTGATAGGAACAATATGCAAAAGACTGCCTTTTGCACAAGGTATGGGTATTTTGAGTGGAGAGTTCTACCTTTTGGGCTCACTAATGCTCCAACAGTCTTCATGGATCAGATGCATTGGATGTTGGATGGACTTTTGGATTGATAAATGGTGGTGTTCTTGGATGATGTCTTAATCTATAGCAAGACATACGTAGAACATGTGAATCATGTGCAAGAAGTCCTAAGATGACTACGACAATAGAAAGTTTACTATAAGAAATCAAAGTGTGCCTTTTGGCAGAAGGAAGTTACCTTCTTGGGTCACAAGATCTCATCAGAGGAGATTAAGATGGAAGAGGAGAAAATCACTATTATCGATTGGCCTACTTTGAAAGATGCTATTAAAGTATGGGCATTTAATGATTGGCCAATTTTTGGCCAATTTTTACTAAAAATTCATCCATTATTATGCTCATGTGGTTGCACCATTGACTAACCTCTTGGGGAAGAACTTGAGCTTCCAAAGACACCAAGCACAAAGAAGCATTCCAAAAGTTGAAATATATGGTGTCTTCAAGGCCCATTCTTCAACTATATGATCATCAACTACCTTATGTGGTTGATTTTTATGCTTCTGGCCTTGCAATTGGAGTCGTGTTGCAACAAGAATTCCCATATGGACTACATCCCATTGCCTTTGTATCTTGCAAACTAAATATGGCTAAAAGAAATTATTTTGCTTGAGAACAAGAACAATTTGCAATGGTATATGCCACCAAGGTATGGAGGCATTATCTCTTGGGGAAACAAGTGATCATGCAAACCGATCACAAACCATTGTTGTAGACCTTACACTTGGAACACATGAAGAGTTGACATCATCAATTGTCTGACATCAAACTTGATTACAAACTAGGTAGATTCCATATCATCCCTAATGCTCTATCATTATGACCTAATTTGAAAGATCTTCCTCTCATCACGGCAGTAATTACTATAGTGTCAATTGACTACAAGGTCCAAAACAAGTTTCGGTCAACTCTACAACAAGATCTCTTCTTCCAAATGGTACATGGTTGTCTTACAGCATGCAATAAGGAGTATAACACCTTCTCCTTCAAGGAAGGCCTTCTATTCCATGAAGACCGGATCTATATTCCAACCAAAGGTGATCTCCAACTTGTGCGCCTTCAAGAAGCCCATGATTTACCAATAGTTGGTCACATGGGCATGGACAAGACCTTGGGTACACTCCAATGCCAATGGTGGTGGCCCAACATGACACGAGATGTTTGAGAGTTTGTCCAATCATGTGAGAGCTGCCAACATAGCAAGGCCAGAAACTAGAAGCCGAGTGGACTCCTTCAACCACTCCTATTCTATCTGCTTGATGGGAACACATGAGCTTAGATCTTATCACATCCTTGCCCAAGACAAAGCAAGGACATACAGCAATCGTGGTGTTTGTGGATAAGCTTAGTAAGCAAATCCACTTTGCACCAACCTTTGATACCGTGGATACTCCAACCTTAGTGAAAATCTGCTTTGACAATGTCTTCAAACATCATGGGATGCCATGTGTACTCATCTCCGACCGTGATCCTTGATTCATCGAGAAGTTTTGGCAAACACTCTTTTAGATACTCAACACCAAGCTTGCTTTTTTGACGGCCTATCATCCTCAAACTGATGGCAAACCAAACATGCAAATTGTACTTTAGAGGATATGTTGTGTGCCTTTGTCAATGTCCACCATACTAATTGGGATGAATGTCTTGCAATTGCAGAATTTACTTGTAATAATTCCAAATATCCCAATCGGATTTTCTCCTTTCTTTCTTAATTTTGGCCAAGATCCGCTTGTTCCAAATTCTCTTCTTGCTCCTCCTCCGTCTCAAGTCCCTCATACTTCAACCTTCTTGACCACCACATCCCGATCTTTCCAACAAGCCAAATCTCACCTCCTTGTTGCTCAGAATCGTCGGAAATAATATGCTAACCACCATCGTCATGATCTCTCCTTTGAAGTCAGTGATAAATTCATGCCTACCCCTCCTACTTGATACCCAAGTCCTATAACACCCATTTGTGCATGTGTGTGGTATTGTGATATTTAGCTTGGTATTACAAATACTTGAGAGATATTATTTATATAGAGATAATGGATGGTTCTACATTAGTCATGATTAACTAGAGTTAGTCATAGGAAGATAGAGTGGACCTTACTTTAGAGGAAGTGGAAAAGATGAGCACCACTATTTTGGATTTTGTGTGTTGACTTGGTATTATTCCTAGGTGTTTAGCTTTGAGGAAAGAGTTGAGAACTCTTGGGCGCGCAAGTCTTTTTGTTTTAGATTCTTCTATAGTCCAAGGATGCCCATGTGAAGGAATCCTTGACTTAGTGGTTGGGTCAAGATAAGATCACATGCTAGTGGAATATGTCCATGTGAATGGATATTCCTTTCTACTTTTTGACTTTACTTAACTTTTAGTCTAGTAACTTGAGTTACTATGGTAATTAGTAACTTTGGTGTGTAACTATTTCACAAGTATATAAACAAGGGGTGAGGAGGTACTCATCATCCTTTCATTTGCAACTATCTCTCTCATTTGAGTTCTCTAGTGAGCAATGTCTTGAGTCTTGGAGTGTTAGCCTTGGAGAAGTATGATGGAGTTGGGGTTCCTTGCCTTCTTAGTCCATAGTGCGCTACCATAATATCCATTAGAGGTATATCCAGAGAGAGAGATAGGCCGGCTCACAGTTCATAAATTCACCCCTAATTGGATAAGACCTTTTGATGTCACCCAATTCATCTCTCTTGTTGCTTATCAACTTGCTTTACCTTGTCATATGCACATCCACCTTGTCTTTCACATTTCCGAGTTGAAACCCTTTGTGCCTAACCCATCTTCTTTTGCCTCTTGTGTCCAACCTCCTCTTCTTCCTCCCATCTCTATCAATGATCATGAGGAGTACAAAGTTGATTGTATCCTTGCACATCGCCACATTCATCGAGGACATCAACAACATACAGAGTACAAGGTCCTCTGGAAATTGTATCCCCTTCATGATGTCACATGGGAACCTCTTCCTCACCTCTAGAATGCATAGACGGCCATCCAAGAGTTTGAAGCTTCAATGGCGACGAGGATGTCACCAACTAGCGGTGAGGGTGTAATACCAAGAGCTAGCCATATGATCTAGATGTAAAATTTGGTTTGGTAACATCAAGAGTGATGTTAAACATGATGGTCAAAATAGATCAGATAGAAGTATCACCAAAAGGGTTCTTCTATAGGGTAAAAATAAGGTAAAAATTGAAATAGACTTGAGAACTTTAGAACCAATAGCTAGACATATGATTTAAAGGTGAAAATTGGTTTGGTAACATCTAGAAGAATGTTACACATGATAGAATAAATCAGAAAGAGGTATCACCAAAAGAGGACTCCTACTAATAGAGTAGGAACCAAAATATGCCTGAAATCTTTGAAGGCAATTTTGGAGACCTCAATTGATGAATTAGACCTCAAAAATGTGTATAAACCCCCCCCCCTCTCTCTGAATGGAGGAAAGTCTGGCCTTTACTCCCCCCTGCTTTGTTTCATTGAGAACTTTCCAATGGTACCTCACCTATGTGATTTTGAGATTCTTACAAGAAGATTCCCTAAAAGATTTCCTCTTGTCAAAGCTTGGTTGACCAACCAGATAGGACCAGGACCAACATGTCACCCATCCAAGTAGGTAATCCAAGGGTGGAGCTTGCTAACATGTCACCTATCAATGTGCCTTATCCTAGGGTGGAGCTTCCGTGGAGGAGATCCTCTTTGTCTATATAATAAAGAGAAGGTGCTCTTTTAGGGCATTGGGAGTTGAGTGAAAAATTATGTGTTTCTCATGGTGTATTTCTTCTCAGGTCTCATATCCTCGAAGCATTATAGGGGGAATATGTAACATTATGGAGTTTAGTAACGTAGTTAGTAAGGCTAACAAAGTAGAGAATAAGCCAATTAGCCCAGAATATTCCAAAAGTATCTAGGAAGCTTCTTGGGAAGCTTCTCGACTAGCTTAACTTGCACACCAAGTAGGTAGTTTCTAGAAGGAAGCTTCTAGAAGCTTCCAACTAGCTTAGCTTGCACACCAAGTAGGCAACTTCTAGAAGAAAGCTTCTTGAGAAGTTTCTTGGTTAACTTGGCTTGCACTCCAAGAACACGGGTCAAGGAAGCTTCTTGAGAAGCTTCTCAAGAGCCTTGTATGCTACCTATAAATACCAAAGCCAAAGCTCATGCTAAACATTTGGATTTTTCCCATATTCAAGTGTCCCAATATGAATTTCCATTCTACTATTTCCCTCCTTGGTATCGGCCTTTAACATGAACACTCAATTGCAAATTTGAGTTGCACTTCTAGACTAAAAATAATATTGATGTTGCAAAAAGTGGAATTTATCATTCCCCACTTTGTTTTATAGGTGAAGTTCTCAATCATTTTTCAACTAAAAGTGGTTGGCCACTCCCTTGATTCCCTATCATGCACTTAATATGTAATACCTCCTACACATATAAAACATCCTCCTTCAATGATCTTCATTACCAAGGCAAGTAACAATCCAAATGCCAATAGAGCTTCTTTGGAATGTAAACCACACTTTTTGAAGTTAAAAAGGCAATCCTTGAACTAAGTGATGGCACACTCAAATGGGTGTATAGTTCTTAACATTTATTGGCTCTAGAACAAATGGAGACTAGGGTAAACTCATTTGGCTAAATTTTGATCTTGGCCATAGTGCTTCTAACCCAAAGATCCTTTTGTATGGACATCTTTGCGCCACCATTCTTCTCCACCAAAGCCATTTACCCTTAAGCCTTCTATGGCCCAATGTAAGATTTGGCATTCTTTGTCTAATTGACCTTCTAGCTTATAATCTATACTTCAATTTTTTGGCTCAATAGGCATATGTGGCACCCACATTTTTTGTTTTTGGTAGAATTTAGGGTAAAATTAGTTAGTAGAAGTGGAAAGAGTTAGAAAAAGAGTTAGTATGTAGATTATGTCTAAATAAGTCCAAACACAAAGAGTAGAAGTAGGAATCAAATCAAAGGATATATGATCTGATCCAATGATACTTTGCATTAGAAGGAAATTGAGGATCTAAGGACTACAAACCAATCCAATCAGAGTTACTTCAGCTGAAGTAATTTGATCCATGAGAGAGAATCCAATCTGAGGATATTTTCCATCTGAATGGAAATTGGGAGATGAGCATTAATTTGAGGCCCATATCTCAATGAGTAAATGTCCAAATTTGACAATCTATGTTTTTTTGGAAGCATCTTTTCCAGATATTTTTGTTGCCACCAAAATTGCAAATTTTGGAGCTTTGTAGCTAATGTTACAAGCAAATGAAGTTTTTGGAGTATATGCAAAATACTCTGGGTTTGAAATTGAAGCTACTTGGAGTTAGAAGCTACTTTGCCTTGAAATGAAGGTGTTCAATCCAAAATACATCAACTGAAAGCAGTAGAAGAGAGCTCGGTTAGGAAAAAAGATAGAAGCTAGTGGTACAAGGCCAAGAAGGTCAAATCCAATTAGATAGCAATTACAGATTTGAAGTGCCAATTTTGTAAAAAATTATCTCTTTATATTAGTGGATGGCTGAAGTGGTTGAAGTAGTTAGCAATTTTGGTAGTTTCTATAACACCTAAGCGCTCAGGCTATTTAAGACCTCCATTCAAATTATTTTGTGTTCAGTAGGAGCATAAGATGAATAAAGCAAAGTGTTGATGAATTACTCATCATTTTTCTTAATTTTTAGTGTCTAGTGAATGTCTTTGTCTATGAATGCTTGAATAATTTTAGTGTGCAAGTGAAGGAATGTCAAATGTTGGATTATGCATCTCTAAATTCCATCTTGTGTGTTGGATCTTGAGTGGAAAACTTGTGAAGCAATGAAACTTGATGGATCCTTGGGAAATGTAGTGTTTTCATTGCTTAGGCTTTGCAAGCAAAGTCAAGACACGGGTGTAAAGTAGACTTGAATTGGAAATTGTATCTTTTAGGAAGGGTGGGATACAATTCCAAGGTGAAGTTACTTTGTGACAAAGTAGACATGCTCAAATCAACTCAATCATCACAATGAAGTTAATTTGGAAAGAAGTTGAAGAATTCTGATTTTGATTGATATTATTACTTCTACAAGGTTCCTACTTGGTGGTTGTTGTGATCTTTTGGGTGTTTCTTCTACCCAAAAATTTTAAGATGTAACCAAAAAAGTTGTTATGTTACTTTTACTTTGTATTTGAACATTCTTGACATGTATCTTTATGGAACAAACAATTACTTACCCATTGCTACAATTGGATACTTTATGCATTGTCATAGCACAACCAAGAACAATGTTATATTTAACAACTTCCTCTTTCACTATTGTAGTAACCTATCCTTTCCTTACAAATAAAGATGAACTTAAAAGAAAAAAACTAATGCAAAATTGTGGCACCACAGTCCTACCGTACATCTTTGGTCCATTTTTGCATCATCATCTACATACTAATTGCCATCTATAAGGTCACCAAGTCCTTCCACTGATCCATTATCATTTGCAAAACAAAGAGTTTGGTGACATTCCACTATGTGATTTAGGTAGAACTCTCTCACATCAAGGCAAACATATGACCACAACAAGCAAAATGCTCCTCCAATGATAAGTATTGCAAACTTACCACTCATTAAAACTAGCAATATTGCTATTTCAATGACATAACTAAGGTGCCTACCCTTTGTGTTAATAGTTTTTTTTTATTAATTTTGACTTTTTCTGTGAGGAAGTACTAGTTTATCCTACAATTTTGGTATGAAAACCTATAGATAGTGCATTCTTTGGAGTTGTGCCTCTTGAGCCAACAACCAAAATGATAGATTCTCAGTTGGAGGAATATCTAAAGGAAGAATGCAAGAAACTGACTTGTGACCAAAGGATGCTTGAAAGAAAATAGTTTGAGGGAGAAGGACTTCAATCCAAATATTTCTATATAGCATGACATTTGACTCGAAAGCACTTTGCTTGACAACCAAAACTCAGCCAAATGAGTTTGCCCCAACTACACTTCTTTCCAAACCCAACACATGGCAAGCACCATACACCAATTTTAATGTACCACCGATAGATTCAAGGACAACCACTCCAATTCAAGAAGTGTGGTTTGCATTCTAAGGAGGAATGTTAGTATTGGCCCAATTTTCTCATTGGACCATCGGAGGAAAGTGATGGTTTGTATCACTTTCCTCCGATGCAAGCAATACTTGGCATTGAATGAGTGACAAGGAAAAAGGACAAACCAACCACTTTTTGACTAAATAATTATTGAAGACTCTGCCTATAAAAAAAAGAGGAGAATGGTCATTTTTACCTTTTTCATTACAAGTGATCTTTTAAGCACAAACCTATCCCAAATTCAATCATTCAATGTTGTAGTTTTCTAGTCTTTGAACCCAAAGCGACTTTTGCTTTTGTTCCTTAGCATTTGAGAGAAAGGTTTTTGTTCAAAAACCCATGAGGAAGGCACTAAAATCCATCCTCCAAAGCTCAATAGTGAATTCTTGGGTGGTGTATTGTAGGAGAAATTTGATTCAAAGCAAGCATATGGGTTTTCTTGCTCTAGGGTTGGATGCAACAGATTTCAAAATCATCCATGAGATGATGAGCCAAAAGGAGAAGAATATTGAGGACCTAAGAGTGAATCCCATGTGCTGGATAAAGTATAATTAGAAGAATTTCCTTGGTTTGATGCAGGCCTAACAGGAGCAATAACAATCAATACCTAAGTTCTATGATCAAGAGCTAAATCAAGAGATGAAGTACACTTTTGGGAATGTCACAACTGCAACAATGATTCTCAAGTTCTTAGCTATAAGGACCTAGCTTAGCAAGCAATTGTAGAAGTGGTTATGAAGTTTTTTTGTTGTAAATAGATGTTGTACTTAAAAAATACCCAATTCATCTTCTTCAACAAGACGTACAAAGGTAAACTTGTGAATTAGGCTTGCATGTTCTATTTACAGGCTCAGATCCTTCACCAAGACTTCTTGGAGGAGAGAAGAGCCACTTACCTAGCCCTATTTGTGATCCATTTCTACATGGGTCTCAATTTATTAAATGAGGAGGAGTGCAAGAGATTCCATACTGCTGATTACTTTGCTTCTCAACCAGACGGGAGTCGATGATGAAGAAATATCAAGAGGTGGATGCAAGATTTTCTTGGATAGGCAATTTCATGCCTATGGACAAAGAGGTGATGATTACTAAGGCCAAGTAGAAATGAGCATCACCAACCCAGGCTGAACACCAACCAAGAAGCAAGCAAAAAAGAGCCTTCCAGTCATCAAGGTGACCTTTGAAACCAAGGAAGAAGAAAAGTTTGTTTGGAGGAAGAGACTGAGGAAGACAAAGAAGGTTCCTTCACTTTGTAGCCAAAGCATGAAGAAGAAGAATAGTTTGAGGATGCCCAATCTACCCCCAAACTTCCAATGACAAAAGAGGCAAAAGAAGGTAAGGATCAAGGTGATGAGGTAGATGAAGTGTAGGAAGGAGTAACCAGACAAGAACTCAAACTTCTCAATCATCATCTTTGGAGAAGAAGGATGCCTAGGCACTTATAAGAAAAAGAGGAACTTCAGTCTATAGTCCAAGATGTCATTTGACATATAACACTCATTGATACATGTATGCTCTATATGGATATTAAGTTTAATATTGCAAGTAGTTGAGAAATATACTCTATATGGAGTTTAGCTAAGCTTGTACATTAGTCATGATCAACTAAAGTTAGTCCTAGCTAAGAAAAAGGTGACCCTATTCTAGAGGAAGGGAAAAGAGTGAGCATCAATATTTTATCTTCTAGTGTATTGACTTGGTCTTATTCTTAGTTATTTGGCTTTGAGAAAAGAGTTGAGAACTCTTGGGCTCACAAGCTTTGTTGGTAAGTATTTTTCTCTACTCCAAGGATAGTTCATGTGAATGGTAAGACCACCTACCCATGGGCTTATTACCTTGTGTATGGATTTTCCTTTTTGACTTTTAACTTTATATGACTCTTAGCCTAATACATTGAGTTACTATGGTAATCCATAATTTTGGTACATAAATTTTTCACAATTATATAAGCTACGGGTAAGGATGTACTCATCATCCCTTCATTTACAACTATCTCTCTCTCTCATTGAGTTCTCTAGTGAGTAATGGCTTGAATCTTGGAGGTGCCTTGTGATGGAGTTTTGTTCTTTGCCTTTTAGTCCATGGCGTGCTACCCTAATAGCCATTGGAGGTTCATCCCAAGTGAGAGATAGGTTGGCTCACATGCACAAAGATAAGGATTTGGCAAAACATGAAGAAGAGATAAATGTTGAAGCAAAGGAGACTCCATTGCAGATTTTAGAGGAAATGAAAGTCATTGTTTTGCACAAAAGGAGGAAGGATCAAGCCAAATCACTACCAACTAAGTTTTGGGAGTGGAAGTAGACCTACTTTGTTGTTCATTTTGTAGGGCCATTTTTGCAATTAATGGAACTCTTGCTACCACAATCCAACATGAGTGTCCAAAGATCATGGATTATACTACCTTGGTGTGGAGGATGCACAAGGAAAGCCCAAGAAAGCAAGCTCTAGGAGGAAATGACACAAAGCCAAAAATTGCTACAAGGAAGAAGTGAAGAGGTGAACTCCTTGGTACAAGAGTTGTTTGAAGAGAAGAACCAAAAGGCCTCTCTTGCCTCCATTCACCAAAATTAGGAGAAGGAATTGAGCAAGGTGCATTTGGAGTTGGACCAGCTGAGGATGGAGAAGAAGGACAAGGAGCTCAACTATGAAAAGCTCTAAGCTCAAGATGAGGAGGTACAAAGCTTGTACCAAGAGCTAAACAATACCAAGGTAAAGAATACAACTTTGGATCTCTAGATGCTTGAGTATTGGAAGGAGGTAGCCTACAATTGGAAGCCCAAGTGAAGGAGTTGGCTTTGGCTCTAGAAAGGGGAGTGGAACTCAAGCAAAGGCACAAGATGGCCAAAGAAGACTTTTAGGCAAAGTGCCTACAGATCAAAGAGAAGAAGGAGGAAGAACTCCAATAGGTAGAAGAAGTCCGTTGGTAGTTTGTGGAGATACTACAAGAAGAAGCCAAAGCAAGAGCTAAGAATTGCTAGATCCATGAACTGCAATTTCAAGAACATAAGCTTAAAGTGAGAACCTACAATGAAGAGAAGATGGACCAGCTTGCTCTTTGGCTTCAAGGTCATGTTGATCAAAAGTTCAAAGAAGTGCAAAACTCTTACATGTTGAAGATCATTGTCTATTAAGAGTGCACCAAAGAAGTCCTTCAACAATTGCAAGGCAAAGGATTTTCTTCCTAGCAAATTGTGGAGCCAAAGACAACCAAAGTACCATAAGGAACCATAGTGTTGGATTATTGTATATTCTTTGATCTTTTCCAATAATTGTATATAGGCTCTATTAGTTACTTACAAGAACTCCCAACCCATCCTCTTAGATGTTTAAGTTCTTTGTAAGTTTGTAAATTAGGAACTAGGCAGAAGGCTTTGGCCCAATAGAATTTTGAGGAGAAAGTCATTTGGCCAAGTTTTCATACAAATAACCTTTTAATGCAGTAACTTAGGTAGGCATTCATTACTTGCAGTGCATGTGCTGGGGAACAACTAACACCTTTCCTTGCACATTTTTTAGAGGCTTAATTAAGCAATTAGAGTAGGACAAAGGATAAATTAAGATAATAATTGGTGGCAGTGGAGTAGTTAGGTTTGGCAAGGAACCCGCCTAGTCATCCAAGACCCTTTGTGGCAAAGTGGAGTTGTAGTAGGAAATTGTACATAAGGCTTTGGCCAATTATGAACAAGTCCACTTTTCCATACAACTTTGTACCACACCAAAGTCCAATTTGATCAATCTATATTCATCTAGTGTCTAGCTTCAAATGCACTTGCTAGTGTAGAGGGGTGAATCTTGCTAAAGAATTGCATTTGTTTAATCCAAGAGGAAGGGTTGGCAATTGGAGTCGAAATGTGGAGGGTGGCCCAATGATGGGTTTGATTGGTCCTAACTACCATCAATAACACAAAATTGAAACTTTGGGATATTTGCTTGCCAATTAAGCCCCTTTGGTGGTGTGTCTTTGGGGAAGGGTATAACATGCTATCAAGGTTGGTGGCTTTGGGGCAAAGTTAACTTCAAACGCAAAATGCACCATCACCTTCAAGGTAACTTTGGCTACAATTAGTTTTGAGAGTGATTTATGATATTTTCAGGTTTCTATAGAATGCCACAATAGATTCCTATACTCGCATACTAGGAGTGGTTTTTGCTCAAGAGGTTAAACAGCAACCAATAAAAAGAACTACAACTTCTGACTTTCCCTTCACTTCTAGCCAATTTTGACTTATATCCGTATGGGATCTACTTGTTCTTGCCATTTTACTATCGGTACATCAACATTGGGTTGTTATAATAACAATGCTATATGTTGGGGAGATATTTTACCAATTAATGGCCTTATTTTTACTCTCACATAACAAAATCACTTGAATTTGACATTATAACAAAATTATATCACCCATCCAACCTCCATTATTCTAGCTTTAGTTAATACATTTTGTACTACCTTTGCTAATTTTTGGACTCATATAGCTTGTCTTAAGTAGGTATGCTTTGCCTTGGACTACCTACTAATTAGCTTCATGACCAAAATCTCCTTTATTCCCATATCTTGAGTAGTGTTGTAGTCTATTCTAATATGGATATGCTTCATTTTCATTCTCAATCATCACAAGACAATGGGATCATCATCACATGTGCAAAGAAATCTATGCAAAGTTTATCAATAGGTTTGCCCAAGCAGCCAATGTTGTTTTATTCTGGGCCATCATCTTTGCAGATGTGTTTTGAAAAGTTATTCTGTGGTGTCCAACAAACAAGTAGTTTGTTTCAACAGCTAGAATGTCATTCTTGGAAGTCAACTTATAGCCCAACTCTCCAAAATGGTGAACGTGGGAGGTTTCTATACCCCTGTCTTGAAACAAATATTCCAAGAAGGATTTCTTTGTATAAAACGTTTTGTCTAAAGACTTTGGTTTTGCAGCCAGTCTTCTCTCTATGACAAACTCAAACCGGAATAATATAGACACTTAGTTATTGTGAGAGGATGCAATGATCTTCTCAAAGAGCTACATGCAGAATAGAAGGAAGAGTTTATGAAACATAGATCTGGAATATCCAGAGCAGAATAGGCAATATGGTGAAATGGACTAAAGAATGGAGAGGAACACACGGCTCAACATGTATTATAGAGCAGACCGGACCATATGGCTTGAGGACAGAACAAAATTGCAAAACAGACCAACAATAGCAAGAGCAGTAAATCAACCAATGTTGATAAGGATATAGATTTTAATATCTACATTTAGTATAGCTTCAGATGGTACGGGCAGAAACCACAGCCCCGCATTACCTTTTAAGGATTAGTTTAGCATTATGAATCATGTGTAGATTTCTAGGAGATCCAAGGGTTGGCAAACCTTGGGATCCCAAAACATTACTTATCCAACAAACAAACAAAAAGTTGTTTCTCAAAGTATTTTGTGTTTGTGCTCATTGAGTTATGTTTGTCTCTTGTATAAATGATTTATTATGCCTTAAGTAGTGTCCTCTGGTTAAGTACTTCACTATCCAGAAGGCTAAATTCTGATGTTGTATTTAATTCGGGCCCTTTTCAATAGTTCGTGTTACTTCTTAAGGGGAAAGAGTCTTTTGAATCTAATGTTGTACAAATTTGATTAAGAAAAAAAAATTGAGCTTCTTTTAGACGTGTGTAGGTAGATTATAGATAACTGAAATTTTGCTACAAATCAAATAAATTCGAGTTTCAATGAGACAAGTGTCGAAAAGTGTAAATGAGTCTCACTTTAACAAATCAAAGAAATTCAAGTTTCTTTTGAAACAAGTGTGAAGATGGAGATTTTGAAGTTTTGACATACCTATTATTGTAAATATTATTATTTAATATTAAATTATTAGTTAAAAATTGGAGATTAGAGTGAGTCAAAGATGTCTGATTGTTAGAAATTGCTAGTCAACTTGGGTTCTAGAAGAACGAATTGCCCAAATTTGCTAGTCAAATTTGATGTAAAATTCAAAATAATGGTCAGATTTACTTAATTAGGAATTTGGATTTTCAGAGGTAAAATTTAACTAAGATATCCCAAATTGGTGAGGATTTTAAAGTGACAACAAATTTTACGCAATTAGTGATTTAGAGTTGACAAAAATCAGATTCTCTTTGACTAGGATGTTAGAGTGAAAAAAATGGATCAGATTTGGACTTTTAGAAGTTTTGAGGCACAACGAACTAAAGAGTACAAAAGGATAGCTCATGACACCAGTGAATATGAAACAAAACGATTATGGTTTGATGGAAATCAAGCTTTTATATTTGGTGGAGATCATGCAATCATGTTTGATTGAAATCATACATCATACTGGTGGGTCAGCCAATATTGCCATCTAAGTCTGTACTTTTTATTTTGTATCACGGTAAGAGATTTTTTTTCTCGTTAGATTTTGGGGCTTAGCTAGCCTAAACAACAGATAAATGATAGCTTTATTAAAAAACAACCAACCGTTCATCAAAGTTGTTTATTTGAAACCGAGCCTCGTACTAGCAGAAATTGGTCTCCTCCTCTATGAAAGTAGAGGCAGTAGAGGCGGGGAGCTTGTAATACTCCGAGGACAAGAGAAGAGAGAAAACACAGATTGCACACTCAAACATTTGATGCCCCAAGGGAGCACCTTCTCTTTATTATATAAACAAAGAGGATCTCCTCCAAGGAAGCTCCTCCATAGGATTAGGGACATAGATAGGTGACATGTCAGCAAGCTCCACCCTTGGATTACTTACTTGGATGGGTGACCTGTCTAGTCTAGGTCCTATCTGGTTGGTCAAACAAGCTTTGACTGAAGGGAATCTTTTAGGGAATCTTCCTGTAGGAATCTCATAATCACATGAGTAAGGTACCATTGGAAAGCTCTCCACAAGACAAAGCAAGGGTGGAGGGAAGGCCAGCCTTTCTTCCATTGGGGGGGGGGGATTTGCACATTTTTGAGGCCTAATTCATCCATTTAGGCCTCCGAAATTGCCTTCAAAGATTTCAGGCATATTTTGTTTCCTACTCTATTAGTAGAAGTCCCCTTTTGGTGATACCTCTTTCTGATCTAGTCAGTCCATCATGTGTAACATCCTTCCAGATGTTACCAAACCAATTCTCACCTTTCAATCATATGTCTAGCTATTGGTTCTAAGGTTCTCAAGTTTATTTCAGTTTCTGCCCTATTAGTAGAAGTACTCTTTTGGTGATACTTCTATCTGATCTATTTTGACCATCATGTATAACATCATTCTAGAAGTTACCAAACCAAATTTTGCATCTAGATCATATGGCTAACCCTTGGTATTATAGACCTCCCTCCTTTTAAGACGTAATGTCCTCGTTGCGCAATTGTTGCTCAAATGCTTGTACCAACACCGGTGCATGTGCCAAATTGGCAACGGGTTCCCAGGTTGCTTCATAGAAGGGGTAACCTTTCCATTGTACTAGATATTCCACCCGCAGACGGCGAGTACCACGCATGCATTTTTGGAGAATCCGCTCCACTTCATATTCCTCTGTGCCATCAATGAGTGTCGGACAAGGTCTAATGTCTTGTGTGGAAGGACCTTGGCCTGATCGGGGAGCATATCTGCCTAGTAGGGAGACATGGAACACTGGATGGATCTTCATGTGTGGTGGTAGCTCAAGGTGATAGGCCACAGCGCCAATGCGACAAAGAATTGAGAAAGGCCCAATAAAACGAGGTTTGAGCTTACAAGATCCAACTAATGTGAGGTTGGTTGTCGATAGCTAAACTTGATCCCCAACATTGAACTCCATGTGCCTACGGTGTGCATCAGCATATTGCTTTTGTTGATTTTGCACAATCTGTAACCTATGCTTGGCGCTCTCCACACCTTGTTGGATTCTAGAAACAAATGTGTTGACTGCATCAACCTTGGTAGTCACTGGACGGATCTTCATCAAGCTAAAAGGTGTGAAGGGATGCTCACCATACATGAGGAAGAACAGAGTGACCTGGGTGGAGGCATTCACTAAATTGTTGTAAGTGAATTCCACCAACGGTAGTAGGGTGTCCCACCTCTCTTGCTCTTCTAAGGTGAAATCACGTAACATGTCTTCAATCGTGCGATTAGCCCGCTCTGTTTGGCCATCTGTTTGTGGGTGGTAAGCTGTAGACATGGACTTGGTTTTGAAGAAACCAAAGAGTGTTTGCCAAAACAAATTGGTGAATTGTGTGCCTCTATTGGTGATGAGTACTCTAGACAAGCCATGGGGAGCAAAGATTACATCTAAGTATAGTTGAGCTAGTTGTGGAGCGGTCACCTCCTTGGTGGTAGGGCATACATGAATCATTTTGCTGAGCCGGTCCACAAAGACCACAATGGAGTCAAACCCTGAGGTGGTCTTGGGTAATTCGCAGACGAGATCCATACTCACTTGTTCCCAACGTTGGGTAGGAGTGGAGAGAGGTTGAAGGAGCCCTGCATGAGCTTGATTAGAGGCTTTGTTCTGTTGACAAAGTAGGCAGCTACGCACATAGTCCATCATGTTGTTGCTCATCTTGGGCCAATAATAATGGCGCTTGATTGCATCCAAGGTCTTTTCTACTCCGACATGAGCTGCAATGGCCAAATCATGACATTCCGCTAGAATGGTGGTGCGTAAGTCAGGGATATTTGGGATCCATAATCTGCCATCCCAAAAGGTGAGTCCTTGGGTGCTAGTGACACCTTTGGAAGATTGCACTTCTACAATCTATGGATCAGTTTTTGTAGCAGCTAGAATCTCTTGCCAGAATTCAGGGTTAATCTTAACCTCTACCACCAAGTTGTTGGCCATTGGCATACGGGTGAATGCATCTACTAGTTGTTTCTTACCTTCCACGTAGGTGATTGTCATGTTGAAGCATTTTTGCCACTTTGCCCACCGAATTTGGTGATGAGATAGATCCTTCTACGTCTTGAGGTAGACTAGAGGTTTGTGGTCTGTCTCTACTACAAATGCCTTCTCGCCCAAGTAGTGCTTCCAATGCTTGGTTGCTAGAACGATGGCCAGCTCTTCTTGTTCTATGGTGTGGTAGTTGCGCTCTGCCGGTAACAACTTTTGAGAGAAATATGCAATTGGATGCCATCCATCATGCCACTCTTGTTGTAGGACTGCTCCTATTGCTACGCCTGATGCATCTGTAGCCAACTTGATTGGACGTTTTGGGTCATACCACTTGAAGATTGGTGCATGTAGCAAGGCGGCCTTCAATTCTTGAAAGGCTTGTGCGGTCCTCCATGTCCACTTCTTCCCCTTGCCAAGTAGTGTCGTTAAAGGCTGTGCAACCTTGGAGAAGTCCTTGACAAATCTACGATAGAATCCCGTCAACCCCAAGAAGCTCTTAAGTTGAGTCTGATCTTCTGGGGCACTCCATTTTTGAATGACCTCTATTTTATCTATCAATACTTGAATGCACTCTGCACTTACTCTATGCCCTAAGTAGTCTACTTCAGACCTGCCAAACTCACACTTTGAGATTTTGGCGTACAACTGATTCTATCTTAGAATCTGGAGGACCTCTCGTAGATGTTGTTTGTGTTCTGTCATCGTGCTACTATATACTAAGATATCATCCAAGAAGACGATAACAACTTATCCAAGTATGGATGAAATATGTCATTCATTAGGCTCATGAAAGTGGCAGGCGCATTGGTGAGGCCAAAAGGCATCACAAGATACTCAAAGTGGCCATACTTGGTTCAAAAGGCAGTTTTGTACACATCCTCCTTTGCAATTCGGATTTGATTATAACCGCTCCGCAAGTCCAGTTTGGTGAAGTATCTCGCTCCATGGAGTTGATCAAATAGGTCATCCATGCAAGGTAAGGGGTATTTGTTCTTCACTATTTGTTGATTGAGACCTCGATAGTCAATGCACATATGCATTGTACCATCCTTCTTCTTCACAAACAAGATAGGGGCCCCATATGGTGATACGCTAGGTTGGATGAACCCTTTCTGTAGCATCTCCTCAATTTGAGTCTTACACTCCTCCAACTCATGAGGTGATAGGCAATATGGGGCCTTACAAGTAGGTGTCTTCCCTGGGAGTGTCTCTATTTTGTGATCTACTCGCCTTTTAGGTGGTAATCTTGAGGGTAGATCATCGGGAAAGACATCTTGAAACTCATCCACCACATCCTTCAATTTCTCAGGAATTTGTCCATCGAGTTGTGCACTCTGGACTTCTCTTATTAGACGCATAAAACATCTATCGGTCTTAAAGACAGTTGTCGTTCCTACGACATATAGAGGCAATTTCTGCCTGTGTGATTTTTCTTTAACCCCAATGATTGACCATTGGTGGGTTCTCACTACTTTCTTCCTCCAATCCACCATTGGGTTGTACTGCTCCATCCATGGCATGCCTAAAATTGCATCATAACTGGCTAACTGTATCACTCGCCACTCAATTACTTCCTGATATTCTCCTATAGAGAGGGTTACCCGTCTAGGTAATGATTCAATCCTCTTTGTTTGCCCATTTGGTAACTCTACTTCTTCACTTCCATCTCTCTCTAGATCCATTCCCAATCTTATTGCTACAGAGCGAGACAAGAAATTCTCTGTTGCTCCTGGATCTATTAATACTCTTACTTGATTACCTTCTAGGATTCCATTCACGACAATCAATTGTGAGGTTGCCATTCGGGATCTTTGCGCATTATTCTTCTTCTTTCCCTCGCTTTTCTGCTTCCTTATTGAGCCAATAAGGCCGCAAGGTACATTTACTAGCGATCTTCATTTTCCGAAGTGGTTTCTACCTCCTCCTCTTCAATGTGCCTCTCCTATGTTGTTCAAAGATTGCCTGTACGGAGGCCGAGGGCCTCTAGGGAAACGAGTGCAACAATTGGTAGATATGTGCCCAATACGGCCACAATTGTAACAATGGCGTTGTTCTCCTTGAGTCCCTTCTCCTCGTGGGACTCCATCTCTTCGTTCTTCTACCCGTCTCCGCTCCCCTTGAAGAGGCCGTGCTCCTCGATCCCGGAATCGAAGATTGCCCAATTCCATCGAAACTGGTCCACCCATGTGTGGCATTTCTGCCCGATAATGTTGAGGTGGAACTACTCCTTCACCTCCACCTAATGCTCCTGCTATTCTCTACGCACAAACAATGGCTTCAAATATCGTGTGAGGGTTTTGCACCATGACTTCTTGGCGAATCCGCTCTTTCAACCCTCATTTGAAATTGTCAAGAGCCTCTACTGGACTCATGTCGGTAATTGCAACTTGTAGATCCAGAAATGCCTCCACATACTCTTGTACGCTATTCTTCTGTCTCAATTCTCATAGTCGGGTTTGAGCCATCTGCACAAAATCCATCGATTGGAAATTCTTGAGCAGTCCTTCTTGCATTGCTATCCATGTGACCTCCCTTCTCTCGACCAGCATGGATCATTCCCAAGCATCATACCATATGAGCGCTTTATCGGTCAAGTACCCACATGCAAACACGCCTGCAGCATGCTCTGTGATCTCTGTTGAGAACAATCAGAAATATTGATTCATCCCCAAGATCCAATTTTCCACTACTCCCATCGTACGCTGCCCCTTGTAAGGCTCAATGTTGCAGGTCTTCTTCATCCGGAGTAGCAATGTGGCTTCATCGTTGATAGGGTTTGTAGGCACGGGTGCCTCTCCAAGTACTTTGGTCGCAGGTACTGGGTTTTGAGACGGCTCTTCTCCTTGCATGGCTTGATCGTTCTTGAGGATCTGCACTTGACTTTGTAATGTCTCCATGGTCATCTTAATCTCTTGAAATTCATTCAGTATTCCTTGCATTCCTTGCACTAGCTCTTGCAACTGCAGATCCATGGTTCCTGCAACACCCAATTGCTAACGTCTACTTCAATACAGAGTCAATATAATCACTCTGGAAGGCACACGAACTATTGGAACTACCATTGGGACCTCAGAAGCTATCACTCGTTGATAATACTCCTCACCAAAATTCCTAACCACAAAATTTCTAAACATCACTTTCGGCCTCACTACATAACGGATTTCTACTTGAGTGTTGAAAGGAAGAGGATTTGGGACATTCATATCCATTTTATCATAATAGAATATAGATCGTCAAATCCCACTCTCTATCATATATCACCATAGGTAGAATCACCGGGTTTGGTGAGTTCATCACTCTGTCCATGAATTCCGTACCAAAGTGATAAACTAGCGATACCCTCATCTGCTCACGCTGGATGTACATAACCTTGATGTGGAATGGGTTTGAAAATGGAAAGCTAGGTGCGGGAAATTGTCCCCCCTGCGCATCCATCCCATCCGCTCTCTAAAGCCCTTCCTAAGTCTAGCGATTACTCTATGTTCTCCACCTCAAATTACTCAGTTTCAGTCGTTCGTGTTATTCCAAGAGGGGTGATCCACTCTCTTGGACTAGAACACTCGCTCTGATACCATTGTAATACTCCAAGGACAAGAGAAGAGAGAAAACACAGATTGCACACTCAAACATTTGATGCCCCAAGGGAGCACCTTCTCTTTATTATATAAACAAAGAGGATCTCCTCCAAGGAAGCTCCTCCATAGGATTAGGGACACAGATAGGTGACATGTCAGCAAGCTCCACCCTTGGATTACTTACTTGGATGGGTGACCTGTCTAGTCTAGGTCCTATCTGGTTGGTCAAACAAGCTTTGATTGAAGGGAATCTTTTAGGGAATCTTCCTGTAGGAATCTCATAATCACATGAGTAAGGTACCATTGGAAAGCTCTCCACAAGACAAAGCAAGGGTGGAGGGAAGGCCAGCCTTTCTTCCATTTGGGGGGGGGGGGGGGATTTGCACATTTTTGAGGCCTAATTCATCCATTTAGGCCTCCGAAATTGCCTTCAAAGATTTCAAGCATATTTTGGTTCTTACTCTATTAGTAGAAGTCCCCTTTTGGTGATACCTCTTTCTGATCTAGTCAGTCCATCATGTGTAACATCCTTCCAGATGTTACCAAACCAATTCTCACCTTTCAATCATATGTCTAGCTATTGGTTCTAAGGTTCTCAAGTTTATTTCAGTTTTTGCCCTATTAGTAGAAGTACTCTTTTGGTGATACTTCTATCTGATCTATTTTGACCATCATGTATAACATCATTCTAGAAGTTACCAAACCGAATTTCGCATCTAGATCATATGGCTAACCCTTGGTATTACAAAGCTGCGGGAGAGTGTGGAGACGGGAGAGGAGAGGGAGAGTTGCAAGACAATTTCGATAATTTCTGAGGGCTCTCTAGCATGTAGCATCCAATTGAATAGTCTATTCTCTTCTTTTTTTCAATTTCGGTTCCATTAGCACCTAGATTGAAGACTATGGAGAATAGAGGAGAAATTTATGAAGATTTTTAGCTTTTTTTAGGGTTTAGAGTGATCATTATACATTGAGAGTGATGGGTTGGGAATATTCATTTCCAATCTCTTGGTTTTTTATGATTAAGTTCCATGGGAATTTAGTTTTAAAATTTTGGAGAGGGAAATTGAAAGTTATGAGAGCTTATAGATTTTAGGGTTTGGAGAGATTGTTTTCTAATGTGAGTTGGGATGCGAGGGGTTGTGGTTTTGCGAATATGGTGAGTTATGGAGAGGAGCAGCATGTGTTACTATCACTATTCTTGTGCTAGCCATGGCTACACCTTCCCATGAGGGGTCACCTAGAGCGGGTCGGGATACACCATGCCCGGTGTGTCACCGATGCTTTACCTCGCAAGGGGTAAAGACCCATGTGTGAAGGATGCACAAGGACTATGATTGGACCACTTGGGATGCACATGTGAGACAAGCAACCACATAGATAGCAGTGATACTCAAGATTACGCACGCTTCTTCTATACCTTTGTTGATCATTCCAGGGATACAGATCGAGTCGAGGGAGTGGTTAGCTTCTCAGACGGGTTGTATTTTAGGGTTATTTGAGACTAGTTTTCCATGTCCACCTCTATTCCATAGGCTACACCGCACACTCCATGATGAGGCTAGACAAATTTTTTGCCTACCACAAGATCGTTTGGCATATGATCCCTTGGACGAGTTAGCGTGGTTCTTATTCCTCCTACTCCCTCGATGGTGTCTTTGTTATGCTAGAGGGGGACGTGTAGGGCATAAAGAGGTGGTGGCTAGATTTTGTCGATTCCGAGCAAGAGATTGGGCAGCCCTTCAGGAGGATTCTGTTAGGGCTACACAATTTAGGAGACAGGCATTGCCACAAGATACCACAAATTCCACTCGATTACGATGATGTAGGACATTAGGTCAGGCGGGAGAGTTTAGTAGAGCAGCATGAGCGTTGCACCCTTTGTCTATAGCGAGTCCTACTGATGAGACCATCTCTTTCCTATTCTCATTGCATCTTATAGCAGTAGAAGGACTACCACTAGAGGTCTTAGATTATCAGCCTGAGCAGCCTTTATGTCTTGATAAGTCACTATTTGCACAAGCATTGTGCACTACCCCTTGCCTTTCCTCAGGTGGCTTGTCAGGGATGGTTTATGAGCACCTTAGAGATTGCTTCCAAGCAGATGATCCTTCTAGTGGTTTTACCGAGTTGTTTCATGTGGCTGCAACAGTAGCAATAGTAGACATTCCTATGTCTGTTAGTCGGGTGTTAGGTGCTAGTCAACTTCTCACAATGGAGAAGGACACAGGAGGCATTAGACCAATTGCTATTGGAGAGATCTTTTTGTGTTTGGTCAGTCGTACCATTGTCCTTCAGCATTGTTCTCACTTTTGACAGCACCTTAGTCCACATCAGTTTGGAGTAGCTACACCTGGAGGATGTGGGGCTATATCTCTAGGCATTAGAGCACTCCTAGATATCCATCCGGAGTGGGTTGTCCTACAGGTGGATGTTGAGAACACTTTTAATAGTATCTCACGTGCATCAATCTTTAGAGAGCTTAGGGAGGCTGGTGGATCCTTGGCAAGTCTCATTCCTTTTGTGTGGTCTTTTTATAGCTCTCCTACTTTCCTTTACTACCAACATGGTGGTTCACAAGAGGGAGTCACCATCTTGGAGTGAGTTGTTCGTACACATTAGGGAGATCCTTTGGGGGGGCCTTTATTTGCCATGGCTCACTTTAGAGCTCTCCTATCTACTACTTTGGCCATGCCAGGTTGTGTATTTCCCTCCTTGGCAGATGATACACACATCGTAGGCCTTGTAGATCAGATTAGGCAGGCCTTTGACTACTTGACTACCAAGCTACATCTAGTAGGCTTGAGAGTCAAGGTGTCAAAGTGTAGGGCATGGTCCCCTTTAGGTATCCCTCCCCACCCTGAGCTTCCAGAGAGGTGTATCACATCCACATATGGACTTCTTGTTCTTGGAGTGCCAGTAGGATTGGAGGATTTTGTCACACGCTTCTTGGACGCTGCACTTGCAAAGGATGTTCTCCATGTGGATGACCTTCCATTACTAGGAGATCCGTAGGTGGCATTTGGTATACTCTCTTCCAGTATTGCTCGTCGACCATCCTACCTCATCCATACAATTCCCCCCTCACCGTCCTTCCTATCATGTTTGAGAGCATTTGATAGGAGGATTATGGGAGTCTTTGGTGATATTATTGGACCAGGGACTTTTGAGTGTGTGATAGGGGATTTGGCACGTAGACAGACGGCTCTACCAATCTCATGTGGTGGGGTTGGCTTGCTTTCTATGGAGGAGATTGCACCTATAGCATTTTTGGGTAGTTGTGCTCTCTCAGCACCCCTACTTTCCTCTCGTCTTGTGGTTGCTGATAGGCCAGTTTTGGAGACCTATGTGACAGAGGTGGAGGGAGGATCATTTTCTCTCTAGGTGTTATTGCGGCAGACAAGAGATGGTTTATCCCCACGAGCACGAGAGGGTTTTCCACCATTTGCTTCACTATTGTCAGATTGGACTAGAGGTCTATAGTCTTCCTTGATGGAGCGACAGTGTGAGCATATGCTACATTCTCTCTGAGTTGACTCGTCCATTCCTCAGGCTACTAGAGCACGTCTATGCTCTTGCTCCGGCAAGGGTGTAAGCTCGTGGATCCTAGCTCGACCGTGCATTAGGGCTTTCCGACTCGCACCGGCTACTTTCTCTACAGCGATGAGGTTTTTCTTAGGTTTGGTCCACACATCTGCATCTTCACTACTCACTTGTGAGTGTGATTCTACACTAGATGCAGCGGCGGTCCACATGACACGGTGTCCTTTCGGAGGACAGAGTATAGCTACCCATGACGCCATTAGAGACATAGTGTTTGCTATGGCGTGAGAGAGTGGATACTTGGCTTGGAGGGAGCATTCGTATGCTTTGTAGACAACATGTGTCAGGGCAGATTTATACTTGGTCCGAGATGATCAGGTGACAATAGCGGATGTATGGTCACAGACCCTACGCAAGATACAGTTTCGGAGGGAGTGATTACACATCCACCTGGATGGGCGGCGAGTGCAGCAGCAGGTCGCAAGGTCTCCAAGTATAGGGGCATGCAGCGAGGTCACCTCTTTGTTCCTCTAGCCTTGGAGTTATATGGAGCGATGGACACGGCATTTAACACGTTTGTCAGGGAGTGCGCGAGAGCTTATCATGTTAGGCCTCAGGGGTACCACTCTCACTCTCATACTTTGTAGCATATTTTAGACAGCGTGTGTCCATTGCATCTACAGAGGGCAGTGGCTGGTGCAATCCATAGGAGAGCAATCACATTAGGTGATGTTTCTTCAGATGTTCCAGTTGTGTGTAGACCGTACGACTTGCATAGCTCTGATATCTTAGGTGCGGTAGGGCAGATTTCTCATACAGACTCTATTGGTGCTTAGCCCAATGTTACCTTTTTTGCCTCTCCCTTGTACGGGCTTGATGGGGTCTTCCCATCCTTCATTTTTCCTACGCGGTCGCCTTTTCCTCTATGAAAGTGGGGACACTTTATAACCGGCCGTGTAGAAGTAACACATACAACAAAGTCTCATTAAGAGTGAGTTACTTTATGACCGTGCAGAATAGTCACTCACTAGAAGATACTTACGGAGTCAATTTATCACCCTATTAAGAACGCAGCCATCCACCGAAGTATTTTATTTGAGACCAAAGCCTTAAACTCGCATAAACTCGTCCCCTCCTCATTGCGAAAAGGAGTTGCTCTATGACCGACCCTGTAGTAGTAAACACCGTCTCCTGGATAAACACTTACAACATAGTCTCCTGAAAAAAAGAATTACTCTATGACGGTGTAGAAGCAACACATACAGCACAGTCTCCTGTTAGAAAATACTTATGGAGTCAGCGGCGTGAAGAGTGTTTAGATTTGTTGATATTTTTAATACTGGCTTGCTATGTTGTAAATATTTGGTGGTTATTTTATATAGAGTAAAGATCGTATCACTTCAGAGAAATATTCTCCACTTGTTTGCGTACGTTCAATACATAAGTGTATACGTTGTCCATACAAAAAATGTATGGACCTTAAAATATCATATCTTAGTACATCAAAATAGAAGTGTTTAGGTTATCCAGTTTTGTATAAGGATCCTACCACTCAAAAGGACTGTCATTCATTTTGCTGTGGACATCAAAATAGAAGTGTCAGGTTCTCCATACAAAAATGGACATCAAAGTATCATATAGTGTACTTAGGGACCACAAAATAAAAGTCTCTAGGTTATCCATGCAAGTGTGGATTGAAAATATCATATCGCGTACTTAGTGAGCACAAAATAGAAGTGTCTAAGATTATCCACTTTTTTATGAGGATCTTATCACTCAAAAGAAATAATTATCTATCATTGTGTGGATATCAAAAATAGAAGTATCTAGGTTATGCATACATATGTGGCCATCAAAATACCACTTCGTGTACTTAGTGAGCACATTCTTGTGAATATGGACATCAAACTATCATATCCCGTACTTAGTGAGCATATTCTTGTAAACATGGACATTAAAATATCGTATCCTGTACTTAGTGAACACAACATTGTGCCTATTCAGTCGAATGAAGTATTGGCTTCGCTTTTTTAATATGGGCGAAGAAGATGAACAGTGTAAGAACACATTCTTGTGCCTACTCAGTCGAGTGAAGTATTCGCTTCGCTTGTTTAATATGGGCGAAGTTTCAGCTGATGGACAGAATAGAACTAGCTATACTTGAGATGTTGAGGTATCCTAAACTCATTGATGAAGTTACGTAAAGAGAAAGCTCGCTTCTCTTCTTTCATATTGGCGTGCGACGTTGTAGGTGATGGACAATATAGAACTAGCTATACTTGAGATGTGAAGGCATCCTAAACTCATTGAAGAAGTTACATGTAGAGAAAGCTCAAATTTTATCCGAAGATCTAATGAAAATTTCATCATTGGATCAGATCGCGAGAACTTGTACATGGATTCATACAACCTTTTCAAAGAAAACATGAGAATCTGATCTATATGCATCTGCAGACATATATGCACTGATATAAATATTGTTGCACTGGCATTCACCTAGGACTCATTCGTAAAGAACTATAAATCTCACTTTCAGGTTCAGATGGAAATCATGGCCCGCATGTGACAACGTGAAGGGTTTTCTAGAAGCAGCACAGGTACTTCATGAAGACCGGACGGAAACTTTATCAAACAGCGAATTCTGCTCTGGAATGAAGGTTTGAAGGAATGAAGGAACAGAAGTAAGTAACTTCTGTAGCAGTTATTAACTCTCAGTGTGCATATAAGCTGACACAGATGGGATTCCAAACAATATTTACTAATATCGATGATCAGTGAAGATTTAGTCCCTATAGATAATCTACATATTTTGACACAACCTGGCCATGGGCCTCTTTCTTTAATCTGTCCAGTTGATGCAAGGAGGCATCACACTCGTGCGAATCGAGCTTTGTTGCAAACGAATAGGAGAAATCCTCCAAGTCATGATGATACATACGCCTGCATATGAGTACTAATAGATTCATGTTCGTGATCTCAACGGCGCTTCTTCGTGACCTTTAATAGTATGTCTTCGAAGGGTGTTCCAAAACCGCATCTTCAGACAGTTTCACATCCATCACCCGCTGAATGTGTCCTGGCAAACGCACTTCCAGTGCTCATACTCGTATGCTGGAGGTGTGTTCACCATCAGTGGAACAGGATCGTTTTCCGCAACACATGTTAAGCAATCATCGTGACATTTGCGAGTACAAACTGGTGGCAAGGACCCAATTGGGCGAGGTTCCAGTCCTATAGCTACTGCCAACAGCTTTCGAGAAATTAAGGGAGTTTTGGTTTGCGCCCTTGATTTCTTCGCAGTAGAACTCTGTAGGGTTAACGGTCCAGGTACATGCATGTGAGCCGCTGTACCAGTTCCAGCTGCAGTGTTATCCTGATTCTGAGAAAGAATCAAGAAGCCAGTGAAATTAGTCACAAGTAGCACTCTTCAAATCGAAGTAGTCAGGTAAAAGATTGTACAAGCGAACTTCTGATTCGTTTAGCATACTACTCAATTAAAAAATGCAAATCAAAGTTGGAGAGCGCGCACGCATGGCTATTTCTTCTGTTTCTTAGAGCATGCGCATGATCAGACGTCACAATTTTGACCTGGTTTACCACCTCCAGATCTATATGTGTAGATTATTCAACAGTCTTGCAATACGGTGAGCGCCAAAAAGGCTTTGCTGTGAAATTAAGAACAAAACAGGTATTCCCTCCAGAGTCTGCAACTCGATAAACTCCCCGATGAAATCCGCTCAAAATGCATCTCAACATGACATCGGCTTCAGGAATAACGTGGGCAAGTGTTTCAAACGAAAATGGACCACGGGCCACACAAAGTGGGTTCAAGCCCTTAAGATATTACCTTATTAATCGACTGTTCTAGAAGTCCTATGTGAAATCTCTCCGCATGCGTCTGGGTATATACATGATCATATTCTTTCAGAGACTCTTCACCGTATCCTGCACCTGAGCGCACCCCCCAACATTTCAAGAGTTATAAGTCAGTCGCATAAATGAGGTATGTGTTGAAATGACGAACAGTTACTGTCTACTTTAGCTCAATACGGCATAAAGGAAACACAATCACACTCTAGATGCCAGTAATCTCTAGCAGATCATAATCATAGAATCACAGAAGTTTGGATTGCGTATGTAAGGAATTCCGTACCCTCTTGCTTGGGGATCGCAATGAAGATGAACAAGACAGCAGCAGTGAGGGCCACCATCATGAGTGCACTCTGTATTGTACCACTGTCAATACGGCTGTCTCCCTTTGCAACTGGAGCCATAACACTGGTCAACTCTCGGGTCCGGGGTTGGTTCTCACCGAATACAAGGATTAAAGGCTTCTCCGCAGCGGATGCTTGGTAACCTCCACGATCACCGTGAAAAGATTTTAGATCTCAAGTTTCGCTTGAGGAGATTTTAAAGGTGCGGACATATTAAGACTAGAGAGGTCTTGTTGCCTTAATAAAGAAGAATCACCTTGAAGCTGAGAGTAGATTGTCTTTGCAGAACGACGATGTGTATGAGAAGTATAACTCCGTAGCCTGCAGCTGGGTTCAAGATTGCTTTTCGGACTATTGAAGAGGTAAACTCTTCCGATTGCTCAACACCATCCCTGCCTCCTTAGTGACCGGGACTAAAGGTCTATTTCAGCTAAGTGGCGTTACAAAGCCTAGATACATACTCACTTAAAGCTTCGACGCCTAGATCCTCTATAGCTACAACCTGCACACTTCAGTATTCGAGACCTCCGGATCCTTGGACGACGAACAATGGGTTTGATCATAAGTTCTCACCAGAATGTGGGCAATGACTCGAACTAGAGCGTTCTGACCTTCCAGACTCTTGTTGAATTTGAAATGACCTTCAAGAAGCAAAAGCTAAGGCCCGCATGATCACGAGAGTGATGCTGTAAACTATAGAGGAGATCTATATATATGCACGTATACCTACTGTACCATGAGTAGATATGATTCTCTTCCGATGGATCGGCAACTCTCGGGGACTGATAGGGGTAGCCGCAATCCTGATATCAGAAGTTAACGACCTCGACAGAGAAGTTAGCGAGTCCGCTAGCTTATTGACCGGATGACAATGTGCTACTCTAGTTAGATTAATTGGTACAACATTCTAACCAAGGTTGCATCATTTGATGAGATATAGATGGGAATTTGAATAGCTTCCAGTCAGTCATACGATCCAAAGGGGTTGAAAACCATCGAGCCAAAATCTTAACAATGAACTCTTAGATCGGGGTTGCAAAATGGACAGGTCAACAACTATCGAACATATTCAGGCCAAGCGCCAACCAGGCGACCCCGGCGAGAACACGTTGGATGTACTTGGTACTTACGGAAGACGTTTCACAATGCTTTCAATTCTGCAATATCCGCAAAACGACGATGCAGTGGGCACACAGACAGACGCACACAAAGGTCATGTAAAGTGGGCATTGCCATAACATGGGTCCTACATGCTCATACAAATGCACTGTAAAACTATATCCCGATGACAGACTCCTCCTATCTCCGTATATGAATCGCGCGCGTAGATCCACACCAAGGACATGTAACTATAACGGCGTATAAAGTACGATGGTGTCTTCTCATTCTTTTCCATATGAATGTACGAGCTCAACGAGTGGTGGAATCTGATGTCGAAATCAAGCAAGTGTCACCCCCAATTGGGTGGTACCTTTAACAGTTTTACATACCCCTGCCGTAGTAATGATGATGATTTTACGATGACAGACAGATGATGAATGGCATGTATGATGCATAGCTTCAGAATTTTGCAATGCAGATATAAGCACACAAAGCTCATGAAAAGAAAGTTGGGCATGCGTAATGACGGTGATAACTGTAATTCAACATTTCAGTATGCACAAGGTAATGTGCATGAACCTTGCTGGGGACATGAAGGTATAGGTTTATACCGAGCTTGTACGCCAGGCACGCATTTCTGTTGCCATTGAACTCTTGAATCTACTTATCTTAGGCATGTTATCCCGATGACATTACGCGGCATGGTGGCGGCCGCTCAATATACGGTTTGCAATGCAGCGCTATCGCATGATCCATATACTGTACGTTGCATGGTTCATGGCTTTGACGTGCCCCATATGATGCATTACAGATTTCGCCTTTGTAGGCATCACAAGTGACATGTTCGCCTCTAACTTCGACATCAAGCGTAATGTTCTCATCTGGAAAGGAATGTGTGTATGGTATTGATATGGTTACTCAGAGCTGCCGTGCTGAGGTTATGCATGAATGGGCGATGACCGCGTGAATCAGTGTGTAAACTCTAGGAAATGGTAAACAAAGCATCGCTGACATCCGGTATCGTACGGATAGATGCTTGATTTGCTGAGATCCCTGCGTTGTAAAAACCAGATATAACACCAGAGGCCAATCTAGTCATCCAACATGCATTGCAGAAATCACGTGCACAGATGGAACAATCATTCCAAACTTGGGAAATTGTTATGGAGGTAGAGAAATGCTAAGCTTTATGCACTTAGCAAAAAGAGAAGTGGGGCTGAACATTTACCCATCCAGGAAGGAACCTTATATAAGATAAGAAAACTCAGGGCATAATATTTGTGTCAGCTACACTAGAATAATCAGGAGATCTCCTGTTGATGGCTCTTGTCCTTCATGCTAAAAACTGGTAGATAAATATTTCCCATTCTCAGAAACCTTGGCTTATAATGGGAGTTATGCCTCGACAAAAAGTTGTCTTCAACCTTTGGGAGCCACTGAGGAGAATGAAGGCATGCAACACGGCAGCAATCCTGGACAATAAGTGCTCTCACCGGCAAAAGATTGTGCTCATTCCAGTCCTACCAAATTTTGAACACAAAGTAGTTAACTAACCGCAAAATTCGTTTGCAGAATATCTGATTCTATCTGCGTGCATTGTTACGGCACGATAAGCAGAGACAATGGAGGAGTCTTTGAACTGCGCATATGCAGTCAAGAAACCCACCTTCAAGCCACTTCCAATCTGACCATCTTCGGAGGCTTGGAGCAGTGTCCAGTACTCGGTTATGAATAAGATGGACAAGCACTTGGTTGGGTGCATGACCGGTCATTCTGCACTTGTTCACTCTTCAATTAAGAACAGCCTTTCGTATTTCTCATCAAATTGAGTTTAAGCTGTGGTTCCGTTCAATTGCCAACGGACTAACTTTGATCATGCGCTACTGTAAAATATGCATGGATTGTCTTCCCCTAAGACCTTCGTCTTCAACTTTGAGGCGGACTTCACAATTATATTAATGTCCAGTATGGCGACGTTGCAGTCCCGGTCAACCGCCAAAGGTAAATTGGGTCATGAGCGACCCACGAAACTGCATCTTCCTTCATGAGCAATATGGCGTGATTGGCCACCTCTAGTTAAAGTTGCTAAAGTTTTCCTTGTTCATTTAGTAAGCCTAAAAGCCGAACGGCTTCTAAGGTCTCTCTTGTCGTAATGAACCAATGATCTTCAAAAAATCTGTACACTCAAGGCCCTATGGCCATAAGGCGCTATGGCTCCTCTCTTGCCTGATTTACTCTATTCGGTCACCCTCGTTATCCTACATCTCTCAAGGGGTCAGGACTTCGCTAGAAGTTACGTCCATATCATATCGCTCTGGAATCCGCTTTACCGATGCTTGCTTCCTGTCTTCTCCACCCTTTTCCAGCTAACTAGGAAGCGCAACTCCATCCTTTGTACCGGGGCCACCTAGAGTCCTCCACGCATATGCTCAACTCCTACACGACAGCTGAAATATTTCTATGTTTTGTGAAAATAACCCTTAATAGATGACTCCTTTCCCTCATATGTACAGTTTCTACTCCGAGCTTACTTAACAGATGAAGTCCTCTTAACCTTCAGTAGAAGAAACCAAAGAATGTGAACGAACTGCATGCTCTCATGTCAGAAGTGGGTACCAACTGAGGCTCAGGCTCGTCACCTAAAGTTGTCCCATAGACCATTCCAGGGTTTCCGCCGGTGTTGTTGGCCAGTCATTCCCCTGCGTATTACTGGCCAACATATTGACCTACACAAGGAGCAAAATAAGGACTAGAATAGCGCAGTTTCCTCTGAAGACAAACTTCTTCATCCCAAAACACCTCAGAAAAATGAGCAAGAAAACAAACATGTATACGAATCTGAGATGAATCACTTGAATGTAAAATGAGCTCAACGAGATACCGGGTCAATCAGAAAGGTTCTCCAGATAGAATAAATACCAGCTCGGACTATACCCAGAGATTGATAAAATTACCTTCATAATCTCTGGTCTTGTACGAATGTTGTAGGCTACAAGAACAGAAAAATGGAAGTCCTGCAAATGTACTTCCCAATATTTTAGTGAAACTTTGGCCGGCAAAAAAGCATAATTTCTATATCCTCCTTAAATTGAGCAAATTGACCAACTTTGATGAGCAGGTACACGCCGGTTGTAGACTTTAATAATGATCTTGGTATAATAGACTTTGATACTCCCAATCGATTGCCAGAGAAATCAGCACGCATCAGAATAATTATTACGTTACTATCAGACTTACTATCCCCGCTGACAAGATACTAGGATAACAAAAGAGTGTGTAAATGTTGTGCACAAGTAGGTACACCATTACTGCTCACTCTGAATGATTGGCACTGAGTGTTACCATAGTGTTCAGTACTTACCCTCAATGGATCGCCTCTCAAGGATTGCACGTACAAGGATCGTTTTAATCCACAACCCTGAAGTTTAATCTCAACCGTTAATGCTAATCTTCAACACAGTTGAAACTTCCCACTCAACAGAATAGAATGACCGTAGTCAAAAAGGACGTCACCTTTTAAAGGGAATCTAATAAGAAACTACAGCGATGCTGAACCAACCCATAAAGAAGAATAATTTTGCCCTAACTTGGAAACACTCACTTGGAAAGGGTTACTAATTCCACAAGGGAGCCTTATGTTTCTGAACCACGCTGACTTTTCACATTGCAACTACACAGTTCGCGCTAATCTGATGAAGATCCTGATTCCAGAGTAATTCTTACCTCTAGAGATAAGTTTTTCAGATGCCTTCCAGTTTGAGCACAACAGACTCGAATTACATTCTCTTCACAACTTCCGCTGATGATATAGTCACGGCCATTCATGTAATAAGACCTAGTGTAATTTTGAGAGCTGCCTCTAGGTTCAATATCAAACTTGGTATGCAGCCTTCCGTCAACTGCTAGGTACTGCCTAACCTGAAAGCAAAAAGAAACAACCAGATCAAACGACAAATACAGAGGAAAATGAACCAATTCTACGCAATGTTTCTTCCACCAAGTACAGTTCAAACAGCGAGCATGGTTTCATAGCCTCGATCTGTTGACAAGAGTGGAACAGCAAACGGAAGGATATAATGGGCATTAGTATGTCAAACGTGTTCTCAAATGCTCAGAAACTGGATTTCACACCGTTGATATAGATGCATATGGCTGGCTTACAGCAGTACTAACGAGCTTTCATATAGAAACTAAAGCAAAAGCTTCGGTAAATCATTGTAGGAGAAAATAAACTTGGTTAGACCCGATACCTCGTTGTCAACCGCAGATGAAAGAAGGTAATGATCGTCTCGGGAGAAGCAAACCATCACGTTGCCACGATCGCTTCTTACAGTGTATAGAGGACGAGTATTGCTTTCCCGAAAATCCCACATTTTGATCTCCCTATCGAACGACGAAGTGGCGAATAGGAATGGGCTATGATGAGCAAATTTTACAACGTTAATATGTTTCTGGTGAAGATCGTTAAAGAGTTGAAGCCGCACTCCCGTACGCAGGTCATACAAGCCAACGTCATTCGAGTATCCACTAGCCAGAAAGTAATCATCGGTGGAGTTGATATGTACACTTGTCAGGTGCTCAAAGTCATCGTACGTGTAGATAGCTGATTCCCTCCTCCGACTTTCCCCATTGGAGAGAACATATCTATTCCTTACCATGCCCATCGTGGAGCTGCTTTCTCCACTTGAAATTACTGAAGTATGCATATAGTTCACATCATAAAGTTGTAATGCCCCATTATCTGATCCGGCAATAAGCTGTAGACATAGAAAAGAACGATTTGAATCAGAGATGCTTGACAATCACATTACTAAGCCACATCATTATCAATAAGTAGGAAGTCCCTGGATTCGCGAGATGCAGTCCATTTCTTCACCCGAGCTATCTTTAGTGCTCTGTAATTTGTAACCAGATAATATGTGTAGGGTGTCTTGAACATACCTTGCTTGGATCCTTGTTCAGCCAACATAAGCCCAGTATGCTGCAAGGTGCACCTTTTGACTGGATGTATCCCAAAACCTTGTCACTTTCGTGGTTCACCACAATAACCTCCCCGTGGAGCGTCCCAATGACCATAGTAACCGGATCAGTCGGATGGTATTCGAACTGCCTTGGTCTGCATTTCCATTTCCTGTCAAAATCTGAGCTTATAGATCGACAAACAGGAGTCATGGCTGGCCAAGGACACGAAGCAAGTTTGGCAGCACTCAATGACCTTTGAATGGCAACAGCACCATTGTCGCTTACAACCATCCTTCTTCTCCTTCTCTGATTGGTGAGACCATTGAGACCCCATCCACCAATTTCCCGCCGTTTCAGAACTTTGATCAGATTTTCACTGCACATTCTATTATTGGGTAATCGTTCATAGTGTTCTCCAATTAACTCTCCAGCCTTGTCTCTCTCAAGTTTTTTCACAGCTACATTGTCAAGCACCTCGAGGTGAGGTAGACTAACAAGCATAAACTCGCGGTAGTGGCGTTTGAAACAAATTGGTGCGGCATGTGCTCCGCGTGCCCGCGACGGCAAGGAAGTTTTGAGCTCCTGCTCATCAGCCCCGGAGCTTCCGTCTCCATCATCTGCCTTTGAAGTGGGTAGTATGTGTGACCAATTGGTGTCTCGTGCATGCTCTGTCCTCAACGAGTCCACTCCCCTTGGACTAAGTTGTGTTTGATCAGCCCACCGCCAAGAACTATCAAAAGACCCCTCGACGAGCTCTTCTACCACAGAACTATTGTCAGGAAACTGGGTTATCTCGGCACTCTCTTCTGAAGGATCAACAACGCTGGCGGCATTGGATCGAGCAACGTCTTCTGCAAATGAAAGAAATAAAGCAGCTTCGCGCTCAATATCGACATCAACATGATGGTCAGCATCTTCTGCAGTAACCTCCATAGGAAGATTCGTTGCTTCCGGCTGAGAATCCATCTCACTCTCCGCATAAGACTCACCACTATAACTAAAATCCTCCTGATAGTTTAAGCCTGAATCATCATCGGACAAGAACCAAGCATCGAAGTCATCCAATTCAGACCTTTGTTCGATGGGTGTGTCATACCTTTCAGCCTCAAAAGAAGTACCAGCCTCTAACATCGGTGCTCTTCCACTGAGACCATGATGTTGCCAAACCCACGACCGCAAGTAGTCATTTGAAGGCAAATTTTCACACTGTCCAGTACCCTGGCAGCATAAACACATCTGAAAGCGAAGCTCGATCAACTTCGAGAGCTTAGATAAGGCAGCAGTAGTCGTCCACAGGTTCGAAATAAGAGTCCCACACATGGAGAGCCTCTCTAGTTTAGGCATGCCTTGGAAGCAACCCTCAGGTAGATAGGTCACCGGGTGAGTGAAGTCAAGTTTAAGAGTCAGTAGATCATGAAACTGCCCCAGCATGTTCAATTTCCGCACCCTGGCATTAGTGAAGTTAAGGTTTTGACAAGAGAGTCCCCCGCCAAAAATTTCTCTGCGAAAATGGGAGGGAAACAGAAGTTACTTTGGAGTTTACTTCCCTTGCTAGCACAAGCAGAACTCAGATGGAAACTACTGGGAAGGGGCAATACAATATAGGGGACTCATCGCTCACAAGGGCACGGGGTATGGAATTCTACTACATAATGTTACTGACCTTGATATTAGCTCGACAGTTCAAATATAAAATTCATAGATGACATTCACTGAGCATGGATGACATACCTCAAAGTCTCACGACGAAGAGTACAATCTTTAAGATCTACAGTCCGAAGTTTCGGTTCTGCTGCGCGCAATAGTTGCAACACAAGCAGCCCATTCAAGCAGTCAGCCCTTTTATTTAACACAAGGTCAATCATATCTACTGAGGAGTCTTTCGCCAGGAGAAATACATCCACAACTGGTAGAAGATCAGCTGGCGTCATTTGCTCAACAGTCAGCTCAAGGATGAGTGGTTCCTTGACTGCTTCCTGATGCAAAGTCTGCACATCCACGAGGACATCATACGTGAGTTGCTTCCTTTCGGTGATGCGAGCCTGATAGATAAATCTCTGACGCGACAGCTAAACTTCACAGTCCAGAGGAGGATAGCGAAATGAAGCTCACGCAAGTAGTCCGACTCTGTGACCTTCAGAATTACACATGGAAATAAGACAACAGGACCTAGTACCTTGTCAACATGTTGAGCTTGAAGTATCCTGTCTAAATCTATCTCCTATATTCACAGATGCCAGTTCCTCCTCAAACATGACAAGGTACCTTTGCTAAAGCATCCAGCATTGATTGCCTCTGAGCAACTCCATGATGCTTACAAGCTTCTCCATACCTGCTCAATAAGCACTCACGGTCTTCAGCAAATTGCTCACATTCACCAACACAAAAACGAAAAAAGAATACGGAGTGGCCATGCGCTACTTTATTCGTCACCACGAGGACTGGACAGTTCTTACAAACCTCCACCTTCAGCTACTCAGATATAAATTGCAGGTAATCCTGGCCAGACTATGTTTTACGGCGTTAGTACTTTATGATATGTCATAATCCTCAGTCAAGATGGTCATCTACACCTTTGAATACTAGATCAAATACTATTTCGAAATATATATGTATATATACGCAACAGTCACGGCGTGATACCGAAAGGGCTGTAAATTTTCACTGCACAATAAACTTCGGCACATAAAACTCACAGCAATTGAAGTCCCTGGACGTCCAAGATCTTCGTCGCCATTTCCGTCTTCAATTGCAGTTGCTCTGGTGGGGCCTAGATTCCACCACCATTTGACCTTGCAGACAAATTATCTCATACAAATATGAATCCATTTCTCCCACCTAAATCGAGCGGCTCGGCTTGCCAGCAATGCCATGCCTGCCGTCACCAGAACTGCATAAGCGCGCTAGATTCATAGTGGCAGGAAAGGTTGAACTGTAGAAGTGCCAGTCCCCCAAATTCGCTTTCTCTGCCAATTCTTTTGCACAGAAGGTACAAGACGAGGGATAATACGGTCATCGCGGACGTCCTTACATCTTGAGGAGAAGAGCGGAAATTTTGCCAAGGGGAAGTATTCAAATTCAACCAACGCCTGAATTTCCCCTCAAACCAACATCAATTCTAGTCCCCGAGGCAGAGAACTAAAATAATCACACAAAATTCGTGGAAATTCCCGCAGCCTTCCTTGACTCAGCAACCGAGGCTTCACAATTTTGTCACTCATCTCCGCTACATCTCACCACACATCCCTGTTCCTTGTCACCTGGCAGTGACTTCACTCAAATAGGGCAAACAACTGCAAATCATCACACAGCTAATGTCTCTCCTCATCCCTCCGAATTGTCTCCCGCAATTAGAAACAAATCGAAAAGTCCTTAACCAGGGGCAAGGAAGGCTATATTGCTTCTCCGCTAGCACCTTGCTTCTTCCCTTCCTTCTCTTTAATGTATATCAATACCGATCCCAAGTCAATTCGTCAAGCTGCAGCCATAACCCTCTGGGAATCTGATCCAACTCCTTGCCCCAAGTATGCCCCAAGAAACTAGAGTTCCTCAATTGCATGACTGAGCGCACCGGCCTTCTCAAGGTTAAAACGAAATCCACGGGCCCACTCACAAGTATTCGCGCATGCCAATCCCATCGTCACCCAATCATTTATGACATCAATTCATCGATAAATCGATACAACATTATATTTCAGGTCTAGCACGAGGGGTGTAGGGCTTAAGACCTCGAGCCTTCCTTCCGTTTCCGTCCGGTGGAATTTCTTACTGAATTTAGTCTGAGAAGAGCAGAAGATATGGCGATGATCATGAGGGTATCAAGGTGAACCCTATGCCTCTATCGGAAGTATGTGATAACCTTACGGTACCCTGAAACTTCAGCTGTCAGTGAATTTGTCGTATTTGGATTACAGTAGAGTTTCTGGTCTTCCTGACTGTACTCCCCCAAATGCTTCCGTTACTCATGCTCGTCCCATGTAGTGGGGTGATTAGTTGACATGGGTTCCCTCTATTTCATTAGCTGTAAAGAAGATCACCACTAACTCAACTTTCAAGTAATCATAAAAGTTTGTTCCGTTCACTCATATTTCCTTGTTTACTAGTTGGTTGGGTGCCCATGTAATGCATGGGCTAGTTTGCTTATGAATCTCGGGGAGTTATCCAAATAAACCTCTTGGAACTAGGAAAAAAAATATCTCATAGTAGATTTCGTTAAAATTATAATTCAAATCTTTTGTACGATGAACGTGTATATTATTTACCAACCTAGTTTATGAAGTTAGATATAATATTGAAGTATATTTGACCTACGGAAGGGAATTTATATTACTAAACAGTATTAATATAAAAGAGCGGAAGAAATGGATGATATTACTATGAGGGGAATTTATCTTTGATTTTACTTGATTTTAAATTTATTTAGTATTATATTACTAGATATGATGAATGTATCATGGAATACAATTTTTCAGTTGATTAATATAAATGTCTTACGATTTTTTATACGTTTCCATATTTATAGGATTTAGACATGTTCTTAACCTTTCTTTAAAAAATCTTTAAGCATGTCATCTCGAAATTTTCTGTTTACTTATAAAGTGGAATTTATTAAATATTCTATTCTTTTTAACAGAAATTTTTATATGTAACTATAGAATTTAGAATATCCACTTTTAGATTGATGTTTTGATTGTTAAACCTTCAATATTATCTCAGGATGTGTATTATTTGTGTTATTTTATACCTATGGAAATAAACTGAAGAAAAATCACATTTTTGTTATATGATATCCAAAAATTTATAATATAAAATTTGAAGAAAACCTTTTTATTTAAATATTAAATTTATTTATCTATTTATTTGTTTTTAATCAATATTATTTATTAGCTAGATCTAAAGCTCTCAATATTATCTTAAGTTAATTATGTAATACAATTTCACCAAATTTACGCTATAAAGTTATTCTATACTTTAACTTAACATAAAGAACAGAGTTCTTTTCTGATTGTACGATTGTCAAAAGACCTGTCTATTGCTCATTTCCATAAGTGCTAATAGATCATCATCGAAATGGAAAATTGTTTAAAAAGATGTAGTACTTCATCTTTTAGTACCTATGTTGTCTTAATGAAAAGGTGATAATATTTTATTTTCTCATAATTACTAATGTGGCTAATTAGTGATAATGTATTATTCCTTACCCCAAATAAAAGATGTCTTGTACGGATGGAATGGAGCCAAGTTACTAATTAGACTAGGTTGTATCTTGATGATACTTATCGATATATTCTGATCTTTGCAAGTTGACACTATCATTTTATCCAAGAAATAAATACTTTCAGAGATTTTCTTTATTCTTTATCTCACTATGCTACTTCTAATATTCATAAATTAGATGATGTAAATAGAAAATGAAAAAGAAAATTGGTTTATGGAGAATCTTTTAAAACTAGTGCTATTAGGGTGTTTGAAATAATATACTCATGTTTAGCAAGATCAAAGGGAAAAAGACATGTTTAGAAAGGATTATAATCCGTACACACATGAGACTTTTGTTTGTTGTGACTTATCCAAATAACAGCTATAGAACGAGTATGTTAGCTTCTTTTATCATAAAGTTTTAGCCAAAGATCAAAGCTATCATGGAACAGAGTACTTTAGGAGACATTAGAGATCTTAAGACTTTAGTAGTTACTCGAGTGGAAGCTTTAGAGATCTTAAGACTTAAGTAGTTACTCGAGTGGAAGCTTTATAGATCTTTAGATTTGAGTAGTTTGTAATGGTGTTTCACGTATTACTATGCACACATCAAAGTATGATTACTTTGTCTGTAAAACAACCTAATTAAGATTTAATAATAGAAAGCTTTGACTTTTTAAGTAGAATTCAAGACAAATAATAAGGAGCAGACATTAATCTAAAGAATGTCTTATCCTAGAACCCGCATGATCTAAAGCTATTTTTATGCTTTGCTTTGATGCTATTAGATTTACTATTGAAATAATATTAAAACAAGAGTCAACTTACATCCAAGTGTCTTTCTTGCTTTTAAATTTCTAACTAAAAAAAACATGAAAAGAAGAGTTATCCTACCTCCAATTACCATCCAATTGCCTTCGTTGCTTTTAAATTTATAATTAAAAATAACATGAAAACAAGAATGACCATACATCCAATTACCTTTATCTGAGGTTTATTAACTTCAACTTGTTTGAAATTTCTCAAAAGTGTGAAAAGTTATATACTGTTCATTGTCATGCTATCACTCTTTTGTAGTATTATACGGGAAATATTTTTCTCATATATCCCACTACTAACGCCTATTATAGACCATTCATCCTTGGAACAGAATGGTAGTTCGTACCATTATCGAAAGCAACTACAGAGGATAATATCAATGGATAGAAAATTTAATATTTTTCAAATTTTAATTTCTTTTTATATAGATTATAAAATATGCTCTCAACTATACAATTATTCTAAACATAGTGTGTTAATTAAATCAAATAAAAACTGGAATTCAATATACCAATAGAAAATGAGAGTAAATTTTTATTTCAATTTTTTGCCAATTATAATTAATATATTTTCTTTCCTAATAAAAATTAGATTATATTTATATAAATATATATTAAATTATTTATTACAAATTATCCTTATTTTTATTAATCTAATTATAGAAAGTATATGATATTGAAGGTTGACATGACTATTCAACTCTTTCAATATTATTAGTTTTAGCAAACATTGCTTAGAGTATTTATACATTCTCTTCCTTTTTATAAAATTTCAAAAAGAAACAAGTCTTTTATGCTAAAACCGACTATCAATTTTCAATCATTATCAATTTTTACTTCATATTAAGAATATTTAAGCTCTTATCTTCTCCAACATATCTAGGTAAAGTTTGATCTTTTTATAATACGATTCACTAAAGTAGATATATCTGATTGAGAAAAAAAAATAAAAAAAAAATTTTGGCACAAATTATTCAAGATTCTCTTTATAATGTTGGCCATGGTTGATTATCCTTAAATAGATGGTAAAAGAGTATGCAAATAATACTTTGAAATATATGGAGTTTTGCACATAACTTGCAAAATGGAAAATTCTTCTGGAAAGGTTTGTGCAAGGGTCTGAGTAGACATTTGCTCTTAAATTACATGTTGATTTACTACCACTCCTATAATGAGTAGGGAAAAATCAAACCAATAGATAAGTTCTATCAATGTGAAAATCAGCACTTCCTAATATAGCTTAGAAAAAGCTTCATATTATAGCTTTGAAAAAGATGCAAACACTTCCTTTCCTTTTGCATACCTCATGTCAGACTTGGTCGGGAGAGAAATGGATACCAAGCTAATTGTTCTTTGTCTTCTTGGCACAAGGTTTCTACTCCTTCCTCTACTTGGTCCCTTTTAATCACTCCTAGAACTTAGAAGATCATGAATAATGGGAGAGCTATTACTGCAATTGGGTCATAATTAGACCCATGGCTTGGATGAATAGCTACCTTCAACCATTCTTAGAAGTCATGAGTCCCTTGTGGAACTTGGCTAAACTATTTTGGTCAGAGGGGAGGTTTCCTATCCAATAATCATAAGGCAATCAACTCCAAGGTACAGGTCTCCAACCCTTGGATCCTCTAAATTTGAAGAGCAATTAGCACCTTTTTCAAGTGCTCTTTGAACTTTGGGACCTATGTGGCACACATGAAGTATAGGAAGTCAATTGCTATTGGACCTATTACTTCCACCTATTGCTTGACAAGCTATACCACATCAGGGGCCAGTTGGTACTACCCTTTTCATGCAAAAGATCCTACAATATCCGACATCTTGGATTGTTGTTGTGTTGGTTACATAGAAGCTTCTTTTCCATCTACATACGGGCTTAATTGGCTCAGCCCCTCATCTAGGATGTCCAAAATGGTATCTTTGCTATGAGGACTTGGAGGTTATTTCCTGATTGGCTCCAAGAGATCCATTATATGGGTTGCCTCTACAATACTTCTTGTATTCAGGTATTTGTTCATTACTAGTTCTTTATTTGTCGGTTCCTCTTGTCCCATAGTTTCTCTTGGAATGTGGATATTTTACCCATAGTCCCAATGATCTCCTCCTTAGGAGACCTATCTCTTGTATTTCCTATCCTTACATGACTACTCTTAGCTTCTCTCCTATGGTCCCTTGATGACTTTAGGTTCCTTATATAGGTAAGGTGGGACCCAATGTCGGGGAATTTGTTTGGCCTCAAGAGTGCAAGGCTGCTTGTGCTCAGTTTGTCTTTATTGTAGTTGATTTAGAGTTTCTTGTAGACTGACATTCTCTTCCTATTCCTAGTGTGTTGAGAATCTCAACTCTATAAGAATTTGGGGTTTTCTTTTTTCCTGAGGTTGGGTTTCTTGAGGGTTTGTGTTTGTCCTCGGCCTTCACAGAACTGGCTAGCTCACGTGATTTCAGCTATAGTTTTGGACCCGGCGGTTCCTAGAAATGGCTGGGAATTATACAAACAACAAATAGTATTCTCTTCGGGCTCAACCTGGCGCCCAGACTATTGAATCAAACCATTCATATAGACGGATTGAGAGCTCCTAAAATGGAGCTTCCTCGACGCTAGTCACAGATCAAACACACCATCATCTCAAGATTTGTCATTCATAAAATTTTCAGCTGTGAGGTTCACAAGTTTGGACAAGCCAACCAGCTCCAGTTCATATAGTGTTTGCACTAAATTATGATAGAAAATCATTTCAGCTGGCACTTTTCACACACACTCTATTATCAAGACAACTCATCCTCCAGACCTCTTCCTTCACCTCCCAAAAGCACTCCCATCAGTGCTTCCTTGCAAAGGTTTCTGTTCTCCGCCAAAGATCCTTTCATGAAACGTCCTCAGCTCTCTTATTCACATAAATCAATTCTTGACCTCTTAACTGTTCCGGTCACTGCCAAAAACTTCAACCACATTTTTTGTGAAAAACCTTGTCTCCACACACTTAGCTCCTCAATTTCCACCTCTCAAAAAACCCTCGATACATTCCCCAGTATCCTGTTCCTTTGAACCAATCCTCTTCTTCCTTCAGACTCCATTCACAAAATACTTCCCCTCTTTGCTTTCTTTTCGTTGTTGCAAAGCACCTCACCTTTTAGAAAACTTCTATCAGCATTTCAGTGCACAACTATCTTTGACTCTCCGTTTTCAAAGTCTTGTGCCAACATTTGCTCAGTCATTCATATCACATGTCAGCTTTTCCTCTTGAAAGTTCTCCCTCCTATGTTTCTCCCAAAACCCTTACTGTTCTCCTGTAAACACTTCTCCTCAAACCCATGTCAATTCACAAAACTTCCTGCCATCCCTACTGATCTTCCAAAACTCCTCGATGTCTAATCTCCACCATGGGAAACATTTTCCCTTCAAATTCCTCTGCCACTTCTCGAAAACTCCACTCTTAGTCCTACTAATCTTCTCAAAATTCTCACTATCTAAACTCAACTCTTGTGAAACATTTTCCCTTCAAATCCCTTGCCACTTCCCAAAAACTCCACTCTTAGCCCTAATGATCTTCTAAAAAGTTCTCACTCTAAAACCCCATGTCCAAAGAAGCATTTCTCCTTCAAAATTCCCTTGCCAATTCCTAAAAACTTTCTCTCTCTACTATACTGCTCTTCTCAAAACTCCTGCTGTTTGAAACTCAACTCCTAGGAAATGTTTTCCCTTCAAATCCCTTGCCACTTCCTAAAAACTCCATTCTCAACCCTACTGATCTTCTCAAAAATTCTCACTATAAAACCCCATGTCTTGAGAAGCATTTCTCCTTCAAAATTCCCTTGCCAATTCCCCCAAACTCTCTCTCTCTGCCCTACTGCTCTTCTCAAAACTCTTGCCTGGGAAACATTTTCCCTTCAAATCCCTTGCCACTTTCCAAAAACTCCACTCTCAGCCCTAATGATCTTCTAAAAAAATCTCATTGTAAAACCCCATGTCCAAAGAAGCATTTCTCCTTCAAAATTCCCTTGCCAATTTCCAAAAATTCTCTCTCTCTGCCCTACTGCTCTTCTCAAAACTCATGCTGTTTAAAACTCAACTCTTGTGAAACATTTTCCCTTCAAATCCCTTGCCACTTCCCAAAAACTCCATTCTTAGCGCTACTGATCTTCTAAAAAATTCTCACTATAAAACCCCATGTCTTGAGAAGCATTTCTCCTTCAAAATTCCCCTGCCAATTCCCAAAAACTCTTTCTCTCTGCCCTACTGCTCTTCTTGAAACTCCTTCTGCTTAAAACTCAACTCATGGGAAACATTTTCCCTTCAAATCCCTTGCCACTTCCCCAAAACTCTCTAAAAAATTCTCCTTCTCATTTTCCCGTCCACATGTCACACCTCTATCACTTACTTGTCTTTTCTCCTATGGGTAAAATTTCCCCTTTTTGTCCAATGTCTGTCCAGCCTTCTCCAAGGCCCTTTTCGAGAATCCCCTCTATAGATCAAACACTTCCAACCAACATTTTTGGGAAATTCCCAAAAGGGTTCTTTTGCTCAAAGTGGCCCAAATAAAATCTCAAGATCCTTTTGCTCAAAACACTAACTGAAATACTCACATGAGACTTATTTGCTCAAATGGCACTAGACAAAATACTCTCTCAAGATTTACTGGCTCAAATGACACTAAATAAATATTCCCGAGATTCTAATTCCATAAACAAGTCATGTGTTGGTGTATCACAAAGTTGAGCTCCGAGTGTCGTGTAACACAAAGAAACTCTCAATATTAAGTATTACAAAGGGAAACTCTAGAGCTCACCAAATGGCACCAAATCTCTATGAATCAGTTTCCCGACAACACAGATCTCCTCTTACCACCAAAGACATCTCTCAAAGTAGAAGGTCTTGAAGAATTTGAGGTAGGTAAACTCCCACATGTCGCACTACTTCTAGATTTTGTATGAGGGGATTGCCCAATTGTCCTTAGGTCCTCCTCTTGATGATCTGCCACCCTCCTTGTTCATCTCCTCCTTGATTATTGTTGAGCTCATCTTCTACTTTGGAGTCTTCTTCCTTTGAATGAACTGTCAATTTTTTATGATTGATGAGCCAGAGTAATTTAATTATTGTCATTGTAATGTTCCAAGGATAGGAGAAACACAAGAGAAGAAACATAAAAGAAACACAATACTTTATCCTCAATACTCCAATGCCAAAAAAGGAGTATCTTGACTTGATTATATAAAGAAGAACCACCCAAAGTGAGCTACACCCTTGGATCAAATACATGGATTGGTGAAATGTCAGCAAGGTCCATGATTAGATATGCTACATGGATTGATGGCTTGTCAATCCTTTTCATATTTGGTTAGTCAAACAAGTTTGACCAAATGGAATCTTTGGTGAATCTTCTTGTAGGGAACTCAAAACAACATGGGTGAGGTATCATTAGAAAGGTCTCTATGAGATCAACAAGGTGGGGGTGGGAGGGGAGAAAGAGAGAGAGAGAGAGAGAGAGAGAGAGAGAGAGAGAGAGAGAAGGAATTGGTATTTCTTCTTGGGCAAATGGGAAAATCTTTTGAGGCCTAATTGATCCATTTAGGCCTCCTAAATTGGCTTTGAAGTTTTAACGGTGTTTTTGGCCTTTACCCAATTAGTAGAAGTACTCTTTTGGTGACACCTCTATCTAATCTATTTAAACCATCATACATAATATCCTTCAAGATATTACCAAGCTAATTTCCACCTCTAGATAATATGTCTAGCTAATGGTATTACACTTATACTCTAATCCAATTTCCAATTCTATAGCATGAGGTTGTTCCTAGAATTCTTATGTATTGATCTCTACTCGCTCCTCTCTCCTCTTCTCCTTAGAGTAGAGAAGGTCTTTCTAATACCATACCTTCTTTGAAGTGAGCTCATTTATAGTCAATTGGTGAGATGCTAATTCTCCTTCCAGAGCTTCCCTTAGTGTCTCTTAGTTTCTCTTCTCCTTCTTTAAAGTGGTGACATCTGCTTCTAATGCAGACTATGATAGCTTCAATTCTTCCACCCCCTTATGGGAAGTATCAATTGTTATAGAAAGTTCCCATATCTTCTCCATATCTACCTTGGAGTCCTCCTTTGCATGGGACCTCTCGTCACATAGTGTATAAAGATCTTCCTTTAGTTTGTTTAGTCTTCAACTTTTTGACTTTCGATTGTTGATTGGCAATTGTCTTGCTGGTCCAAAGAGCTTGAAGTTGAGTTAGTGCCTCTCCTAATCTTTCCCAATAGTGATAGACTACTTTTGCCACCCAGCTCCTTCTATTCCTATGCAAGCTTTGCCTACTAGTATTTATGAGAATTCTCCCATACTACATGATCTGGTTCATCCCATAGTGAATGCACTTGCATACAAGCAAAATGGCCATATCTTCCTTGGGGTTGTGTCCATATTAATGGAGCTAAGATGTGGCCATTTTGCCCATAGTCAAGTGCTCAATATGGGCAAATGGCCACCTCTTAACTCCATAATATGGAAAAAACTCCAAGTCTCCATGTTGATTTAGGTTTGTCTAGCCATAGGTTGTAGTATTTCCTATTTACTTGGTTATTAGCAATGGCATCTATTACTTGGATAGACAACTCCAACTGGTTTTGTTCTACAAGATCCTCATCTTCTAGCCTCTTGGTCGTTACATCTGCATCTTGAAAATTGATTGGCCCTCCCCTTGGACATAAGGTGTAATACAAGAGCGGCCTCCAAAGTAAGAATCAACCTCTACCTTGGGGATGCTAGTGGTAAAGAAGCCAAAGAATCTCATGTTGTTGGTTAAAAACAATATTAAGTTGGTAACGCTATCCCCTTCCTTTTGGGAAGATCCTTATGTTTCCTTCCTTTGCTCTAGGGAGATGGGCATGTCACTATGAGGTTTTGGTGAATTATTGTCTAGGTTGATGATGCCCACTTTTTCCTATTTTTGGTAATTGGTGTGCCTTCATGGAGTTTCCCTTCTTGCCTTCTTGCCTTTGGCAATTGAGCCTCTTGTCTTGGTTGGAGTTGGTTCTACTTGCTTGACATCATTGGTAGGCTTCTTCATTGTTACACTCAACTTCTTTTCTCCTTTTTTGAGGTTAGGAGTAGTTCCCTTCTTTGTGCTAATTATCTTCTAATATTTATTGCATATAGTTTCCACTTCTATGGGATTTAGTTGTTCCTATAGCTCCATTTCTTGTGCTCTTGTAGTTGCGAGCATTTGCAAATTCAAGAGGTTCTTTTACTCCTAGCTAGTCCACTTGGTGAAGTGAGAGACCACTAATTGTTATGTGAGTGCTCATAGAGTCTCCCTATGCACTTTATCATCTCATGGTAGCTCTTCTTAAAAATTGGCATTTTAGATGTTGGAGATACCTCCTTGATAAGGTTTTCTTTTAATTTGAAAGCACCCTAGGATCAAATGTTCCACAATTGCCATTAGAATTGGCCCCATAGTGAAGTGCTTCCCTCACTTTGTCTTTTTTTGTTGTGAATACTTTCTTGAACCTTGTACAATGAGAGCATTCATAAGGAATGCACTCAGATATGACACATTCTCCTAGCCTCTGATAAGCCAATGAAAAATCTTTGTGGTGAAGTAAAGTGTGGATATGTCACCATTGCCATTAGGAGCCCATTTTTGTGCATGTTTTTGGATGAATTGTTTGTATTTTTGCAAAAAAAAAACCCCAACATGTGCTATATGATAAATTAGAATTCCCTTTAGGCCAAGGAAGTGTCTTTTGACTTGATTGGCAAAAAGAATACTTCTTGTATTGTGTCCTTGATAATGAAGAATGAATTTGCTTTAGAGTTTGCTACAAGGATTGGCAAGTGGATCACTTTTGAATCTACTTGAATTTCTTCCACCATTTCTTGTACGTGAACCAACTCCTCATTGCTTGGCAAAAAGAATTTGTGTGCCCCGATGTCCCAAATTCCTCCCCTCTTCATATTTTGCCTCATTTCAAGATCCACATTGTTAAAATCACACAAGTGGCTCCACTACATATAAATAGGAACCATTCCATCTAATCTTCATAAAATCTGGTTTGCCTTCTCACTTATCCTCCAGTAGACTTCTTGTAAGTCTGCACAACTATATTATTCTTGAAAGACCTTTTCTAATGCTTTCTTTAACTCCTACATTGGTGAGACTCCGTCAACCTGGTGGGTTTTTACCTTCTATCAAAATTTGCAAATTACCGCCATGATATTTTCTCAACCTATCTGATTGAGCCTATCAAGAATTGCTTCTACAATCATTTTGGCTGTGAATTGCTACTCCCTTTGTATAGAGTCTTTGACTTTGTATTGCTTAATTTGAGTTTTCTTTGATAAAATGCACACTATCACTTGATTGATTTCTTCTCAATTGGAGTGCTCAACATTTCACTCTCATAAAGTTGAAAATGTAAACTAAAAGATCTATGAATCCTACAAGTGTTTTATAGGGGTTGAATGACCTTTGATTAACACTATGATTTCTTGTTTTGCATTTAAATTCTTATGCATGTCATATTGTTCTATTCTAGGAGTAGAAACATCTTCATGAATGTGCTTTTTCTTTGCACTCAAAATGTGACCATTGTACTTATCTTGCCATCTAGAAGTTGGAGTCAAATTTTCCTTTGCATGGGGTCATTTTGCCTTTGAATGTGAACCGGTGCAGTTATTAAGTATATTGATACAAGTAAGGTTCCCATAGCCATGTTAAAATCTGTCTTCCATGATTATTGGTCTAGTTTGCACTATCCCATGATAGGAAGGAGCCCAAAGATGATCCAATAGTTGTGCAAGAAGTCCTTCAAATCTTAGGGGAAGATCTTCTTGGCAAGGTGTTTTTGTACTTTCTTCCTTCATAAGGAAGGAGTATCAAGTTTCATGTGCTATCTTTTCTTCCTTGTCTCTTAATGGGATGAAGTGTGGATTGTATGGTCTACACTTGGCACTATTAGTATGGGATTCTCAGAGTTCTCCATCCAACATTTCCAATCTAACTGACCCATTATCAAACACTTGTTGTATCCAATAAGGACATAGCCATTTTTCCATGAACTTGTTGGAAAATTGTCCAACCTTGTCATTAAACTTTAACACTAAGTCCTATTTGGAAAGTGAAGCCTCCTTGGTTTTATGATCAAAGTAAGTTTTTTTCTTTTCCTAAGTGGTGTATTGTGTGTAGAGTCCATATAGACATGTTTTTGTTAGAGTATATAGCACAAAAACTCTTTCTCTTTGTCATCTCCCCTCCAAGAGATTGAGACATCCTTGTCAAACTACTTGCAAGCACACAAAATGATAGAAATAAAAACTCTATAGGTAAATTGCCTTTTGTCTATAGACAAGCTAAATGGGGTATAGCTCATAGTGAGTTTTATAATGGTGTGGTAAGTCCAAATAGCACTTAGGAGCTTCTGATCCCAATCTATGGAGTTTATACTTACCATTTTCTTGAGGAGTGTTAGGAGAATTCTATTAATGCATTCAACTTGACCATTTGCTTGCAGGTGGTAAGGGGTAGATTGGTGGTGCTAGATCCCATATCTTGTTGAATCCCATACTACTTTGTTGATAAATTGGGTTCCATTGTCCATGATAATGGATAAGAGAACACTAAACCTTGAAATGATAATTTTTTGTAGAAATTGGATAGTGACCGCAATGGAACTATTTACCAATGATTCAACTTCTGCTCACTTTGCTACATAGTCCATGGAAACAATAATGTAGCAATACCTTGTTTATTGAGCTGTGGGATTGACGGGTCCCACAAAATTGAGTCTCCATTTTTGGAATAGTTCAGTTGTGAGTACATGATGAAAGTACATTTGGTATCATGACAAGGGTTTTCCGATTCTTTGGCAAGTATCACACATGTGGGCATAGCTGTTGGCATCCACCATGATAGAAGGCCACCAATATCTCATGAGGTAGACCTTACATGAATTCAATTTACTAAGTGCCTACTTGATTGTCCAAGTGGCATGCTTTTAATATTATAAAAACCTCTTCCATGATAATGCAATGTTAAAGTACTCTATCTACTCCCATTTGACAAAGATCTCCCTATAAAAGAGTGAATGGAAGTGCAAAAATATGAAAAAAATTGTATTTGGCATGTGGTACTCTTCACATAAAGAAATAATGCATAATTTGGGTTATCCAAGACAATTGTGTTGTTATGTTGTCCTATATGTAAAAAAGATGGAAATCTACAATATTTGTGTTGAGGGAACAATGGTGGGTAGTCCAAGAATAAAGGACAAGAATTTTGTGTTATCATAAGACTTTCTTGGATGGTATTCTATTGTAAAAGAAATCTCTTGCAAGAGTAACATCCAATTGGCCAATTGTACTACATGGTAAGGTTTATTGATTAAGTATTTGAGTGCTTCATGGTCTATATGGAAGACACAACCGTTTCCCATTAGATAGTGTCAAAACTTTTGGACAGCAAAGATCATCCCAAAGCACTTCCATTTCATTGTCAAGTAGTTTTTGTCAGCCAAGTTGAGTTGCCTATTAGCATTGTAGATTAGGTGTTCTTGTTGCTTGTTATCATATTGAGCTAGAATAGCTCCCATAATGTTTTTATAGCTATCTACAAAGATGTGAAAAAATAATTCCCAGATAGGGGTTGCCAAAATTGGGGTTGTTGACAATTTTTGCTTCAAGGTCTCAAATGCATATGTGCATTCTTTTAGTCCACAAAAAGTCAAGTATGGTATGCAAAAAACTTGTGAATGAAGAGGCAATCTTAGCATACATATGCACATACCACTTGTAGTATCTTGTATAGCCTAAGTTACATTGAAGCTCATGTATTGTCTTTGGGAGAGGTAATTCTTGAATGACTTGAATATTCTTTGGGTCTACCATTATTCCACTTTTGCAGACTAGGTGTCCAAGGATGGCATGCAAGAGATGGCAAATAGGCACTTTTGTGGGTTCAAGGAGATCCTTACTTTCCTACAATTGTTCATGACAAACCATAGCAAGTTGATATGGTTGCTATGGGAGCTACATGTGCACATATCATCAAGATAAAGCTCTATGTTTGTCCTTATTTCACCAAAGGAGTTCATCATCTAGCATTGAAATGTTGTGGGAGCATTATGCAATTCAAATTCAAATTCATCATTTTGTAGGCATAGGTTCCCCACTTGGTGATAAAGGGGGTCTTGTAAAGATCTTGTGGGGCAAGCTAGTTGTAGCTATCCATAAAGAAGAAACACTAGTTGTAGATGACCTTATGTAATACTCCAAGGACAAGAGAACTCTCCAAGAGAGAAAACACAAGATTCACACTCAATACTACGATGCCTTAAAGGAGCACCTTCTCTTTATTATATAGCAAAGAGGATCTCCTCAAAGGAAGCTCCACCCTTGGATCAGATACATGGATTGGTGACATGTCTACGAGCTCCATCCTTGGATTAGTAGTTTGGATGGGTGACATGTCAGTCCTTGTCCTATCTAGTTGGTCAAATGGGTTTGACCAAAGGGAATCTTTAGGGAATCTTCTTGTAGGGGGTTCAAAATCATGTGGGTGAGGTACCATTGGAAAGCTCTTGATGCAACAAATCATAGGGAGGGAAGGCAAGCTTGAAATCCTTGAAGGTGAATCTTTCCATTTTTTAGGCCTAATTCATCTATATAGGCTTCCAAAATTGGCTCTAAAGTTTCAAGCTATTTTTGGCTTCTGCCCTATTAGTAGAAGTACTCTTTTGGTGACACCTCTATCTGATCTACCTAGCCCATTGTACACAACATCCTTCTAGATGCTACCAAGCCAATTTTCACCTCTAGATAATATGTCTAGCTACTTGTATTACACCTTATCCAACAAGGTGTCTTTAAATAGGATTAGAAAGGAGTACCTCTTTTCCAATCCCAAGATGGTTTGGGAATTTAATTTACAGAAATCCACATAGATTTGGACTTTTCAAATATCCTTTTTAAGGATAACCAAGATTGTGGAGGCTCATTTTGTTTCTCCTACACTTTAATAGTTTGCCTAACTCATCTTGCACCTTTTAAGAGTAAGTAGGATTCAAAGGGTATGGCTTGGATTAGATTGGAACAACATTCAGATGAAGTAAGATGCAATGCTAGCATATATGGGGATTTACACCTAGGAGTTCCATGTAATAATAAGGAAACACATCTCTAAACTCTCAAAAAAGTGCTTGATAGCAAAGTTTGTCCTCCAAAGACACTTTGCTATTGATATTCATATATTTAGGGACTTCATTGCCATCGAGATGTTGAGATTTTGAGATTTTGAAACTCATCTATGATCTAAAGGGAAGGATGATAGTTTCAAAATTTTATTATGGAGGTTTTTCTAAGAAGTATTATTACAATTGGTCCTCAAGTATGGTCTGATTGACTTCTTACTCCTCAACTCTCTTTGCGAGTTTCCCCATAGTAGTAGCAACAGTGATGTGAGATAGAAGAGTTGAGGTCTTCATAAGAGTTGTAAAAACTTTGTTACTCATGTTGGGCTTTGGTTCATTTGGTCAAGGGATAATAGTGTTGTTGGGGAGAATCCCATGAAGATGGAAGCATTCTTTGTCTGTCTCTTCATCTTGAAAATCAATATCATCTTTGATATAGAAGCAAGAGGTAGTCAAGGTTTCCTCAATATATTCTTTAGTGTAAGGCAATGGGAACAATGCATGGCAACTAAATCCATCATTAGTGATATAAGAGTCATCCTTCAATTCTACAAAAACTACTTTTGGGGCCATGGAAGTGTGCTTGCCAAGAACATTCTATGGGCTCATTGGAAGAATGGGAGCTATCATCATGGAGCTTTATGGTATGACCACTCATTATTTCCTCCATTATGAAAAGAAAATTAGAGAATGCATATGCAATTTCCTCATCATTATAAGCATGAGCAAGATTCCATGCATCAATACTAAAACTTGGTTCACCTTCACAAGGTAGGTTTTATCATTGGAGCACAATGTAGTTTGATTTCTACCAAATGTTAATTTTATGATTTGCCAAGAGGTGACTACATTTGCATCTACCAACCGTGGGACCCCCAATAAGAGTGGAAATGAGGCTGGTTCAAGAGTCTATAATCAAGTAGTCACCTAAGAAGGTCTGCTCATTGATGTTTGTAGGGACGTTGAATAATAGTTCAAGAGTGCAATTTCTTCTCCCATTAGCTATTCAAAGAAGAGTAGAGGTCTTAGCCACACCCTTCAAACCTAGTGTTTCCATCACCCTTGGTCATGATGTTCACCAAAGCTCTAGAGTCGATGCAAAAATTTGGGCTAACACTCCTTTGGATGGTTATGAGAATGTTTGGGTCATGCACCTTGGCACATGAGGATCAACCAAGACTGTGTCAACCATAGCACTATTTAGGATTCCCATAGTTGGAATGTGGTGCTTCTATGGGATCACATCCCTATGGGTAATGGCTCCTAGTTAGTGGATCTTTGAAGTGCACTACGGGTTGCTCTTTTGTAGGAAATTTTATAGCTTCCTATGTTCAATATTGGAATTTTTACAAAGTTTGTTGGTAGTGATATTGGCTTTGAGGTTGGTCAAATCAGCAATAATGTCAAAGTCATATATCATCAAATTGGGTGGTTGTTTTGCTAGTGTGTCAAACATAAGAACAACATCTTTGTATATTTTGAAGGCGGGTTGAGGAGTTTCATCCCACATAGCTTCTTCATCCATACTTTTGGAGGAATAACTATCAAAAGGAGAGTTGTTGTCTAGATAATGTATTGCATAAGTGTGAGTATGCATGGTGAGGAACATATTTTCCTTTGTGATAGCAATTTTAGTGGTTGCCACTATATTACCCATAGGAACACTTTCCTCCACTACTATGAAATACACATTCTCTTTAGGACCAACATTATTGTGCAGTTCATTTTGAATGCACACTCCCTTATTCTAAGTGATAAAGTTCTAAAAGTCCATGCATTGCACAATGGTATGTGCTCTAGAGCAAAATGAAAATGTGCTAGCTTTGTAGTGATTCTCACTACAAATATGATAGCATATATTAGGTTTGGGAGACCTTTACCACTTCCAGTTCCACTTTCTCTTTGGAAGGGTGGATCCTATAAGTGCTCATTTAAGTTGTGTTGCATGATTGCATCCACAACATGCATCCTCTCTTCTTGAGGTTCATGGCATCTATGGAGTACTATGGCATGATATGTTCTCAACAATGAATCATGATATGTTCATATATCCCACAATGGATACATTAATTAGGAATATATAGGGTAGCTCATCATGATACCAATAGTTAAACAAATGATCTAGCGATGAAATTTGGTTTTTTAATGTCTAGAAAGATGTTATACATGATGGACTAAGTAGATTAGATAGTGGTATCACCAAAAGAGTACTTCTACTAATTGGCCAAAAACCGAAACATGCTTGGAAACTTTAGAATCAATAGCTAGGCATATGATTTAGAGGTGAAAGTTAGGGTGGTGACATCTTGAAGGATGTTACACATGATGGAGAAAGTAGATAAGATAGAGGTATCACCAAAAGAGCACTTCTACTAATAGAGCAGAAGCCAAAATATGTCTGAAAACTTTAGAGACAATTTTGGAGGCCTAAACGGAGGAATTAGGCCTCAAAAATATGCCATCCCTCCCCCCAAAGAAAGGAGAGGCTAGCCTTTTCCATCCTTCCTAGTTTTTCTCACCGAGAGCTTTCCAACAGTACCTCATCCATGTTAGTATGAGATTCCTACATGAAGATTCCCTAAAAGATTCCCTTTAGTCAAAGCTTGTTTGACCAACCAAATGTGACCAAGACCAATATGTCACCAATCCAAGCAATTAATCTAAGGGTGGAGCTTGCTAACAAGTCACCTATCCATGTACCTAATCATATGGTGGAGCTTCCTTGGATGAGATCCTCTTTGGCTATATAATAAAGAGAAGGTGCTCCTTTGGGGCATCAGAGTTTGAGTGTGGAATTCATTTTTTCTCTATTGTGTTTCTATTCTTGGAATATTACACTCACTTAGCATTGGTGTACCCTTGCCCCAAAAAAGGGGTGTAGGAAATCTCCTCCTTAGTAGCAATATTGATTGGATTCCTCACTTGAGACTATTGTGCTCAATGGAGATTCTCTAGTCTATCCAACTTCAAGAGGATGTCTTCTATCTTGGTAATAGGTGCATCAATGTTGGAAACCATAAGAATGGCAATCCCAAGTTCACTACAAGATGAAATATGGTAGTTGCTATGGGCAGGTGATAATATATGAGCACTAATTACACTACCATGTATAAGATTGATGCAACTATGGGAGCTCCTTTGTAGAAGTAATTCTATTGTAGGAATCCCCAAGTGGTAGCATATGGGTTATGCAAAACATTCCCTTTGAATCTTGGGATTCTAGATCAAAAGTCTAGTAAGGCAATGTCTTGTTTGTTAGCTTGAGCCCAACATTGTGCTTCCTCAAATGCTTGAGCTAGAGTAGTAGATTTGTTATAGATGATGAACTTTTAGATATCCTCAAGTAGTGTGTACTTAAACAAGTTGAGAGTTGTAGTAGGATCTTGAGCTAGTGTAATCATTGTCAATGTATATTGGAGTCCTTGAACAAAAGCTTGCATGGTTCATTGTGTCCCTTGTTGAGTCTATTTATCTTGTTCCTGAGGTGTTCTTGTTTTTTTGGCAAAATGTATCCTTGTCACCCTTCCATTCATATCAATGCATAACTTGTTCTTGTGGTAAAGGCTAGGCCACTAAACTAGTGTTGTGTGATGCTAATGAAACATTGGTTGATTTGTTGTGATATGGCAATATCATCCATAATACTGGTCTTGTCATGTCCCTTGGAAAGTCTATTTATCTTGTTCTTGAGTTGTTCTTGTTGCCTTAGCAAATGTAATTTTGTAATCCTTCCACTCATATAAATGCATAACTTGTTCTTGTGGTAGGAGCTAGGCCACTAAAATAGTATTGTGTGATCCTAGTGAAACATTGGCCAATTTGTTGTGCCATACAAATATTCTCAAACATCCATAGGAATGATTCAAAACTTCTTGCCTTATGAACATTATTATTCTAGAGAGCAAAAATTTTTTTGCTCCTCCTAAGGTTGATGCTCTTGCAATGGGAGTTATAAGAGAAACATGGACTGAATTAGGTGGTAGTTGTGCAATCAAAGGGTGTGGTGTTGAAGTAGGTAGATTTCTCTAAGCAAAAATGCTTGCCATGAATGGATACAATGCTCAACTCTAAAAATTTGAAAGCTTGCTTGTAAATGCTTCTCCCAAATTGGAATCACTAGGACCTATAGAAATGGGAGTTAGTGCTTCTCCTGAACAAAGATCAATCTTACTCAAAAGCATGAGAGGTAGTTCTTCCTCCAAACTAAAAACAACCATATCCAAGCAAGGTAGTGGCAAATATGCATGGCCCAAACAAGTTGTAGAAGGAAGTGGAGAGGACATATATGTCAACCAACAATGGTGCCAAAAATGTTAACAAGTTAATCCAATCTTATATGCAAGAGTGTAGGATACTACGGGGTCACAAAAGTGTGGGACAATATTTTCCAAAATGCGGGAAGGAGTTCATGATTGTCTTATGGGCAAAAAACTTATAGTGATCTTAACTCAACTATGGGATAGTTTTACCCTTAGATACTTGACCTAGGAATTGGCTCGCATATCTGCTCTCTTGTGAGCCCTGTGGCTTCCTTGGTTGTTAGCCTTTGGATAAGTAAGGAATTACTAAGACAATGCCTATGATACTTTCAGATCTGAGACCAAAATGCAAAGAAGGGAAATTGCTTGGGATTCTTTAGACCTAGACAAGAGTGCAACAAGCACAACAAGGAGCATCAATTTACAAATAATACACATTTAAGAAATGAAACAAGACTCAACACTCATCACATCAAACAAAGAGAATGGATTTTCTTTATGGTATTCGTTGCTCAAATGAACCAACAATGAGTTATAACTAGAGTATTTCACAACCACAACTAGTATTCTCTTCAGCCCATGGCCCCAACAATTATATAGTCACTCAACAACTCACTATTACTTGACTCAATCCAAATAGTGTTATCTTCACAGATAGAAGATGAGCCTTAGTCTTCTACTACAAAAAAATTTGATGGTTACAACATAGGGTGGACACTAAGTGGCTTGAGCTCCCTTATATATTAGAGGTCCTAACTCTAAAACTAACTTTCTATCTTCCTAAAATTTCTTCTATTGTGATTGCTATCTCCTTCTTGCATTATTGCCATTAATGCTAATTGGCTCCTTACCCTTCATCTTTAATAGATTACACCTTTGACATTGTTAGGGCGTCATCTTGGCTTTAATTACCTACTCAATAACTTTTCCTAATGTATTGCACTGTATAAAGCTCTTCTCATATCAGCATAAAACATGTAGTGGAGTTTTCCTACACCTCCACTACTTCATCCGTAGGTAGCTCTACTTGTGCATCTTGCATAGTTAGTTCCTACGATTGACCTTCTTCTTGCATCTTTGCATTATCCTATAGGGAATAAATCCTGCACATATCAAGCTCCTTTTTTAGCATTGAGAACTCTCCTTTTATTTACTTACTCTTACAATATTTTAATATTATTAGCATCAATTGTATTATTTTTATTATTAAAATTTGAAGCTCATCTTTTTATAACTTAAAATTTTGATTGGTCAATTCATACAATCATAAGTTTTCTTTTATAAGTGGCAACAAATTTATACTATTCTCTTGTCCCTCAACACCCTAGTTTAAGAACTAACTATTCATTAAGTTGGACTTTCTATATTCGTAAAAAAATTTCTCACCAACTTATCTCACTCATCAATATCTTTCACCATTATATATTAAAACCTTGTATTATAGATATATTGTTCAAATTCAACATTCACCACCTATAAATTTCATTTGGGTTATGATTAGCATGAGGTTGAATTATTATTAGGTTTATGTTACTTGTAGATGTCACTATGGAATATAAACAACCAAATAGAATGCAACGTTTTTTAGAAAGATCATTTATCTCTTATTATTACTTAGAAGTCTCTTTATCTACTCCATTTTTCTTTAAAAGCTATTTAAGACTTTGAAAGTGGAGTATATGAAGAGTTATCCAGACTTATATAGTAAATTACTGTTATAAAATGGTTGAATTTTGGTTATAACATCAAAATTTATGAAATATACTTAAGAAAGTAAGAAGTCTTACCACACTTCATATTTGAATCTTAGAAAAAATTATTCAACATCTTAAGTAGTCTTAAAAAATAATATGAGTAAGCTTATATTGAAGTATTTTATTACTAAAATAAAAATATTGTATTTTAATTTATTATAATTACTAAAAGTGTTCTTATTTAAAAAAAATATGAGAATAAAAAGAGATATGGTAAATATTGTGTTTTATCTATATTATATGTGTTATAATGATGAATTAATATAGTAAGATGAATACAAATCAAATCTTATATTAGTATTATTAAAATTCTCATTCATATAATGGCAATTTTAATTACACTATTGCTCATAAAACAATGATCATGAGAAAAAATGTCATGTGTAATTTTAAAGATTAACTAGATGAATTTGTAAAAACTTTAAATTACTATATACTTGTAATGACTTGGTGCCGTTCAAATTCAAAATAATATGTCAAGGACCGGTTGGTCCCATGAGGATACAAGTTAAAGGTTGCAAAAATTGAGATAATGTATCATAAAGATGATGTATATTGTTTTGGATTTAACCTCTTGGGCAAAGTCATTCCACAAAGAGGGTAGAGCCATCATATTTGGTGCACTATGAAAAGATAAAATCACCAATGATCACACTCACTATAGATTTAATCTTAAGGATTCCCAAATGTGATGATTCATTTGTAACAAAGTTCAGTATGCCTTGAATTCACCTATTACACACTTAAGAAAACCAATTCTAGATTAGTGTTGTTGAGTCATTAGTGCAATCAAAGTACTTCATCTGCATTACAAGGTTGGTAAGCATGCAAGATCAACTTGACAAGAAAGTACTACATATTATATCTTAGAATGCACATACAAAGTAGAGGTATGACCTATCCCTTGACAACTATGATTGTGAGCATTGTTCTGCCTTTACCAGAAGGCACAATGTCACAAGAGTCTCAAATGTACACATTGTTTAATTTTGCAAGAAAGTGTTACTTTACAATGCTCTAGGTGTTTAGTAACTTATCACTATATTGTTTTTGACCTCTATAGAGCCCTTTAGAGTTGCATGCTCTAGTTTCACACAAATTCACCTCACTCAAGTGTTTTTGCTCATACATCAAGATTCCTCACTCACACTCAATTAAGCATTCAATCTCTCATAAAAAGTGTAGACTAATACACATACACCTACTCAAGAGTCTTGATGTTATAAACTTCATTTAGTACAAAAGAAAGATGCACCAAATGAACACAATAAACATTGAGCCTAACCCTTTTTATAAATTTCTTACTTAACTAAAAAGAAATCCAATGGTTGTAAAGTGTTGAAGATCTGCTAATTACATCTAACCCTCACTAATCTTATCTTAATCTTATTTTAAGTAGGCATGATCTATGTGAAATGACCACCTCAACCTCTTGTTGTTTACCGCTAGCTTGTTGTTTATCAAACTAACACAAGACCTTCATATTGTGACCTATATAACTATATAGGAAGTATGTACAAGTACAAAGGGTCTTGGAATATGACTATGAAATACTCTTTATTACATGATGGGTTGGATTTATTTCAGACAAAGTACTCTTACTCATCCATTTTTAGAGTAGGTAGCATCTATGAAAAATTTCCTTCTTCCTTACATAAATTAAACAAGCAATACAAGTTCCTCTTTGTATCCTTAAGTTCTCTTACAAAGCTAGTACGTTCCTTGCAAAATTTTGAGTTAATATGGCTCTGCAATTTATTGGACAATACTTTGAGTTGATTGTTTTTGTAGACTTTCATCTCTAGTGCATCAATATATGTTCATAAATCCTTCATCTTGTATGTTGTGAGTTCTGATTTGCAATGCATTCCAACTGGTTTAATAGTTGAGTTGCCATATGTCTAATTGTTGCAAGCAACACATTTGTTTATTCTCCACATTTTTTCATTCACTTTGGAGTTTGTTTGACAACTTGTCTTTTATTCTCCTTCTTTGCTTGTCCTCCTTTTCTTTATGGTGCTTGAAGGTTGATATCTTAGATCCAAAGATAGATTAACTTTTTTAGGTTCTCATATTATGTTTTTGCTGTTTTTACCTTTGTATGAGCTTTATCCAATTCAATTTGGAAAGTCAACAATCCATCATCTTGTGCTTGTAATTTGTCGTTGTATTGACTTTGTTGCTAGAAGACCTTGGCATTGAGTTCATCCACTTCTGATTTTAGTTGTTGTAGAACTACCTCATTCTACTCTTGTTGTAGGCCTTCATCTTTTTTGAATTTCCCTAGTATTCTATCCTTCTCCTTTGAAGCATTTACTTCTTCCTCCACCCACTTCTTGGCTTGGTTCAATTCATTATAAAGAAGTGCCTTATCCTTGGCTGTCATATGGGCCATCTTGTGCAGGTATTATACAAGCCTCATTGGGTTGCTATAATACTCCAAGGAAAAGAGAAGAGAGAAAACACAGATTACACACTCAACCTTTGGTCCCCCAAAGGAGCACCTTCTCTTTATTATATTGACAAAGAGGATCTCCTCCAAGGAAGCTCCACCATAGGATTAGACACACAGATAGGTGACATTTCATCAAGCTCCACCCTTGGATTACTTACTTGGATGGGTGACATGTCGGTCTAGGTCCTATCTGGTTGGTCAAACAAGCTTTGACCAGAGGGAATCTTTTAGGGAATCTTCTTGTAGGAGTCTCAAAATCACATGAGTAAGATACCATTGGAAAGCTCTCGATGAGGCAAACCAGGGGGAGGGAAAGGCCAGCTTATCTTTTGTTGGGGGGGCATTTGACATAATTTTGAGGCCTAATTCATCCGTTTAGGCCTCTGAAATTGCCTTCAAAGATTTTAGGCATATTTTGGTTCCTACTCTATTAGTAGAAGTCCTCTTTTGGTGATATCTCTTTCTGATTTGTCTAGCCCATCATGTGTAACATCCTTCCAGATGTTACCAAACCAATTCTCACCTTTAAATCATATGTATAGCTATTGGTTCTAAGGTTCTCAAGTCTATTTTGGTTATGCTCTATTAGTAAAAGTACTCTTTTAGTGGTACTTCTATCTGATCTATTTTGACCATCATGTATAACATCATTCTAGATGTTACCAAACTAAATTTCATATCTAGATCATATGGCAAGCTTGTGGTATTACAGACCTCCCTCCTTTTAAGACGCAACGTCCTCGTTGTGCAATTGTTGCTCAAATGCTTGCACCAACACCGGTGCATGTGTCAAATTGACAGCGGGCTACCATCTTGCTTCATAGAGGGGGTAACCTTTCCACTGTTCTAGATAGTCCACCCACGGATGGCGAGTACCACGCATGCATTTTTGGAGAATACGCTCCATTTCATATTCTTCTGTGCCATCAATAAGTCTCTGACAAGATTGAATGTCTTGTGTGGAATGACCCTGGCCTGATTGGGGAGCATATATGCATAATAGGGAAACATGGAACACTAGATGGATCTTCATGTGTGGTGGTAGCTCAAGGTGATAGGCCACAACGCCGACGCGACAAAGAATCAAGAAAGGCCTAATAAAACAAGGTCTAAGCTTACGAGGTCCAACTAATGTGAGGTTGGTTGTCGATAGCCACACTTGATCCCCAACATTGAACTCCATGTGCCTAAGGTGTGCATCAACATACTACTTCTGTCAATTTTGTGCAATCTATAATCTATGCTTGGCGCTCTCTATACCATGTTGGATTCTAGAAACAAATGTGTTGACGACCTCGACCTTGGTAGCCACTGAACGGATCTTCATCAAGCTAGAAGGTGTGAAGGGATGCTCACCATACATGAGGAAGAATAGAGTGACCTGGGTGGATGCATTCACTGAATTGTTGTAAGCAAATTCCACCAACAAGAGTATGGTGTCCCACCTCTCTTGCTCTTCTAAGGTGAAGCCACGTAACATGTCTTCAATCATGTGATTAGCCCGCTCTATTTGGCTATCTATTTGTGGGTGGTAAGCTATGGACATGGCCAACTTGGTTTTGAAGAAACCAAAGAGTGTTTGCCAAAACAAATTGGTGACTTGAGTGCCTCTATCAGTGATAAGTACTCAAGACAGGCCATGGTGAGAGAAGACTGCATCTAAGTATAATTGAGCTAGTTGTAGAGCGGTCACATCCTTGGTGGTAGGGCATACATGAATCATTTTGCTGAGTCGGTCCACAAAGACCACAATGGAGTCAAACCCTAAGGTGGTCTTGGGTAATTCACAGACAAGATCCATACTCACTTGTTCCCAATATTGAGTAGGCATGGAGAGAGGTTGAAGGAGCCCTGGAGGAGCTTGATTCAAAGCTTTGTTTTGTTCACAAAGTAGGCAGCTGCGCACATAGTCCATCACATTGTTGCTCATCTTGGGCCAATAGTAATGGTGTTAGACTGCATCCAAGGTCTTGTCCACTCCAACATGACCTGCAATAGCCAAATCATGACATTCTGCTAGAATGGTGGTGCGTAATTCTGGGATATTTGGGATCCATAATCTGCCGTCATGAAAGGTGAGTCCTTGGGTGCTGGTGATGCCTTTGGATGATTGCTCTTCTACAATCTACAGATCAGTTTTTGTAGCAGCTTGAATCTCTAGCCAAAACTCAGGGTTAATCTTAACCTCTGCCACCAAGTTGTTTGCCATTGGCATGCGGGTAAATGCATCTTCAAGTTGCTTCTTACCTTCCACATAGGTGATTACATGTTGAAGCATTTTTGCCACTCTGCCCACCAAATCTGGCAACAAGATAGATCCTTCTGCGTCTCGAGGTAGACTATAGGTTTGTGGTTTGTCTCTACTACAAATGCCTTCTCACCTAGATAGTGCTTCCAATGCTTGGTTGCTAGAAAAATGGCTAGCTCTTCTCATTCGGTGGTATGGTAGTTGTGCTCTGCCAGTAAAAACTTTTGAGAGAAATATGCAATTGGATGCCATCCGTCATGCCACTCTTGTTGTAGGACTGCTCCTATTGCTACGCCTGATGCATCTATAGCCAACTTGATTGGTCGTTTTGGGTCATACCACTTCAAGATTGGTGCATATAGCAAGGTGGCATTCAAGTCTTGAAAGGCCAGCTCTTGTGCGGTTCTCCATGTCCACTTCTTCCTCTTGCCAAGTAGTGCCGTTAAAGGCTATGCAACCTTGGAGAAGTCCTTGACAAATCTACGATAGAATCTCGTCAACCCCAAGAAGCTCTTGAGTTGAGTCTGATCTTGTAGGGCATGCCATTTTTGAATGACTCTATTTTATCTATCAATACTTGAATGCACTCTGCACTTACTCTATGCCCCAAGTAGTCTACTTCATACTTGCCAAACTTGCACTTTGAGATTTTGGCATACAATAGATTCTATCTTAGAATCTGGAGGACTTCTCGTAGATGTTGTTTGTGTTCTGTCATCGTGCTACTATATACTAAGATATTTTCCAAGAAGACGATAACAAACTTATCCAATTATGGATGAAATATGTCATTCACTAGACTCATGGAAGTGGCAAGTGCATTGGTGAGGCCAAAAGGCATCACAAGATACTCGAAGTAGCCATACCTAGTTCGAAACTAGAGAGTGTAGAAGAGAAGAAGCAACTCTGGAAAAGGAAGTTAGAAACACAATATAGGGAAGAAGAAAGGTTACAAGAGTTACTTCGTAATCAGGAAGAGAAGGTTGTATAGAAGGAGAAGGAGAAGGAAACGGTGAAAGCCGAGTTCAAAGCAGAGTTGGCAATGTATTAGGAGGATTGGCTTGTAGATCAAGAGCGAGAAAGAAAAATGCGATTGGAGCCATTGAAGGAGATTGTCCTCAAGATGAATGCGATGTTAAGTACAGAGTCCAGCGTTCAAATTGAAGAAACAAGGTTGCACTAGTTGAAATTGTTAGTGCAGGAGACGAGGCAAAGATAGGTGAAAGATACAGATTTGAATGGGCTACTGATAAGTCTCAGGACTTGTGTAGATAGGAAGATATTAGAGGTAGAAGATAATATCACAATTAGATTAGACTTAGTAAAGTTGGAGATAGACAAACTTCAGAAAGATGTTAGAGAAAAACCCAAAGTAGATGAAGTAGGAGTACAGATGTCTTCGAAGTTACCATTGGAGACATTGGAGAAGAGTGGGTCAGGAGTAAGGAGTTAGATAAGTTATCCACTAGTGTAATTTCAGATAAGGAAAGAGAATTGCTTACGTATAATGATTCAATCCTCTCTGTTTGCCCATTAGGCAACTCTACTTCTTCTCTTCTATCCCTCTCTAGATCCATTCCCAATCTTATTGCAACCAAGCGAGATAAGAAATTCTTTGTTGCTCCCGGATCAATTAATACTCTCACTTGATAGCCTTCTAGGACTCCATTCACAACAATCAATTGTGAGGTTGCCTTTTGGGATCTTTGCGCATTATTATTCTTCCTTCCTTTGCTTCTCTTCTTCCTTATTGAGCCAATAAGACCACGAGGTACATTTACTGGTGATCTTCATTTTCCAAAGTGATTTCTACCTCCTCCTCTTCAATGTGCCTTTCCATGTTGTTCAAAGATCGCATGTACGAAGGCCAAGGGTGTAATACTCCGAGGATAGGAGACCTGAAGAGAAACACACCATGAGAAACACACACTTTCACACTCAAACTCCGATCCCCCAAAGGAGCACCTTCTCTTTATTATATAGGCAAAGCGGATCTCCTCTAATGAAGCTCCACCATAGGATTAGGTACATAGATAGGTGATGTGACAACCCGGCAAATATCACTTTTGCGGTAATCGGGTAAGTAAAGTTCGTTCTCGCAAAGATACGAGTCAAAATTGGTCAAATACGAAGCAAAGTAACAATTTCAGTTCTTCTTGAGTTCTTCTTTAGTCTCTCAGGTAGAAACCACACCGAGAAGAGAGTAATAAACACTGATTTGTAGTCTTGTCACAACTAACACTCCTTAATCACAACTCCATCAAATCTTTCCAAAAAATCTTGATTGTGATGATTCAGGCTCTCCCAAAAATGGCACTTCACTGCAAAATGACTCTGCTTTAGAATTGTGTTCCACCCCTCCACTGAAGGCAGAACTTCCTTGATCTAAATTGCTTCACATCAACTTCACACTGCACTCACAAATGCAGAATACTACGAACACTACAATTCCTCTTAGATCTGTCAAGGCATTGCTTTGATTGCACTTCACTCAAGATCAAACACACAGAATGAAAATCAAGGCTGCGGAATCCAACATCCAACAAGCACACTGACTTGCACTTCAAATTTCTCCAAACACTCACAAACACAATTACAAAGTTGATACTCGGAATCAAGCTCAAGCAATGAGCACTACTTCATAGCACTTTGCTTTATCTATTCTCAGAAATTATGAGCACTGAACAACATCTGATTACAAATGCCACTCTTAAGTAGTGAAAAAATCGATAGTTCTGATAAATATACCATTATACAACAACTCTTCTAACCTACAGATCCGAAATAACAATGCACCTCTTCATATCTACCTCTTCAAATCTCAAAACTGTTTCTAGTCCGATCCAATGTCTACTTTGTCATCAGCTTTCAAACCTGAACCCAAAGTAAATTTACTTCCTAATATTCTATCCTCGGGTTTCACAACTTCTAATTCTTCTACCAGATCCAGCAATTCTCTTTCCTTATCTGAAATTACACTAGTGGATAACTTATCTAACTCTTTATCTCCTGACCCACTCTTCTCCAATGTCTCCAATGGTAACTCCGAAGACATCTGTACTCCTACTTCATCTACTTTGGGTTTTTCTCTAACATCTTTCTGAAGTTTGTCTATCTCCAACTTTACTAAGTCTAATCTTATTGTGATATTATCTTCTACCTCTAATATCTTCCTATCTACATGAGTCCTGAGACTTATTAGCAGCGCATTCAAATCTGTATCTTTCACCTATCTTCGCCTTGTCTCCTGCACCAACAATTTCAACTAGTGCAACCTTGTTTCTTCAATTTGAAAGCTGGACTCTATACTTAACATTGCATTCATCCTGAGGACAATCTCCTTCAATGGCTCCAATCGCATTTTTCTTTCTCGCTCTTGATCTGCAAGCCAATCCTCCTAATACATTGCCAACTCTGCTTTGAACTTGGCTTTCACCATTTCCTTCTCTTTCTCCTTCTGTACAACCTTCTCTTCTTGATTACGAAGTAACTCTTGTAACCTTTCTTCTTCCCTATATTGTGTTGCTAACTCACTTTTCCAGAGTTGCTTCTTCTCTTCTACACTCTCCATGACTCTATTGAGCTCTTGTTCCTTTGCCGCTACCCTCGCCATAGCATGGATAAGTTCTACCCTTGAATCAGCAAACTGTTGCTTCAAAATCTCATACTCTACTACTTGTCTTTCCCTTGCTATGTCACTCTTCTTAACAAGCTCCTCTCTATATCTCACTTCTCTCTTCAAGTCTTCAATTACCTGAGTCTTCACTATTGCCTCCGCTTGCAGTACTTCACTTTCCTCCTCACCTCGGGTTATGATTTTCTTCAACTTTGAGTTCTCTTCTTCTAATCTCGCTAAGACCTGCAAAACAATCTTCACTTCTGGACAAGTTGATTGCATTTCCTTCTTCTTGTGCTCTAATTTCACCAGCAATGGACACACAATCTCCCACAAGTACTCTACTCCATTACTCGCTACTACCTCCTCTTGCATAGCAATCTCCTTTCTCACTTCTTGTTCGCCTGATACTCACCTTCGTCTTTGCAGTCTTCATATCGGAACTAACGCCTTGCTTCCCAAGCTTTCATTCACTTCTTCTTTCACCTTACTCGGACCTGCCTCACACTTTGCCTTGCGTCTTGAGCGGACTCCCCTCTAAATCACAATCGTCTTTTCTTCGGCCTCAAGTATCTCATCCTCCAACTTTGTGTTGTCCCCGGCCTCGATCTCCGCCTACACTTCTTCCTCCTCTGCAGCAGCTGGCACCAACGTCATTTCTCCACCTTCATCGCTGTCGCTACTTGTATCTCCACTTTGTAGCGTTAGCTCGGGTTCCTCCTCGCGTTCCGAGTCTTCAGACTTGCACTTGGCTTCACCTTCCGAGTCTTTGTCTTTTGAGTCAATCACCACCATTCCTTGCCTTGGGTTTCCTCTCCTGGTCTTCCGAGGTTTTGTCTTGTCTTTGGCTTTGGCCTGCCAACTTTGCTTCTTCAATTTTGGAGTACTCGCTTCTATCTCCACATTCTTCCCCATCTTCTTGTAGTACTCGTCTGTGCTTCGGATTTGAAGGATATAATGTTGCTCCTCTACATTGACTTCTCTTCTTAAGTCGGGGTGGAAGTGCGACACCATTCAAGTTCACTCCGCCGAGTTCACCAAATTCAACCTGAGGTAGAAGTGTGATGCAAACAGCACGATGTAATGTGGAGGCAATTTATCCCACAAATTCCACACCATTTGTCACATCCTTCCATGGAAGCACCTTGCCCAATTTATTGGTTCTCCTACAAACAATTTGTGAAAGAACACTGCTTGGTGTTTCATCACATTGGTTGTTCTCTCCGGCTTCAGGATTGCCATCAAAGCACTCACAATCCCCCTCTTGACAAGATCTTTATAGCTCTCTACTTTGTATCCATTCTTTGTCCGCTTTGACGAGAATGCATCCCTCACTTCTTGGGTTTCTTTGGCTATCCCCCCCTTCCCCAAGAACGTGGCACCCTGCTCCGCGCCTGCTTCCTTTCTGAGTAATAATCTCCAATCCGACTCTATCCAGCAAGCCGGATTTCCTCTCTTCCCTTCTTCCTTAGGTCCATCAAGACACTTGCTCTTGATGATCTCAATCATGAACCTTGGAAAACTAACATTTCAGTTCCATGCCAAGAATGTAATCCAAAGTCGGCTCAAGACTTCGATTCTTGCGATTACATCTAACCTCCGAATCGCATGATTCCTCACTACAAATTTGGAGTTCTTCTTTCCTCCTCCCATCTCTCCTGCTTTCTCATTGTCTCTCGGTTTCACTCTCGTGACTTCTCCCTTACACACTAGCGCGTCTTCAACTCTATTTCCCTTCCCACGATCACCTGCAAGACGACTTCTCAACGGCAAAGGAAAATTGCTCAACATTGCTTTGTCGCGAGCTTGATTTTTATAGAGTTGCACTTTCTTTGTCTCTCTTCAACTTGAGTTTCTACCAAGAAATCAAACCTCCTGCATGCACCTGTCACTGTCAATTGTACTTCACACATATGGGCTGCCAGTTTTGAACGGTCCCTTCTTGAATTTCTTGCCCCGACAAAAGGTTGTTAGACTGACTTCCTATCGGGCCTCCCCCCAATACGAAGACTCCTTACTTCGGGTTGTATGCTGACAGGGCATTTTTGAGTACTTTACCTTATGACCCGAAGTCACTTTACTTCAGGTTTCACCCCGAAGACTCTTTTCTTTGCCTTCTTTGGCCATACAGGCGCAATCCGACTTCTCTATACACTTCTTCTTCTCTATTTTGAAAAAAAATAAAAAATTTGGGCACCATAGGTGACATGTCGGCAAGCTCCACCCTTGGATTACTTACTTGGATGGGTGACATGTTGGTCCTGGTCCTATCTGGTTGGTCAAACAAGCTTTGACTAGAGGGAATCTTTTAGGGAATCTTCTTGTAGGAATCTCAGAATCATGTAGGTGAGGTACCGTTGGAAAGCTCTCGATGAGACAAAGTAAGGGGGAGGGTAAGGACAGCCTGTCCCTCATTGGGAGGGGGTCAATATATTTTCGAGGCCTAATTCATCCGTTTAGGCCCCCGAAATTGCCTTCAAAGATTTCAGGCATATTTTGGTTCCAGCTCTATTAGTAGAAGTCCCCTTTTGGTGATACCTCTTTCTGATCTATTTGGTCCATCCTGTGTAACATCCTTCCAGATGTCACCAACTCAATTCTCACCTTCAATCCATATGTCTAGCTATTGGTTCTAAGGTTTTCAAATCTATTTTGGTTTTATGCCCTATTAGAAGAAGTACCCTTTTGGTGATACTTCTATATGATCTATTTTGACCATCATGTATAAAATCATTCCAGATGTTACCAAACCAAATTTCACATCTAGATCATATGGCTAGCTCTTGGTATTACAAAGGGCTTCTAGGGAAACGAGTGCGACAATTGGTAGATATGTGCCCAATACGGCTACAATTGTAACAACGGTGTTGTTCTCCTTGAGTTCTTTCTCCTCATGGGACTCTATCTCTTCATTCTTCTACCCGTCCACACTCCTCTTGAAGTGGTTGTGCTCCTCGATCTTGAAATCAAAGGTTGCACAATTCCATCGGTATTGGTCCACCCATGTGTGGCATTTCTGCCCAATAATGTTGAGGTGGAACTACTCCTTCACCTCCACCCAATGCTCCTGCTATTCTCTGCACACAAGCAATGGCTTCAAATATTGTGCAAAGATTTTGCACCATGATTTCTTGGCAAATACGCTCCTTTAACCCTCGTTTGAAATTGTTGAGAGCCTCTACTAGACTCATGTCGGTTATTGCGACTTGTAGATCCAAAAATGCCTCTACATACTCTTGTATGTTATTCTTTTGTCTAAATCCCCATAGTCTAGTTTGAGCCATTTGCACACAATCCACCGATTGGAAATTCTTTAGCAATCCTTCTTGCATTGCTGTCCACATGACCTCCCTTCTTTGTGCCAACATGGATCGTTCCCAAGCATCATACCATGTGAGTGCTTTATTGGTCAAGTACCCACATGCAAACATGCCTACATCATGCTTCGTGATCTCTATTGAGAACATTGGAAATATTGATTCATTCTCGAGATCCAATTTTCCACTACTCCTATCATACGCTGCTCCTTGTAAGGCTTGATGTTACAAGTCTTCTTCATCTAGAGTAGCAATGTGATTCCATTGTTGATAGGGTTTGTAGGCACAGGTGCCTCTCCAAGTACTTCTGTCGTAGGTACTGGGTTTTGAGATGGCTCTTCTTCTTGCATGGCTTGATTGTTCCTAAGGATTTGCACTTGACTTTGTAATGTCTTCATGGTCATCTTAATCTCTCAAAATTCATTCAACATCCCTTGCATTCCTTGCACTAGCTCTTGCAATTGCATATCCATGGTTCCTACAACACTCAATTGCTAATGTTTACTTCAATACAGAGTCAATATGATCACTCTGGAAGGCGCACAAACTATCTGAACTACCATTGTGACCTTAGAAGCTATCACTTGTTGATAATACTCCTTGCCAAAATTCCTAACCACAAAATCTCTAAATATCACTTTCGGTCTCACTACATAACGGATTTCTACTTGAGTGTTGAAAGGAAGAGGATTTGGGACATTCACATCCATATTATCATAATAGAATGTAGATTGTCAAATCCCATTCTTTGTCATATATCACCACAGGTAGAATCACCGGGTTTGGTGAGTTCATCATCCTATCCATGAATTTTGTGCCAAAGTGATAAAGTAGTGATACCTTCATTTGCTCAAGTTGGATGAACATAACCTTGATGTGGAATGGATTTGGGAATGGAAAGCTAGGTGTGGGAAATTGTCCTCCTGGTGCATCCATCCCGTTTGCTCTCTAAAGTCCTTCCTAAGTCTAACAATTACTCTATGTTCTCCACCTCAAATTACTTAATTTAAGTAGTCCGTGCTCTTCCAAGAGGGGTGATCCACTCTCTTGGACTAAGACACTCACTTTGATACCATTGTAATACTCTGAGAACAAGAGAAGAGAGAAAACATAGATTACACACTCAACCTTTGGTCCCCCAAAGGAGCACCTTCTCTTTATTATATAAACAAAGAGGATCTCCTCCAAGGAAGCTCCACCATAGGATTAGGTACACAAATAGGTGACATGTCATCAAGCTCCACCCTTGGATTATTTACTTGGATGGGTGACATGTTGGTCTAGGTCCTATCTGGTTGGTCAAACAAGCTTTGACCAGAGGGAATCTTTTAGAGAATCTTCTTGTAGGAGTCTCAAAATCATGTAAGGTACTGTTGGAAAGCTCTCAACAAGACAAACCAGGGGGAAGTGAAAGGCCCACCTTTCTTTGGATGGGAGAGGAACAAGCACATTTTTTAGGCCTAATTCATCCGTTTAGGCCTTTGAAATTGCCTTCAAAATTTTAGGCATATTTTGGTTCCTACTCTATTAGTAGAAGTCCCTTTTTGGTGATACCTCTTTCTGATCTGTCTAGTCCATCATGTGTAGCATCCTTTTAGAGGTTATCAAACCAATTCTCACCTTTAAATCATATGTCTAGCTATTGATTCTAAGGTTCTCAAGTCTATTTTGGTTTATGCTCTATTAGTAGAAGTATTCTTTTGGTGATACTTCTATCTGATCTATTTTTACCATCGTGTATAACATCATTCTAGATGTTGCCAAACCAAATTTCACATCTAGATCATATGGCGAGCTTGTGGTATTATAGTTGCTTATAATAAGATCAAGTTCTTGGTAAAATGGCATAAACTCCTCTAAGGCCTGTATCATTGGTATCACCATGTTGATAGTGTATACCACCATCAACCACAAATGTGAGTTTTTTTTGTACAATGCCATAAGTCCTTTGTTGTGTTGGTTGTCCTTGTTTGTTCATCATTTCTTGGACATTAGACCATAGGATGAATCTTTGAATCTTTCTCTATCTCCTTGTGGGCTATGGTTGTATCATGTAGTCTATCTCTTGTAGAATCTTCTTCCTTCATTTTTTGCACTTCTTCTTTGGCATGCGGTTGAGGCTGGTATTCTTGCTCAATGGGACTTTGTTGGGATGACTTAGCCTTGTTGTCATTGGTGCATCTAAGAAGATCAGCAATTTTGAATGCTTTTATCCACCATTTTGTTGCTTCAATGGAAGGAGATTCACCAAAGGTTGTGGTTGGGTTTCTTGATGATTTCTTCAATTTGGCAATAGGGATGTCTTCCTCCTCTTACCTCATTGTCTTCCTCTTTTTTAGAGAGACTCCTATCTATATGTCATTGGCTATTTGGAGGGGCTATGCTTTGTCATTTTGATCTCCAATGTTCACCTCATCATCCATCCTTAGCCATAAAATACAAGTGAAGAACTTATCACTATCCAACCTTACATTCTATTCCAAAGTAGATATTCCTTGTTAGATACAATTCATGCTCCAAAATGGCCTGCTTTGTCTACTATATCATCATTTTCTTTGTGGTGCCCTCATTTTCTCCTCTACTACCACTTCCTTCTATGGATATCACTATTGCTTGGGATTTTTTGCACTTCTTTGGGCCTTGAACCTTGGGCCTCATACTTAGCACCTTCTTACAATTAGTTATTTTATTGTATGTTTCTTCCATTGTACAAACTTCTTCATATGAGCAAACTCCTCATCTGCCTCATGATTTTTTTGTTCTCTCTTTTAGAAGGTTTTGGTGCACACCTAGATGGTGGAAGTGAATTGGATATTTCTCCTTCTCTTCTTCCATCAAGAGGTTCATTCCTATGGAGAAATGGAGAATGGATGGGACTATGATTGTAGATATTCCTTCCAATATTTCACTACCTTGTTCTTTGAACATCCTAGTCCAAATTACAAGGTTTTTTTTGTGAATGAGCAAGAAGAAGATTGCTTGATTTAGGTCTATATCGGCCATTTTTTTTACCTAAATAACTTCATTATTGTTGACAACTCATTGAGTAAAATCCTTGAAAATCTCTATCTTGTATTCATTTTTCTACTTCCCACTAGCAAATGAGTCTTTGATTTTGGCTTTCAAACTCTTACTTGGGTGACCATGTGGGTTGTCCATGCACATTTGGCCAAACTAAGTTGTCCTAACACTCACTGCCAATGGTCTTTTGTCCACAAAATAAGTTTGCTTTCAAGGTTCTAAAGCTCATGTTGATGTTATCTTGAATTTCCACTAGCAAGGATACATCTAATCTACTCCAATCTCACCACAATAATTCTAGTTTCCTACTTTGTATATAATCCAATTGGTAGTATAGACCCCACTTAGAAAGTTTGGGGAGTTTGCAAGCAATCTCTTTAGGTTTGTCTCATCTTGCCTTGTCCCTCACCTTCCTAATATGTGTACAATCATTGATTCTTTGAGTGCTAGAATCTACCTTGTCCCCAATACACTCTTACACAAATTCTCTTATTTCTACACTCTATTGAAAAAAGAAAATCCTTCCAAGAGAAAAAACTGATGCTTGCATGAAAAAACTACAAGAAGTTGGAAAGTGAAAAGTGACAAGGTCCTTCCAAGGTAGGACGCCCTTATATAGTTCTATCATGCCACTTTGCACTTCAGCCATCATGACTATTAGCAAGAGATTGTAGTTGAGTCACACATCATGTTGTCCAACATGGCATGGTCAAAGATCCATTCTTTGGTGGTGCCTTCATGCAAGGTGTAGGAATGTTTATAACGCAATGTTTTGTGGTACTTTGCTTGACTGTGGAAGTTTGTGTTGATGGACTTTTGTTTTAACAAAAGTCATATTGACAAAAATTTGTATTTTTTACTGAAACAACTTTGTAACAAGGGTAGTTTGTAACAAAACAACATTCATTATGTTTGTATTCTTCAAGGATCGTCCATATTGGATGCTTTGTTTAGGCGGCAATAGTAACTATACAAACTCATGACTTCTATTTTGTTTAATTTACAAACATATAGAATCGTATCTTCATTATCATTTTGACAACCATGATAGGAGGTTTTATGTTGTTCTCTCAATTGTCCTAGCATTTGTGCAAATCTTGTACAAGGACTTATTGTACTTACATATGTATTGGCATCCTAGTTATGCTTTTTTTTACAGCTAACTTAAAAATCTTACTAAAAAACTAAAATTGCTCTTTTTAGGGAAATTTGGATCACCACAATACCACTCTTAATTGAGTACTTTTAGCAATAATTACTTTTAAAATGTTATTTAATAATCTAAATCTAAGAAGCTATACCTATAATTTTATATTCTTATTGATTTCCTTAAAGACTATACATTATTTGTTGACAATAACCCATTCATTTATCACTAGATCAGCAAGCTAATGACAGGATAGAGTGTATTATACCTGCCTAGTTGCACAAACTAAGTTATTATAAACCGAAATGTACTTAGTAAAATCCTCTTTCATTGTTGAGATGTATGTAAATAATAATTATTAACAAAATTCAAGTGTACAAATATTTTCTTAGCAAAAGTCTCATAAGTGGTAACAAGTATAAAAATATAATGGATATCAATTGATTATGTATTTTAATCTATCCTATTATGATCTATTGCAAAGGGAGAATTTATAATTTTCTTATTCTATGATCTTTAATTTTCTCTTATATCTCTATTATTTTAATAATGATATATTTTTGTTAATAAGCTACTGGTATTTTTTATGTGTATACTCACCTAATTTAGAAGTAACATAGATCTTCACCTAGTTGATAGCTCCTCACCAACTCTACAAATTATCACCACTAAGTCCTCACTATTAATCACATCCAACTTAATAAGAATACACATTGTATCCTCATATCATGCAATTTTTTCAACCTATCTCTTTATAGTTGAGTCAAGGTAAAAGAAATAGAATAACCAACTTCCCATTAAAGAAATGTTCTAGCGTACAATAGTTAATAATTTCCAAAGCAAGATAACTAGAATTTAAACTTGGTGATGAGCCCATGTGTACACTTAGACAGATGGAATCTTAATATGTATAGTAAGCAACATAGAAATTATATGTCTTAAAGTAAGAGTATAGTCAAAATGAGAAATTAAGCAAAAGATAAAGACCATAGACAATCCAGGTCAATTATTCCTAAGTACAAAAAAGGTTTAATTGCTATCAAATATGGAGAGCTTCTATGGTAGAACAAGAGAGTTAAGACCAAAGAGATAAAATGAATATAATATATAACTTAACTAAGGAGAAAATGGTTGTGAGATATTAGCACAAACGGTTTGGCTGAAATAGTTGTGATTTAATCAGATATATGTTGTGTATTTCTTATCTTCTTTTTCTTCATCATCCAATCTAATATCTTCTTATGATAGTGATCTTTTTTCAAGTAATTCAAAAAAAATAATTTTTCATTTATATTTGTATATGATGTTTTTTCTTTTATCTTAGAATAATAACATTAAAACTTAATTATAGATATAATTAGAATAAATTATTATTTTTCCTTATCTCACTCAAAATAGTAAGAGACATATAAAACTATGCAATTTCAGCAATAATTACCAAAATCACTTGGTTTTTGTTTGTAAAATTTTATTTTATTCAACCATCACTATATATTAATCTATAATAAATAAAAATTACATATATACACAAATAATCCGATGAAACTTGTTAGATCAAAAGGAGATGAAGAATGGTCTCTTGGTAAACATATGGCCATGTACTTGAAGATATGACAATTTATGCATATACACTTATAAACACAATATCCAATTAAACAAATCAAGAACCTTATCTCTAAAGTATATATAATACAAGATGAATGGAATATATATCCTTGTTACTGTAGATGTGATGTGTATCTGTCTATGGGATTAACATGTTTCAACAACATGCATACTTTCAGTATGTACTTATAAAGAAATTTAGTCTTCTTATGCATATGTAGTCATATTGTCATCATGTGTATTTTTGAAAAAGACTTCTTACAAAAAGTGTGTGGACGTAGTACACAGGTTTTAATGTATGAAGAGCTCTTTTACCTATTATTACATGTTGTCATATAAAGCATTTGTACAAGAAATCCAAAAATTCCAAGAGATTTTGATAGAATATTCTGAAATAAAATACACCCCTAAAAACCTATACTTTAAGAATACGTTTCTAAGATTAAATGGCTAGAAAGTCGATGTAACTAAAATTTGTTTCAATACATTTTAATTTTTAAAAGTAGTGAAATTAAATAATTTTTTTAAAAAGATATCTTAAGTCTATGGTACTATATTCTAGAATCATTGCCGACAATGTTTGTTCGGTACACTATGTCCTCTGTATTCTAGTTGCAAGCTAATTAGTCATAATAATAGGAACAAAGCTATGAGTTAGTCAGGTTCATTATTTGATACCCCAATATTGATATTAATTTAGGTTCCTTAATTTATTTTGAAGGAAGATAATATCAATTGATTAGGATGACAAATTGATATCAGTTGACCGGGATTACTTTTATCAACATTACTTTACCGATAAATTTTGCTATTCTGTATTAGTATTTTGTTCAGTTTTAGAGAAAGGCATGGACATTCTAAAGAGCGCTGTAAAAATGGTCGTTCTTTACTGCATAAAGTTTAATAAGTTTTCAGTTATTGCGCATCATATAGAGGCGACATCCAACACTCATAAAGTTGGAAATAATAATAATAATAATGCCCAAAATTTTACTACAAAAGAAACAAGTAGAACAAGTACTAACTATTTCAAATGTTTTTCCAAGGCCGTGTAGATTCAAGATTTAATATTTCAAGATTCTATTCTCTTCAGAATCTTCACTAGTGAAAAATTTATATTTCCCCTTAGGCTATTTCTCTCACTAAGTAAATAAATATTTGGATCTTTCGACATGCCACTCTTTTAGTGCAGCTTGAGGTACTAACAACTTAAAATTGAAAAATATGTGTATTTCTCTCTGGAAGCAGGTAAATATTTGGATCCTTGGACAAGCTCGAAGTCCTTGCAACCTTAAATTTGAGAAATATGTGTTCTTCCAATATCAAGTAAATTTAGACATTTAGCTTTTTTAGACAAAATGCAATCGCTTGTGAAAACAAGAAAAATGGATGGGAAGCCCATCAAGCCGAACAAGAAGTTACAAAATGGACTAAGCTCCAATAAAAGGAGAGGCGACCACGTAAGAAAAACAAAGGATGGGAAGACCCCATCAAGCCGTACAAGGGAGAGACAAAAAAGGTAACATGGGGCTAAGCCCCAATAGAGTCTATATGAGAAATCTGCCCTACCGCACCTAAGATATTTGAGCTATGCAAGTTGTAAGGTCTACACACAACTGGAGCATCCAAAGAAACATCACTTAATGTGATTGCTCTCCTATGGATTGCACAAGCCATTGCCCTTTGTAGAGCAAGGGACACATGCTGTCTAAAATATGCTACAAAGTATGAAAGTGAGAGTGGTACACCCTGACGCCTAACACTATAAGCTCTCGTGCACTCCCCGACAAATGTGTCAAATGCCGTGTCCATCGCTCCATATAACTCCAAGGCTAGAGGAACAAAGAGGTCTTGCTGCATGCTCCTATACTTGGAGACCTTGCAACTTGCTGCTGCACTCGCCGCCCATCTAGGGAGATGGGTAATCACTCCCTCCGAAACTATATCTCGTGTAGGGTCCATCACCACGACATCTGCTACTATCACTTGATCATCTCGGACCAAGTATAAGTCTGCCCTGACACATGTTGTCGGTAAAGCATACGAACGCTCCCTCCAAGCCAAGTATCCACTCTCTTGTGCCATAGCAAACACTATGTCCCTAATGGCATCATGGGTAGCTATCCTCTGTCCTCCAAAAGGACATTGTGTCATGTGGACCACTGCTGCATCTAGTGTAGAACCACACTCACAAGTGAGTAATGAAGATGCAGATGGGTGGACCAAACCTAAGCAAAACCTCATCGCTGTAGAGAAAGTCTGGTGCGAATCGGAATGCCCTATTGCATGGTTGAGCTAGGATCCAAGAGCATGCACCCTTGCCGGAGCAAGAGCAAAGACGTGCTCTAGTAGCTTGAGGAATGGACGAGTCGACTAAGAGAGAATGTAACGTATGCTCACATTGTCGCTCCATCAAGGAAGAGACCATAAACCTCTAGTCCAATCTGAAAATAGTGAAGCAAAAGGTGGAAAATCCTCTCATGCTTGAGGGGATAGACTATCTCTTGTCTGCCGCAATAACACCTAAAGAGAATAGGATCCTCCCTCCACCTCTGTCACATAAGTCTCCAAACCCGACCTATCAACAACCACAAAACGGGAGGAGAGTAGGGGTGCCAAGAAAGCACAACTACCCAAAAACGCTATAGGTGTCATCTCCTCTATAGAAAGCAAGCCAACCCCACCACATGAGATTGGCAGAGCCGTCTTTCTACGTGCCAAATCCACTATCATACACTCAAAAGATCATGGTCCAATAATATCACCAAAGACTTTCATAATCCTCCTATCAAATGCTCCCAGATATGATAAGAAGGACGGTGACGTGGGAATTGTATGGATGAGATAGGATGGTCAACAAGCAATACTGGAAGAGAGTATACCAAATGCCACTTGCGGATCTCCTAATAATGGAAGGTCATCCACATGGAGAACATGTTCTGCAAGGACAATGTCTAGGAAGCGTGTGACAAAATCTTTTGATCCTACTGGCACTCCAAGAACACAAAGTCCATCTGTGGATGTGATACATCACTCTGGAAGCTGAAGGTGGAGAGGGATACCTAAAGGTGACCATGCCCTACACTCTGACACCTTGACTCTCAAGCCTACTAGATGTAGCTCGGTAGTCAAGTAGTCAAAGGCCTGCCTAATCTTATCTATAGGGCCTACAATGTGTGTATCATCTACCAAGGAGGGAAATACACAACCTGGCATGGCCAAAGTAGTAGATAGGAGAGCTCTAAAATGAGCCATGGTAAATAAGGGCACCCCTAAAGGATCTTCCTAACGTGTACCAACAGTTGACTCCAAGACGGTGACTCCCTCATGTGAACCACCATGCTGGTAGTAAAGGGAAGCAAGAGAGCTGTAAAAAGACCGCACAAAAGGAATGAGACTCGCCAAAGATCCACCAGCCTCCCTAAGCTCTCTAAAGATGGATGCTCGTGAGACGCTATTAAAAGCATTCTCAACATCCACCTGTAGGATGACCCACTCTGGATAGATATCTAGGAGTGCTCTAATGCCTAGAGATATAGCCTCACATCCACCAAGTGTAGCTACTCCAAACTGATGTGGACTAAGGTGCTATCGAAAGTGAGAACGATGCTGAAGGACAATGGTACGATTGACTAAATACAAAAAGATCTTTCCAATAGCAATTGTAATACTCTGAGGACAAGAGAAGAGAGAAAACATAGATTGCACACTCAAACAATTGATGCCCCAAGGGAGCACCTTCTCTTTATTAATAAGACAAAGAGGATCTCCTCCAAGGAAGCTCCACCATAGGATTAGGGACACAGATAGGTGACATGTCAGCAAGCTCCACCCTTGGATTACTTACTTGGATGGGTGACATGTCTGGTCTAGGTCCTATCTAGTTGGTCGAACAAGCTTTGACAAGAGGGAATCTTTTAGGGAATCTTCCTGTAGGAATCTCAGAATCACGTAAGGTACCATTGGAAAGCTCTCGACAAGACAAAGCAAGGGGAAGGGAAGGCCAACCTTTCCTCTATTGGGGGGGGGGGGGGAATCTGCACATTTTTGAGGCCTAATTCATCAGTTTAGGCCTCCAAAATTGCCTTCAAGCATATTTTAGGCATATTTCGGTTCCTACTCTATAAGTAGAAGTCCCTTTTTGGTGATACCTCTTTCTGATCTGTTTAGTCCATCATGTGTAACATCCTTCTAGATACCAAACCGATTCTCACCTTTAAATCATATGTCTAGCAATTGGTACTAAGGTTCTCAAGTCTATTTTGGTTTTTGCCTTATTAGTAGAAGTACTCTTTTGGTGATACTTCTATCTTATCTATTTTGACCATCATGTATAACATCATTCTAGATGTTACCAAACCAAATTTCACATCTAGATCGTATGGCTAGCTCTTGGTATTACAGACCTCTCTCCTTTTAAGACGCAATGTCCTTGTTGTGCAATTGTTGCTCAAATGCTTGCACCAACACCGGTGCATGTGCCAAATTGGCAGCGGGCTCCCAGGTTGCTTCATAGAGGGGGTAACATTTCCATTGTACTAGATAGTCCACCCGCGGGTGGCGAGTACCACATATGCATTTTTGGAGATTCTGCTCCACTTCATATTCCTTTGTGCCATCAATGAGTGTCAGACAAGGTCGAATGTCTGGTGTGGAATGACATTGGCCTGATCGGAGAGCATATCTGCATAGTAGGGAGACATGGAACACTGGATGGATCTTCATGTGTGGTGGTAGCTCAAGGTGATAGGCCATAGCGCCAATGTGACAAAGAATCAAGAAAGGCCCAATAAAACGAGGTCTGAGCTTACGAGGTCCAACTAATGTGAGGTTGGTTGTCTATAGCCACACTTGATCCCCAAAATTGAACTCCATGTGCCAACAGTGTGCATCAGCATACTACTTCTGTCAATTTTGCATAATCTGTAATCTGTGCTTGGCGCTCTCTACACCTTGTTGGATTCTAGAAACAAATGTGTTGACTACATCAACCTTGGTAGCACTGGACGGATCTTCATCAAGCTAGAAGGTGTGAAAGGATGCTCACCATACATGAGGAAGAACGGAGTGACCTGGGTGGATGCATTCACTGAATTGTTGTAAGCAAATTCCACCAACGAGAGTAGGGTGTCCTACCTCTCTTGCTCTTCTAAGGTGAAGCTGCGTAACATGTCTTCAATCATGCAATTAGCCCGCTCTATTTGACCATCTCTTTGTGGGTGGTAAACTATGGACATGGCCAACTTGGTTTTGAAGAAACCAAAGAGTTGGGACAACTGGCCAAAACAAACTGGTGAATTGGGTGCCTCTATCGGTGATGAGTACTCTAGACAAGCCATGGTGAGCAAAGACTGCATCTAAGTATAATTGAGCTAGTTGTGGAGCGGTCACCTCCTTGGTGGTAGGGCGTACATGAATCATTTTGCTGAGCTGGTCCACAAAGACCACAATGGAGTCAAACCTTAAGGTGGTCTTGGGTAATTCATAGACGAGATCCATACTCACTTGTTCCTAACGTTGGGTAGGAGTGGGGAGAGGTTGAAAGAGCACTACAGGAGCTTGATGAGAAGCTTTGTTCTATTGACAAAGTAGGCAGCTATGCACATATTCCATCATGTCATTGCTCATCTTGGGCCAATAGTAATGGCGCTTGACTGCATCCAAGGTCTTGTCCACTCCGACATGAGCTGCAATGGCCGAATCATGACATTCCACTAGAATGGTGGTGCTTAATTCTTGGACATATGGGATCCATAATCTGCCATCCCAAAAGGTGAGTCCTTGGGTGTTGGTAATGCCTTTGGATGATTATGCTTCTACAATCTGTGGATTAGTTTTTGTAGCAGCTAGAATCTCTTGCCATAATTCAGGGTTAACCTTAACCTCTACCACTAAGTTGTTGGCCATTGGCATGTGGGTGAATGCATCTGCAAGTTGCTTCTTACCTTCCACGTAGGTGATTGTCATGTTGAAGCATTGTCACCACTTTGCCCACCAAATTTGGCGATGAGATAGATCCTTTTGCGTCTCGAGGTAGACTAGAGGTTTGTGGTCTGTCTCTACTACAAATGCCTTCTCGCCTAGATAGTGGTTCTAATGCTTGGTTGCTAGAACGATGGCCAGCTCTTCTCGTTCTGTGGTGTGGTAGTTGTGCTCTGCCGGTAACAACTTTCGAGAGAAATATGCAATTGGATGCCATCCATCATGCCACTCTTGTTGTAGGACTACTCATATTGCTATGCTTGATGCATTGTAGCCAACTTGATTGGACGTTTTGGGTCATACCACTTCAAGATTGGTGCATGTAGCAAGGCGGGATTCAATTCTTGAAAGGCCAACTCTTGTGTAGTTCCCCATGTCCACTTCTTCCCCTTGCCAAGTAGTGTCGTTAAAGGCTGTGCAACCTTGGAGAAGTCCTTGACAAATCTATGATAGAATCCCGTCAACCCCAAGAAGCTCTTAAGTTGAGTCTGATCTTCTGGGGCACTCTATTTTTGAATGACCTCTATTTTATCTGTCAATACTTGAATGCCCTCTACACTTACTCTATGCTCCAAGTAGTCTACTTCAGACTTGGCAAACTCACACTTTGAGATTTTGGTCTACAACTAATTTTGTCTTAGAATCTGGAGGACCTCTTGTAGATGTTGTTTGTGTTCTGTCATCGTGCTACTGTATACTAAGATATCATCCAAGAAGACGATAACAGACTTATCCAAGTATGGACAAAATATGTCATTCATTAGAGTCATGAAAGTGGCAGGTACATTGGTGAAGCCAAAAGGCATCACAAGATACTCAAAGTGGCCATACCTGGTTTGAAAGGTAGTTTTGTACACATCCTCCTCTGCAATTTGGATTTGATTGTAACCGCTCCGCAAGTCTAGTTTGGTGAAGTATCTTGCTCCATAGAGTTGATCAAACAGGTCATCCATGCAAGGTAAGGGGTATTTGTTCTTCACTATTTGCTGATTGAGACCCCGATAGTCAATGCACATGCGCATTGTACCATCCTTCTTCTTCACAAACAAGATAGGGGCCCCATATGGTGATACGCTAGGTTGGATGAACCCTTTTTGCAACATCTGCTCAATTTGAGTCTTACATTCCTCCAACTCATGAGGTGATAGGCGATATGGGGCCTTACAAGGAGGCGTCTTCCCCGGAAGTGTCTCAAATTTGTGATCTACTCACCTTTTTGGTGGTAATCCTGAGGGTAGATCATCGGGAAAGACATCTTGAAACTCATCCACCACATCCTTCAATTTCTTAGGAATTTGTCCATTGAGTTGTGCACTCTGGACTTCTCTTATTAGACCCATAAAACATCTATTGGTCTTATAGACAATTGCTGTCCCTACGACATATAAAGGCAGTTTCTGCTTGTGTGATTTTTCTTTAACCCCAATGATTGACCATTGGTGGGTTCTCACTACTTTCTTCCTCCAATCCACCATAGGGTTTTACTACTCCATCCATGGCATGCCTAAAATTGCATCATAACGAGCTAACTATATCACTCGCCACTCAATTACTTCCTGATATTCTCCTACAGAGAGGGTTACCTGTCTAGGTAATGATTCAATCCTCTTTATTTGCCCATTTGGTAACTCTACTTCTTCACTTCCATCTCTCTCTAGATCCATTCCCAATCTTATTGCAACAAAGCGAGACAAGAAATTCTCTGTTGCTCCCGGATCTATTAGTACTCTCACTTGATTTCCTTCTAGGATTCCATTCACAACAATCAATTGTGAGGTTGCCTTTTGGGATCTTTGCGCATTATTCTTCTTCCTTCCCTCGCTTCTCTGTTTCCTTATTGAGCCAATAAGGTTGCAAGGTACATTTATTGGCGATCTTCATTTTCCAAAGTGATTTCCACCTCCTCTTCTTCAATGTGCCTCTCCATGTTGTTCAAAGATTGCCTAAACAAAGGCCGAGGGCCTCTAGGGAAACGAGTGTGACAGTTGGTAGATATGTGCCCAATACGGCCACAATTGTAATAATGGTGTTGTTCTCCTCGAGTCCCTTCTCCATGTGGGACTCCATCTCTTTGTTCTTCTACCCGTCCCCGCTCCCCTTGAAGCGGTTGTGCTCCTCAATCCCGGAATTGAAGGTTGCCCAATTCCATTGGTATTGGTCCACCCATGTGTGGCATTTCTGCTCAATAATGTTGAGGTGGAGCTACTCCTTCACCTCCACCTAATGCTCCTGCTATTCTCTGCCCACAAGCAATGGCTTCAAATACCGTGTGTGGATTTTGCACCATGACTTCTTAGCGAATCTGCTCTTTCAACCCTTGTTTGAAATTGTCAAGAGCCTTTGCTGGACTCATGTTGGTAATTGCAACTTGTAGATCCAGAAATGCCTCCACATACTCTTGTACGCTATTCTTTTGTCTCAATCCCCATAGTCGGGTTCAAGCCATTTGCACAAAATCCACTGATTGGAAATTCTTCAACAGTCCTTCTTGCATTGTTGTCCATGTGACCTCCCTTCTCTCTGCCAGCATGGAACGTTCCCAAGCATCATACCATGTGAGGGCTTTATCGGTCAAGTACCCACATGCAAACACGCATGCAGCATGCTCTATGATCTCTATTGAGAACAATTGGAAATATCGATTCATTCTCAAGATCCAATTTTCCACTACTCCCATCGAATGCTGCCTCTTGTAAGGCTCAATGTTGCAGGTCTTCTTCATCCGGAGTAGCAATGTGGCTTCATCATTGATAGGGTTCATAGGCACGGGTGCCTCTCCAAGTACTTCAGTCGCAGGTATTGGGTTTTGAGACAACTCTTCTTCTTGCATGGCTTGATTGTTCCTGAGGATCTGCACTTGACTTTGTAATGTCTCCATGGTCATCTTAATCTCTCAAAATTCATTCAACATCCCTTGCATTCCTTGCATCAACTCTTGCAATTGCGGATCCATGGTTCTTGCAACACTCAATTGCTAATGTCTACTTCAATACAAAGTCAATATAATCACTTTGGAAGGCGCACAAACTATCGGAACTACCATTGGGACCTCAAAAGCTATCACTCGTTGATAATACTCCTCACCAAAATTCCTAACCACAAAATCTCTAAACATCACTTTCGGCCTCACTACATAACGGATTTCTACTTGAATGTTGAAAGGGAGAGGATTTGGGACATTCATATCCATATTATCATAATAGAATGTAGATTGTAAAATCCCAATCTCTGTCATATATCACCATAGGTAGAATCACCGGGTTTGGTGAGTTCATCACTCTGTCCATGAATTCTGCACCAAAGTGATAAACTAGCGATACCCTCATCTGCTCACGCTGGATGTACATAACCTTGATGTGGAATGGGTTTCAGAATGGAAAGCTAGGTGCGGGAAATTGGCCTCCCGGCGCATCTATCCCATCCGCTCTCTAAAGTCCTTTCTAAGTCTAGCAACTACTCTATGTTCTCCACCTCAAATTACTCAATTTCAGTAGTTCGTGCTATTCCAAGAGGGGTGATCCACTCTCTTGGACTAAAACACTCGCTCTGGTACCATTGTAATACTCCAAGGACAAGAGACGAGAGAAAACACAGATTGCACACTCAAACAATCGATGCCCCAAGAGAGCACCTTCTCTTTATTAATAAGACAAAGAGGATCTCCTCCAAGGAAGCTCGACCATAGGATTAGGGACACAAATAGGTGACATGTCAGCAAGCTCCACCCTTGGATTACTTACTTGGATGGGTGACATGTCTGGTCTAGGTCCTATCTGGTTGGTCAAACAAGCTTTGACTGGAAGGAATCTTTTAGGGAATCTTCCTATATGAATCTCAGAATCACGTAAGGTACTGTTGGAAAGCTCTCGACAAGACAAAGCAAGGGGAAGGGAAGGCCAGCCTTTCCTCTATTGGGGGGGGGGGGAATCTGCACATTTTTGAGGCCTAATTCATCCGTTTAGACCTTTGAAATTGCCTTCAAGCATATTTCGGTTCCTACTCTATTAGTAGAAGTCCCCTTTTGGTGATACCTCTTTCTGATCTGTTTAGTCCATCATGTGTAACATCCTTCCAGATGTTACCAAACCGATTCTCACCTTTAAATCATATGTCTAGCTATTGGTTCTAAGGTTCTCAAGTATATTTTGGTTTCTGCACTATTAGTAGAAGTACTCTTTTGGTGATACTTCTATCTGATCTATTTTGACCATCATGTATAACATCATTCTAGATGTTACCAAACCAAATTTCACATCTAGATCATATGGCTAGCTCTTGGTATTACAGCAATTGGTCTAATGCCTCCTATGTCCTTCTCCATCATGAGAAGTCAACTAGCACCTAACACCCGACTAACAGACATAGGAATGTCTCCTCTTGCTATTGCTGCAGCCACCTAAAAGAATTTGGAAAAACCACTAGAAGGATCATCTGCCTTGAAGCAATTTCTAAGGTGCTCATAAACCATCCCTAACAAGCCTCTTGAGGAAAGGCGAGGGGTAGTGTACAATGCTTGTGCAAATAGTGACCTATCAATACATAAAGGCTGCTCAGGTTGATAATCTAAGACCTCTAGTGGTAGTCCCTCTACTGCTATAGGATGTAGTGAACATAGGGAAGAGATAGTCTCATCAGTAGGACTTGCTATAGACAAAGGATGTAGCGCTCGTGCTGCTCTACTAAACTCTCCCGCCTGACCCAATGTCCTACATTGTCGTAATTGAGTGGACTCTATGGTATCCTGTGGCCATGCTTGTCTCCTAAATTGTGTAGCCCTAACAGACTCCTCCTGAAGGGCTGCCCAATCTCCCGCTCAAAATTGAAAAAAATCTAGCAGCCACCTCTCTATGCCCCGCACGTCCCCCTCTAGCATAACAAAGATACCATCGAGGGAGTAAGAGAAATAAGAACCATGCAAACTCGTCCAAGGGATCACGTGCCAAACAATCAAGTGGTAGTCAAAAAGCCTATCTAGCCTCATCATGGAGTGTGTGGGGTAGCCTATGGAATAGACGTGGACATGGAAAACTAGTCTCAAATAACCCCAAAATGCAACTCGCCTGAGAAGCTAACCACTCCCACGACTCGATTGGTATCCATGGAACAATCAACAAAGGGATAGAAGAAGCGTGTGTAATCCCAAGTATCACTCCCGTCAATGTGGTCACTCGTCTCACGTGGGCATCCCAAGTGGTCCAATCATAGTCCTTGTGCATCCTACCCACATGGGTCTTTACCCCTTGCGAGGTAAAGCGTCGGTGACACACCGGGCATAGTGTATCCCGACCCGCTCTAGGCGACCCCACATGGGAAGGTGTAGCCATGGCTAGCACAAGAATAATGATAGTAATACATGCTGCTCCTCTCCATATCTCCTCATATCTCCAAAACTACAACCACTCACATCCCAACTCACATAAGAAAACAATCTCTCCAAACCCTAAAATCTTATAACTCTCATAACTTTCAATTTCCATCTCCAAAGTTTTCAAACTAAATTCCCATGGAACTTAATCATAAAAACAAAGAGATTGGAAATGAAAATTCCAGACCCATCACTCTCAATGTATAATGATCACTCTTAACTCTAAAAAAACTAAAAATCTTCATAACTTTCTACTCCATTCTCCATAGTCTTCAATCTAGTGCCAATGGAACCGAAATTAAAAAATGAATAGAATTGACTAATCACTCGAGTGATGCGTGCTAGAGAACCCCCAGAAAAAATAGATATTGTCTCTTGTCTCTCCCTCTCCTCTCCCATCTCCACACTCTCCCTAAACCTTAAACCCTAAACCCTAAAGATCCAATAACATAGGTTAAAGAAATGTGTACTATCACATCTAAGATATCTTAGCTACGCAAATAACATGGTCTATAAATAAAGTGAAGACTTTTAAAAATATTATCTAGTGTGATTGGTTTTCTTATGGATTATATTAATTGATATTATTTGTAGAGCAATGTGACATCTAAAATATATCATACAATATGAAAAATAAAATGAAATCATATCCTTATCATCTAGAATCATCTTGGTGTAATGTATTAAATTTTATATCTATAATTCTATATAACTCCAAGACTAAAGAAACAAAAAAAATGATCATGATACATATCCTTATCCTTATAATTGGAGGCTTTGCTTGCTACCTTCCGTCTACCACTCATCCAAGAGATCTAATCACTCCTTTTCATCTCACATGTAAAACGTCTAATCACAATTTCATTATCACTTGATCATCTTAAATCAAATATAAATTTATTTATTTTCTTTTGATATAAAAATGACCAAATATTATCATCTTATACCAAATATGAGCTTTTTTGTTTACTTATTCTCTTTCGAGATAAAAATGACCGAACGACGGTGGTACTTTGTATACTTACTACGCTACGTCAGAGCGGGCAGCACCTTGTACAATAGTCGACCTATCGTACCACGTCGGATAAAGTTACCACAGTCTGGCCAACCTCAAGGAACATCGACGACACTGTCGTCGAGGTTTTCTTTCTGTCATCAAAGATTCCCAAAATCACGCTGATTCTCAGTCGTAGTAGTTTCGTTGTTTCATTGATTGAGAGGGAGAAAGATTGTTAGAGTGAGCTCCCTCTCGATTTGAAATTCGTCACATTCGAGCATCAATCAGGTCACCATGTCGAACACCACCTCAAGTGCAGTGTTAGATCTAGATCTTCTACTCGATGCACCAGCAGGTAATTGGTGGCGAGAAACCAGATGTGATTGCAACGGATTTGAGTTTACTGATTGGTGTTGTTTGATTTCTGGAGCTCGTCCTGCTCTCCGTCTTTCATGGAGCTTGGCTAGTTGATTCGTATTGACGCAACCTGGTTCACATTTGTCCATTTTCTTCCTATAACTTCGCCAAAAAACGACCACATAGAACACAAGAAGTAATTGTCCATTTTCTTCCTATAACCTCAGAGTGTGTGGATTTCATGGCTCAATGCTTACCCATGCTTTCGTACTTTCGTACTCATATAGTATTTCGTGTCACACAATATTTTCTGAGATTAGAGACTCATCAGAACTGCCTGTCACGATATGGAATGGCCAATCCTCGAATTGTTTTTCTAATTCGTGCATTCCGCTTCGTACCCACTGTTGGTGATCTTGGTCAGGTTTAAGTGAGTTAAGTAAATGTAGCGTGTTCAGTAGGAGGTTGTCTTAAGTGGAGTCGATATTCCTCCGATTCATGTGTGTTTAGCTGTATTTGTATTTGCAGTGCACTCTGGCGCCAAGTGCTGCCAGGTCTCGGCTCCAGTTACTGGGCTTTAGTCAGAGGACATCGTTCCGTAGGAATTGTTGACACATGAAGATTTTGAGGATAACAGTGGATTGAAGAGTCCTGAGCATACCTGCATAATATTTAGTTGATGATTTAGGTGCAAGAATTATCTGTCATGTCAAATGAAATCTAGAGTTTTTTTTTGGAGGTCGTGGAGATAGCCCATTGTATAGGGTTTGAAGCTAATTTTTGGTGCTGGCGTCACTTTCAACGAATGAGCGAATGACTGAATGCAATGTCACACATCTGCAGTTCCTCGAGCTGGAGCTTTTCAGCCCAAAATAAAAGCTCGCGTTCGGAAAGGTGGAGCTAGTGCTTCTTCTGCAGCGAAACCTCCTGCCGTAGTTCCAGCAGCCGTGAAACCATCTCCAGTGGTATCTTCCACGAGCAGTATTGATGGGAATTTGAGTGGAAACAATGCGGAAAAGGGTTTGGTCTGGTCAAGCAGTTCCACAGCTCCAGGAATCTTAGTCCCTGGAGGTGACAATGGCACCCAAGAAAGTGTGGTCACTCAACGCAGTGAAGAAAAGAGAGAGGTCACCGCCTGTAGTCTTGAAGGGAAAGCCTCTGTCAGCGAAGTTGTTCCTACAGTGGCAGTAACTTCTACATCGACTTGTCTTCCTTCGCTGGATGACTTTGCTTCTACACAGGGCTCTTCAATAGCTCCTGAGTCCTCTAGTGTTGTTTTACGTGCTGAAGAAGGAACTTCATCGATTCTTCCGCCTTCTTTGGATGATTTTCCATTCACAAAGGGCTCGTCAATCACTCCTGGGTCCGAGAGCGTTCTTTTATGTGCAGAAGGGAGGACCCCAAGCTCTGACAATCTGATCCGAGAAATTTCCCCACCTGTTGCAGTGAGATCAGTACGTTATGATATTTTTATCTGAATTATTCAGAGTCTCTATATGGTTATGAATGGTTCACCTTGCGAGCAGAGTACTTGTCATTAGAGTGTGATGTCCCAAGGCCTATTTGAGGATGTGCTTTTGGGGGCTTTCTGCATATCGCCTGCTTAATTTTCATGCTTTATGGCCTTAAATCTCTGCTCCAATCTGACTGCCCCTGAAATCCGGTAATACAGAATTTTCCCTTGCCGGTTCCATTTGCTGCAGCTGAACTAGCTGAGGAGCCGCTTGCACTTGGAAGCTCTGAGACTTTGGTTGGTCAAGAAGGCGACCTGCCTACTGTCCCGGAATCTGCAAGACCTGCTAAGATTAAGAATACCGCCAGAAATTTACGGAAAACTGCAATCATCCCAGTAGTCCTTCCTAGTACCACCTTAAAGGAAGTTGAAGTCGACGACGATCTTGAAGAAACTCTCGTTTCTCTCGACAATGAGCTGATTGCAAAGCTTGCTGCGCAAGAAGAACTACCTGTCAGTGGTAGGAAGCGGAAAAGGGCATTCCCCCACTCTACATCGCGACCAAGAGGACAGAGGGCCGGTAAGATATTCATGATTTTTGTTTCCTCCATGTACAGCTCGCTCGAGAACCGCTGCCCAGGGCTGATCAGCTCTCTTTCTTTTGACTCAGATGGCGCTGGTTCGAGCAAAGCCAGCTACGACCTTTCAAACCCTGGTATATTGCCCTTGCGTGAAGTAATCCGAAGAGCAGAGAACATTGAGCGAAAGGTAAAACTCGTACCAGTTCTGCTGAACGTACTGCACTCTTTCCTGTCTAAATGAATAGCCACGGGAGTAATCAAACCTATAGAGAATATACGCTTACACATTTAGAGGTTAGAAATTTCAAAAGTTATACTTCTTTAGAGTGTTGAGGATAAAGCAAAACTTAGCAATATCCATCAATCAAAACTGAAATGGGACCAGTTTATATAGACTAACTTATGTTCTAAATTGAATATTAAATATACAGATGAAAAAATCAGATCAAGATATTCATGGTGATCAAGAATAAAGGATTAATTTAATGTAATACCTCAAGAAAAAAGAGAAATTGAAAGCCAGATTAGGAGATGCTGAGAGGGGAGCGTAGTTGAGTATAATCTAATTTCCAAAAGTAACTCAGAAAAGAAAAACTAGGAGAAGGTGAGAAATGAGCTTTACCCGGTTATGTTTCACTAAAATAGCTTCGAGATGCTTTGCACCTTTGTTGGCTTTAGATACCTGCAAATTATACCTAATTGATTTATACCATTTGAGAGGGACGGGTAACATTCTGTGGAGGTCAATCCTCTCTACAGAGGATTGACCTCCACAGAATGTTACCCGTCCCTCTCAAATGGTATAAATCAATTAGATACATAGTGCACATGAGAAAACACCAATTTCTAGGAAGGTGTGAAAACGAATTGTACTATCGTACACAATATTGTATAAACTCTTTTGCGATCAAGAGCTAAATTTCAATCATATTTTATATATATAAATTTCTTTTTCACAGTAAACAGGAGTATACATTTAAAGAGGGAACTATACAAAGACTAGATTTAACTTTTGGAAACTTCTTTACTTCAGCTTTAAACATCTAGAGTCATTTTCCTTTGTTTCAAGAGTAGGGAAGTAAAGAAGAGACCTACACATTTATAGTGTTTATACATTTACAGTATAATTCTAGACAGGGCAGACTGTGACTGAATTCAATAGCTTTTGGAGAAATTAAACAAAACGACACCAGCTCTGTGTGTTCCTAAGTATCTTACAATTTGCGACTACTCCTTTTTGCAGAAAGCGAAGGAGGACTTGGCTAGAATATCTCTTATGAATACCTCTAAACCAGCGAAGGAAGTCGTTAAGGAGCCGGAACCTCCAAGAGACGTGTATGTGCCTTTCACTTGCAGTTCCATCATTCCTGTCAGTGAGGGCTTTCTTTCGCTCTAGAATAAGTGGTTAGAGGAAAGCTTTAATTTTCTTTATTTCCTTCGTAATATTAAGCTTTGAGGACCTATGTCTGCTGGGATTGTCTCTCACGGCTGTTACTGGATTCTGGTGACCTATTCAGCTACGTAGTATCTCATAGACTTTAAGTTCTTCTCTGTAGATTTCAAAGCGAACTTGCAGATCTGCATAGTGTTTGGACTGGCTTTTTTCTTTTCTTTTCACGCTCTCTTCCCTGCGATTGAAGTGGTGACACGGATGAGGGATACTCTAGGGAGCTCAGTTTTATGCTGGATGACGAGGTCTGAAGTAAACCCAAATTCTGCAGCACCTATCTCAAGTAATTGACCAATCGTTCCAAATGTGCAGCCTCTCTCTTGCTCCCCAAGTACAGGTCATCAATGGGCGAATCGTTGTTAACGAGCAAAGTCTTACAGTTGGTGCCTACGCTACAACTGCCCAAGACACAGAGAGATATACGAGGGTCGAGGAAAACGCTTCACGACTCAACTATCATACTTACTCGAACAGGACAGTCACTGAGAGATGGAAGGCCGAAGAGACGGATATCTTTTACAGAGCTATAAAGCAGTTTGGTACAGACTTTGATCTTATACAGAATTTGTTTCCAAACCGAACGCGGCGACAAATCAAAGCTAAGTTCAAGAAGGAGGAACGAGATCATTCACGGCGGTTGTCAGATGCCTTGACGTATAGACCAAAAGATCAAACTCACTATGAGGAGATGCTTTCTCGTATCAAGCCTGATGATATGATTGAAGACAATGGCGATCCATTCAGTTGGGCACGGGAACAAAAGATTTAGATTATCTCAAATTTGAGCAGTGCAGTGGGCTCTTTCGTAGTGGATGCAATCTCTCATTCAACGTGCTTTCATTTCAGGAGGTCTGCAGGCTTTCTAGAGAGTTACCGCATTGTAATAGACTAGGAGAAGTTGTGAAACGGTTTGCTTCCCAATTTCAATAGCATCAGTTTCCAGATGAAGGAGTAAAAGGAGGCAAACTCTCCACCGAACTAGGAATCGAGGTGATTCTCAGTTGTCCCAGGAAGCAGCCAACGTGAAAGTCTTAGTGGGAACAGATTTGAAAACCTAGGAAGATTTCGGGATCAGCAAACAGAGATGGAGCATCATCAGTTACAACTGGAGCCCCTCCTATTGGTGATACTTCCAACGGGCAGTACTGCTTGCTTCTATCTTTTGACACTTAAATAGGTCAGTATCCCAAGTTTGCTCACTTGAATAGGCTTCTACTTCTGTAAAAATCTAGAAGTAGAAGTCTATTCAATGAGCAAGCTTTGGATACTGAATCTAAAAGGAGTATCCAGATGGACTTGAGTGATGAACTTGCTTCAAGGTTTTCTGAGCTGAAGGATATGACCGCTCACATAAGTCATGTTCACTCTGTTTAGCATCTAAGTTTCTTATTTCAGGAAGGTTATCCGGCCTCCATGAAGATCCTCCAACAATCTTTGGCTTCTGTGCCGGAGAAATGTGCACACCTGATAGCGTTACCAAATTGGGTCTGCTATTGGTAGATTGCAAGCTGGTTTGCTTGCGTTGAACGTCACAGTTCAACGAGAAGAATATAAGCTCTGATTTCTACATGCACTTGCAGCTCGAGGGAATACACAATGATGAGGATGAAAAATGCAAATGGTTACTCATCCTGGTCATCCCCAGAGTACAGGATTTCTTCCAGTTCCGGAAGATCGATTGTCGGGCATTTCAAGTGCTGTCTACCCCGAGCTTTGGAGTTGAGCTTGCAACAACTCATCGGCGGTTCAATGTCCATGTTACAGCGAAGATTAGGCTCCTCAACACAGGTCTACGTAGTGGCTAGAATGAGGAATTTCCCACAGCTCGGCCCTTCCCTACCGAAGTTTACGTTGTTCTGGGAATGAGCAAGTGTTTCCCTGATAATTTTGATAGCACTGGTTTAAGGACCAATTCGTCTACCCCAACAGTCAGCTGCGCTTAGCAGTGGTCAAGTACTTGCCATTATCAGGAGCTGTTCCAAATACTAGCTGGGGTTGGTGGAAACTCCGGACTTAAGTGGCTGGCCAAATCCATGTCAAGTCTGGGTAGCACTTCTCCGCGTTTGGGAACATATTTTGGACTGAACTTTTCGTCCGGGCCTGTTGGTTGCCTGACTCTTGCTTGCGATGCCGATGCATCAAGTTCTGACGATCATTATTTTCTTACGTAGAGCTAGTGAAACGGCAAAACAATACCAGAGGGTATTTTTTAGTTGATACACGTGCTCCGGCTGGGAGGAGATCTGTTCTCTGGTTACGTTGGTCACCCTGTATTACTCAGATCACGAGTCAGAGAAGTGGGGCTGCTGTACACTGTAGAGACAGCTGTTTTTCCAGTTTATACAGAGGTAGGACAAGCGACCGATGAGAGGCTCTATGCACCTCACGGCTTATAGGGTCCTCCAAGGGAACATGCAGTTTGATAGTGTAGACTTACTGCTAATTCTATTAGATATTTTACAAGAAAGCAGGGAATACAGGCTTGAGTCTTCCTTATGTTCCCTGCGCAGCCGTAAGTGAGCCTTTACGTACTCAATGCGTCTGGAATGGTAACGCTTTCGGAAGATTGGGTGGGGTTGAAATTTTCCCCTGGAAGACGTGCTCTTGTGCACTTGCAGGACGTTATGCCTGTGGTGCACGGTCACTGCAGTTTCGACGTCGCCTCAACTCGAGCCAACCTCGCTGTTGCATAGTGGTATTGAAGTGATCCAACCTTCTCTATAACAATGGATCCTAGGACATCGTTGCAATCTCTAGAATTGACGTACAACAGTCTTGTACAATAGAGGATTTGAAGCTGGCTTTGGAGTCGTTGTGTCTACTAGCTGTCGTGCTCGGTGCCCTAAGGCTCAAGTCGATGCGCCGTCATGAGTGTCTGCTGGGAATGCAGATGAGATAGATATACGAGGCTCCATAGTTGTACACTAAGATTCTTTCCCCCGAGATGGGTTTTGCATATCAATGTTCAATATAATTTTTTAACTTCTGCTCCCATTTTCAGATATGGTTCTTTTACCCTTTCTTTGGTTGAAGTGTACTGAGACAAGTCGGAAGTATTGATAGGTATATAGGGATGATTGGAGGCAAGCCCGTGTACAGGTTCTGGATCCAGGCGCACTGATGATTGGCTGGGACGAAGAGTTCTGGTTAAGTAGCAGCATTATACATTGTTTATGGAGGAAAGAAATTATCACCAATTTTAAATCACACGGGCGCAGGGTTCTATAGGGAGCTATTGGCCTTGCTGATACGTTGGAGATAGTTAACGATCCCCGAACAGGCCCGGAGAGGATGAGAAGATCCCAGATGCGGAGCCGTCGTGTTGTATCGGTCTCGAATCTTATCTAACCAGTGGCATTCATGAAACTTTCAGTTGGTAGGGCTTTTGTCTAGATGTTCACCATCCTGTTTGGTGGATAATCCTTAAGACATACGATGTGATCACCAAATTAGTTCATTCTGTCGTATCTTACCTCAATGATGACTTTCGGTAAACATTGTTGTTCACTGAAAGTCATTGTTCCTCATTCATCTGATCTAAAAACTTGCTGTTCGAAGCTTGTAGATTGATTCTTGAAGTCTTCTGTGCAGAGGCCTGTTGTCAATGTTGAGGATTTTCAGCTTGCTGAATACCGTTCGTTCTTTCACTTCAACACACCTAGTGCACACTATGTTGCGTCCACTTATTGCATTCACGCAATTACAGCATCTTCCTCCTTCTGCTTACAACACCTAGATGTGATTTCCAGTATATTCAATTACTTATTGTCAAACTACGTGCATATATCGATCAATGTCGAGTTCTGAAATCATGGTTGATTCTTTCATTTCGTGGTAGTCATGGGTGTTCATTTCATTGCATAGTCTTCTCACTGTTGTGTCGATCAACCGTAGAAGAGGATATCCTGTTCAATGAGTGGCTTTCGCATAATATGGCTCAAATATTCCTTAGCAAAGAGCAAATCACGTGTTAGCTCATTTCTGACAACCTTTTTTAGATATCTGCGAAAATGTGAGCACTTATCCTTTCTGGTCCATACCCCTCTCTACAAAAGAGCGGAATTTATGGTCAATTGTGTCTACCTTCTAGGAATCAAAGCGTCTTACTTTGCCACTTAAGATGAGTTACTTTCAATGCCGCTTATCTAGTTTAGTTACATATATCGACGATAATATAACTGAACTTAATTGTTTGCGTAAGATTACTCTAATCATGAGTCCTTGAGAACTTCTCTATTTCTCCTGACTTTTACATCGACTCAAATATACATCGAAATTAAGTGGTATGTCAACATGGAAATGTTTATTACCACCTAATATTATGTTCATCTATGATAATCTCTATAATTCCTTGAATTTTCAAAAGACTTTTCAAATCTATGTCAAAATTATTAATGCCAGATTGAAAACAGGTAGTTTCTGCAGATGTGAAAAATTTGATTTCTTCCTACAAAAGACCTGTCAAAAGAATCTCAAATATGCACCATAAGAAGTAAAAAACATTCTAAATTTAGCTACAGATTGGCTGAAATCTGATCCTGCATTCCAGAAGTGCGGTGATCATAAGCATGCGAAGCTGGTGAATAAACAAGAAAAGTAGGGATCTGATACTCAAGATTTTTGACAACAGAGAATAGAGGGGAAGAAAATAAACTATAAACATGTAAAGTAAAGAATATGATGATCAGCTTGCTTTCATAAAAGTGTAGAATGGATCATGATAAGTTTATCACACATGTCAGAAAACTATATCTTTGCAATAAACAACTTGAATCCAAAGAGTTTATCGAGGTTTGGAGATACTCCATGTGAAGACAACTGGAGAAGTTTGGTGCACCTACCAGGAAGACCCTGCACACATCGAAGTGATCAAAGCTACACTACGCATCAAACCAATGGCAAGATCATGAAAAGGACTGCGACATAGTTGTTGTACCAGTTGGACGAAATTCAGAGAGATGGCACGTTTAAGCTACTAAGCTAACCCTCTATCAGTCTGTGCGAAAGGATCAGATTCAACAACAATGTTGTACCGTTTCATCCTTTAACAACACATTCTATCAAACTTGAACTGTAATTTGGAAAGAAAATGATAGACCATTACCGCTTACCTCTATGACGATTATGCAGAAGGACGTGACTTATATTCAACAATATGATGTACCATATGATACTTAATAATCGTCCCAATTTCTCATCTCTCCTAGTGCATATAACGAGAAGGAAACGAGAACAGTATGGTCAGTATAGCACATGGTTAGGAGAGAAAATATGCATTCTCATCGGGCTCTATCATTTCAATTGGTCGTCTATAACGGTAGTGCAGCTTGCAGTTAACGGTTTATTGACAGTAGGATAAACTCCGTCGAAAGACATCTTCTATCCAAGTTTTGAAATGTATGTTCACTGATATTACAGTTGCAAGGCCTAGTCAAAATCGCAAGGGATAACCTTTTCCTGAATCTATATAACTTACAGGAACCTGTATCAGGTTTTCATAAGGAAATCCTCAAAGTAGAGACGCCACAGCTACTTAAAGTTAATTGTTTTGAGCCCTTAGATTAAAGAATGGATGGACAGTAGTTTCTACAAAACCTTTGATCAGATTGCCAAAATATTGATGTCGATATTCATGAATCTAGAGGTGTATAGCACTCTCTGCGCTACCTACACGAGAAAAATATCTTGCACTATGGAATACAGTTAAATTCGGAGTTACTTCTTTTTAGTCTATTACAGGAATTTGAGAACAGAATGTTTCAGAGACTTGACTGAGATACTGAGTACCTGTCCTTCAGGTCCGTCGATCCTCTCCATTCTGCTGGCCCGCTCTCCATTTTGTCAGGAAAGGTGTGGCTTAGCCAAGTGGTGCATGGACGACCAACAATTGTAATACTGTGGTCCGAAAGTGACCTTCCTGTTGCGGATTTGATATTATAGATTCACCAGAGTTCCATTACTCAAGTGATATTCGATGTAAAACAAGTTTCACATATCTTTCTTTTGAGTCACTTAAGTTTGACCATGTTCTTTAGCCCTGACTGAACTATTCTGCTAGCCGGGACAATCGCCCTCAGAGCGCTTTTAGTAGCTAGCTGCTTCTTAACGTAGTAACGACAAGTTTGAATGATGACAATTGACAATCAATGAACAAGTAATATCTTCTCGAGAACAAGCTCAAGTTGTGGCTCACTCAATTCAGTCTCCGATGTAGGACTTGAAACTTCTATTTAATAAATTTTCACATACTACATGATATAGTGTTAATTTCAAAAGTTCAGTTCAGCCCGCTGCCTGAGCACATTGAATTCCACATACAAGAAACAGAAGGCATGGAGAGAAAACCAGCAATTTGGAATCGTTTGGAAAACTGCCATCTGGCAGGCTAACCTCTAGCCTGTTGATGACAATTCTTCCTTGGTCGCTATCCTGTCGTCAGTGAGTTGCAAAACGGCAGCCAAACATCATGTAATTTAAGCTTCGAGGCAAGAACCACGTTCAGTCCAAGGACCTTACACCTTCACGGTTCGAGCTTTATAAAATCGAGAGCTACCTTTTGGCTCATTTGAAGCGATACTAGCTTAGAAAAAATCGCCGCGTCTTGCTCCACACAACCAAAGAGTCTTGGGTAATCAAGGACGGAGTCACGTCTCCGGTGTTGCAATTAGGCACGTCCTCCATATTGTTGTATCTTCGATGAGATGCGCATACTCGATAGCGTTGCCGGTGACATCAACATGACAACGTGACAGTATCGACAAGTGACAGTAATGGGCGATCTTATGCTTATCTATGAACTATCCAATGGACATCAAAGTCGATTACGGAGATGGCGTTGCTCTAAACGAGGTCAAATAAACAAGGAATCTCGGAGAAGAATGCTCATGAACAACTCTTATAGGAGAAAAGAAGTCGAGTAGCAGAGCGCTCTGAAAAGATTAAACTCCGTGATCAATGCCATTTCAAAAGTTTAGGAAATCTCTATCAATTTAGAGAGGAAGATAAACCAGAATATATTTCTAAACATCGGATGCTGAACAACTTTTATAGCAGGGATTTAAATACAAGATTGAACCACACAGCCTTTCTGTAAGAAACCAGTTCGTCAAAATAGTTAATGACACGATTACGAGCGAGAGCAAAGAAGATATCAAGCTGCGGGTAGAAAGTCCAACTGAGAGGACGAGACGCTGAAGCCTCAAACCTTTGGCGACCAAACAACAAGGTGCTGGTCATCAAGACATGAGAATGAATTCCAAGTTTGAAGGAGTATACTCGAGGCGACGGTATCTAATTTGAAATATTCTTTACTGACACTGAACCCTTCCCTTCTGGTACGGTAGACAGTTGTTAAGGCTGTTAGATGTATTCGCGACAACGTATCGAAAATTGTCAACTAATCGTTTCCAGCCAATCAAGGAACTAACTCCTTTGTAAAGGAGACATACGCACCAATCCGTTCTTTTACTTTGATACTCGAGAATATGCACCGGATATTCTTCATATTCCGTTCCTCCATGAGGGCCGATTACAGTATTTTCTCATCGTCATGACCACTATCGCTATGCCGTCATGATCAGAGCTCAATGACGTCACCGCTCCGTCCTGGAGATCATTAGGTGCCCATCGGCCATCTTTCGCTGACTGAAGGAATGATACAGCATCTTTAGAAGTATATTTCTTTTATCCTTTCGAAATTCGCATAGACAGTCATTTCTGCTGACATACTCAGAAGCTTTTACTATACATTTGCAATCTTTAACTGCAGAATCTCAGGTTGTAGGTCAGACGGATATTCAAAGTAAATATAATATTCATATGAGACCCAGGATATTCACCTTACAGTTGGGGGTTCCATAAATAGGTCTGTCCGGATGTCTATCGGATGCATAACAAACCTGATAATAATTTATAGGGAAGTCTGAAATGATACGAGATTGTAATAATTGAACGCGTTGTAACTTCAGTTAATGGATATATTTGTAAATTGCATTTATTTATAAAAATTAAATCATTATTCATTCATTTACCCAGGATATTCACTCTATAGTAGGTGGTTTCAGAAATAGGTTTGCCCGGATGTCTATTGGATGAATAACAAACTTAGCAATAATTTATAGGGAACTCTGTAATGATACGAGATTATAGTAACTGAACGATTTGTAACTTCAGTTAATGGATATATTTTGCAAATTGCATTCATTTATAAAAATCAAATCATATGTTACGGATGTTTGAAAATGCAGTAACTAAATAAATGATTGTCAGATAGAGTGACGGGTTTTCTCAAGAGGGTGGACACGTGATCAGTTGAGTCATGTATGATTGATGATTTGGTTTTCGTATTCAAGATCCAAAATGGCCTCGCCCAATAATTCAAATTTCTAAACTCAAATTCACCACCCTCTGGAGCAAATGTGTGAGTTGTCAAGCAACTAAGTGCTGTTTTGAAGTTTTGCATTGGTGTGGGAAATGATCAGCGCCGCTGTGCGGAAACCAAGAAATTGATTAGAGGTCGATGATTCTGACTATTCTTATGCTAGGAGTGCAACAATTTTTTTGCAATGGGAGATCAAGTACCTTGTTTTAGTGTAGGAGACTCACTTATCAACACTGATCCGGGACGTATAGAGTCATCTTTGGATTCACAACCTCAACAACCATTAGGGAAATTTGGAGACTTGTTGAGGATGGCTTCTTCCGTGCCGGGCAAAACCAAGGAGGATGAACGATTTTGCATGGCAACACACCATTGTAGCCAAATACTGGATTATTTGGAGGACCCCAAGCATTTTGCATAGATTCATGGTATGAATTGCAAAAAGCCCATTCAGAAATTGATAGCATTTAGTTTCATGGCAACCTTTTTGATTAGGGAGGGTCAAGGATTTCCTACTTCTATGACAGGTGATAGACTTTACAAGAAATGGTTGCGGTACATGAAATAGTACAAAGAGACTTGGGAGCTTAAGAACAAGTCTACGGGAGAAGGTCTCACCGAGAAGGAATATGGCAAAAGGTGGAGAACTATAGAAGATGAATTGAATGGAATGTGCCCGCATTTTGCAAGAATGGAAGCCATGTTTGGGACCAGAGCAAACATAAGTCCACCGACAATGGTAAGTTTAGGAGATTGTAATCCTACTTCGAGCAAGATTTGTGAGGCTAGCGAGGTCTATGAAGGTGCACAAGAGTGCTCCCAATTCTCCTCTCCTCTAGAGGTGGTGCTCCTTGACTCGGGCCCCGAGTTGGTCACAAACACCCAAGGGGTGGAAAGTTTACCGAGTGGTATGGACAATGAAATCCTATCACCTGAGGATGAGTCTCCATTTGTTCCACCAATCGAGGACTCACCTTTCATTACACCACCACCTTTAATTTCTACAAGTGATGGATCCTATTGTGCTTTTGCCGACCAAGAAGGGGAACATGACCCAAAGAGGAGGAAAGGTAGAATATCTGCAAGTAAGGTACCCAAGTTGTCACCTAGTATGCCATTGTCTCATGATTTCGCAAAAAATACCATATTGAAGGCATATACTATAGAATCTAGAGAGAGGTTACGACTAGCTGAACTAGAAGCCACCAACATGAGGAAGAGAGAGAAAATAATGATGAGAATGGAAGCAGAGCGTGCTAGATTAGAGATAGAGAAGATGAAAATTGTAATTGAGAAAAAATTGAGCGCAGATAAAAGGAAAGCTAGGGCAGACAAACACAAATTTAAGGAGAAGAGTTTAGAATCAAAGCGCACTCATGAAATCAAAATGAGTCTCATACAAGCAAGGAAAACTCTTGAGGAAATAAGTAACTATTTTAAAGTGCTCACTCAGGTTCAACGTCCATCATACTCTATTGATAGTGAATAGTATACCACCATGTAACCTTTATTATGATTATAATAAAGATGAGTTATGGAAACTTGATAAATGCTTCTAGTATCCACCTGATGCAGCTCATTACCATTGAGTTCCTCTCATGTTTTGATGCCGCTCATCACCACTCAATTCCTCTCATGTTTTTCCTTGGCCACACATAGTAAGTGCACAAGTTGGCCCTCATAGCCGCCCATAAAGTCTTTCTTGCAGCCGCTAGTAGCACATTAAGCCCAAGATGCCACGAGTTGGCGCTCATAGCTGCCCAAAAGTCTTTCCTGCTGCTGCTAGTCGCCGCTCAATGCAACACTTCCTTGAATAAAGGCCAGCTAGTGCTTGTTGGCACTCATAGGCGCTAGTAGGCGCTAGTAGGCACTCGTCGAAACTAGTGGGCACTAGTAGGCGCTTGCAAGCATAAATTGGGTAAGGACTAGTTGACACTCGTGGCCATTGGGAGGCACTCAAAGAAGTTGGGAGGTTCTCGTAAATTTGGTAGGCACTTGTTGGTGCTCGTATGGACTCCTTGATGCAAGTCATGGCTCAAAGACGCTCAATGGCGCGCGTTGGCACTGAGGGATGTTGGTGATAAGTTTAGGGTGGTGACTCTTGATGGAAATGGCACACATATTTGCAAGGTGATGACACATTTGATACACAAGGCACAATTGAGTATATAGCACATGAAAATACAAGAGTTAGACAAAAATATGAGAGTTCACAAGTGTAAACTAAAACATAAATGTATACATGGAGAGAAATGAACATAATATGTATATAAATGGGGAGCCAATAGAACCTAAACCTATGACTATGTCGAGGAGGTGAAGAAGAAGAGGGAGATGCACTATGGTGTCTAAGTGCTACTACTGCATCCTCAAGTCTACGACGGTATACATGATGTTGAATCCTAAATGGACTCAATGGCCACCATAGGGGCCACTCGCTCTCATCTAAGTCTTGATGCCTGATACCGCTAGCAAGAAGAAGATATGGGTTACAACTATAAGAACTCAATCTACCTAATGCCCACTCCTCTTCTACCCGACTAATAGTAGGCCTATTGTCATGGACAAATCTGTCAAAAACACTCATCAAAGGGTCAAATGACCAAGTGTATGATGCTCTATGTACCCTATAAGGATGGAAGTGGGTAGGGTGGATAGCACCATGTAGATGGTTCCTATAATAAGAGAGTAAATAACTATCTATGATCAAAAGATCACGAAGAGGTAAACCTAATGAAGTAAGATGCTCATATGATCTAACTCTAAGTCCTCTGAACTCCAAATCTTGCTAGATATCTCTAGAACATAGACAAGCCATGAGGCAAGACCCAGTGTGAACTCCCTTTGGGAGTTCATAACACTGCCACATGCTCCGTAGCTACCATTCCACTCCATCTGGAGTAAGATCTATCCACAAGATAACCTCAAAGCGTAGCAAAAAAGAGAGGATGAAATGGCTAACACCAGGACGGGCTACCCATCCTACAGGCCCGGACTGTGTGTGAGGGCACCAACCATGCCTAGTCATCCCACTCTCCCATGCACGGAAACTGATAGCACCACAAATCCACAATGAACACATACAAGTAACATCCACAATAATAATCTTCTTCCGTTGGAAGCCGAGGAAGAGGATATGTGGAATATACTCTCCTAATAGACAAATCCTCTCTCTAAACTCAGTCTGAGTGCCCTGAGTCTCCACACTATGAGGTAACACATAGGTGGCATCAGTCTGGGTCTACATCTCATGACGAGTATGGGTCTTGCGAGCAATAATACGTAGTCTGGGTCCAAGATAAGCCACACGAGCCCTCAAATGAGCTAGACAACTCTTGCTCTCCTCTACTTGAACATGTGCACTCTCACACCTCTCTATAGCATATGCTAACTCTTGTGCTTGATTTCGTAACTAGAGCTTGTAACCCTCCGCCATGGCAGTACCACCTAGTATGGCCATGGCCATGTCCAAGTCACCTAATCTCTGCTCTCTCTCCATCTCAAAAGTAAGCAAGGTCAGATGCCTCTCCTCCTTTGCAGCAAGTAAATCCTCTCTCTCACAAAGGAGTCTCTCTTGCTCTAGCACTAATCTTTCTCTCTACTCTACACTCTCCAATCTACTCTCACGCTCAAGCACTGTAATACCAAGGGTTAACCATATGATCTAGATGTGAAAATTGGTTTGGTAACATCTAGAATGATGTTATACATGATGGTCAAAATAGATCAGATAGAAGTATCACCAAAAGAGTACTTCTACTAATAGGGCAAAAACCGAAATAGACTTGAGAACCTTAGAACCAATAGCTAGACATATGATTTAAAGGTGAGAATTGGTTTGGTAACATCTGGAAGGATGTTACACATGATGGACTAAACAGATCAGAAAGAGGTATCACCAAAAGGGGACTTCTACTAATAGAGTAGGAACCGAAATATGCCTGAAATCTTTGAAGGCAATTTCGGAGGCCTAAACGGATGAATTAGGCCTCGAAAATGTGCAGATTCCCCCCCAATGGAAGAAAGGTTGTCCATCCCCCCCTGCTTTGTCTTGTTGAGAGCTTTCCAACGGTACCTTACTCATGTGATTCTGAGATTCCTATAGGAAGATTCCCTAAAAGATTCCCTCCGGTCAAAGCTTGTTTGACCAACCAGATAGGACCTAGACCAGACAGGTCACCCATCCAAGTAAGTAATCCAAGGGTGGAGCTTGCTGACATATCACCTATCTGTGTCCCTAATCCTATGGTGGAGCTTCCTTGGAGGAGATCCTCTTTGTCTATATAATAAAGAGAAGGTGCTCCCTTGGGGCATCGAATGTTTGAGTGTGCAATCTGTGTTTTCTCTCTTTTCTTGTCCTTGGAGTATTACAATGGTATCAAAGCGAGTGTTCTAGTCCAAGAGAGTGGATCACCCCTCTTGGAATAACACAAACTATTGAAACTGAGTAATGTGAGGTGGAGAACATAGAGTAATCGCTAGACTTAGGACGGACTTTAGAGAGCGGATGGGATGGATGCACCGGGGGGACAATTTCCCGCACCTAGCTTTCCATTCTCAAACCCATTCCACATCAAGGTTATGTACATCCAGCGTGAGTAGATGAGGGTATCGCTAGTTTCACTTTGGTGCGGAATTCATGGACAGAGTGATGAACTCACCAAACCCGGTGATTCTACCTGTGGTGATATATGACAGAGAGTGGGATTTGACAATCTACATTCTATTATGATAAAATGGATATGAATGTCCCAAATCCTCTCCCTTTCAACACTCAAGTAGAAATCCGTTATGTAGTGAGGCCGAAAGTGATGTTTAGAGATTTTGTGGTTAGGAATTTTGGTGAGTAGTATTATCAACAAGTGATAGCTTCTAAGGTCCCAATGGTAGTTCCGATAGTTCGTGCGCCTTCCAGAGTGATTATATTGACTCTATATTGAAGTAGACGTTAGCAATTGGATGTTGCAGGAACCATGGATCCGTAGTTGTAAGAGTTGGTGCAAGGAATGCAAGGGATGTTGAATGAATTTCAAGAGATTAAGATGACCATGGAGACATTACAAAGTCAAGTGCAGATCCTGAGGAACGATCAAGCCATGCAAGAAGAAGAGCCACCTCAAAACCCTGTACCTGTGACTGAAGTGCTTGGAGAGGCACCTGTGCCTACGAACCCTATCAACGGTGAAGCCACATTGCTACTCCGGATGAAGAAGACCTGCAACATCGAGCCTTACAAGGGGCGGCGTATGATGGGAGTAGTGGAAAATTGGATCTCGAGAATGAATCGATATTTCCGATTGTTCTCAACAGAGATCACTGAGCATGCTACAGGCGTATTTGCATGTGGGTACTTGACGGATAAAGTCCTCACTTGGTATGATGCTTGGGAACGATCCATGCTGGCAGAGAGAAGGGAGGTCACATGGACAGCAATGCAAGAAGGATTGCTGAAGAATTTCCAATCGGTGGATTCTGTGCAGATGGCTCAAACCCGACTATGGGGATTGAGACAGAAGAATAGCGTACAAGAGTACGTGGAGGCGTTTCTAGATCTACAAGTCGCAATTACCAACATGAGTCCAGCAGATGCTCTTGACAGTTTCAAACGAGGGTTGAAAGAGCGGATTTGCCAAGAAGTCATGGTGCAAAACCCTTGCACGGTATTTGAAGCCATTGCTTGTGCGCAGAGAATAGCAGGAGCATTAGGTGGAGGTGAAGGAGTAGTTCCACCTCAACATTATCGCACAGAAATGCCACACATGGGTGGACCAGTACTAATGGAATTGGGCAACCTTTGATTCCGGGATCGAGGAGGACGACCACTTCAAGGAGAGCGGGGACGGGTAGAAGAACGAAGAGATGGAGTCCCACGAGGAGAAGGGACTCGAGGAGAACAACGCCGTTGTTACAATTGTGGCCGTATTGGGCACATATCTACCAATTGTTGCACTTGTTTCCCTAGAGGCCCTTGGCCTTCGTACAGGCGATCTTTGAACAACATGGAGAGGCACATTGAAGAGGAGGAGGTGGAAACCACTTTGGAAAATGAAGATCGCCAGTAAATGTACCTCACGGCCTTACTGGCTCAATAAGGAAGCAGAGAAGCGAGGGAAGGAAGAAGAAGAATGCGCAAAGAGCCCAAAAGGCAACCTCTCAACTGATTGTTGTGAATGGAATCCTAGAAGGTAATCAAGTGAGAGTATTAATAGATCCAAGAGCAACAGAGAATTTCTTGTCTCGCTCTGTCGCAATAAGATTGGGAATGGATCTAGAGAGAGATGGAAGTGAAGAAGTAGAGTTACCAAATGGGCAAACAAAGAGGATTGAATCATTACCTAGACGGGTAACCCTCTCTATAGGAGAATATCAGGAAGCAATTGAGTAGCGAGTGATACAGTTAGCCCGTTATGATGCAATTTTAGGCATGCCATGGATGGAGCAGTACAACCCAATGGTGGATTGGAGGAAGAAAGTAGTGAGAACCCACCAATGGTCAATCATTGGGGTTAAAGAAAAATCACACAGGCAGAAACTGCCTCTATATGTCGTAGGGACAACAACGGTCTGTAAGACCGATAGATGTTTTATGGGTCTAATAAGAGAAGTCTAGAGTGCACAACTTGTTGGACAAATTCCGGAGAAATTGAAGGATGTGGTGGATGAGTTTCAAGATATCTTTCCCGATGATCTACCCTCAAGATTACCACCTAAAAGGCAAGTAGATCACAAAATAGAGACACTCCCAAGGAAGACACCTCCTTGTAAGGCCCCATATCACCTATCACCTCATGAGTTGGAGGAGTGTAAGACTCAAATTGAGGAGATGCTACAGAAAGGGTTCATCCAACCTAGCGTATCACCATATGGGGCCCCTGTCTTGTTTGTGAAGAAGAAGGATGGTACAATGCGCATGTGCATTGACTATCGGGGTCTCAATCAGCAAACAGTGAAGAACAAATACCCCTTACCTCGCATGGATGACTTGTTTGATCAACTCCATGGAGCGAGATACTTTACCAAACTGGACTTGCGGAGCGGTTACAATCAAATCCGAATTGCAGAGGAGGATGTGTACAAAATTGCCTTTTGAACCAGGTATGGCCACTTTGAGTATCTTGTGATGCCTTTTGGTCTCACCAATGCGCCTGCCACTTTCATGAGTCTAATGAATAACATATTTCGTCCATACTTGGATAAGTCTGTTATCGTCTTCTTGGATGATATCTTAGTATATAGTAGCACGATGATAGAACACAAACAACATCTACGAGAGGTCCTCCAGATTCTTAGACAGAATCAATTGTACGCCAAAATCTCAAAGTGTGAGTTTGGCAAGTCTGAAGTAGACTACTTAGGGCATAGAGTAAGTGCAGAGGGCATTCAAGTATTGACTGATAAAATAGAAGTCATTAAAAAATGGTGTGCTCCCAAAGATCAGACTCAACTTAAGAGCTTCTTGGGGTTGACGGGATTCTATCGTAGATTTGTCAAGGACTTCTCCAAGGTTGCACAACCTTTAACGACACTACTTGGCAAGGGGAAGAAGTGGACATGGGGAACCGCACAAGAGTTGGCCTTTCAAGAATTGAAGGCCGCCTTGCTACATGCACCAATCTTGAAGTGGTATGACCCAAAACGTCCAATCAAGTTGGCTACAGATGCATCAGGTGTAGCCATAGGAGCAGTCCTACAACAAGAGTGGCATGACTGATGGCATCCAATTGCATATTTCTCTCGAAAGTTGTTACCGGCAGAGCGCAACTACCACACCACAGAACGAGAAGAGCTGGCTATTGTTCTAGCAACCAAGCATTGGAAGCACTACCTGGGCGAGAAGGCATTTGTAGTAGAGACAGACCACAAACCTCTAGTCTACCTCAAGACGCAAAAGGATCTATCTCATCGCCAAATTTGGTGGGCAGAGTGGAGACAACGCTTCAACATGACAATCACCTACGTGGAAGGTAAGAAGCAACTTGCAGATGCATTCACCCGCATGCCAATGGCCAACAACTTGGTGGCAGAGGTTAAGATTAACCCTGAATTCTGGCAAGAGATTCTAGCTGCTACAAAAAATGATCCACAAATTGTCAAAGCACAATCGTCCAAAGGCGTCACCAGTACCCAAGGACTCACCTTTCGGGATGGCAGATTATGGATCCCAAATGTCCCAGAATTACGCACCACCATTCTAGCGGAATGTCATGATTCGGCCATTGTAGCTCATGCCGGAGTGGACAAGACCTTGGATGCAGTCAAGCACCATTACTATTGGCCCAAGATGAGCAACGACGTGATGGACTATGTGCGTAGCTGCCTACTTTGTCAACAGAACAAAGCTTCAAGCTCCTGCATGGCTCCTTCAACCTCTCCCCACTCCTACCCAACGTTGGGAACAAGTGAGTATGGATCTCGTCTGTGAATTACCCAAGACCACCTTAGGGTTTGACTCCATTGTGGTCTTTGTGGACCGGCTCAGCAAAATGATTCATGTACACCCTACCACCAAGGAGGTGACCGCTCCACAACTAGCTCAACTATACTTAGATGCAGTCTTTACTCACCATGGCTTGTCTAGAGTACTCATCACCAATAGAGGTACCCAATTCACCAGTTTGTTTTGGCGAACACTCTTTGGTTTCTTCAAAACCAAGTTGGCCATGTTCACAGCTTACCACCCACAAACATATGGCCAAACAGAGTGGGCGAATTGCATGATTGAAGACATGTTACGCGGCTTCACCTTAGAAGAGCAAGAGAGGTGGGACACCCTATTACCGTTGGTGGAATTTGCTTACAACAATTCAGTGAATGCGTCCACTCAGGTCACTCCGTTCTTCCTCATGTATGGTGAGCATCCCTTCACACCTTCTAGCTTGATGAAGATCCGTCCAGTGACTACCAAGGTTGATGCAGTCAACACATTTGTTTCTAGAATCCAACAAGGTGTGGAGAGCGCTAAGCACAGGTTACAGATTGCGCAAAATTGACAAAAGCAGTATGCTGATGCACACCGGAGGCACATGGAGTTCAATGTTGGGGATCACATGTGACTATCGACAACCAACCTCACATTAGTTGGATCTTGTAAGCTCAAACCTCGTTTTATTGGGCCTTTCTCGATTCTTTGTCGCATCGGCACTGTGGCCTATCACCTTGAGCTACCACCACACATGAAGATCCATCCAATGTTCCATGTCTCCCTACTACGCAGATATGCTCCCCGATCTGGCCAAGGTCCTTCCACACAAGACATTCGACCTTGTCCGACACTCATTGATGGCACAGAGGAATATGAAGTGGAGCGGATTCTCCAAAAGCGCATGCGTGGTACTTGCCATCTGCGTGTGGAATATCTAGTACAATGGAAAGGTTACCCCCTCTATGAAGCAACCTGGGAACCCGCTGCCAATTTGGCCCATGCACCGGTGTTGGTGCAAGCATTTGAGCAACAATTGCACAACGAGGACGTTGCGTCTTAAAAGGAGGGAAGTCTGTAATACCAAGGGTTAGCCATATGATCTAGATGTGAAATTTGGTTTGGTAACATCTAGAATGATGTTATATATGATGGTCAAAATATATCAGATAGAAGTATCACCAAAAGAGTACTTCTACTAATAGGGCAAAAACTGAAATAGACTTGAGAACCTTAGAACCAATAGCTAGACATATGATTTAAAGGTGAGAATTGGTTTGGTAACATCTGGAAGGATGTTACACATGATGGACTAAACAGATCAGAAAGAGGTATCACCAAAAGGGGACTTCTACTAATAGAGTAGGAACCGAAATATGCCTGAAATCTTTGAAGGCAATTTTGGAGGCCTAAACGGATGAATTAGGCCTCGAAAATGTGCAGATTCCCCCCCCAATGGAGGAAAGGTTGTCCATCCCTCCCCCCTGCTTTGTCTCGTTGAGAGCTTTCCAATGGTACCTTACTCACGTGATTCTGAGATTCTTATAGGAAGATTCCCTAAAAGATTCCCTCCGGTCAAGCTTGTTTGACCAACCAAATAGGACCTAGACCAGACAGGTCACCCATCCAAGTAAGTAATCCAAGGGTGGAGCTTGCTGACATATCACCTATCTGTGTCCCTAATCCTATGGTGGAGCTTCCTTGGAGGAGATCCTCTTTGTCTATATAATAAAGAGAAGGTGCTCCCTTGGGGCATCGAATGTTTGAGTGTGCAATCTGTGTTTTCTCTCTTCTCTTGTCCTCGGAGTATTACATCAATCAATCAATCACTCACCATCCTCATCCTCCCCATCATCAGTAGTCTCGTCCTCATCCAAGCTATCTACATCCTCATGATCATCATCATGCTCTCCCTTGTGTATAATCTCCTCTTCTCCATCACTCAGGTACATCACGTCAAACACTTCTAGAATGAAACCTCTCTCCACAAAGAGATGCATGAGTATCTGTCCAAGGAAGGTGACTCTAGACCTATGCCCCTTAGGACTCCTCAATTACCTTTGCAAACTTCCCACCTTTGCAATGATAGCTCTAAAAGCTAACTCTCCTCAATCATAATCCTCCACACCAAATCTCCTCAACTTGGTCTTGGTGTTGAGTACCAAATGCCAATGTACAATCTTGGGCCTAATAGTGGGTGCAATAAGTGCACCCATCAATTGGAAGAAAGCTTGGAATGAAGGATATACACATTGCCTTGCAAGATATCTTTTTGCAACCCCATCCCTTTGTGGAAACCAGTTTGAAATAGTTGTGTAAGGAACTGTCCTCTGTCTTGGTGTTCTCTTCCTTGGCATGTGTAATTGCATCTCTAACTATATGCAATCAATTGAAACTGCCTACCTCTTACCAAACCTGTGCAAGAGACCTTGTCTCATGAACTCACAAACTCTGTACATGGAAGGACCTACAAAACCCACCAAAAAAATCAGCTGAAACTTCTTTCCCAAGGACTCAAGCTCAGGGGTGCCGCTCAATGCCGCTCAAAGACACCCATGAACAATAGAAACCTCAAAAGCACCACGGGTTGCCGTGATTGGAAGCCGCTTGGGAGCACCGGGAGGGCGCTCCCAACCCCGGCGCCCCCTTGCATGGTGCCAAGGGGACATCCGACGCCACACGTAGGCGCCCGTAGGTGCAACTGCGCTCCATGGTGCAATTGCGCTCTATGGTGTTGTGGGACAGGGAGGGAGATGCAAGGAGCCACGCACAGCCCTGCAAAAACGCTGGATGCCATGCGGGGTCACGGGAAGGCGCTTGTGTGCAAGGGTTTAGGGTTTAGGGATGGTGCTGGAAGACGCTGGAGGGCACTCCGGGACAAGGAGCCACATGCAGCCCCATAGAAACACTAGGTGCCGCACGGGGTCGCATGAAGGCACTTGCTTGTAGGGGTTAGGGTTTGGGGATGGCGCTGGATGGCATTGGAGGACAGATTGGGAGGCTCCGATGATTTGAAAGCATTAAACATGCATAAATCAAAATCTGGAGGTGCTGGAATGTTTCAAAGTAGAGAGAAATGAAGAGCAAACAATGAAGAAGGTTTGAAGAATACCTCTGGCCGTGGATAGTGAAGTCCAAGAGTAATTTTGAGCCACATTACATCTAGATCAATCTCCTAAATTCCAGAGACAGTAGTTTGAATCTGATGTTTGTCCAACTAGCACCACTTGATGAAATTTGCTGGGTGTTGAATGCTATGGAATGCTATGAGCCAATCTCCTTCCTGAGTATTTCTCATGTCGGGCCCGTCAACTATCTTTTCATATCTCCAGATTTCTGCCATGGTTCAAATTGAATCTGCTCTCAATCTCTCAAATGCTCTCCTTATCTCTCTTCTCAATCTCTCCTTGTCTTTTCTCTAGAATCTTCAAAGCACTCCTTCAATAAGGAATGTGAATGGAATTCTTCCTCTCAACTAAACTCTCAAAATTCCAACTCTTTGGCCCCACAAATTCCAACTCTCACATGCCCCCCACAGCGAGTTGGTCTCCTTCGAGTTGGGCTTCAGCTAGTTTGCCTCCTTTGAGTGAGTATGTTTCCTTCCGAACACCCTACTCTCGAAATGACTCTTTCTCCTTTGAACAACTCACACATCCATGCACACACTTGCAAAATGACCCTTTCTCATTCCAACACCCCACACACTTGAAAAATGAGGCTTTCTAACACCTCCACACCCACGGGAATGACATAAATTGAAAAGAAGAAGGTTTATATAACCCAAGCAGTTGGGAAAAAAAGTCAATACCAAACATCCTAAATGTACACTTTGGGGGAAAAATTTCATTTTTCAACCAAAAGAACTCAAATCCCGAGTGGCAACATGCGGCACTCCACATTGCCAACTAGCACAAGCAAGCATTACATATTTCACGTAGTGCCTACCAGCACCTACCACTGGCGCCACCTGTGCCTTCGAGTGCCAACGAGTGCATTTAATATTTGTGCATCTTGGAGTGCGGTCCCCAACGTCTACGAGCGCCATTGAGTGGTGCCGGCAGGTGCCACTCGATGACCCAAAAGCATTTTTTAAGTTTGTGAGTGGCCTCCAGCGTGTATGAGCGTGTATGAGTGCCATTTTTGGTGTCTGCAACATCGGCACACTTTTTTCCAACAACATCCAACAAGTGACTTTCAAGTGTAAACTTGCTAAACACCACACCTTGTAAGTGTAAGCGGAGGCCTTAAAAATGTACAGATTAAGCTTCATAGAATTCTTTTTGCATCCTTTGAATTCTTATCCCAACATTACATCAAGATATACTCATGGTCTAAGATAAAGACTCATGGTCTAAGTTACCAGACTATGAGATATGAGATGAATAACTGAAAAATATATATTTCATTATATGGAATCTCAATCAATCAAGTATATCATCATTGTTATAATCATGCAATGTTGCATCACCCTTGATCTACTTTCCTCTCTACCAAGTTCTATACCATGAAAAGATATTTCTGAATCTATTTGAGTTTCCTCTATAAATCAACCATCATCCTCTGACCAAAGGTCAGACCTATTGATTAAAAAACTATGTAAAATAATACACACCAATACCCACTTTACAAAATAAGCATTTCTACTATTGTCTTTCAATTGCACTCTTAACTCACAAAGAAATGCCATCTAGCTTTCAATACTCCTATACAATGCTCATTTATCACTCTTGCCTTTGTTAAATATTTATTAAACTCTTGCTTGTCCTCTGATCAAGCCTGCTTGAAAGCGGGGACTAGGTGATGCATGGGTACATAACCCTAAATCACCTAAAAGGTACTCCTTTGCCTCAAAAGTAGGACAGCTCCCTCTTAGGTTCAAATCATTCCATAGTGATGATTTTTTCAAACAAGTCATGTCATGACATGACCATGGCATTCTTGCAAATAAAAAAATCAGGCCATACTTTTAGTAAAATATACAAAAAGGATCACCAATGCATTGCAAAAATACCTTACAAAACAACACATAACATAAAACATACCTCCGGAAAAATATATAATTCTCCTTTTATCATCACAAATAACTTGGCCGTTTATAGAATATGAACCCTTGCGGCTGAAATATATTTCCCCGTCCACAGTTGGTCGGGCTGCAAGAGGAACAAATGTTCCATCTACCAAATGAACACAACAGGGAAAACCTTTCTGTGCAAAAATAGTGGATATACTCCTCCTCTCTTGGAGTTTGGGCCAAGCAACTTGACTCCTCATCACATCTAATATGGCTATCATAACTCTATCAGTAAAAGCAATTGTTGAACCATCATTAATGCCCCAAATATTTAAAACCTGTGCAACACAAGCTCCATTGCCATGATGCCCAAATCTATCCAATGCTAGGGCAACTTGGATCTACACAGGTGTTTGCGCTCTTTGGTACCTTTTCTCAAAAATTGTGTGAGTCTTAATCAAATCCACTCATGTTGAAAAAGAATCCCTATCCATTCTAGTAAGCTGGCAAAAGGCCTTAGTATCTAGATTTCTAAAATACTCCTTCACAAACTCTCTACTACGAGGGTAAGTAACACAAGGTTCCAAGTATCGATGAGTATGTGCATACTCCTATCCACTAATAAAACATTCTAGCATATCTAAATCTCCTCCTAATTTTTATCTTCATCTTTTAATCCTTATAGCAATATCTCCAAATCTAACCGAATCATCCATTGAAAACATTTTCTAATATTTCTGGTTAGTTCTAAACAAGTGCTCCCTCTTTGCATGACTTTACTCAATTTTTAATCACCACGGATAACTCCTTATCAACAAAGGGGCATCTCTCTTCTCAGCAAAGGGGCATCTCTCTTCTTGGTGAAATTTCAGCAAAGGGGCATCTTTATTCTTTGTGTGCACAAAAAAAATCTCATCAATTTCATTCTGTAACAAGAAAACAAGTTCATGAATTTCATTTCATCACTCAAGGAGGAAGAAGTGTATACATTTCATACTCTAATAAGAGCCAAAATTTTTAAATAATGAAATCAAGAGTAGCACTTCAAACAAAATCACTCCTCGCACTCAAATCTTCCCACTCCAGATGAATTCACTCCCCATTCTAACCTTCCCATTGCTTGCACTCAAATCTTCCTACTCCAAATGAATTCACTCCCTCTTCCACCTCTGGCTATGCGTCTCTCAAATCTTCATCGGGCGGTCAATTTTTGCATGCCTTCAAATCTTTCCACTCATGCTTCCTCCAATCTTCCTCGGTGGTAAAAAATTGCTGAGTGGCTGCTTGTCATTTCATTACCATGGGTGTTCTTGAACATGGATGCTCCTTTGGATGGCTGTCACTTTCACTCTAACCCTAAAAAATAACTTTATTACCCCTAATGTGCAATCAATGCACTACAGAGTGATAAAAAAATTCCTTATCCTTGATTTTCTACAAACCACCTCATATGGAGTGTGCTAATAATAAGGAACTTGGCCTGAACTCCATAACAATACCTTTTCTACCTCCTGGTCACACACCGTACACATTTAGTCAACGCTTCATAACAATCTATATGAAAAGTTATGAAACTTTGTATAACTATTTCTGAAACCCCCTATTTTACATCTGGTCTGCCATAGAAGATGCTCACAAGAAAAACTTCTCATAGTACCATCATCAGATTCTGATTAGCATTGCTACTTCTTGTTAAATTTTTGAAAAAATGATTGCGAGCTTCATTTCTAAGTGCAGTCCTTCTTGTGAGCATCAACATAAAGCATATTCTATGTTTGAATTGCACCAAAGGCCAAGCTTGTTGCTAAAATGGCAAAAGTCATATCCATTGTCAATAGCGTGCTCAAGAGCGAGAGAATGGAATAGCGGTCTTAAAGGAATCCAACAACTAGCTTATCAGATTCTTCATCCACTTCTGTTTTTCCCAAAGATCACCTTGGATTGTACTAACTACTTTCTCTACAATGATGATGTTTTGCCTAGGTTTGGTCCATCCATCTACATCTTCATTATTCACTTGTGAGTGTGGTTATATACTATATGCAGCAGCGGTCCATATGACACGGCCAAGTAAATAATCATTTGGAAGATAGAGAGATAGCTACCCATGATGCTATTAGGGCCATAGTGTTTGTTATGGCACGAGACAATGGATACTTGGCTTGGAGGGAGTGTTTGTATGCTTTTCAAAAGACACATGTCAAGGTAGACTTATACTTGGTCCGAGATGATTAGTTGACAGTAGTGGATGTTGTGGGTATGGACCCTACACGAGCTACAATTTAGAGGGAGTGATTACCCATCCCCTTGGATGGGCGGTGAGTGCAGAAGCAAGTCACAAGGTCTCAAAGTATAGAGGCATGCAGCGAGGTCACCTCTTTGTTACTCTAGCCTTGGAGTTATATGGAGCAATGTACACGGCATTTGACACATTTGTCAGGGAGTGCACAAGAGCTTATCATGTTAGGCTCCGGGGGTACCATTCTAACTCTCATACTTTGTAGCATATTTAAGACAATGTGTGTCCATTGCTCTATAGAGGGCAATGGCTAGTGCAAATTATAGGAGAGCACTCACATTAGGTGATGTTTCTTTGGATGCTCAAGTGATTTGTAGACCGTTCAACTTGCATAGCTTGGATATCTTAGGAGCAATAGGGCAGATTCCTCATATAGATTCTATTGGAGCTTAGCCCCATTTTACCTTTTTTGTCTCTCCTTTGTACGGCTTGATGGGGTCTTCCCATCCTTCATTTTTTCTAGGCAGTCACCTTTTTCTCCCTAGAGCAGTTAATCTTCCAGCCAAAAAGCTTGACAATTATCTATTCTGATTAGAACCAGCAAACGCATGTGCTTCAAACATGATTGGATAGGAACACCTTGGAGATCCTAACGTTTTATATGCATGGAAACATAGGAGAATTAATATAAAGAATAGGTTTGTGTTGTGCGTATATATATTGCTACACAACATACATTGCTGTCAACATCATACACTATAGAAGCACAACTCACACATAGGTCATACATAGGCTCTAAAGTGCCACAATAATCAGATTGTTTACAACTCTTGAATCCAATCAACTCAAATCAGTACTTGATCTGTCACTTTATAAATTGCCAACAATTGGGCACTAATTATAGTCAAACCACACCCACTCTAGCTAAGAGAATCCAGGTGATGCTCTCCGGCCTCTGTCCACTTATAATACCAAGAGCTAGCCATATGATCTAGAATGATGTTATACATGATGGTCAAAATAGATCAAATAGAAGTATCACCAAAAGAGTACTTCTACTAATAGGGCAGAAACCAAAATAGACTTGAGAACCTTAGATAGATATATGATTTAAAGGTGAGAATTGGTTTGGTAACATCTGGAAGGATGTTACACATGACGGACTAAACAGACCAGAAAGAGATATCACCAAAAGGGGACTTCTACTTATAGAGTATGAACCAAAATATACCTAAAATCTTTGAAGGCAGTTTTGGAGGCCTAAACGGATGAATTAGGCCTCAAAAACATACAAATCCCCCCCAATAGAGGAATGGTTGGCCTTCCCTCCCCCTGCTTCTTCTTGTCGAGAGCTTTCCAATAGTACCTTACTCATGTGATTTTGAGACTCCTACAAGAAGATTCCCTAAAATATTCCCTTTGGTCAAAGCTTGTTTGACCAACCAGATAGGACCTAGACCGACATGTCACCCATCCAAGTAAATAATCCAAAGGTGGAGCTTGCTGACATGTCATCTATCTGTGTGGTTAATCCTATGGTGGAGCTTCCTTGGAGGAGATCCTCTTTGTCTATATAATAAAGAGAAGGTGCTCCCTTGGGGCACCAAATGTTTGAATGTGTAATCTATGTTTTCTCTCTTCTCTTGTCCTCAGAGCATTACATCACCATAGCCAGGAACTCAAAGGCTTAACATCAAAGAAGTGAGCTCTCTTGAGTTGCACTTTGAAAGTATACCTCCTGGACTTGAGCTAGGTCTGAAACCCTAATGGTCCCACTGACGGCACACTTGACAATGCAAACGGTGCAAAGTGATGGTGGGCCCCACCATGAAGTTAGTACTCCAAACACAAAATCTGACCGTCAGAAAGTAGTCTTTGAGAAACTACTGAAATAACTCTAACTACTATCATTGCAACTCTAGTGTCCAAGCAATCTAGATATGACACTACAAATGGCGTGACATATGTCATGGTAGGCACGATTGAGAAGTTAGATCTCAAAAAGAAGATTGCCTTCACCATGGGCACTTCCTCTTGTCTTTGTAGCCAATGCCATTTCCACATTACACCAGTAGATTCAGGTCTACTCGACACTTGGCTGTACACATGGCACACAATCCTTATTTGATGCTGAGGCTATTTAATGGTGCAGACCATGTGACAAAATCACAAAGTAACTAACTCTCTATTTATGCTCTCATTCTCCTCCATATGTGCTTTAGCATATCCTTATATTGCATCTTCCTTCATCTTGTCCCAATTGGCCGGAGGTAAGAGTTGATATCCCACAACATAGAGTGAGATCTAAGTGTTTGTGTATGCAAGCAAAGATCATTGCTGTTCTTACCTCCACTTACCACATCCATATATTGCTCATAGCTTTATATGCTCACACTATTCTGTGAGCCGGCCTGTCTCTCACTCAGGATGAACCTCTGATGGCTATTATGGTAGCGCACCATGGATTAAGAAGGCAAGGAACCCCAACTCCATCATACTCCTCCAAGGCTAACACTCCAAGACTCAAGACATTGCTCACTAGAGAACTCAATGAGAGAGAGGTAGTTGCAAATGAAAGGATGATGAGTACCTCCTCATCCCTTGCTTATATACTTGTGAAATAGTTACGCACCAAAGTTACTAATTATTGGAGTAACTCAAGTTACTAGGCTAAAAGTCAAGTAAAGTCAAAAAGTAGAAAGGAATATCCATTCACATGGGCATATTTCCCTAAGCATGTGGTCTTATCTTGACCCAACCACTAAGTCAAGGATTCCTTCACATGGGCTATCCTTGGACTAAAGAAGAATCCAAAACAAAAAGGCTTGCGGGCCCAAGAGTTCTCAACTCTTTCCTCAAAGCCAAACACCTAGGAATAATACCAAGTCAACACACTAAAATCCAAAATAGTGGTGCTCATCTTTTCTACTTCTTCTAAAGTAAGGTCTACTCTATCTTAGCTATGACTAATTTTAGCTAATCATGACTAATGTAGAATCATCCTTTATCTCTATATAAATAATATCTCTCAAGTACTTGTAATACCAAGCTAAATATCACAATACCACACACATGCATAAATGGGTGTTATAGTTCATACTCTTGGTTACATTTGCAACCATGGATATATACTATGATCTCGATGCCTTTATGTCACCTAGTTGGATCCACACTCTCCTTCCTACTCCATGTTATTTTAGTTGATGACCATGGGCAAGATGTTTCCACTTGTACATTATTTGAACTTTTTCCCCAATGGACATTACTACTTCCAATTCATGTAGGTGCTTTGGGACATCAAGAGATTGCTTTTATGATTCATAGGTTCTTGAGAAGTGGTTGAGTAATCCTCTCAAAGGAGTAAACCATTAGTGCACATGCTGCAGCTAGGTAGATTACAAAGTTTCCATAGCCCTATGGCTTATCCCAAGAGCATTGGTGCCTTTGTCGCTCCTTGATGTTAGGTCAAGTGGGGGAGTACAAGCAAGCATCACATGCGCTCTCACCCTCCCGGCTAGCAATCTTCTCTCAACACATTATTAGACTTACAAACCTTACATCCACCGGCCAGTGAGGAACTTCATTCAATCTTCCATGATTATCAGCCAGATAGAGGAGTTACAACTGATAGAGTATTGTTTTACCCATGATGTAATCTACTCTCCATGCTTCTCAAAAGGAGTGCCATCATGGTTAGTGTTTGAGCACCTATGGGATTGTCTCTCCTTAGATGCTCTAGATTTGGGTTTTCCTCTTCTCTTTGTTTTTTTCATCAAAGCATAGCCTCTAGATATATGCTCCCTAGAGCATCTTGTCTGTTTGGAGCTTCTTGTCTCCTTGCTTTCACAAAGGAGATCTCAAGTGTGTGCTCTATTGCTGTTGGGGATGTGTTTTAGCATTTGGTCTCACATACCATTTGCTTACAGTTTAGGCAATCTTTTTCTTCCTTTGTGTTAGTTTGGCTACTTTTGGGAGAGGCGAGACGGTTATTGTGGGTATTGAGCATATTTGGAGGTTCATCCAGATTAGATGGTGGTCCAAGTTGATGTCTCAAATTCCTTCAATACAATCTCTTGTCCATCATTGTTTCATACACTTTGCTCAACTACCGATCAGATCCCCTCCTTGATCCAGTTTGTATGTGCTTTTTATAGGATTGAGACAACTCTATTGTATAATCACAAGAGAGTTCTCATAGTTGACATCAACAAAGTGCATATGGCAAGGGGATCCCCTAAGGGGCCTCTCTTTGCCATAGCACATTATATGGCTTTAGGATAGGTTGCAAAAATTTTTCCGTATTGTCTTTTAACATCCATCTTGGATAATACTCATATTCTAGGCCCAATAGAAGATGTCACTAGCGTGGTCTTTGCTTTCATACTCAACTTAGAGGCCTTGGGTTTCAGACTCATAAATTCAAGTTTTGGAGCCCTTGGTCCTCACTCCCTTTCACTTCCCATCATGGTTCTAGTTCCCCATTGATGGATTGTGAATTTTGGGCTTTTGTGGGACAAGAGCATTTTTGTAGTTCATTCATATCCAAGACTTTAGTACGGGTGACAGCCCAAGCTCACCTCCTCCTTGGGTTGGAGAATACCTAGGTGGCCTACTCCATTCTTACTTGGTGTTACCTCCCTCGGCCTCATATTTAGCACATACTCTCCCTCCTATATGGGCACTATTGCCACATTTTTGGATGTTTGATAGTACTATATGTCATACTTTCTCCACACTATTAGGGCCATGCATGCTCCCACAACTATCAAATGAGTGGTGTAGGCAACAATTAGCTCTTCCCATAGTCATGGGTGGTTACATCAAGATATCACAACACTAGTAATATATATTGGCGCTTGGTCTTTAGGGGTCCCTCATTTAGCAGATAAGTTCTTACATCAAGGCTATCCATTCTTGTTGGGACCTATCATGATAATGGATTCAAGCACTTATGACTTCTAGACATACCTTTTTTTGGCTCTTGATTTATTGCCAAGCCCTGCATGCTCATCCCTCCCCGAGTTTACTGACTTTGTTTTCCTCAATTCCAAGAAGTTCCAAGCGGACCTTAATGACAATATGCACACTCACCCACTACTAGCATCTTCATTGATACACCTCTACCTGTTAGAGCTAGGATTCTCTCTTGTGGGAGGAAAGACTCAAGAGCATGGCTCCAAGCTTCATCCTTGATTGATGACTTCTATTTTACTTCAAAGGAGTTTACCACAACATTATGATTGAGGTTGGGACTCCCACATCCAGCTCTCGTAGGCCTTCTGGCCAGTGCGCATGTGGTTCCCCAAACGACATGCAAAGAATACACTTTTTACAATGTGCAATAGGGGGAGAGCCCACCAGAGTCCATGAAGTAGTATGGGATACCGTTACTCAATTGTTACGAGCTACACGGCCCAAGTTCAGATTGAGAGATGGTTGGACCTACCAATACCACATATCCGTTGGGTGCAAGAGGATCTTGTTATTTTCATGGACTTGCATTGCACATTGCATGATGTGGTGGTGGCAAACCCCTATAAGTAGAGTCATTAGCACAGGCATGCATGCAGGCGGGAACAGTGGCGACCATTGCTTCTAGGGGCAAGGAGTACCATTATGCACTCAGGATATCCTTGGATTCTTTTGTTCCCTTAGCAATTGAGATTTTTGGGCATCTATATAACTATTTTGACTGTCTTCTTAAGGATATAATACGAGGTTCTTTACAAAGGAGAGGGTCACGGGCTGTCTCTCCAGCCATGCTCACCGCCTATTAAGGACAACACATTTCAGTCACTTTGCAATATGCTCAAGCCTTGGGTCTGAACAGCTGGGGCAGCTGCTGTAAACACACCCAACATTACTATGATCCTCCTTCTCCACTTACCAGATATACCTTTTTGGAGGACCTCTCCCACACTATTCAGGAGTAGGCTTCCTCTCTCTGGTTTCGTCGGAGCTGGTTGTATGCTTTTTTGGTGTGCTGCTTTGGTTTGTCTTTTTGTTTGCCACGCGGCGGCCCGTGTACTCTTGGCTCCTTTAACACTTGTTCGTGCCTTGTACTATTTATATATATTTATCTCACACTCTACGCGGTCGCCTTTTTCTCACTTACGAGAAATCTGTGAATTTTTCCTTTGGAGTTTCCGCGGGCCAACAATAAACTTCTACACTTCGGCACTGCACTTTGCTGTTGAGATCACCACGTCAATATCTGTACCACAGATCGAGGCACAAACATGAAGGTCTGCATCTCTTGCTGAACCAAGTGTGGGTTCTCATGTCAGGAACACGGAGCGACCTTTTAACGCTATTTTAACTTTTAACGCTGTACATTATAAACGCCATCTGGACAAAATTCTCCTCACATTCAAACAACGAAATATCTTAAGACGCCAAATTTCCTGTAACAGACGCCACTTTCAGGATCCCATCTTATTTGTGAAACATACCTGCACAACCTTCATGTTGCTCGAAATGTCAATCACTCGATGGGATGGACGTCCATCGACAGTGTCTCCTGGCTGGGCAGGATACTCCTGACAGTGCGAAGCCTGATGGAAAAATCTACGTTAGGCGCGGCGCGCGTTTATTCGGACATCGGAGAAGAAAAGGGCGACCGCTTAGGAAAAATGAAGGATGGGAAGACCCTATCGGAGAAGAAAAGGGCGACCGCTTAGTAAAAATGAAGGATAGGAAGACCCCCATCAAACCGTACAAGGGAGAGACAAAAAAGGTAACACGCGGCTAAGCTCCATTAGAGTATTTATGAGAAATCTGCCCTTCCGCCCCTGAGATACCAGAGTTATGCAAGTCGTTCGATCTACTCACAACTGGAACATCCTATGAAACATCACCTAATTTGATTACTCTCCTATAGATTGCACCAGCCACTGCCCTCTTCAAACATCGGTAAAGAAGACCCTGATCAATGTGGAAATCTCGCAAGGTTTAGTGGGCCCACTGGGGCCGTTCCTCCACCAGGATCACTGTTCAGTAACATTTTCTGCCTCCAACAGAAGTTCAGAGCTGCTCTTTTGAGTGTTAATCTATTTGCTTGCGAGGACTTTTTTGTCACAAAAGCACAAAATCTCAACCGTTTGTTCACACTTTCCAACTTGCACTTGGCTGCATCATTCCCATTTGAGCAGCGAACCAGAGGACCAATAGACTACAATAGTATATCCCGAAGGAAAAGGAATACAACGCAACAACAAATACAAAAGGGATAAAGAGCTCGAGGCCCAACGAACCAATTGTAGTGCAACAAGTGCAGACCATCACCTGGAATTGGAGCAAATTTCAAGAAAATTACAGCCTCTTCTTTGTGGATGTGATCTGTTGAGTAGGTAAGGACAAGGGAGGAAGAGTTTTTGACTTCTCTACCATCTCAATCGTCTTGATGTTCTCAAAGCTCTGCAACACAAACGATGCTATAGTATTGTATTGTGGTCTACCTCGGAATGTTAGGGTCAGCCAATACTAGACACACTTTGCATGGTTGCTCCCAACTTCAAAAGAGACCAATGCATGTAAGCGAAAATACATATTGTTTCCAACAGTAGAGGACGGCGACTCTACCCAGTTATCAGTTGAGAGAAAAAGGAGACCGCGTAGAGCACACGAAAGAGTGGAAGACCCATCAAGCCGTACAAGGGAGAGATGAAAAAGGTAAAACGGCTACGCCCCATTATTATCAGTTGATAGATAAGACAGTCTCATTAAGAAAGACTGCAAGATAAAAATAAACGAGCAAAAGAAAGACTGCAAGATAAAGATAAACGAGAAAAAGGCGATAGTGGAGAAGATGAGATGACCTATTATATCGAACCGTACAAGGGTGAGACAAAAGAGGTAAAATGGTGCTAAACTAAAGATAAAGATTGAAAAGGAACTTCCGCAACAAATTAAAGCAACATAGCTTCAAGTGAAATTGCAGTTATTTTTGACTTCTCTAAATGCAGACGATGTCCACATTACTGACAGTTTGTAAATTAGTGTAGGTACCGAACAAATGTGTGATGATCTGGTTCCAAGAAAACCTTGCTATGTTGTTATACAGAGGAATATACCTGGGGATACAAAGAGGGGAAAGGTAACAAAACTGAAACAATATTCTATGTGTGTCGCGTCTCTTTTCTATACTGGTTTGGAGAAGCTGAGGTGTACAAGAGAGTGGGAATGGGAGGCGCTTGAATGAGTGCCAAGGGTTTTCTCAGGTCTGACATTTTGTCGTTTAGTGAATGTTTTGGGTGGATGGGACAGGCGAGGTATGGTCAGGGACATCCCAGACCACGGCCCGGGTACAACTCCGGCAGAAGGGCGTAACGCGCCGTCAGTAAAAGGATCAGGCAGGGGATCAAAACGGCATAGACGCACAATACCATGCATATACTAGGAACATTGCGGGGCCGGAAGGAGAATTATCGAATCGCCGGCCCGGAACCGATTGATCCGTCGAATGTTCAACGCGGGCCAAAGAATCCCTGCAGAGCTCGAGTTCCTTCCTAAAGAATGGTCCTTAGCATCTACTGCAAGCGGATCATGGCGGTAGGACCTTCGTATAGAGATCTTTACGGAATGGCGTATGAACTGTGAACTCGCCAAATTCAGAACCCAGTCCTAGTTAGCGGTGAGTTCACGTGACCTCGGGAAAGGGTAGAAGCAGATGGTAAAGTCGTTAGATAACAAAAGGACGATTCCGAATATTTGAGAATATCTGGATCTGCACCGTACCGAGGAGAGATCGACAGTTGCTGTTCGCCGCGGCTTAATTTATCTTTTCAACATTCATCTCGAGTTGCGGGAATACCCAAGTAAGCGAGAATGTGAAAGCGCGCCGTGGTAGATGTAGTCGACCACGATGTAATCTCGTAGCTACAGTTTGTTCTATCTTGTAACGTGTGTATCTTATATCGGAAATTGAAAATTTTAGAGCTTTTTCGACTGAAGCATTCATCTTTTGCTGGGAAAATAACTTGGAAAACCTTCATAACCTTCATTATTATTTTAGAGTTAAAATGAAGGCTATCTTTCCTCTTTTGTCTCCCCCTTGTACGGCTTGATGGGGGTCTTCCATCCTTCTATGTGGTCGCTTGTGTCCTCTTTCTAAATTGGTCGATATATTACTATCTTCTGAACATAACATACTCACTAATATGTGCTTCCTATCAACGTTACAGACACAGGGTAAGTTAAGTGGAGCGTTGCTTGTCTCCGAGTCGTACATATTTCTCATCCATTTGTGCATTTGAAATCATTTGTACTGACTTAACATCTCACCGAAAAACTACAAAGACATGTAACCCATACGAAAACATGAGGGACACTTTACAATCTGGATGCATTCTGAAACATGCAATATCAAGCTGACCTAAGAAATGCTGGGAGTTAAACTAAAGAGAATTAGGCTGCAAGTGACTGGTCGGTCACTCACTCACTTTCTTGCTACCGAGTGGAAGAAGTCATGTGTATCATGAGGAAATAAAAGAATATTTCTCTCACTGGCTGACAGTAGTTTGCAACTATACCCGGAATCATAGACAAGGAAAGAACGAGAAACATGTATTACTATGCAGGACTTTAGACTCTCATGATCAACTATCGTGCTAATTGCTTGCAGTTTGTATTATCCACTGTAGTTTGAGGATGATTTTCTTTCATCAGGCCCTGCATAATAAATGTATAGATATCATACACATATTAAGAAAACTGCATGTAAAAATATCCTTGCGTTGGAATATTGACCACATGCTTAAAACATGCAGTTTTCTTAATATGTGAGCCTTGCCTCATTGGTATATATTCATCTTCTCCAAAAGCATTTTTAGAAAAATGTAATAAAGAGAGATTTAGTCCGGGACTATCAAATGCTGTGCATCTTATACAGCATTGTCCACTTAGTTACACATTTTCTTAGAACTTGGTGTGTTTGGTATGTTCATCATGCTCTCTTAGTAAGATTCATCATTCAAGAAGAACTTTCATTATTCTATAAAGATTGCGTATCTCTAGATATAAATACATGCATCAATAGAGACTCCAAACATTTCACATAAGAATAATGCCATAACTTAAATTTTTTTCGGAGGTACCTTAAATTACCTAAATCTACTCTAAACATATGAAATATGATAGGATTAAGATAACTTACCTTACATATTCACAATTTTTTACTGAATTTATATTTTTAAAATTATGAAAATATTTAAAAATATAAAATAAATGAATGCATAGATTGGATTATTCCCGAGATTGTATCCATTATGACAGTGCTGTATATATAACCTTAAGCCTTTTGAGTTACTCTAATCAAGTAACGAGCATCAATTGGGATTGAATGTACGTTGCAGTTGAGGTGTCAGGAGCGAGTACTGCGTTGATGTTGGAGAAAGTAAGGTACGGTGGTCGCGGCGGGACGACTGCAAGGACACAATCCAAAATCCGAAGAAACGGGAGGTGGGGTCCCGTGTACGGCAGCTACGCCGGGAAAGGCATTGGGTAGTCGAACTCGTTCCTATATGAGAGGCGGGACATGCCCATTCCGATTGTCCGTCCGTCTGTCTACCTCCTCTTCTACTAGCCAGCCAGCTCGAGAGAGGGAGTTCCTTTCCTTTTGTTTACAGAAAACTACGACGTCTGTTATGTCCTCCGTTAGATCACTGACTCTGTAACTCACTCCGCGCACGCTCGGTTCGTGCTCGTACTCCCATTCGCCCGTTCTTCTCCATCGCCATAATTTCGCTCTCGTTCCTGTCCTGCAGCTGCGTGTCAACCACTGGAAACAGGACAACAGGAGCAGCAAACTCTAAGCTTTGTTCTTGTTGAGAGTTCCGCTCTGTTGTTTATCCGCAGCTCCATCGTTCGGCTGAATTCAGCAGCAGCAATTCGAGCGAAGAAATTGAATAGCTCCTTTAGTCAGTCTGCATCCTAGGAATCGAGAGATCTTTCAATATCCATGTCTTGTTGATGCACATTGCTGCGTAGGGGCGGCGATTTACGGATCGCCTCTCCTCCCTCTCCTCTGCGAAGGGGAGCTTAGTCGCAGAACGGGCAACAGAGCTCCGGAGCTCCGAAAATGGTTTGGGCCATGGAGTCCGTCAAGGGCTGTTACATGGATCTGCAATGCCTCTCCTCCATGTGGCTTAAGAAAATCAAGGGCGGGACTCACAAGGAGCGTCTCGAAGCATTTTACAGTCCACAAGCTGAAGCTTGTAAGATAATCTCGTCATCCAGTGCAGCTCTAGTAACCTTCACTCTGAGGATTCATACAACACTTTGTCCGAGAATTTTGTGTATGTTTTTTCTTTAATGCCATAAATTTTGTTTGAAATGTTAAGTGATACCAGTACGAATTTGATGGAAATCTTATGACTCAGATCTCACGTTAAGCTGTTGCATATCCTGTTTTCAGATGACAGGTTCAGAGCCAATTTCTTGCATGGGCGACAGCCCTTAATGGCAGCGTGTGCTGCGAGGTTGAGGGGCTCATCCGGCATGATCTGGGTCGATTTGGGAGGAGGCACTGCTGAGAATGTTGATATGATGTCTCAGTTGATGGACCTCTCTTCATTCGACAAAATCTACGTGGTGGATATGTGTTCGTCTCTGTGTAGAGTTGCTCGAGAGAAAGTAAGGCGAAAAGGATGGAGTAATGTAGAAATCGTGGAGGGAGATGCCTGTACTTTCAAGCCAGCCAAGGGAGCCACTCTTGTCACTTTCTCATATTCCCTATCAAGTAAGTAAATAACTACAGGTTGATAAAATCAAATCCTGGCAATGGCAGGTTCAGTTTAAATCTTTGTATAGTATATGAATTTTGTAGTTCTCTTGATAGACAGAGAAGAAGCCATTCCAACTATGTGGATTTTGTAAAAGACTACCATACCTGACAAATTTCTTCCCGGGTGTAGTGATTCCCTCATTCATGGAGGCTGTGGACCAAGCATCTTCATATTTGACAGAGGACGGGATGATTGGTGTTGCTGATTTTTTTACCTCTGCGAAATATGATTTGCCGAATAGACAACATTCATATGCTCAAAGATGGTTTTGGAGGACTGTTTTTGATTGTGATGGCATAGACGTGGGGCCTGAGAGACGACACTATCTTGAGCACAAGCTAGCCCCAGGTAATGTTCTGATTTATTGGATCTAAAATGATCTCAAGTGCATGAGAATTGTTTTGGCGTTTGACTCAAAGAAAATTATTCAGTCATAGCTTCGTATGTTGTATAGAAGAACACGCGAATGGAGTTGATTAGCGTCTCTGGGTCTCTGATTGATTCTGATTTCTAAGAGTCTAATGATTACTTCTGCATTCGCAGTGTTCGAATTCAATGCACGCGGCAAGATTCCATATGTACCATATGTCATGGCACCTTATTACATTTGGATTGGTCGACCAATCAACTGCTCAAGTAAGTTGTCTGAAATTTCTCCCTCTACAAACCTTCTATTACACTCTTTCCTCTCGAGTTAATCAAGTACAGATATCGTGAACCGTAGAGGTACACAACACTTCAGCATTAAACTCTGTGTTCATGTTGCAGAGATCAATTTGCAGCGGTTTCCGGCACGCGCTTCTGATGAGTTCGAAGCGAAGAGACCCCCAACTTTTCCTCCAACGTTCCTGTACTCTTTATCGTGGGAAGATCCCCGTGAAGACGATAAAGTTCTGGAAATTAGTCCCAGTGACACCGTGCTTACGCTTACTTCTGGTGGCTGCAATGCTTTGGATCTCGTTTATCAGGTTCCCATACACTGTCACTCCACTCATCCCCCTCGTCAACTCATTGGTACCCGCAATGTCCATCTTCACTGGGAATATTTGCCCATAGAATAAATGGGAGCATGTACCATAGGTTCTACTTTCGCATTGTTGAAGTACTGGTACTTTATCTCAGGGTGCAGGCCATCTTTTCTTCACTTACCTTCGCTGGGGATATTCTCCCCAGAGAGTATTTTGAAATAAGCGGCAAAGGTTCCATTCTCATGATTGAAGTTCTTGTATCTCAGGGTGCAGGCCAGGTGGTGGCGGTTGATATCAACCCCGCCCAGAGTTACCTTCTTGAGCTTAAACGTGCCGCTGTTCTCAGGTATTGTTTTATTCAAACTAGGAAAATGCAATTTTGCTCACCAATACCTGATTCAGCAGGGACGCTTCCGGTATTTGAACTCATTACGAATGATGAATTTGTGCAGACTGCCTTTCGAAGATGTCTGGAAGATGTTCGGTGACGGTGTGCATCCCAAATTTGAGCAACTTCTTGAAACAGAGATAGCTCCTTTTTTGAGTCAGGGAGCGGCGAATTTCTGGTAACCTTTCATGTACTCATTTCCGGTTTTTCACTGCTAAGAGTGAGAGGGAGTATTGTGCTGTGGAAAATGACAGTTAACTCTTCAATCTTGTCATGGCAACGTTCGTTAGGTACCAAAAGTCCTATTACTTTAAAAACGGATTGTACTATCACGGTGGTATGGGGCGCCTGCTAAGAGCTGTAAAAATTCTTGCGAAGGTGACACGACAGGTAAAGATGGAACTCCGCTCTGAAGTATTGCTTATATGATTATGAAGCTTCTACGGAATAATTTGACCGACAGATTAGTAGCTAACTCGTCAAACACGTTCGCTATGGCTCCAGGAGCACTGGGTAGATTGCCTCGTCAATGCACCAACATTGGAGAAGCAGAAGGAATTATGGTATTCCTTCCAGCTACCTTTATTCAGCTGTTGAACATGTGATGAGTAGCGCTTGCGAATTTCTCCTCTCAAAATTCCTGTTCAGGTCTAGTTCGTGGGCCCTGATCGAACAATCGAAGCTCTGTCTTCAACACATCAGTTAAGCTTGAAAGCTCTTACGTTTCTCAGGTTCGCCACCGTGGGAAAGTGGTTAAGGCAGGCAAATATCATCACGAGAATTTCTGCCTTCCTAGTTACAAACAGACTCGTCTTATGGTTTTGCGCTGGAGTTTGCAAGGGGCAACTGAACTTGATTCGGAAAGAGGATAACATCTATGAGTAAGCGTTCATTTTGTACAATGCTGATCAAGTCTTCTCCTGCTATGCTTACGAATTCTCGTTTTATCAGACAATTCTCACGTGAACTTATGCTGCCTGCCCGGATATGCGGTTGATTTTCATAGCACCCACTGTCCAATATTTTACGAGTTATCTAACGTTTTACAAACTGGACATGCAGTTATGTCGTCCGGTGCTTGAACTCGACAGCCGAGTACTCTCATCTCCGTGATAGGTACAGCTTATGCCACTTGCTTCGAGTATCTGTGTTATGATTATCTAACCAATGTGCGACTGCAACAAAGTTCCTCAACAATGCTATAATCGGCTATGTCGGATAGGATTTGAACACAGGAGAGGTTATTATTCACCTGAGTCTCTCCCCTTCGAATTGTTCGGTGCAGCAATTACTTCTACAGATGCTGCTTGACAGGAAGATTTTCAAGGCAGTGCTGCCCTCGGTTTCTGGAAGTAGAACCCTTTAACCAACTCAAGGTCAGTGATGTCATATGTGCTCTTGCTTTCAATTTTTTTTACCCGATATTGCTTGTCCTGTTGGGTTTGTTGTCGTCTAAACCCGATGTTCCTGTACCCAGGATGGATTGGCAAAAGGAGAACGTCTTTTTATTCGCACCGGAACATTTGTCGGAGAGCTGAGAAAGCGACTTTACACGAAGGTAGTTGAGAATACTCCTTCTGAACACAGCAGAAAGCTATATGTTTCCAGTCTCAGTCGGCTAATTCTGATTGTTGAGTTATGTTCTATATTGTGGCTCTGGCTAATCAACATTCAGATTTTGAAGTCTAAACTGAATGTTTCTTATGGCAGGTCATTTTGATGGACCATGTCGACTGGCTGGAGCAGGATGATATTGACACGCTATGTGACGCATTAAGAGACCAAGTCAGAGTAAGAAGTCCTAACTCTCCCCAACTTCGTTTGGGTTGAGAATCGAACATATGAAGTCCTACACTTCATCCATTAGAATTCTCTGATCTCCAAAGAACTGATCGAATTTGTGCAATGTTTGTAGCCTGGCGGTCGTGTCATTTGGAGAAGTGCCTCTCGACGACCAGGATATGCCAAATGCATCGAGAAAGCCGGCTTCAAAGGTTAGAATTGAAGAAGCTTTCAATTTCTTTAACTAGTTTAAACCTTTCGACCTATTCAATAGTCTAACCTTCACAAAATATCCCATTTCCGTAATTGCTAATTTTGTGTTGTTCGTTGGTGTTGGAACAGTTACCCGAATTCAAACTAGCGAATCATACATGGACAGAGTAAACATGTACGCCAGCTTTTACGTTGCCATTCGAAACTCTGGCCCGGCTCCAATCAAAGTGCCCAATGAACGCTGTGAAACAATGGAGAAAAGGCCATTGCTGGTCCCTGGGTCACCTGATTCAGTGCTGTGCACACCGATAGATGGTAAATAAGCATTCAATGTGTACATCTGGTGTGTTGCTACAAGCAGCTAATCAGATCCAAAGCTGGATAATAGTGATTTGTGTTAACCACACGGAACCGCAACTGGTCCGTCGATGTACCCAAGCGTATATGTAAGATTCTTGAACTGAGGATCCTTGTAACAAAGACATTGAGCTGGTGTCACTGCACATGAGACAGACAATCGGTCAATACGGGCTAGTTGCTAGCTCCTTCTTTTGACAAACTGAAGTTGGCTACGCAGTAGGTGGAGGCTATTTTTTCTTATCAGCACCAGGCGCTGGTTTGTCATGCTAATTTTGAAAATTGTACGTGTGTAGAAGGTTTTTGTACCACTAATATCCGATTTGCCACAAATGTGGACGCGAATGAGAGGTTGGTGTTGAGAAAGTGTAGGATTCGTCGTAATAAAGTGGAATGATCCGGTACTGCGCAGCTGCTTGCGAAGGTCAATAGCCTCTAAGACCTTCAGTGCTATACGATCTAACGCACAAGCGCGCTAGTTATCGATCAGACTGCTCGTAATGAGCTTGGTGCCACCATAGATCGGATGCTTGACAATTTTTCTACTTATGGAGACGGTTCTGGACCATTGTGTAAGAGAATTTCATTCCCTCATAAAATGTAAATAAAGTTTGTTGTCAAACTCGATTGATATTAAGAGGCCTACCATTCCACCTGATAACTAGACTTCACAGACTCTCGGAATATCAGTGCTTCCTTATTGATAGGCTTCTAGCAATGATTGTTCATCGCCAAGCACGTATTTGCTTTCATAAGTCCAAAGTCTTTCAGATCACGTGAGGTAAACAGTTGGCGTTGGAGAAACATCCTCAACTGATCCAGAAGGGGCTTGTCAATATTAAGTGTTACCTTTCAGGTCGAGTAATCCTCGGCCCTAAGTGGTGCGGGATTTAGTTTTCTGGTTAAGGTATGTGATTATTAATCAATAGAAAGGCGGTTAATACATGCCAAAAGCATTCTGGGACAGTTAGCACGTTTTGACGATTGATGCTGCTGTTCGTTAGGTAACAAGTCTAAGTATCAAGTAGAAGCACCTGCATATCAATTTAATTTCTGGTTAAGCTATGTGATTATTAATCAATAAGAAGGACGGTTATTACAAGCCAAATGCATTTTGGGAAAGTTAGCACGTCCTTGACGATTGGAACTGCTGTCTTCTATATAACAAGTTTAAGTATCAAGTAGAAGCACCTGCATACTACTATGTGATTACATTCCAGCAGTCTGAAAATTTACACTGTCGGCCTTCGAACTCGGGATACGCGAAACGTATTTGCTTCGGCGCTGTATAGCGACAAGCATTTTCGTTCTTCAGGCCAAAGTGACAGCACGTGATCGAGTAAGCTCATATCAGATACAGAATCGGACAATGGAAGCTTTTTCTAACATAACAAGGCTAATATCAAGTAGAAGCACCTGCATACTACTGTGTGACTACATTCCAGCAGTCTGAAAACTTACAGCACGTGATCGAGTGAGCTCATAGCAGATACAGAATTCGACAATGGAAGCTTAATATGATACAATAGCAAGAATTGATAGGCCTCCAGAGTCGAGGAAAGAGGGCCCTGAGATATAGCACTCCGACCGTAATTTAAACTTTGCGGTCCTCATGTCACTACTTTGAATGAAGATATGTGATTTTGGGGTGAGCATCTCGCCTTTGTCGCGTGTGACTATTTTAAATTGTGCAGGTATGTTGTGCATCCGATCCCGTATGCTTAAGATTGTATGTGCAAGCAAGATCACTCATCGTGACTGCTCCTACTCAATGGTCATCCATCACACGCGTCACAAAAATGAGTGAACTGCGGTGCAGCAGGGTAAAAACATCTTAGTACTGCTTGTTGTCTACATTCTATTGGGAAAAGGACAGGTCATGGAAGTTGTTACTAGCAGGTTAAGCAAGATAACGGTTGGTCTCACGAGGTTATTAACGTCCTCGCACAATAGGCCTCTATTCCAAAATGCCTGCTCCAGAGGGCTATGAGAGCTTGTGGCCACTTATGTGAACGAGATAGAAAATCTGAACTTACCAGAGTCGAAAAACTATAATGGACCCGGTGGTGATACAGGGAGTACGATATCACTCCTCTGGATCCGAGAACTAAATATATAAAATAGACTATGTGCTTATTTCTGCAGTCCTCAGGACAATCTATTATAACAAATTGTAGAAATTCAGGACCACTTCTCGACTTTCGCGAGTGTCGATCCAGTGAGAGTGTCAAACATACGCAAGAGTACGCCTTGCAAATCTTACTCAACAAAGTCACAGGTCAATGACAGCTACAGAAAGTCTGTAGTTTTCAGTGGTGGAGATTTGTGTAGATTAATGGCTTCAGAACGGTATGGAGCAGTTGACATAAGCGGTTTTTACACTCTTTCTGCGTAATTTGCATGATTTGTGCAAATTGTCCAGTATTCATCTCCTCGTATACGTTGGAAGGCGCTGGTACGATGAGCACACTGGATTATGGCCAAAACTTTTACAACATTGATTGATCTTCGATAATTGACCCCGCGATCTCCCGACGACCATTTGCAAGTAAAGATTCGCCTAAAAAGCATATATCCTGCCATCTAAACCCAAGTCATTCTGAATTCATGTCAGTAGATTTTAGGAGATCGTCTGCATAATTTTCTTCTAGTTCCTCAATCTCATATCTTATTTCCTCCATGTGCTCGTTGATCACAAGTATTGCGTCTTGCACAGCTCCGGTGGCTTCTTTAACAGCTGCTTCAAACTCTGCTTCTAACTTGGCCATTTCTAAACCACCGGTTTCAGCATCTACACCAAGGGAGCACACATGAGGCGAACTTTTTGTATGTTCGTGCTTATGTTCAGCCATACTTGCTCGCTCTGATGGCCGCCCTGCTTTTCTCAGGACTTGGAGTACACTGGTCTGTTTACGAATCAAGTCCCACAAATTATGTCAGTTTGCAACTTCTTTTACATTAAGCTAGCAAAAATGAACGAGTGCAGTCAGGCATAGGAGAGTGGCATAACCGCTGAAATTGCATTGCCTACCATTTGCAGTTTCTGGCTTTCTTGAATCTGCACTGCTTCTAGCACGGATGACAAATCTTCACGAGCAACGGTTGCATCTTTGAGACTGGCAATTATATCTTTGACCTGTAGGCACAGCGAGACCACTTAATCGCAGGTCTCTAATCTAGTCCTAGACAACTGTCAAGATATAAAGCATAAGCAATGTGTTCTGTTTCAGGGAGACTGTCATGTCTATTATAAAGCAGGATCGCTTACTCGAGAAAGAAACAAAAACGTCACAATTTTTAAACAATTTGTGATAGCAAAAAAGTGGAAACAAGACCACGTGTATCTACCTGCCTTGAACATTCACTGAACTCGATGGTCACTTGACTACAAAGCTTGTTGAATGCATCATCTGAGCTTGTTTTCAGGTACTCCGTAAATCCTCTGTGTCGCACAACCAGTGAGGTAAGTAAAGAGTTATCCAGCAAATTGGAACACATGAATACCACGAATGCATATCAAACACGTTAACTACTTCTACTCTCCCCTGATCTGTATTAACATGTCAATAGCTGGCGAGAAAAGCACTCTCTACTATGCACTATATTTCAAGGCTGATAGCAGTCCACGAATATCTTGAGTGTAACAATCGCAAAGTTTCTGCTAAATTACACAAAGATATGCATTTAGGGTTCTATCTTGGCTAGCTTTTTCTCATCCTTGTCCTCTGTCTTTGCTCATACTAAAATAAGAACACATTAATGGAAAAAACGCAATTCCATGCCAACATTGGCAAAGCGTTGAGTTATCGCTTCTTCATCTTCGATTTAGATAAAATCAAGTCCATGGTATGCACACTGAAAAGCTCAGTAAAATTTAGACACGCTAGACAACCTTGAATCTGCACCTCAATTTGTCCATCACTACGAGTATGATTCCAAGGATTCTTTCAAACATGGGCTATAGCGAGTCCATTGACAAACCCTAATTCTACCGAGCATCTAGCAAGTAACCAAGAACACCTTACTTGTGCCAGAGGGTGTAAGCGGAAGCACGACGATGCTGCAAATCCAAGAAATTGCGGAGAAGCTGTTGCACTCCGGGAATTTCACTGCCACTTTCCATCTCCGCAATCATGTATCCAAGCACCACAGACTTCAACAATTACTGCAGTAAACTTCCAACTAAAACAAGTGATCGCAGTACTCTGAACAAATCGGGCAAGCCTTCCAATCCAACATTCTTCTGTTCACCGCTCGATTTTGACGAACAGACTCCCGCACCAATCCCTACCTCTACCTGATTCAATTTCACAGATCTTGCTCTCAAGCTGGAATCCTTTGGGTCCTGCACCAACTCGGACTTGATCGATTGATAACAAAGACAGAAAGGGTAGCTTTTCTTGCACCATTTCTGCCCGAGCCTAAGCCCTCCACAACTCTCTACCTTTCTCTTTATCTCTAAGTAATGCACGAAAAGCTTTGTTAAACATTCAATTACTGCTAATAAGGATCTTTAAGGGATCAAATCTCATAGCTTAAACTTCAGGAACGGTATTGAAACTTATTAACACGATACACAACTAAATGAGCACATGAAATGAGTTCCTTAAGCCTTTAAACCCTGATTGAAAGCAGGACATGTACAAGAGCGAAAGGTTTAGTCAAATTTAGATTCTCACCAGATACAAGGGAGAAGTACAGTCCACGTTTGAGGAGTTCAAAGCCTCCGCTCCGGCTTCGAAATTCAGTTATGCAAAACCTAATATTCCAACTCTCAAAAGAACTGTCGGTTATATTTGTTCAGAGTTAAGGTTTCAGATGAGGGCAATTTCTTATTAAATTCGCACTTATTGAATTATGAGAACCGGAATATTAAAAGTGAAATTTCCATTTGATATTCAAATTAAATATTTTCTTAATATCAAAATATCAGAAGAGGTCATAAGACTATTTGATATATTTTCTTTTCTTTTTGTGGCGTATAAAACTAAGATGGAATGCAAGAGCACTTGTGAATGAAAAGAGAAAGGCGACCGTGGAGGAAAAACGAAGGAGTGGAAGACCCCATCAAGCCGCACAAGGGAGAGACAAAAAAGAAAAAAAAAGGTAACATGGGGCTAAGCCCCATGTGAATGAAAAGAAGGCACTATTATCTCTATATCCCAAATAGCCCTACGAAGGTGATTTTGATTATCTAAATGATCATACAATAACTTGTATTCCGTAATTTAAAACATTAATATACTGAAAAGAAAAAGAAATTAACGATTATTTACTTAATGAGTCAAAAAAACTACATTTAATAGATAAATTCACATATAAACTCTATAGGAAATGGCTATATCTTTCAAACTTTGGGTACAGAAAGCATGTCTGCTGGACTTCCTTTTCCCATCTCTTTTATAGTGTGGGTCTCCTCTTCACATCTTTCTGCATTCTCCGTACAAATTAGTGACAACCTCTTTTTGCTCAGAGTACGATTGAATAATTGAAAGCAGTCACTGCTAAAGTTGAAAAGAATTGTAATTTGACCAGAGGAGTACGTTGTGTGTCCTCTCGCCATTGTGGACTGGAATTCCAGGTTGTAGCTTCAACGTACTACTTCCAGTTGATTGGCAGTCGTTCATTTTCCCGTTGTTGCGTCGTACATGATGGGGTTGTCGCAAGCATCAGCCGTAAGAAGTTCTAAAAGAGAATTTGCAGGAAAAGTCAGACCATTGCCCGTCCCTTAAAGAGAATTTGGACGAAAAGTCAGACCATTCGCCCTTGCCCATCGTAAGACCTTGTTTGTTTGCTGGTAGTTCATGAAAGTAGGAAGGTGTTTGATCTAAGATGGTTCTGCATTAGCCATAGAGCTTCTCCGCAGACCTGGAAAAGTCGTTTGCACGGATTCGAGTTTGACCTTGTAATTGTGTTTCGTTTTTCCTTTCAATCAGGAGAATCGAGCAAACTTAATAGAGACGAGTAGATCACAAGTATGAATAGTTTGGTTGATTCTTCAAGCAATCTCTGGTGTATTTTTCAAGTGTTTTCCCTTCAGTTTGCAGGTTTACTTGTGGGAATTCATAAAAGAGTGTCTTAGTCTTTGGATGCTGGATATTGTCACTCTCAATTTTGAAAACATGATTTCTATAGAATGGACTAGAGAAGTTAATAAACTGGATATCTGGGCACTCTACATTGGATTCGAGAAAGTGCATATATATCGAGTATATACGTTCAGCTCGAAGTAGAGAGAAACCTAATAGAGAGAGTCTGGTTTACAATTCTCATAAATGTGAGGAACAGCAATCCGAATGAACTCCTTTGGCATCTGAAATGCGTCACATGAAACATCTGAGTATGTCACGAATGTTAAGAGATAAGTGATTATCAGACCATCGGAACTAATTTAAACCTTAAAGGAGACAATCTAATACTGACATGTTTCACATTAGAGAAAAGAAAAGAACATAATTGCGACGTGATTAAGACAATTCGGAACGCCAATACATAGAATATTGAAAAGGAGAGAGAAGGACGACCGCGTAGAAAAAATGAAGGATGGAATATTGAAAATGGAAGACATAAAGCACCTAACTGTATTTGCCTTGCATCAGTCCAGAGACATGCAAAGGAGAACCTCGATGAAATAAAATTAGAACTGTAGTTCTGGCTCTGAATTGTAAGTAGGTTTTCACTGACAGATCTTTAGCGATATTTTTATCATTAAATCTTATAAAATACTCTCCAACTCCCAAAGGCTTATCACCTAACCATGTCAAAAGCTACCTACATTTCATAAAGTATGCTAGTATATATAGAACATCATTACGTCTACTCTATCTGAGAATCTCAGTGATAGCCATATGCCAGTGCAGAATAAAGCACCGTTAACTTGAATAGTGTTGCTGGTCTCTTCCACGCCAAGTCGACATGCGTGGAAAGGGTCGAGAAATGAAATGAAATAAAAATGGAAAATGAAGTCCAAGTATATATGTAGAAGTAGACGTGCGCAGTAGTTCAGAGTGGTGTCATACTCTGAAGGCAACTTCTATCCTACCCCACAGTCCCGGTGCTAAAAGCACAGTACACTATCAAGATGTCACCGCAGTTCAGGTGCAACAAGTAATCGTTGACGTATCGCACGGAAGTTTAGATTAAGGCATGGGTCCAGGGATGCAAACTAATCCCGTTCGTATGTTCGCAGTGTAAAAAGGCCTGCAGCAACAAAACCAGGATGTCAGATGTTGTCGAAGTGCCTTTTGTATTTAAATGGTGGAAGATGACATGCTACGTTTCGCTTTCATCCAAGTCGTGGGTACCCTGTAGTTGGAGGTTAGAGGAGACCGACCAAAACCTTGCCGCTCAGCGGAAGTACCAGAGAGACAGTCACGCGGTGAGAAGACAATTGTGACATCCCAGCATTGTGAGCGACATTTTAGCATTTTGGTAATGATTTTGTAAGTGCTTAAGTGGAAAGTGCTTTCAGCAAGTGAGCACACGCGGGAACTTTTACTGCCTAACTCATACGTAGTCACATATGCTTGCAGCCATGTGCTCCTGAGGACAGCAAATGACAAAATGAAGAATAGCCGTGAAGATATTGTACATCGATACCCAAAAGAAGCACTAAGGAGACATCATCGTTTCTTCTATGAGCTCTGTTAAGAGAAGTTGGATATTGATGAAATTACAGTCACCGTCATTTGGGAAGAGGCCAAACACAAGCAGGTCTGTTCCTGTGAATCAGGTTTTCATAGGAGCTTCTCGAATGTAGTAAGGCCTGTAGCTAAAGAATGACAGAACTGCAAACTGGAGTATCGTCTGCATTGGTGTAAGGTGTTGTCCCACTTTTGCAGCGTACGTACCTTGGTGGCAAACGAGAACAAAGAGCTAAGTGGGCTCGTAATCTTCCATCTTGGAGACATACAGTAATCGATCAGGATACGGTTTTTACTCCGGTTTAATTTCAGAAGTGCCCTCACTGCTGTGCTCTACACCAACGTATGGTCGGGGACAAATCATGCAACCTTGGATTTCTCACTTGATATTGCATTGAGGCATCATTGAACAGGTCATCATGAACTAGCGTTAAGAGCGGTCACTCTCGGTTGAGTTGTCACCGTGTAGTAGCTGCATTGCCCAACCATAAACTTAGCAACATGACATTTGATTCTACGCATACTTAAAATACATCACTGTCGAGTTCTGCTACTCACTGGATTCACAAAGTCAACATTTTGGGTTGGCTTTTACGTTCTTAGTCGTGACCAACGATTTACTCGTTTCATCAACACCTCTGCACTTGGATTTACTAGGACCCGGTTGTTCAAAGATGAACCACGACACCTATACCAGTCAAAATTCCTTACATGGCACCCTTCAGAGCAGTAGTGTACCTAGGAGAGCTGCAATGAAGTCATTAATTACAATAAATAAATAAATAAACGATAATCAGGGATAAGTAATCTTCAAAATTTTAACCGGTCTTCTGAGTATAAATCTGAGAATGAGTATACAATCTCATCAGGCTGGGAGTTATGTGTTGAAATTACTTTGCGTTGTTTTATATTACCTGAAAACAATCAAAATTCCAGTTAAACCTTCAATCTAGATTAGGTGTAAATTGGTATTTACGCAGATCTTACTCGTAATTTGATAGAACTGGATTCCTTGGAAGTAGAGATTTGCCTATTTACATTTCTTATTGATTTACTATTTAAGTTGATTGCTATATATTTCAGATACAAATATGCTTTGCCTTTACGGCCAGTAGGACTTAAGGTTTGTTAAGAGGATTTGGCGTCCATCCCGTAGGTAGGCTTCCTTTTGTGAAGGAGTTTCGATTGCCCTTAAAGATTACCAGTACCTCCTCAGAGGCACCAGATCTCTTCTACTTTTAAACACTTAGTTCATGGTGTCGTTTCATGTGATGTTGTTGTGCATTCACATGAAAAGACATGTTCTACGAATGGGTGGTCATCTCCAATTCATGGATTTCTCCATATTCAGCTCAGGCATCGGGTGATTTCGTTATAGATAGCATGAACCTAGGCATCACATGTAAGCAATTACCATATAGTAGAGCATGTTGCCTTCAGTGGTATACAGTATAGCAATTGGAAAATCAACAGGACGATTTATGGACCCCATAACTCATCTTGCCACCATTTGATCCTACCTATGCAAGAGAATCCTGCCCGGGGAACTGAATTCTCCCATAAACACTTAAATTTGCCAGTTGCATAGTCGTATTATATTCGAGAACCATTGGGGAAACATCGGCTTTCGTACTTACTTAATCACTTCAGCAAAAAATTCCAATGACTTCCTGGACGAACTACGTTATATGCGGTGCTACGGAGAAATTTGATCAAGAACTCATGTCTTTTGGAAGTTTACAAATCATTTTGTAATCATTTGTGTCTTCGAGTACAACTTTGAAGTAGCATCTGGTTTCTCACCGATCGACGGCTTCGTACTATCAATAGAGTGCAAAACCTGCCGGGAGGGATATGGTAATTTTGCCCATCTTCCTTCCAGGAGTGCGAACGCTATTTCCGACGAAAGGGTTGACTGTAACTAGATTGCATGACCCTCCGGACAGCGACAAATTTAGATGCCTTCCGCTTTCAAACGTAGTGTCCGAGGTCCCCCCGGACGTGGTTATGACCACAATCCACAACCGCGGCATACATTTGGAAAAGGAATGTCAGTGTCCGGTCTTGAAGAGTACTGCACTCAACAAATTACTGGTACATGCTTACATGCTACTTTCGGTAATTTAAGATATGGTTTGTGCTAGTTGCTTTCGTCAGTTTAGTTGAATTCTCTTGCTCCCTGAACTCACCCAAGACATAACTTGATCACATGTCGCACCTTTCGAGTTCAAATACTTCATTCATCATAAATCGTATCCTTTAGGTATTGTCCTTCACGTGTGAAGAACGACGGAGAGAACGTCCAGTTATGTACTGAACTTTGAAGAATCAGTTAGCTATGTGAACATGTGTAAGAGATTGAGATATATCTTACGATTCGTGTAAGGCATGTTAAAGGTACTGAGTTTGAACTGTCATATGTATCCCTTTTTATCCAACTGCTGTGACTTTTCGCCATGGTATCACTTTGTGAGGAGAAGGGAACGTGGTCTGCCTTCATCGAAGCTGTCAGTTGCCTTAAACTGTTTGGTTTGTCAGTAAAGCAAGTGGAGAATTCGAGTTTCAGAAGAAAACGTCTCGGGTCCGCAGACAAGATTTTGTGAGCGACGATGGCTATGCGGAGGTTGATGTCAAAAAAAACTTTGTATCGGGCTGCGAAGACCTGGAGTTGGGAGACATGGAAGACTCTAATCAGCTGGTCTATGTGTCAAGTGTCAATAGATTGGTACGAACAGCTCCGCTGAGGGGAGAGAGTTTGTTGGCTTCGAGATCCCGATGACACTTCAAGCTTCTGAGAGGTGCTGATGTTTGAATCTACAGTCTGTGTCAAGGAGTAAAAAGCGATGGGGGTATGGCAGATAATGTCATCATTCCGTTCAGTTTCATTCCCGGCGTGGCCGAGATTAGCGTCAACTTTAGCATTTATTTTCTCGTTGGTGTTGATTGAGGCGGAGGTCTCTGGGCAGAAAATAAATCCTGAGGTTGAAGCTCTTTTGGAGTTCAAAGCCTCAAGTTCTGTCCAATATCAGACGGGAACTGGCGGAGTTGCATACCAACCGCGAGGATTTTGGGACAGTTGGAAGGAGACAGATGATACTCCCTGTAGTTGGGTTGGAGTTACTTGCACCGCTGATGGTAGAGTACAGGGTATCGACGTCTCTGGTTGGGGGTTAGAGAAACAATTTGGTTTTGCATCTTTGAGCGGACTAGAAAGGCTTGAGGAATTTGATGTGTCATCAAACCAATTTGAGGACACCATCAATGATGATATCGGCACCCTCAGTGGCCTTGTCCGCCTGGATTTATCCGACAGCACTTTCGATGGAGAGATTCCAACGGCTTTGAATCAGCTCCAGAACCTCCGATCTCTTTCCCTGGCTGGGAATAGACTTAGTGGAGAGATTCCTCGTCTAGATAATTTGAGCAAGCTGCAGGTGCTGTCTCTTGCACGTAATGAGCTGACAGGCAGCATTCCCCAGCACCTTGGCAGGTTGTCATCCCTTGTAACTCTGGATCTTTCAAGCAATATGCTCACTGGCGCAATTCCAGTACTGAGGAGCTTCACAAATCTCCTGGACATGAATCTTAACAACAACAAGCTTACGAAGTTCGCAGATCCCAGGTTTCCTGCTCCCAAGAATCTGAAACATCTGTTTATTTCTGGAAATCAGCTTGCGAGTGAGTTGCCATCTGGGTTGGTGGACTTGGTTGACCTGGAAGTATTGGACCTGTCTTCGAACGCGTTTTCAGGGACCATACCCATGGGGCTCTCCCGACAGACGAACCATAGCTTTCGGTTGGATCTGTCACGTAACCAGCTCACAGGAGGTATCCCCGAAGACTTGTTTCTGCCATCTGGGCAATTTGCGGCCATGTCTTTGAATCTATCATCCAATTTTCTGACGGGAGGGATACCAGTGACGCAGCAGAATGGAAGATTGTGGTATGATTTACTGGACCTGAGCAATAATTTGTTGGAGGGACCTATTCCACCTATTTTCGCGGGGTCATTCAACGATTCTTTTGACTTTGAAATAAGATCTCGAACGCATATCTTGAATCTTCACAACAACCTGCTGACAGGGGACATAGTAGATCTGCTAAATAGGGGCTTCACAGAAACGAGAGAGCTGCGACTGGAAAATAACCTCTTCACTGGGGACCTGACGCGATTGATTGGAGGTTGGGGAGGAATGTGGCGTTTGAAGGTAGTGGATCTCAGCCGCAATCGATTGCACATGCGTACAACGAAGGAATATCCCGATCCTTTGAGGGATACCCTGGAGGAGTTTGGAAAAGGCGTGACTTTGAGGGAATTTCGAATAGGAGGGAACAAACTGGACGGAATCTCTCTGCCGAAGTCTTTCCTCCGGGTTCCTCCATATGAACTGGAAGTTCTAGATCTCAGTAATCTGGGTTTGGTTGGAGAGATAAAGACCGAGGCTTTTGACATCAACCAGCTTCAAGTTTTGAAAGTCTTGAATATCTCGGGAAACAATTTGACTGGGCCTATCCCTCTAAACCTCACTCTGTTACCAAATCTGACAACTCTTGATGTATCCAGAAACAACTTTTCTGGAGCACTTCCTGCAATACCAAGAGGCAGCAACCTATGGAATGCAAACTTCTTCGCCGAGAATCCAAATCTTTGTGACGGTCCTCTGCGTCCTTGCTCATCTCCAAATACAACGTTATCCACCACCGTTTTCGTCGAGAAGGGAAAGACTTCGTGGTGGCTTTTATTGATCGTGGTAAGTTTGTCCGTACTAGTTCCTGTAATCAGCTGTTTGATCCTCGCCTGGAGATGGAGGGTATACAAGAGAAAACACCAGCAAGATGCTGACTTGATTGCAACACTGATAGAGAGGGATACAGCGACAGTGATGCCTCTTAGTGAGCTTCGGAAGGCCACTGGTAATTTTGCGGAGAGTGCGCAGATTGGAGTTGGGGGATTTGGGACTGTCTACACAGGGAAGCTCATCGATGGCACCGTGGTGGCCATCAAGAGAAGCAAACGGGGAGGGTCGGAAGAAGATAAACAGCATTTTCTGAATGAGGTGAAGATTTTATCCCAGGTTAACCATCGACATTTGGTAAGGCTACTGGGTTGTTGCATGGAGAACAAGACCTCACTGCTCGTTTTCGAGTTTGTTTCAAATGGTACCCTTCAGGAGCACCTGCAGGGCAAGATTGCGGGTCCTACGTTGAACTGGAGACAACGACTCCACATCGCAATTCAAACTGCAGATGCGCTGAATTACCTGCATTCGGCAGTCCCTACTCCTATTTACCATAGAGATCTCAAGACGGCCAGCATTCTCTTAGATGAAAAACTGAACGCCAAAGTGGCAGACTTCGGCATCTCAAAAGTGGCTCCCGAATTGGAAGCTACTCACGTCTCTACTGTTGCAATTCAGGGGACAATGGGCTACCTTGATCCGGAGTACTACACGAGCTACCAGTTGACGGCGAAGAGTGACGTGTACAGTTTCGGCGTTGTACTCCTGGAAATCATATCCGCAAGAAGTGCCATTGATTTTGGTAGAGGTCCTGAAGATGCCAGTTTGGTTCACTTCGGATCGCGTTCCATTATAAGCGAAGACTTAACAGACTTCATTGATCCTTTGCTCTTGAAGAGCTACCACTCCCCAATCGAGAAAGAGTCAATGCTCAGCGTGGGGAGGTTGGCTTTGAACTGCTTAGAGATCAGAGCGAAGAACAGACCCTCTATGGAGGAACTTTGGCACCAGCTACAGGAGATTTGGCACCAGTCTGAGGGGAGCCCCGATTCCTTGGAAAACGGTCTGTTCGATCTGCCAGAATCGAGGGGAGGAGTGCCAGCGAAGACCAGTGCTTCGCTCTCAAATGCTTCACAAAGTCAAACTCTCGGCAGCTTAGGTAGTCAGGAAGGTGTCGAGATGTCATCAACTGCGTTCACACAGCCAGGCAATACTCTTCTAAGGTGAATCTCGACCACACCTCCGATCACTTGCTGTCTATCCTCCGCGAGACCTTCCTGGGTACGGGTGCCAAACATGGCATTTGCGCTGTTTTGCAGTCTGGGCCACTTCTATCTTGTACCACGCAGAAACGGACGCCACGCTGATTGTATCTAGTTACAGTACTGCAGCAATTGACTTCGTTCTTTCATTCAGAAATTGTGAGCATCGGATGATGATACCTTCAAGTAAGCTCTAGGTCACTTAGCTCTTTTATCTCAATACGACGATCCACTACGTGAACTAAGTGAGTATCGACATCACAATCTTTGCATTCTCATGGAGTTTCAGCCGTGATCGCCACAACACAGTCTAGATTCCAACCCCTTCGGCCTCCATGCATGTGGGTTTCATTAGACAAAGCGGGATGTGCCTCTGGAGCTGAAACTAGTGAACGCGAAGTCGAGTTGCTGGCCATGGTGCCAATTTGTCGCCCAGTAGCAAATATTTCTCTTTGCACACTGTTGTAAATACGAACATCTCAACTTGCATATCGAACTATATGGCCCTGGACTCCAACTTCCCAATATTTTGTTTTTACCGAAATTTTCAGTGTATTCGAATTCGAGATTTTGCTGTATTGTGACAGGAGTAGGGCCCAGAAAGTGAATGGGAAATTATAGAAGTCATAAACTAACTTTTGATTAGTGGATCGTCACTAACTTTTGAGACATAATCACAACTAACTTTTGATTAAACATCTTTTCGTAGTGATTATGTTTTCGCAGTGGTTATCGGCATAAGCAAGTCCATAAATATTTTGTGGAGGTTTGAAATAAACCTAGCCATAAATAATCAACAAAGGAATACTAAACTTTCGAAAATGGGCCCAAAATCTCACAATATTTTCCAGATCATCCTCCAACACATCTGTAAATCTTAACCACCGTTAAGAGTTGCATGTAATCACTGCAAAAACCATTAACACCCCAAACAGATGTGGATGTGGGAGTGCATCTGTCAGTTGGGATGGTAAGTAGGAATGGTGGGGGGAATTTTAAACTTAGATTTAGGGGGCCATACCTATAAGATATTAGGGTTTAGAGTTACGAGAAAGTAAAAGACCCAATTGCCGTAGAGGGCTACGGGGCTTTTCCATATAAAGATTGAACCTCGGGGCGCGTGCAATACCGTAAATCTATATTTGGAACCCCATTATCACCATATCTCTCACTGACAGGTCACCTATTGCAGGTTATGCTGCAATATTCCACATTGCAGCATATTGCTCTCAACGGTCGAGTATAGACCACTGAGAGCATATACAGCCCACTAACTAAATATTAAAAAGCAAGCGTATGTAACTATAGCAATATAGTATATATTATCTTTCACCTGTTGGTATTGTAAGATCAGGCTGCTAATTAGTTCTCGGAACAATCTTTTGCTAATTAATTAAAAAAAGCAAGTTTTTGTATTATTTTTAAAAATAGAGTGTACATAATCTTTTCTCCAATAATTATTGCAATTTTTTTGTAATAAGAATAGTCTTTGTAAGATTGCCATTTTAGATTAACTATGAAGTCCACCATATTTGCAAGGCTAAATCTGCTTCAGTAATTAAACTAAACTAAGTGCATGAAGCTAAAACTTGATAGTATGTGTATACACGCATGGTGAGTTTTCACTCTATCATTATTCAAATTGATCATTTTATTGTAATTTTATTCTTCTATAAAATTTGTCAAGAAATTAATTTAATTCAATATTTACTGTTTTCTAGATGAGCTATTCTATATAATTCAAGTATTTCCAATTCAATTTTTTATTTTAAAAAAATTACAAAAATTACCAACCAAAAACCAAATGCTTTGTATATGGTTAATGGGAGAGACATTTTTCCAATTGAAATGGAGTGCAAAAAGAGAGAGAGAGAGAGAGAGAGAGAGAGAGAGAGAGAGAGAGAGAGAGAGAGAGAGATATTTTTTTATTTTTTATTTTTTTTCATTTTTCATTTCAACTACTAATAGAGTTTCAATCTTCTCTCATGATAATTTTTCTATAACAAGTTTGATAAAAAGAATATTACTACTATTATTAAGGAGTTTCATATTCATCATTTACTAAAAATATTTTATTAAAATTGGATTTATATTTCCCATAAGTTTCACATACATATAATAAATTATTTCTGCAAGAAATAATTAAGGGATTCAAGATGTTTATGGAGGGTTTAGCACCTAATATGCAATTTGAGGGTACCAATGGAGAACCATGACATATAAAATGATACTAAATATTTATTGAGGAGGAGAATGTTGTGTTTATGAAACAATTATGCAAAATTCAAATTTCTACTTAGCTCGGTCCATAATGCTCCTCTCATCTCGGAAGACCACCATAAAACAGATTGTATATGAAGTACATATGTGTGACTTTACATGTGATCATGATAAGCTGTCAAGCTTTGGTACTACTACTACCGACAAGCTAAACTAATCATCCGTTGATTTTGAATCAAGAAGTATAGTATCTTACTAATTGAAATTTCCATTGAATGATAATGCTATGGAATAAGACAATGAAATATAAGTCAATATATAAACAAAATGTAAGACATAAATAAAAAAATTCCTTCAAAATTAAGCAATTATTTCTTTTTCAAATAATTAAGATGACTTGATGCAAAGAGCTTCTAGCTCTACTTTTATTTTACTTGCATAGAAAATGATCCTATAAGAGGTCTCTTTTCATCAATGGATAAAAATAAGAGCTTTCAGTTTTACTATCTAGGGTAAGGATATGTAATGGTGGATGAGCTTTCAATAAAAAAAAAAAGCTCTATCAAAAAGAAAGTATCCAAGATTTAAAGTCTATATCCAAAAGAAATTATGGGAGATAGAACATCAAATGTATATCAATTTTCATAAAAAATAATCCAATAAATTCCATTTCAATATTATATCTCAATCTAGGTTATCTAATATTCAATGTAACCAATGAGTAACTTTTAGATTCTAGATGAGTATTATACAGTTCTAGATAGTATGATTTTAGTTATTTCAACTACTTATTTATCTAATAGCAAGATACACCTTATCAACTAGAGTATACAAGTATAATAAAATATTAAGGTTCTAAATTCAGTACATTTACATCCAAAGTTTTTAATAAATACAGTTTCTATATAACATTGATACCTAATCTGTTAATCTTATAGCAGCTATATATCTATGGACGTTATATCTAGATAAGTAATTTCAAGCTGATCTAAGTTGTTATAACTATTAAGTTTTTTATAGCTTATATGATTTCACCAAGTTCATTTTCATCTTGTAATTAAGTTTGGCTATCTTTTGGTTTATTTTTCCTATAATATGATCTCCAATAAATGCTAAAATTGTTTCTTCCAATATATAGTACTATGTTATACTTGAATCATGTGAAATTTTTACAATCCAACAATTGAAACTACCATTTAAATTACATATGATTATAACAACTAAACTACCACTTAAATCTACTAATACATAACTTCATTTAAGGAACCACATGCAGTACTCCAATGATGCAAGTCCTTTTTATTGATATTCCAGTTTATATATTCAATTACATATTGGATCCAATCCTACATCTTATAATTTGCCATTTATACCTCATTTTACTTTCTTGATTTAACTCTCATTTAAAATCCCAAATCTTGGTAGTCATTGTTTGAAATGCACACTTGCAACTTTATTTTCAATTATCATCATAAAAATCATAACAAGTTAAAGCATCCAATGATAAATAGATCCACTCAATACATATCTTTAAGTTTGTTTGGAGATTCAATTTCATGCAAGGAAGCAAACAACTCATAAGATTTTACCTTTTTAAATAGCAAAGATGACCTTTGCTCCTAAACCATTCATCTTATTGGACTTGTTGAGTATGCTTAAGTAATAAAGATCCATAATAATTATGATATATTCCAAATTAATTCAATATCATGTGCTAACAATGTTGTGTTATCATGATACTAATAAGGCCTTGAATTTAGTTCCACCAACAATTTACTTCCTCAAATATATATTTCTATTTAATTTCTTTTACTTATGCCTCTCTATTTATGACCAATGTCTCCTCTTTTTTCACTCCCTACTCTCAAATATTGATTTACTTTGCAAACTCTTTATTAATTCTTTGTTTGTGATAAAGTTTCCCTTCCTTTAATATTGAGACCTCACCTCTAATTATCCTTTAGAAGTGATATGATTAATTTGTTGAGTCATGATTACATACTTGATTGTTTTGAATCTCCTATCTAAATTTGGTTCCTTAACTTCTTATCTAAATTTTGCACTCCTAACAATAAAAATGCCAAGTATCCTCCTAAAGTATCACTATAGAATTTATCCATATATGACCCAAAATGTTTTTCCTAGTAAGTTTGACTCTCCAACGCTCTAACTTAACTCCATGTCAGAAATTGGTATGGTATTTGTATAAACAAGAATAGAACTAAGAACAGGACACCAAAAAAACTAGGAATAAAATACTTTAATGAGGACAAAATTCAGAAAATATAGATTCAAGCCTCTTTTTTGGCTACTAGTGTACTCAATAATCAATGTTGATCTATTTGAGATTGGATCATTGTTTTAAAATCAATTTGGAGTATTATTCAAAAACCTTAGACTCAAATTTTGAATATTCATCAATAAGAAAGTATCCTTAAGGTAATCAAAGCATGTGTTTGGATTCTCAAGGGATGTTGCAAAAAAATTATGGATTGTATATTGTACTTGAATTGAATGATAGGATTGTAATAGATGGGAATCAAGGTGGCATTGAGATGTAAGCCTAGAAGTCCTTGTGATGTAGAATTCTTTAAAGTAAAAGCATCAATCTGAATTTGGAAATGATTAACGCTTAATTAGAGAATGATTTAATATAGGATAGATTCTTCATGAGTCAACTAATTTGAAAATAGAAATAAATACTATGTTCACTCTTCCAAGTTTCATCCTTTCAAAACAATAGAAACTTCCTTGCTGTCATAAGAACATAACTTTGATCAAGTATTTTCTATCAATCACCTAACTTATTTAGAGAGGGTATGCTTTTTAAAAGTGAATTTATTAATAATGGTGTGCAAATCTCATCATAAATCAATTTGGATTGAATTAAATACATAGTGAATGAATGTGGAAATCCTTTCAAGGGTGTTGTATATCAAGAATTCCTATATTAAGGAACTTGACAAAGTTGGAAATAGTACACCACAATCATCATAGGACTAGGGATTTTAATAGACCAAGTTGCTTTCTTGAAGCTCAAGTGTATCTCTTAGATAAATCATCTACCATTCATTATAAGACAACAAGTGCAAGAGGATATTGCACTAATTCTACTATATTCGAACAAACTCTTTGCAGTCATGTTCTATTGAGTATTAAGTTGAGTTGCAATTGTAATCATAAAATCTCTAATTTTTCTTTTTGCAAGGTTAGAGCACATTTCTAATGCTAAAATTGGATGATAAAATCTTGATAAAAATTTCCCCACATTAGAGATCTAATATATACAAATAAGTAGATATTGTTGAATGAGAATATTAATATTATAGATAATTGTATTATTGTATAAGATATATTGTGTTAAGATATTGGTGGTATGTATGATTTTCTTGATTTTACTAGTAAAGTATTTTGATTAACCATTTGCACCAATCGAGATCTTACACAAGAATAAAGTTGTCACAACATTTGTAGTGCTAAAGCTAGGTTACTCAAACACTAGAGTGATAATGCTAGTAGTCATAGGTTACTCATGGGCTACTTGTTGACAATTTGATTTTATGTTAGGATTATTGATCACATGGTGGGACCCATTATATAGTTGGATGTGCCATCAACGGTGCCATTAGAGTTGGACACCTAGGTCGAGTAGAGTGGTATACCTTCAAAGTGAAGCTCCAAAGAAAGCTCACTTCTTTGATGTTGAGCCTTCAAGTTCTTGGTCATGGTGGATAGAGGTTGGCGAGGCTCCCCTGGAGTCTCTTAGCTAGAGTGGGTGTGGCTTGATTGTAATTAATGATGGTTATTTGTAGATGATTGAATGAAGGATCGAGTACATTCTTGATTTGGGTGTGATTTTAATGGAAGAAAGAACTTATTACATTAGAGAAGTGAGAGTCAAGGGGAAATTGGGTGCATGCATTGAGGGTGTTGGTGGTATCTCCAAGCTTGGCTGATCGTTGGCACTTCAATTGTGGCTCAGATTTCCTTGAGAGTGATTTTGTGCAAAAGATCTATGCAATTTGATGTAGATTTGGCAATGGGGTTTATAGTGTGCAAAAGTGCTAGCCAAATTTTTAAGAATGGAACTAATTTGAGACAATGAGTGTTCAATTTGAGCACTAGAGGTGAAACCAAGGTTGATTTGTTATGAATTGAAGTTGAAGTGCAAAATTGAAGGTGGAGTTGGGAACCTATCTCCTCAATTTGGCTCAAGTTAAGATTTAGCAGAGGATTTGGCGGTCAACCAACTATAGAGGAGGTGCACAGGTTAGTGGAGGTTTCATAGAGTTGGAGGTTGCCCAAATTGCCCTACCTAGTGCTCTAGTTGGCCAAATTTGGAGCTTTGCTAGATTTGGAGAGGGTTTGAATTAGCAAGAAGAGAGGCCTCATTTGGCTAAATTTTGGCATTTATAAGGTTCAAGGCATAGGGTTGTGAGCTACAAAGGCCTTAGAAGGGCCAACAAGCTAACTTGTTGGCATGAGGCTAGATAATTGTAATACCAATAGCTAGACATACGATGTAGAGATGAAATTTGGTTTGGTAACATCTGGAAGGATGTTATACATGATGGACTAAGAAGATTAGATAGAGGTATCACCAAAAGAGTACTTCTACTAATAGGCCAAAAACCAAAATATGCTTGAAGACTTTAGAATCAAGAGCTAGACATATGATCTAAAGGTAGAATTTGGGTTGGTGACATCTGGAAGGATGGTCACATAATGGAAAAAGTAGATCAAGTAGAGGTATCACCAAAGAGCACTTCTACTAATATAGCAAAAACCAAAATAGGCCTAAAAACTTCAGATGCAATTTTGGAGGCCTAAACGGGTGAATTAGGCCTCAAAAATGTGTCCATTCCCTCCCCCCAATAGAGGAAAGGCTAGGCTTCCCTCCCTCTGGTTTGTCTCACCAAGAGCTATCCGGTAACTCACCCACATGATTTTGAGATTCCTACAAGAAGATTACCTAAAAGATTCCCTCTAGTCAAAGCCTATTTGACCAACCAGATGGGACCAAGATCAACATGTTACCCATCCAAAAAATTAATCTAAGGATGGAGCTCTCTAACAGGTCACCTATCCATGTACATAATCCTATGGCGGAGCATCCTTGGAGGAGATCCTCTTTGGCTATATAATAAAGAGAAGGTGCTCCTTTGGGGCACCAAAGTTTGAGTGTGAAACCTATGTTTTCTCTTCTATGTTTCTCTACTATCCTCAAAATATTACACTACTTTAGATGAGTTTTTTTTTGTCAGTATTTGGCAAAATCTACACAACTTTCTAGATTATGCGCAATAGGGTTTGAAATCCCAGATCTTTGGTTTTTAGATTGGTGCCCTAGCCAACTGGTCCACCTTCACTTGTTGTCTTATTGAATGTACACATGTAGCTTTGGCTAGAAGATGCAATTTGATCCTATTCTTGGTAGCTTAGGAAGTAGGTGGAGATTCCTATAATATCAAATGCCAAATGGTGGTAAAGTCAATCAATGTTGATTTATAAGACGGAAAGTTTCATTTAGACTTCTTATGATTGGATTTCCTCCATTCTTGACTTCTTGTTTGTACACCATGTTTGTGTAAGGTGTTCTAACTTTAGAGCATTGGTGCTATGGTGTGTTCTTGGTAGTGAGGCTGGAGTGATTAACAATCAAACTACTTGTGTTTCTTTCCAATGAGACAAGAAGTGATGACCTACAAACCATGAGAGTGCATGTTGTGATAGCAAGTTATAGGTTGTCCTTTCTCTAAGTGTAGTTATCGCAATTAGTGTGACATTAGTGGGTGGTGTTTAGTTGGTGGTGGCACTTGGTAGTGATCCTTAGTGGGGTATCTGTGGTGGTTAAAGTTGCAGTTTGAGTTACATTGCCTAAATGGAGTTCTTTGGGGATTCTAAAGGAGATAGCACTATAGTACTCAGTGGATTTACTTGGAGTGGCACTCAGTATCACCTTGTATCTTAGGTCCCAATATGGAAGGAGATTGACTTTGATTTGGAGTTTGATACAAGAATTGATTTAGTTGAGAGTGCACCTGGTGTGTCTGCACCATTGTTGTGGAACATGGATAAGATTTATAGAGTTTTCAAAGGCCCCAGGTGCTACTTTGGCATAATGAGTACCATTGAGTTGGATGACTTCATCCAAGAATTTGATAGTTGGTGTGATGTGTAGCAGATGTGGAATCCAACTTTGTTCACACCCTTCAACACTTGGAGAGTCCACCAATGGATGACTATCATTAGTTCAGGAGAGCTTACTTAAAGAAGATTGAGCTATGGAGACAAAATTGGTCTCCAAACTACATCTCCATCACTTTAGGGTCCATTGCTAGAGATAGATTGACAATATCTATGAATTCTAGCTCTAGTAGCATTGGTGGATCTAGTGGAGGTGGACTAGTTGGAAATGGTGCTACTATATGTGAAGATACCACTATAGGAGGTGGTGGAGTACTAGGGTTTAACTCCATGGTGGAGTTCTTCCAATGCTTGAGGTAAAACTACAAGGAGTGCGGATTGACAAGCTTTTGAGCTTGTAGGAGTTCTAATAGAAGGATAGAAGAGCCTATACAAGGCATACACTTGCATGAGACAACTAATCAATTTCACTCAAGGAGTTACTAAGGCACAAGCAATCTAGTTTTGGTATGGGATCCTTGATAAGGAGTTGCAATATAGAGTATGTGATGTTATGTTGTTATAAGCTACTTCACCTACTTTTCCAATGGTCTTTAATTTGGCTAAGTGCATTGAGCTCAACATGGTGAAGGAGAGAGTGATGACATCTACATTTGGTATAGAGACCTCATTCACAACTATTACTTCTTCTAGGGTGCAATAGAGTGCACTATGCATGTTGGCTTCCAAAGACAAAGTGGGTAGCCTAGATCCTACAGAGCAAGTGGAGAGCCTAGTGTAGCTAGATCCTTATCTTCATTTTTAGGTCAATAATAGCATTTTTAGGTCAATAATAGCTAGTGAGTGATGGTATTGCTTGTTGGACTTGTGGTGGACCTCACCACAAGAGAGTGTGCACTCAAGGCATCAAATATGATACCTTTGGTGCATCATAGCCACCATAAGATAGTGTGACCATTGCCATAGATTTGATGACACTCGTGACCAATGCTTTGACCTTCACCCAAAGTTACAAAGTGGTAGGTGGTAGAGGAGCTCTAGGTCATGGAGGGCAAGGTAGTGTAGGACAAGGTAGTGGTAGAGGATCCACACCTGGTAGGAGTGTTGTAACACCCATTTTTGATTGTGTGTGGTATTGGGATAGTTAGTTTGGTATTACAAGTACTTGAGAGATATTATTTATATAAAGATAAAGAATGGTTCTACATTAGTCACAATTAGCTAAATTTAGTCATAGCTAAGATAGAGGGGACTTAACTTTAGAGAAAGTGGAAAGTTGAGCCCCACTATTTTCGATTCTAGTGTGTTGATTTGGTATTATTCTTAGGTGTTTGGCTTTGAGGAAAGAGTTGAGAACTCTTGAATCCACAAGCCTTTTTGTTTCCAATTCTTCTATAGTCCAAGGATAGCCCATGTGAAGGAATCCTTGACTTAGTGGTTGGGTCAAGATAAGATCACATGCTTAGGAGAATATTCCCATGAGCATGGATATTCCTTTAGCTTTTTGATTTTATTTGACTTTTTAACCTAGTAACTTGAGTTACTCCAATAATTAGTAACTTTGGTGCGTAACTATTTCACAAGTATATATACTAGGGGTGAGGAGGTAGTCATCATCCTTTCATTTGCAACTATCTCTCTCTCATTGAGTGCTCTTGTGAGCAATGTCTTGATTCTTGGAGTGTTAGCCTTGGAGGAGTAAAATGGAGTGTGGGTTCTTTGCCTTCTTAGTCCATGGTGCACTACCATGATAGCCATTAGAGGTTCATCTTGAGTGAGAGACAAGCCGGCTCACAATGCAGTATTGTAACACCCATTTGTGCATATGTGTGGTATTGTGATATTTAGCTTGGTATTACAAGTACTTGAGAGATATTATTTATATAGAGATAAAAGATGGTTTTACATAAGTCATGATTAGCTAAAGTTAGTTATAGCTAAAATAGAGGGGACCTTACTTTAGAGGAAGTGGAAAAGATGAGCACCACTATTTTGGATTCTAGTGTGTTGACTTGGTATTATTCCTAGGTGTTTGGCTTTGAGGAAAGAGTTGAGAACTCTTGGGTCCGCAAACCTTTTTGTTTTGGATTCTTCTATAGTCTAAGGATAGCCCATGTGAAGGAATCCTTGACTTAATGGTTGGGTCAAGATAAGATCACATGCTTGGTAGAATATGCCCATATGGATAGATATTCCTTTATACTTTTTGACTTTACTTGACTTTTAGCCTAATAACTTGAGTTACTCCAATAATTAGTAACTTTGGTGCGTAACCATTTCATAAGTATATAAACAAGGAGTGAGGAAGTACTCGTCATCCTTTCATTTGCAACTATCTCTCTCTCATTGAGTTCTCTAGTGAGCAATGTCTTGAGTCTTGGAGTGGTAGCCTTAGAGAAGTACGGGTTTAGTAGGATTTGGGGTTCCTTGCCTTCTTAGTCCATGGTGTGTTACCATAATAGCCATCCAAGGTTCATCTTGAGTGACAGATAGCCCGACTCACAATACCTACCCTTGCTTCTAATATAGCCATGGCTACTTGGATTGAGGAATTGGAACAAAGATTAGCTAGTATGGCCATAGCTCAAAGGATATCAATTTGGGTGTTGAGGTTTCCACCTCTTATGTTGGTGATAAAGACATCTTGGACTTCATATGTGGAGCAACAGAGGTAGATGTATCTGCTACAATGACTAGGAGTGCAATATGTGCTCCAAAGCCTAGAGGAGTATCAATGGAGTTGGACCCATAAAGAGGAAAAGCTTGTAGACAGGTTAGACTTCACGAGTCTTTCACACTCTCTAAGGCACTATAGACAACATCTATAGCTCCTAGACATCCTAGTGCAAGTGTGGTAGGTGGTGATGGAGTGCATGATAGACTAGATGTTAGTCAACCTCTTGTTATGACACAAATTGAGTCTAGCATGATGTTGGAGGTGGCTCCATTGATTATGCGCTTCCCTTTATTCTCCGCAATAACATGTTTACTTTAGGAGTTGACTTAGCTCCAATGTTATGATTGATTGCCACTCCTTGTGAGAGTAGAGATGATGTGGTTCCTACTACTAGAGTAGAGGTGGTTGATAGTGGAGCTGACTTGGTTGAGGAGCATGGGATCTGCTTAGTGACCAATGGTTTATGGTAGGCAATAGTAGCTTGATTGGAGGAGTTACAAGTAAGACCTATGAGCGAACCCATCTCTCACTTAGGATGAACCTATGATGGCTATTATGGTAGTGCACCATGGATTAAGAAGGCAAGAAATCCCAACTCCATCATACTCCTCCAAGGCTAACTTACTAGGACTCAAATCATTGTTCACTAGAGAACTCAATGAGAGAGAGGGATAGTTGCTAATGAAAGGACAATGAGTACCTCCTCACCTCTAACTTATATACTAGTGAAATATTTACGCACTAAAGTTGCTAATTATTAGAGTAACTCAAGTTACTAGGCCAAAAGTAAAATAAAGTTAAAAGTCAAAAGGAATATCTATACTCATGAAAATATTCCCTTGAGCATGTGGTCACATCTTGAACCAACCATTAAATCAAGGATTCCTTCACATGGACTATCCTTGGATTATAGAAGAATCCAAAGCAAAAAGGCTTGTGTGTTCAAGAGTTCTCAACTCTTTCTTCAAAGCCAAACACCTAGGAATAATACCAAGTCAACACACTAGAGTCTAAGATAGTAGTGCTCATCTTTTGCACATCCTCTAAAGTAGATTTACCTCTATCTTAGCTATGACTAAATTTAGCTAATCATGAATAATGTAGAACCATCATTTATCTCTATATAAATATTATCTCTCAAGTACTTGTAATACCAAACTAAATATCACAATAACACAACACATACATGCACAAATGGGTGTTACATTTACCGCCGGACTAAGATTTCACTTTGTACTTAGAGTGAAGGTTCCTCTAACTTCTATGATATATCTTCAACTTATCATGGGTAATCATATTAAAGTGTCTTCCTCCTTACTTCTTGAGATCATAGGTATCATTGTCCCACACCTTCTCCACTATGAAAGCTCCAAAGTACTTAGGCAAACAAATTTATTTTACTCTATTGAATCAAATGGAATCAAACAACATTACACACCTTTTTTGAAAAGCTCCACCTTCTTCTTGCCTTACCTCTTGTCATAGCTTTCCTTTTGTTTCTTTTGGGCTTGCTCCATTGAAACCATAGCAACTACTCTTTCTTCCTCCAATTCCGTACGTTGATCCTTCCTTGACTTCTTTCCATCATCTCCTTATGCTTTCTTTAATCTCTTATGGATGCTTTGGAAGGCAAGAAGATCAAAGTGAATAGCTAACGTATACTCAATACCATATACCAAATGAAATGGAGAATATCCAGTTGAAGTCTTCATGGTTTTTTTATACTCCCACAAAATTGCATGAATCCTCTTGTCCCAATGATGTTTAGCCCCCTTGCATTTCTACATCTTTGGCCAACATCATGCACAAGGTCTGATTGGTTCTCTATGCCAAGCCATTGGACTTTGGCTTATAGGATGAACTTACTCTAGGTATGATAGAGAAATGTATGGCTGTAGTGATGCTCCTTGTAAAGTCTCCTCATCTATCAAAAATCAACTACAAAGGGCATCTAAACCTAGTGATAATGCATTCATAAAAAGATATACCAACTTTATCCTCATTCTTGTCTCCTAATGGTCTAGCCACAACCCACTTGGTAAGTAATCAATAATTATCACAATGTACTAATTGTTCCTTGGAGTTCTATTGAGAGGACCTACATAGTCAATTCCACATTTCTCAAAAGGTCTTAGCAATGGAACTAATCTAAGAGTGAGAGTGGAAGCAAACTTACTAGCAAAAGCTTGATAAATATTCCAAGATTTTCAATAATCTAGACCATCCTTGAAAATCCTCCTCAAATGGTAACCTACATCTAGAATCTTGAAAGCAATCACCTTTGTTGCAAAGTGTCTCCCACACACTAAACCTTCATGAAACTCCTTTATGAGTAGGATAGACTCCTCCTTACCCACTACTCTTTGAAGTAGACCATCACTCCTTGGTGAAAAAGAATATTCTCTACTATTGTGTAAGGTCTAGATCTTGTTGCAATGCACTTTCTCTGCTCGGATCCAAACACACCATTCTACTCTTCTTTCTTTCATTTTGCTTCAATTCAGCTTCAGCAATTCATTTCTTCTCTAAAAACTAATAAAAAAAAATGTAGGTTCCACATACCCCCTCCCTCAAATGTGAGCATCCCAACAAACATTGGCTTCATTTCTTCTTTGCACCTCCGTGTCCATGGTCCAATATCTTGTGACTCTCCACCCATTTACGCAAGTGGGAAAAGGATTCTCCTCCAAGTTTGCAAGTTGAATAGAACCATTGTTACAAATGTGCATCACTTGGTATGACCCCATCCACCTTAAGTGCAGCTTGCCTAGAAATAATATTTGGTGGTTGTCATACAACTTCACTAAGTCTTCCTCTCAAACAACAATAGGCTGTAATCTCTTATCATGCTTAACTTTTTGCTAAGCTTGTATCTCCTTTGTTGTTTGCATTACATTGTCTCTCTTTGCTTCCAACCACAACCATTGCTGGATCCAAAGATCTTGAATTTTTTCCTCCAACAATTGTTCCTCATATAGGATCCAATATGATGGTACTTCAAATTCAATTGGTAGTATTAGATGCAATCCGTAAGTTAAGAAATATGGAGTTTTCTTAGTGGTAATCTTTTCTATGGTTCTGTATACCCACAAAGCTACAGGTAGCTTTGTATCACAATCATAGGTATAATTGATAGTCATTTTATTCAAAATTTTACACAAGTATCCATTTTCCTTCTCTATCAACCCATTAGCTTTTGGATTGTAAGGAGTCATCTTTTGATGTTTCATTTATAAATACTTGGTTAATGCCTCTACAAGTGAGTTCAAAAAATGAGTCCCTCCATCACTAACCAATTCTAGAGGACATTTGTATTGGAAGATGATGTTTCAAAACAAAACTTCAGCTACCATTTTTGCATCATCTCTCCAAGTTGCCTTGACATCATCCATTTTAGCAGCATAATCAATGCATACTAAAATGTATCACCCGAGTCACAAGGACTTCCTTGTGAATCAGGTGACCGGTTGAATTGGACCCACAAATCAATACCCCATTTCTCAAATGAGGCCAATGGAAAAATTGGTCTCAAGGGCCACCAGGTAGTAGCCATTAATATTCCCGTTCTTTGACAAGCATCACAAATTTAGATATGGGCTTGAGTATCCTTATACATTGTAGGCCACTAATACCCTACCATAAGAATTTTCTTCATGGTGTTCTTTAGGGCATAATGTCCTTCTGATGCTTCTGAGTGTAAGGACTCCATTACTCATCCTACTTTGGATGCTTCCAAGCACCTACAAAGTACTTCATCTTCACCCATTTTAAACAAAATATTGTGCTTGAGCTGATATGGTCCCATTTTCCTTGGAAAGACTGCCCTTTGTTTTGGATCTACCCTCTCAAGACATTGGAAAGTATGCAAATAATGATATTCTATAACATACCTTGTACATTGCTATCAAATGGTAAAGTTATTCATCAAGAAACCAGTCATCTACCTCCAGATCATGGCCTTGAGTCTCTAAATTGGACAAGAAGTCCACATTTGAATGCAAAGCTTTCTTCCTTACTTGTATAGTGTATGTGAATTATTGTAACAACAAGATCCATTGTGCAATTTGCCCAAAAAAATTGGCCTTCTTCACCAAATATTGCAGTGCATAATGGTTCACATGGAGTACAAACTTGTATCCCAGCAAGAAGTTGTAAGAATTCTTGCATGCATACACCATTCCAAAATCTTCTCTTTCAATAGTAGTGTAATTGTTCTCTACAACTTAAAGTTTTTGGCTGGCATAATAGATGGAATAGTTGTTCTTCTTCTTATCTTTCTAACTCATAAGTACTCCAATTTCCATGGATAAAGTATCAACATACACATAAAAAGGGACATCCCAATTTGGAGTCCTCATAATTGGTGCTTCCACAAGTTTCTTCTTCAACACCGAGAAAGCTTCTTCTTGTTCTACTTCCCACAAATAGTCTTTGGGTTTCTTCAAAAACTTTGTCAAGGTGTAGCTAGCAGCACCACATAGTTGGACACAAAGCATCTATAATATCTAACATGATCCAAGAAGGCTCTCAGCTCTCAAATATTTTTAGGGGATTCTAGAGCTGAGATTACTTTCACCTTCTTCACATCAACTCAATACCTTGGCTTGAGACACAATGCCCCAACAAAATTTCTTCTTTCATTGCAAAGAAGCATTTCTCGGAGTGTATTGACAAGCCAAAAGAATGACACCTTTCAAACATTTGGTGGAGGTAGTCCAAATGTATCTCTCTTTAGCCAAACACACAAAAATATCAATAAAAACTTCCACAAACTTCCATAGAAAGTTCTTAAAAATTGCACTCATCATCCATTGGAAAGTAGCAAGAGCATTACACAATCCAAAGGGCATCTTATTGTATGAAAATGTGCCCCAATTGGTAATGAAGTTAGTCTTGTCCTTGTCTTCTTCTTGAATGGACACTTGATTATAGCTTGAAAATCCATATGGAAAACTATGGTCCTACTACTTGGTCCTGAATTGTATCCATGAAGGGCAAAGGATGATGATCTTTCCTTATGATTGCTTCAGCTTGTGAAAGTCTTGGCACACTCAAATTTTTCCAGTCTTCTTCTTTGGAAAAATGCCAATAGGAGAAACCCCTTCATTGCTTATGACTTGAAAAATAATTCTGGCCTCCAAGTACTTATCAATTTCATCTTTCACCAAGAGTGAGCACTTCAGGTTTAAGCAGTAATATCATTGCCAAACCAAAATTGTGCCTTCAATTAGATCAATCTGATGTTCCCCAAATTGTTGGGGGATTCCTAACATCTAATCAATAGACCAGGCAAATACATCCTAAAATACATCCATCAATAAACAAGGCAACATAACCTACCAATTCATTTGGAGTGATTGTCTTGAATATTTTCAATACTTTGCCTTCTTCTAGGACTACATCTTGATATGCATTGGAGTAGATGACTCCTTCAACATGGCTAACTTAGCTCAACCTAAGTTGAATGGAGTTTAGACCTCCTTCCTACAAATTGCTTCTACCTAAGGCAACATCATATGGATCTTCTTCTTTGACTTCCACCTTGTAGCAATCTAAATAATTTGCTTGGATTTACTCATTCAAGTCTTTTGAAGATAAAGATGAAGAATTCTTGGATTCATCTTCATCTTCAAACAAATTAGTTTCCTTGAGGTAGGGAACCTTTGTCAAATTGATTGTCACCACTTTTGGTCCTTAGACAAGATGTCTTTGAACCTTAGCTTCTGTTTATGCCAATCCACCACAACTTGATGTTGTAAACCACGGTCTTCCAATCAGCAATGGGTAACCAATTTTGATCACTGGTCTCAGTACAATATATTTTAGTTTAAATGGTATGCCTCCAATAATCATGACTATATTGGGTAGCATACCCAAAGGTTGACATTTGGTTTGATCCACAAACTTCAAAATTCGGAACATTGGTTCAAAAGTATGATACCCTAGTCTATGTGCATTATCCTCCATCATAACATTCACACTTGACCATGAGTCAAGGGGTATAGATGTGATTATGCAACCCGTGATCTTTGCATCTACTTCTAGAGATCCCAAATCTTCTTGCTCAATATGATAAGTGGCTGGTAGATCCTTCTTGAGGATTGTAATCACTTTCTTAAGGGCTGAACTTAGTTGCTTCTTATACAACTTATTGTCTTCTTACAATTTTTTAAATGCAATTTTTGCTTGTGTGGATGTGGATGCAAGATCTGCCACAATATCATATTGGAGTACTTCCCCAAGTTTCACCTTCATCTTTGGGTTTGAGTTCTCAACCTGCTTTGACTTTACTTCAGGTCTCTTTGATATGGTGACCAGAGTACCAATGATCTAAACCCAATGTACTTTGGGTTTATTCACCTTGGCTTGCATAAGATCTTCAATTGTGGATTTGATATCAGCCGCAAAAACATGAGGTTTTGTCTTTGGATCTTCCTCCACACTCATTTCTTGATTCCTCTACATTGCCTCTTCAATTTTGTTAGGCAATGCTTTGGCCTCGGCTTTAGCCAAAATCTTCTCCTCCTTTGCATATAGAATTGATTTTGAGCAAAGTCTCTTTGCCTTTCTCAAAGACAACAAAGTAGTGCTTACTTATTCAGAATCATACTTCTTCTTCCTTGAGTGTGTTTCAACTCACAACACCTCTGGGTCTGGCCATTCTCCTTCTAAGGTCGGACTCACTCCTTGAGGAATTTCTTCTTCAAAGTTGATGCAATTCACCATGGCATCCCCTTTTGGTTGCAATGTACTCCGCTCAGCAGGATGTTTGCACATACTTCACTAGAGGCTTTGGGTTGGGTGATTGGGGACCTCAGACCTTGGTACAAGGTGCTTGCTTGAGGTGGTACCTCTTAGGTTTGGTACACCGCCGCTTCCTCCTTGTTCTAGTCCAATTGGGAACCCAATCAATTTGTTGCAACGGGAATGCAGTTTTGGTTGTCAAGCACTCCATGTTGGTATGGCCCAACTTTCCACATGTAGAGCACCACACATTTTGTCTTGAAAATGAAGGGTTTTCTTCTGTCCTTTGCCCCAATCATTGAATCTTGAAATCTGCAAACTCCTTTATAAGTCTCTAACTTAGTGTCTATCTTATTGACACTTTTAGTTGGGAGGTGTAACAGTTTCTTTCCTCCTTGTCTTCAATTCTTCCTCAGCTTGGCATCTTCTTTTGATTCCAAAGAGGAACTTGACAAGGTCAAAGATTCATCTAAAGAAGGGGAGGTACTACGAGAAGCTCTTTGTCTTACCTTCTTGCCTTTCTTCTCTTGGTTTCTTGGTTATTGGCCAAATGAGAGTGGGCCACCTCATATTGGGTGACATGTTTGAGTACTTATTCTAGGGAAGTTATGTTCCTCTCCTTGGCAAAGATCTAAATTTTTTGCGACAATCTGCCAAGGAACCAGGTAATGGCCTGGGCATTGGAGCAATGCACCAACCCGCATTGCTTCAGCACTTGGTTTAGTAGTGCCATGAATTGCTTAGAGTAGTCTCTCAACTTCTCATTCCTCCCGTGATCCAAATCATTGAGTGCGGCAAAGACACTCATATCATAATCAACTTCCCAAGACCATTCTAAAAAGTTATCCCAAATATCTTTCTAGTCGGCTAGCTTGAACGCCTTTTGAGTAACATGGGTATACTAGCTTTGAGCTTTCTTCCAAAGTAGACTTGGGGAAATTTGTAGCCAATCTACAGAGTCATGCTCCTTATTGGCAAAGGATTGAACTCCTCAATCAATTCATCAAGGTCTTTATCACATTCAGTCCCCTTATACTTTTGTTAAGCTGGTCTAGTAAGGAAAGATATCTGGTTGAAAGTCTGATGTAAAGGCTGTGAGGTACTGAATTGGGTTGACCCAAGGTACTTGAAGGTGATTGTGCTTTGGATTTAGGCATGTGACACACATTTGTGCATGTATGTGCTATTGTGACATTTAGTTTGGTATTAAAACTAATTGAGAGATATTATTTATATAGAGTTAAAGGATAGTTCTACATTAGTCATGATTAGCTAAAGTTATTCATAGTTAAAATAGAGGGGAATTTACTTTAGAGGATATAGAAAAAATGAGTATCACTATTTTGGATTTTTGTGGATTGACTTGGTAATATTCCTATGTGTTTGGCTTTGAGGAAAGAATTATTCCAAGAAAATTTAATGCATAGTATTCTACCTTTTGGCCCAAGAATTAGAGAGAGATCATTCTTGCACAAGAAGTAATGATTTTTTTAAGTAAGGGGGTGGTTTTCAGACCAAATCTGAAATATGTGTGCTAAATAGAAAGATACCTAGACCAAATGGCTTGTTGAAAAGATCTAAAAGGTTTTAGGGGAGGATTCCCTAGGGTTGTGATCAAGTTCACAAAATTTAAGAGGATTATAACATACAAATTGAGAGAATTTAGTGACATTATGAGGACGGGTCAATTCTAGAGAGTTGAGAATCATGCATGAGGAGTGTGCAAGCAACCAAAAGCATGTTTGGGTGTTTAAACTCATCTTGGTAACATGGAGTAGACATAGAGGCTATTCAAGATTCCCCAAGGATTTGAGTTGATTATAGGGGTGGATTTGAGGTGATTATAGAATAGAGTTTGAAGAGAGTGTTGAGAGGATCCAAAAACATACACTAGTTGGAGGAAAGAGTAGTTCTAAGTGCTTTTATGTGTAGAGTAGGGACTTCAGGAAAGTTCATATCCATTGACCCTTGAGAGCAAGAGATTGAGGGAAATGAGAAACTTACTTGACTTGGGATTGCATGTTGGACCTTCTTCACCAAAATTGGGAGGGAGGAGATCTAAGACTAAAGAGTTGTGTGAGGTTTGTGGAGTGGAAGGACTTCCAAAAAGACATGAATGTAGTGAAGTAAAAGCTTTTTTAGAGACTTTGTGAAAGATTTTGGAGAGAGTCTTAGTACAGCTATAGAGAAACTACCACTTTCATCAACTAGTTCTTAAGATTAATGATGGAGATAATCTCTTAACTTATGGATAAACTATCCATGAGGGTCTGATTAATATGCACTTTAGGATTTGATGTTGCTATAGAAATCTTGGAGCAACCTGAACCTTTTATGTTCCCTAGGGTGGATTACTCTCAAATAGTGTTAGTAACGTATATACTCTATTAGTTATAGAGTGAGATAAAAGAGAAAAAAATGAGAGAAAAGAGAAAGATAGTAAGGAGCTAAGATGGGAAAACTTCCAATTTTCTTTGGCAAGGATGGAGAAGATGTAGAGGCCTTTGTGAGAGACATCAAGAGAGCTTGCATAGAGAAAAATGAGATGAGGAAGAATGAGTGGGTCTCATTATTACCTTTCTTTGAGTGGATTTCTTTGAGTATACAACACTTCCATGGTATGAGTCAAAATACCCAAAAAAAGAGGAGAGATGTGCAAGAAGAGTCTTGGGAGAGTTTAACTTCAACACTCATTGAGAATATCTTCCATATGAGAGTTATGAGAGAATGATGAGTGAGATTACCTTCCTCAAACAAGGAGATGGAAAGAAAATGAGAGTCTATGTAGAAAGAGTGGGAGAAGTTAGAGTCCAGATTTTGCATAGTGTTGAGGTAGAGTGGAGATGAGGTAGAGACTACTATGATTGGCATAAGAGCTATTCTCACCAAGAATTTTGTGGGAGTATTGAAACCACAAATTAGAAGTAAGGTGAGATATCAGAAACCTTATTCCAAGATTGAAGCTATCAAGATTGCAATTCATATGGAGTAGAGTTTGGAAGGGGATGAGAGTGATTTGGTGGTGAAGGAAGTTTTGTATCCTAATAAAGCTACAAGTATGGTGGAACTTCTGATTCTTTGGTGACAAGGGTTGCACCACAAGTAGTAGTTGCTCCGCTTCTTGCACCTTTACCAAAAGATCCACTTCAAACCATCATAAAACAACTTGCAGATCTCAAGATCAATGAAGTGCAACTATGGGAGAAGAGAGAGGTGGATCAGAATGTGGGAAGAGGGCTTAAGAGTTATGGAAGCTTTCCATATAGAGGAGGCTAACCAACCAACAATTTCAATGATATAAATTATTCAATTGTGGAGGAAGAGTCATATCCAAAGGAATTGCCCAAATTCTACTTACCATGGAGGAAGAGGTTATGAATGAGCCAATAGAGGGAAAGAGAGAGGTAGTGAAATCCAAGTGGCTCCTAACCCAAACAAAGGTAAGGGGATAGCATCCATAGATGTGATTGAGAGCAAGTATGAGAAGGGGAAGTACTCAAACTCCAAAGGTGTTAATTTGGAGCTTTTGGCACAAGAGAAAAAGAGAGCTCGTTTTGTAGAGGATGTACACTCTTCTCACTGATTTAATCCTAGCAAGGATACTGCTATGACTATTAGGAGCACTTGCACTAGCACCTCAACACCATCAACAACAAAGACTCCAAGGAAGAAGTTGGGGATGGAGGACTTCTTGGACTCTCAAATCAACAATGGAACTATAATGTGTTGGAGGATGTTGGTAGTCACAAGGCTAATATCATAGTGGATCAATTGATCACTTTGAATTCTACCTTGAGAAATAAGCTTAGAGTTCTAGCTTAGGTGGTTTGAGTTCTACAAGGAACAAGAGGATGAAGAAAGTAAAAGCTCCAATATCAATGAGTGTGGTGGATGCCAGAAAAATAGCACCATGGGAGGCTTGTGAATATGCCTCCAAGATTGATGTGAGAGCAAATGGTCACAACATCAAGGATGTGCTTGTTGATGGAGGATCTGTAGAATACCATATCATAGGGGTTGATGAAGAAGTTGGGTATGATACCCTCTAGACCTTCAACATTTTTGGTGAGCATGGCAAATAAGCAACAAGTTTGACCAATATGGATGATGGATAAAGTGGTAGTTTCAATTATAGAAATTCAAAATCTCATGACTTTCCAAGTCTTGAAGAATTTAAGCTATGATTTGCTTCTTAGGAGGCCATGGTTAAGAGCAACACACACAATTGATAGATGGCACAAAGGGTACTTGAATCTGAATCTGATACAGATGTGTATTTCTTGTGTGCTACAGATTTTGCACCCAAGCCAGAGGTTGTGAAGGACCCAAATAAATCACCATTGACACTTGATAGAGAGAAGTTTATCTACCTCCAAGTATAGTCCAAATGCTACCAAGGAGGAGAAGGTGAGATTTGAGGAGATTTTTGCAAGTTCATCCATGTGTTTTTTTCTAATTACAAGGATCTAAAGGAAGTCACCTTGGATGAGCACAAGATAGAAGCAGAGGAGCATGCAATACCAGTCTTCCAAAAACAACTTCACATTAGCCAACCAATAGCTTTGGTTGTGAAGGAGGAGATTGATAAGCTCAAGGAGACCTGATTTATCTTTGAGGTGGAGAATTCAAAAATAGGTGTCTCTAATTGTGATTATGAAGAAGAAGAATGACAAGGTCTGGGTATGTATGGATTAAAAGAAGCTCAATGTTGTTACTAAGAAAGACTATTACCCTTTTCCATTCATAGATGAGATCTTTGAGGAGGTTGTAGGTCATGTGAGGTACAGTTTTGGAGATGATTATAATGAGTATAACCAAATCAAAATTTCACTAGAGCATCAACAATTCACCACATTCACCACACCTTGGGGAACTTATGCTTTCAAAGCCATGCCTTTTAGGCTTTGCAATGCTCCAACCACATTCCAATGGTTCATGAACAAGGTCTTTGAACCTTTCATTGGGAAATTTGTGAGAGACTTCATTGATGACTTTTGTATCTATGGGAGCAAGGAGGAGCACTTTGAGCACCTGATCAAGGTCTTGCAACACTTAGTACTCAACCCAAAGAAGTGCATTTGGGTTATGAAGAAGGTCTACTTTTGTGGCACATCATCTCCAAGGATGGAATAACAATTGATCCTAAGAAGGTGAGGAAAATCTCAGATCTCCCATTCCCTTCAAGCTTCCAAAATTATGCCAATCCTTGGGGATGGTTGGGTACTATAGAAGGTTCACCTTTTCATTTTCCAACAAGACTTATGCATTGACCATCTATATGAAGAAGGGTGTAGAATACATGGTGATTTTGGAGTACAAGGAGGCTTTGAAAGCTTTTGAGGAGCTCAAGCAATCCCTTGTTGTAGCTCCAATTCTTACTAAAACTAATTGGAGAAAGCCTTTTATCCTCTACACTTATGCTTCCCATGTAGCTATAAGATGCACTCTTAGTCAATTAGACCAAGATGGCCAAGATTATCCCATAGCTTATGCAAGTAGATAGATGATTTCAGCAAAAAAAAACTACTCAATCATGGAAAGAGAAGGGTTGGCAGTGATCTTTGGTCTCAAGAAATTTAGACATTACTTGATTGGAAGGAAAGCCACCATTGTAACAGATCACAAGGTTTTGAAGTACATCTTCAACAAGCATAATGTGGAAGGGAGGCTAGCAAGGTGGATGATACTCTTGTTTGAGTATCATTCCACCATTAAAGATATGCTAAGGAAGAAACATCCAAATTTTGATTTGTTATCTATGGCCTAAGTCAGAGGACCTTTAGTACCCCAATGCCCAAATATTTTATTCGGCCACAAAGCAAACCAAGTGCAAAAGCGAGAAAAGAAAACAAGTTTTCTTCTTGGCCCAGTGAAACGCTGACAACAACATAAGAGAAGGGGTCTATGCAGTACCTGCCTATACTTGGCAGGTTGAACTCTACAAAATCAAGTGATATCATTCCAGGTGATCCAGGTAGATCCATATGATCATGATGGAGTTGAACTAGTGGATGATTCCTTCTTGGATGAGGAACTCATGAAAATTTCAATCACTCAAGAGGTTCCAATGGAGTACAAGGAGATTGTGGACTTTGTTACAAGAGGTAACTATCCAAAAGGAATGCATGCTAGGGAGAGGAAGGCCCTTGTAGCAAGATCTAGACCTTACATAATGGTGAGGATATTCTTTTTCACCAAGGAGCAGATGGCCTACTTCAAAGAGCAATGTGAAAGGAGGAGTCTATCCTACTCATAAAGGAGTTTTATGAAGGTTAAGTGTAAGGGAGACTTTGCAAGAAAGGTGACTGCATTCAAGATTCTAGATGCAGGTTACCATTGGAGGGAGATTTTTAAAGATTTTCTTGATTATTGTAAAACTTATCATGTTTGTCAAACTTTTTCTAGAAAGTCTACTTCCACCTCCCTCTCCTCCTCCCCTTTCTTAGATCAATTCTATTGCTAGGACCTTTTGAGAAGTGGAGATTTGACTTTATAGGTCCTCTCAATAGAACTGCAAGGAACAATTGGTACATTGTGGTAGTTATTAATTATCTTACTAAGTGGGTTAAGGCTAGACCATTGAGTGACAAGAATGAAGATGAAGTTGGTAGATTTCTTTATGAATGCATTAGCATTAGGTTTGGGTGCCCTTTGGAGTTGGTTTTTGATAGAGGGGTAAAGTTTACATGAAGCATCACTACAACCATACTATGACATTTCTTTATCACACATAAAGCAACTACATTCTATTAGTTCAATTCCAATGGCTTGGAAGAGAGAACCAATTAGATGTGCATGACATTGGCCAAAGATGCAAAAATAAAGAGGGCTAAAACATCATTGTGACAAGAAGATTCATGCATTTTTGTGGGAATATAGGACAAACATGAAGAATTCCACTAGATATGCTCCAATTCATTTGGTATATGGTATTGAATATACCTATCTATTCACTTTGATCTTCCTACCTTCCAAAGCATTCATAGGAGATTGAAGAAAGCACAAGGAGGTGATGTAAAGAAGTCAAGGAAGAACCAACTCATAGAATTGGAGGAGGCAAGAGCACGTGCTATGTTTCATGTGGAGCAAGCCTAAAGGAAACAAAAGGAGAGTTATGACAAGAGTCAATGCAAGAAGAAGGTGATTGGGTAATGTTGTTTGATTCTGTTCAATTCAAGAGAGTGCAAAAGATGGTTTTGCCTAAATACTTTGGACCTTTTATAGTGGAGAAGGTGTGGGGCAATTACACCTATGATCTCAAGGAATTGGGAGGAAGACAATTTGATATAATTAACCATAATAAGTTGAAGATGTATCATAGAAGGTAGAGAGACCTTCACTCCAAGGACAAAGTGAAATCTTAGTCCGAGGGTAAATGTAGCACCCATTTGTGCATGAAAGTACTATTGTGATATTTAGTTTGGTATTACAAGTACTTGAGAGATATTATTTATATAGAGTTAAAGGATGATTCTTCAATGGTTATGAGAATTTTAGAGTTTTAGACCTTTGTATGCAATACCTAATGCTCATTTTTCATCTCATTTATCAAAGTGGTTTGAAGTCTTCTTGTAGTCAAAAATTTTCCTATAGTTGGATGTTATGGGCTTCCCACATGCGAGGTTGAATTTATAGGAATGCAAGTGCTTGGAAGAATCACTTCATTTGCTAGGTTTTTGGAATGCACTATATGGTGCTTTTTCAACAAGAAGGTTTGAAGCGCCTAGCACTCTATAAGTTGTCACATTGTGGTTTGCATAGCCCATGAAAAAGTAAACTAGTATGGTTTATCTCCATAAAGATGACATAGGTTGTATGACGGATCCCACGGTTAAGTTATTGCCATGTGAGCAATCTATGTGCATTTAAGTGGCTGGTCATGTGGGGTACAATCTTATCCTTTTCAAGGGCTCTGATGTATATAAGTGGTGGAGAGTTGAGAGAAAGGTTTGCTTTAGTTTGAGAAGTTCCTAGAAGGGGGAGGACATTGGGAGTGAGAGTTGTAGTAGAGCATGAGCATTAGAGCATCAAGAGAAGCATTTAGTAGGAGATGTCCCATGCTTCTGGCTCCCAATCTGCCACTCCCAAATCCTTTTCTCATCAGGCTTTAGATTCTACACCGTGACAGCTTATGGGATTGGATGGTGGTACATTTTGAGGCAACATTCATGGAGTCAATGATGGAAAACCCAGATCATATCATCCTTTTGGTGCTTAGTTATGAGCAGATCTAAGACTTGACAATCTATATGCTACTATAGATAGAGAATGACTTAATCTTGTTCAATGGCTTCAAATTGGAGTTGTGGAGTCCATTTGACAAAAAAAGAATCAACTAAATGACAAAAAAGTGCAAGTGATTGGATCCCAAGAGGAGAAGTCTAGAGTTTTATACCATCAAAGGAGTTAGAAGAGTGCATTCAAGGAAAGAAGACAACAATTTTAGAGAGAATCTAACAACCTACAAATTGAAGACAAAAAGCAAATAATTTAAGTAGATTCTTTTCAAGATATGATCAATTAAGGGGGATAGAATTCATACCCAAGAGCACAAAATAGACAATTTGGAAAGCTTTGTGAGACACTTTCATGATCTATCAATGGATTTGGAGATAAGATAGATTGCTTATAGTGCTAAATGCAAGAAATTCTAGGTTTTGATCAATCTCAAATCAGATCTGGTCAATAGAAGTTAGAGCTCTAGAGAGTGAGATGTTGGAGATGAGATGTTGATTAGGTTTGAAATTATGGTCACTCTTAACATTGTGGTTTGGATCACCTTATGAAAATTTTTAATATTTTTGGTGGTTAATTCTTTCACATTTACGTAAAGGTTTTATGTAAATTCCTTAAATAGAGAAATCAGAGTCTCGGATCAAGCATACTTAGGTATGTAGAGCTCAAAAGTTAGCCTAGCTCAAGAATTATCCATATCTAAGGATTGTGGTTGGATTAGGCTATTAAAATTTGCAAGGAATTATAAAAGGTGCAGCTAGCTACTATGGAAAATTTGGTTGGCTTTTGATCCAGGGAGAGTGAGAGCTGATGCAACAAGTTTTACTAAAAAAATTGGTGTAAGCTCAATAGAGCATGATTGAATGTCATTTCTCCCAATCTTTAGGACTTTGATTGAAGATTTTAGGTTGATAAAGTGATTTTGAGGATTATGTATACTTGTGAGCCAAAAAACTGGAAAAGTTACCAAGAATCAGGAGCAAACCCTCAATTAGTGATTTCAAAATTAGGGTGGAAATTATAGAAAGATGGCCAAGTTTGAGGGCTTGTCAAGGAGCTGTAGTAATCAGATTGTGGCGTGCTTCATACCATTAGGAAGCTTATCTCATAGGCTTTTCATTTAATCCTAGATAATTTGAATCAAAGGAACACAAAAAAATTTATTTTCACCTGAGTTACATAGACTTTTACACATCAAAAAGATATAGAATTACTCCATGTGGAGTACAAATTGGTTTGAAGGTTGGAGTATAGCTAGGAAGAGACTTGGAGTACAAATTGAAATCAGTTGGAGGATAGAGCAAGAGGCTCTGAAGCTGATTTTTGCCAAAAACAAAAAGAGTTTTTGAATTCTTGTGGTTGGATCCTCTTTGTGCTTGCATGCTTGTTTGTATGCCCAATTGGCTTAGATTGGTGTTATGTACGGAGGTATTGCTTCTCCCAAGCTTGCATATTTGGTTTTAGGTACAAGAGCCAATAATTTCCTATGCATGAAGATTTCTTGTGCTTTTGTGGGATTGCAAGGAGTACATATGACCAAAATACATTGTAGAGCATAATGGAGAGGACATACAAGATCCCTAGCAATGGCACCAAAAATGTCACATAGGAAAATCCAATCTTGCAATGGAGGGACAATGGGCTAAGGGACAAAGGGACAAAGGGAAGGTGACTTGTCTATCTCCATGCATGGCTGGCCTTCAATTTGGCTTGGGAAGGGGTGCTATTCCAGACTCTCATAGTAGGTTATTCTCCATTGAGGCACAAGAAGTTCCCAAAATCACTTATCTTGGAGATGGTTCAAGGGTCTATCACCCCCATGAACTCTTCAGCCTTATGAAGAATGTCACTCAATCTCCAAGTAGCCAATTGATAGAAGGACTCACTATCTTCAACCCCAAAGAACTACCACTTCAAAGGTCTTCCAAGCTGAAGTGTCCCTTGGCCAAAGGTGTTTTGGCCAAAAGTTGACAACAACAAAAAAATGTTGTATTTGTATTGCTTTGGCACTGACACTCCTTCATGTTTGACTACTTTGGGCTTATTCCTTCCACACTCTTCCTTCTTCATCTTCCTTTTGTTCTATGCGCCTTCCTTATATGCCAAAGGTAAATGATGTAAACCCATCTTCCAATCTTGGCAAGCCCTTAACTTATCGTATCTTTAAGAACCAAGGTAAAATCAAGAAAATTTTGTGTTTTGTGACAAGGTAGAGTGCCACAATGAACATCAACAATATCATATAACTATGATATCATACAAGAAGTGTAAGTGATCTCTTAGCAACCTTAATATTAGAGAGCATGCCAAAAAATCTTGTTGATGTTGTCTTCATATTTCCTCTAATAAACAACCTTGACCTTTGGATTTGTAAGAGAATTTTAATAGCAACTAACTTGAGCACAAGATATGGAAGATAGTTAAAAGATGTCTACTAACACTTGGCTTCTACATGATGTTGGTGTTTGACAAAAAAAATTTCTGTCGATTGGCTTCATATATAGATCATTCAACATTAGAAACCAAACATTCTGATTAATAGCAATTATGCATATATCAACAAAAATATTACACTTATGCTCTCCAAAACTTGGTCATACCAACAAATACAATCAAACATAATGTTATTGTAACCATTGACTATTAATGATGCAAAACATTGAAAATTGAACTCTTTTCTATCATTTGTTTTTTTTTTCTCCTCCCCACACTTCTAGTTGGCAATTGAATTTTTCTCTATGTTTTTCATGTGGTCTGAGTATTGTCCTTGTTTTTTTATTATTGTTGTTTGTATTATAGTTTTTTTGGGAGCTGTGTCTACCTATATCTCTTTGATTTTCTTTTCTTTCATTTTTTTCCCTTTTATTTGTTAAGTATTAAATTTCAACGCATGTATGCTCATGTTTCTAATTTATTCCTATTTATATTTTGAAGTCATATAAGAATCAAAAATCTAAAACTTGCATGTGTCTTACTTGGTGAAGTGTGCATACATGGGTGTTATCAATCCTATATCAACCATGACCATTGATTGTATCTTATTCCTTTTTGTATATAGAGCACAAGGTTCTCATAATTTTCATGAAATTGGTGCTATATTTATCAATAGATTTATCAATGGACTTCTTTAATAATATCATGATGTCCATTGTAATCATGATCACTCTTGACTTGCTGAAGGTGGATAGCTAAATTTAAACTATTTAGTAGTCATATTTGTTGAAATATCTATAAAGAAGATAACGCATGTTGAGAAGGAAACAAAAATCTAATCAATTATATCCAGAAAAGTTACAACACTACAAAAAAGACATTAAAATTAGTGTTTCTAAGGTTTTTGCAAACTCCTTTTATATTTATTTTTGTTAAGTAAATATGTCATGTTTCTTGTAAACTATTTAATTGTATGCTTGACATGTAGAGGATCTTGTTAGGAACACACATCTGTCTATGTACAAGATACTAAACAAAAAAAAAGATTCTTTTTCATATTTTAATAAGCACTTTTGCATGTCCAAGGTTTTCTTGTGTTTTAATAGCAACCTTTGCTAACATTAACAAAACTATGTAGATAGCTCAATAATATTGATGGCCATGCTAGTAATGTTAGTGATCAGAAGACTTGTTAAGACTTGTGTATTGATGATTCTCAACTGAATTGGAGATAGGGATACTAGAGGAACAATGCAAACAAAGTCACTTAATATTAAATCAATTACCCAAAGATAGAGGAAGATTATTTTAGACTAAAGCCACTTATACTCATAACCTCACAATGAGCATGGCAAGACTTCCTAGTAATCTCATAAATGTGATTTTACTAGGAAGGTAAGCTCACATTAAGATGAAAGAACAATACAAACAAAATTAGTTGATATTTAAGAGACTCCACAAATAGAAGAACATTGCTAAAAAAATATTAATTGATGGTAAAACAAGTCTATGAATAACAACATAGTCAACAAAAATTCACTATCGTAGATAACATTCACTTGACTTCATAAATAAATAGAATCAACATTAATAGAATTTTTTTTATGTTTAAACAATATAAAAAGGCTTAAGGATCATTGCCAACAAATGTAGCTTCCAAAAACTCATTGCAACAACCTTTCAATTCAAGTTAGAGAGCTAGATCATCAATAAACTTTACAAGCAATTTTTTCCAATACAAATCCCCAAGGAGTATTGCTTGCAAAGTTTGCTATGCATAAATTGCTACCTTATATACTTAAGATAATCTAGTAAAAAAGGCTAGAAAATTTCCTTCATATCATTCTACTCGATGTTAACAAACATTGAACTTAAAATTTATGAAGATAATAACTATATATAGAAATTTTTAAATATCAAAATTAAAATTTACATATGATACACATATTGAAGTTATATTTATAGTATAGATATCTCAAGTTGAAATTTTAACAGAGAGTAAAAATTTTGTTACTAGAATGGATGCATCTCATTGAGTCAACTAATTTTAGTTATTGGTGTTACTACTATATGAAATACTAGCAAACAACTCTAGATAAAAGAAGAATTCACCATATTTATTGCTTACTCTCTTTTTACTTGTTTTTCCACATAAGTATTGAATGCTTTCAAGGACTCAATATAAAGATCAAGCTTTGTTTGTAGTGCCACTCAGGTATGATCTGCAATATATATCTTGAAACGGTCTTTGAAGAAGAAGATATATACTTTTTTTACAAACTATTTTTGAAACAAAGATACAAAGAACTTTAAGGTGTCATTTTTTTCCTTTGCTTGTATAAATGGCTTAAAAATTTTACACTTTGTTTATTCCTTGGTTTACTATATACCTCGTGTCTTGTTTGATGTTGAATAACTACTTTGTATGAAATATTGTGAGATGTGAATAGCTTGTTATCTTTCCAACCCCCAATTTCTTTTCTCCGTAGATTATGTGGTCATGAGCTTGGTTGAAAGGGTAGTAGATCCTTTCTATCTTGAGTTTATCAAGAAAACTAACTAGCATTCTAAGGGATTGAAGCTCAATTTTGATGGTTTGGCTTTTCCTTTCATCATTTGTGACGGTATCCTTGGTTATAACATATAATTTGAAGTAGTTTAGTTAGACTATTCTCAAACAATCAAAACCCAGGTTATCAAAAAAGGAATTAAAAAAAGACTCAATTAGTTATTGACCCCCTAATTAAAGCTCCTCTAAAACCTACAAACTCCCTTACACAATCTCTTGATTTAGAAAAAGTCAAACTAAGTAGAAATCTACAAGAATAATTTATTTCTATTTCTATTTCTTCTTCTTTTTCTCCTCCATCACATTGTACATCAGCCATTTTATCACTTGACTTCCAACTTTGATCTACTCTAAGATTGTCTACTCCTAATTGATAGTATATTTCTATTGAATTATTTCCATGGTATTGCTAGCTACATCAAGAATTTTATTGATATTCTATTGAGATTGATAAAATTTGCTACTATATTAGACACATAGAGCTTTAATCTTTATTCTAAATACTATATTAGAGAAAAATTCTTGGAAAGTCATTTAAGTTTTATATTAAACCAAAATTTTTGCTTTAATTGTATTGATAATGATACTAATGAATTGCATGTAAAGTTTGCTTCCTATGCATTGAGAATAACAAACAAAATTAGGGGCCTAACTTCTTTGCTAGCTATATAGGTAACTAGCCAGGTTAAATGAAGAAGTTAAAGGTAAGATGTTTGCTTAATGGTCAACAATTAAGCCAAAGAGGAAGGATTTAGGATAAAACATATTTCATAAATCATTATAGATTTATTTCTCTTTATGGTTTTGAAAAATTGAGTGATTTTGCAAGGGGGTTTATAGGTTTTAGAATAGAATTATTGCAAAGGTTGACATATATTCAAATAGTTGATCAATCAATCAACTAATTTCAGTGATAGGTGCAAACTTGAGTTATTTCATTTTCTGCATAATATAGATACATTAATAGTTGAAAGAAATTTTTTCTAAAACTCAAGATTGAGTCATCTAAATTTTACATACAGAAATACTACAAGATGAAAGTAAAAAAGGAATCTTGGGGAACTAAAGCTTTAGTTGTTGTCTATATCAACTAATAAAATCCAAGACCTCTTGAGCCAAGCTTATAATTTTTTCCCATATACAAACAAAGAAGTGGGGTTTTCATATCAAAAGATGGACCATCTCAAGTCAATCTCTAGCCTAAAAGAAAGACTCATAGTACATGGTAAGTGATAGTTGTAATTTAAAATTTTGATTATTGTAAATAGAAAAAATAGGAAACAATTCTCTTGAAATTTTTTGCATCTCCTTTCAAAAATATATGTATTATCAAGTATTTAAGTCTTCTATTACGTAAAATTATAGCTCAAGTTTGGATAAAAATCTTTGTAGATAAATGAAAATTGCAAGATATGAACAAATTGATTAATGATTTATATTTATAATTATAATCAAAAAAACTTTAATAAATAAATTTAATAAATATAATTTATGCATTTAATTTTATATCAAGTTAAATAAATTCAATTAAGCTTTTCTAGAGTTAAAAGATAGTATATTTACTGCATAGTTACTATATATATTATACTCAATTTATTTTCATATTTCTTCATAGTAACATAGTAGTATGTTTAATGTGAATCAGTTCAATTTGAAGATTGATTATGTTATTGAATGAGAATATTTGGAGTAGGATGACATAACCTGAGCTGAATCAGCTTAGGTCCATTAATTATTCATTTATACACAACAAATTTATTACTTATAAACTTAGCTTCAAGTGTGAATTGTATTGCATTAGCAAAGTAGTCATATGGTTAATTTTGCTTTGTACATATTGTCTCTTTAGCTTTACCCTTTTGTAATATTTTCTATTTATTTTACCCTGAATTGCATCAGTTGCTCAACCTATCCTTTTTTGCTACATTTCTCAACGTTACGATTCTTGTTTTATGTTATCCAGGGCTATATACAAATTATAGATATCGTAGAATTGAGATTCTTTTGTTCACTTTATGTAAAATTTCTTAGTTAAGCTATATTCATACTTGGTTTAAAATATATATGAAAAAGATAGATTTTAATACATAATGAAATGTCAAAGAATCTGGACTTAGAGATATTTGTCTCATTGCAAGGTAAGAGTTTTTTAACTCAATTAAGTCTCTTATGAGAGATATACTTCATTGTAAGTGTGGTGATATATACATATTCGTGAATTCTCCATAGTAAAAATGGTTTTAAAATTGTGGTCTTGTTTCCTTACTCTTTTTTTTGGCTCTTGATCTGATAGGTTTGATTGTTCTCATTTCACTTATTTTATATACGTTTGCATCCTTTGAAAGGCAACTAGAATTTGATTCTTTACTGATGATTAATGATGTAGATGCCGGCTAAGAGAATTTGCCTCTTTACTATTTGATTAATGATGGATATGATTGGGTTTGATTGGTAGAGTTTAGCACAAACTCTACCATTTTTAGTGTATCGATATTATTTGTGGATGAGTAGCTAGGGGTGGAATATGGATTTTCTATGCCGGAACCCATGATTGATTAAAGATAGAATAGATATATTTATTGAGGATTGATCTGTGGATTAGTAGCTTGGTGTAGAATAGCTTGATATATTCCATCTTGTTGCTTCAAGAAATTAGTTATATACACCCCATAAATACCATATATTTATATACTCTTGTATAATATTTCTTGGTGTATTTCATATATGAAAGAAGAAAAAAAATGGAGAATCAATTTGATGTTAGATATTTCATAACGTCTTTCCTTTTAACTCCTTACAACCTTCCTCACCATAACGAGTATTACATCAGAACCCACAAATTATACTATGAAATTTATATTAGAGCCTATAAGAAATATGTAGTCATCAGTTTATTTAGGTAAACACATAAATTCATTATTTTCCATAGACTTTAAACCAAACCTTTAGATCAAAAATTTATTTAGTTTTTTTTTATAATTTCAATATCATAAAAAATTAATGCGTTCTCGATCTCGCTTCAGGTAATCAAATTAAATACATTATTTACTTTTCAAGATGTTGTTGGATGCACTTAAAAATTGAGTTAGTTGCTATATTCAACTGACCTACCTAAATTACCTTCGGGTCCGTCCCAAAATTATACATATAATCTCTTGTTAATGCTTCGTTGGATTGGCCTAGTTGATTATATGTTATGTTTGTTGCGTTTTCACCACTTTTAACTTAAGTTTGTTTACTTCCAACTTTTTTATCATTTCATTGCATTCATCCTAACTTTTTATTTCTCATTGTTGCAAGTCCGTAATTTCTCATTGACTTTTATTTCTTTCATCGAGATTATGGGGAAATAAGTAAGATAGAGATATTGTGTGTGTGCGTGTAATTTACGTTTCGCTACCAGTTTTGGAACACTTCATAGGATTCAAATGGTACTTTCATCTCGCCTCAAATATTCATACTTTGTCATTTGATTATTTTACATTTCTTTCACCGTGAATTTTCGTTTGGCGTACCTACATTATTCCCAACCGAGGCACTCCGGCATCGAGTAAAATTTGTAAAGGCGACCACGTAGAACGCATGAAGGATGGGAAGGCCCCACCACAAGGGGAGAGACAAAAGAGGTAAAACGCGGATAGGCCCCAATAGCGTCGGGAAATAAATGATCAATAACTGATACCTGCGCGCGTACCTATAATCCTTGTGGTGTAGCCAAAGATTCCGAATAAGTTCCAAGACGTTCAACATGTTGAGCAAGATCACCATTTTCTACAGTGTAATTGCCTTCGTCCAATTTCAAAAGGTAAGGCAGGATGAAGACACAGTAAATGCTAATTCTTGATGGAATCCGAATCCATATCGGAAGGAAACTGGAGTCAGCTTTAGACTATGCCACTGACGTTACTCGACATTTCTATCAAATAACACAAGCACGTTTAAATGGAGGTCTCGACCTCTAACTTGAGATAGTGCGTCCCTGTAATGAGGGTTTTACTATGTTCACTTCCAGAAGGTAAACCTCGTTACCTTGACAAGGAGGAGCTCTCCCCGACTGAAATTCAACAGCGTACCATTGCACAAACGGATCTTTATCTTACGCAACCAGGATTCGGATTTCACACGACTTTTCTGAAATAAAAGTGTATGTAGGCGAGGGAGGAAATTGTCCATTTTGGGAGGTACACTCTACAAACCTGTTCGAGAGAACACAGCTCCACGGATATGCTTTTTACGAAATGGAAGAACAAAACTATATGATAATTCGAAGTCTGATGATTGAAATTAGTATTTCTTTTCCAATTGTCATCAAGAATCGACGGAGAAGTAAACAAACCAGTCATTTTCCAGCATAAACATAATCCGTCACCCAGGAGTGGCGAGACTAGGAGCAGTACTCTTGCTTTTCGCGCGATTTGACTTGAATGCGTACAAAGCTCCAGAAGTAAAACTAGGTCAAACAACACATGAATGGGCTACCAATAGCATGTCAACAGTTGGAATGCCTAAGCCCTTCCTTAGTCAGGGCTCCAGTAGTTATTCCACAAGCCCAACAATGTGGCCTCCGCTCAATGGATCTAATGTCAATTATCTGAGTTCCCTACTGACAATAACTACGACTTCAAGTCCCCTACCTCAGCGAGCAACCAAGCTGGGAAAATTGAACATAAACAGGACCCAAAATCGCTAATTGAATGCCTCTGCCTGCAATAAAGCCCTGACGAATAGAGGCGGGGGTTATGGTCCAGGATCCCCTTCCTCTCTTCTCTCTCACGCTTTCCCTCTCACTATCCTCTGATCTACTGACTGTACAGCCCAACACTTGATGGAGTTGACGAAGTCTCGATCTCCTGATTCGAAATACTAACAGGGGACGATGGGTCCAAGCATTACCAAGTATAGCCGTATCCATTAGATCCCATGGTGTCAATTAATCTAACGAATTGCCTCCAGCTCAACCCTACCTACGATCCTGCTGCGAAAGCAGCAAAAGCTATGCGTCTGTTGCCTTCAGCTGCCTAAGGACACGCCACCTCTACGTAGCGTACTATCTTGCACTCCTATGAAGTTTAAAACCAAATATCCTTGGTATGTAACTCTGAGTTGGTTTGGGTGGTTTTATGTATGGGTATGTCATCAGGAAAAGATGGGGAAAAGTTGTCCCGAAATATGCCCCGTCTATGTCTGAGAATGGCGTTAAGTGTAATCTCGTATAAGAACTATGAAGACCCCTAATGTCTAGCCTGTTAAACACTAGTACCTTCTAGACGAAGAAGCGGATAAACGGAAAACATCCCAAAATCCATAACTACAAGAAACAAACGGAAACCTTTAATCTCCAGCGAAAACAAAGAACCAAAACAGATCGTATAAGAACAATTTCAAGAGGATACTGCCTTGGTACTTGGACCTTGGGTAGTAGATATCTTCACATTTGGGGCAATAGATCTTCACTGTGCTTGTGCGTGGAATATCTGACTGACCAATGGGCAAGCATGGCTGCCCCGAGCAATATACCCGAGGGCACCTACCAAAGTCGACATTCTTGCACTTCTCGAGCTGCAAAAAGAGCCAAAATCGCTGATAAGTGCTGAAACAAGAACAGATGACCGTTCAGCAAGTCTAACAAGGACGACAGAAAATTGATCTCCGGCCGCTGTGTTGAGCCGTCTCTTTCAGTGCATCAAATTGAGACAAAAATAGACAAACTAACCATGGCATTCATTCCTTTGCTTGTCAAAATGTAACGGACATGGATTAATCCGTACAACATCTCCGCAGCAGATTCCACCATCTCGTTTTGCTCCTCTGTCAACATATCATCTGCACATGAAGCATATTAGAAGCTTAAATGCTCAAGGTATCTTAAAACGGAACCGAGGGGCATTGGCAACTACAATAGGCTGCACACCTAAATGAAGAAATTAAGAGATTTCAGCCAGCACCGTCGACATTTTGGTATAGTTTCAAGTGCAACGGCTCAGTGTAGCCTCAAGAAAAAGGACAAGTTTACTGCTGCCAAGGCAAACACCGCCGTTATTCATATCCATTTAAGTATGGAACATTCAACGCTTTCTACGTATATTGAAGTCCCCCTCATTATCCAAACTAACTCTCATCACCTATTACTATTCAGGTAAAATAAAGCAAATAAAATTTTCCTTGCTACCGTTCACCATGACGAATTTCAACACAAAGAGGTTACCATTTGGCGACTCGACGTCAAGAATGAGGTCGAGAGCGTAATCGTAATAAGGGACTTGGCTGCTCAGACCGCTAAGGTTGAAATCGTCTTGAATGTATTCATCATCAACCTCACAAAAGAACTCATTCCCCCTCAAACCGCAAAACCACGCAATCCAGGATGTATCTTCTCCATCTGACCCACTTACATCTGATTCCTCACTGTCCGTGTCCGAATCCTCTCCTGAATAGATTAACGAGACAACTTCTGTTAAAGTGCTCCGCGGGTCAACGATCTTTCCATTTCGAAAGGGCGAGACAGCCATAGAACTAGATCCCTATCTAACGATTCCGAGAACAAGCAAACAGGATTGAAAGTCGAGGATTTCGAATCCTGCTCACAGAGAAGCTGGCAGACCCAATACACTCGATAAAACATGACATGTAAAGATAACCAGAGACCGAACCAAAGACTCGACCCTGGTGACTTCACATCGCGGGTATACCTTGGGCTAGAAGACATCATCACTCCGAAGACTCGTGCGAATAGTCTAAGGGAACTCACCCCGCACATCTCTTATATGTCAGGATTAAAATTTATACAAAAACATACTACGAGGAACGCAAGTACCCGACTTGATTGGGACTCCCAGAGAGGAAAGCCGATGTGGCAGGAAGTGATCAATTCCAAGCTGGAACCCGCCCAGAACTGGGCAGAGTAAATAGATTGCACATACAGACAGTATCCTTTGATCATTCCCGGTTTACCCACCCATACCTAAACTTGCGATGCGCACTACTTTAGCTAAGCCTGAGTGTGAGTCGATGGTTCTAGGAGTAGACACGAATGAAACTTACCATCATCAGGATACTTTGTCTTCTCAAAGGCAGTTCGAGTATCTGAATTGCCTGCTCGTCGGGCAGATGACGTTGAAGGGCCGGAGGGCCGCTCCTTCTCTCTTCCATTTCCTCCCTTTGAAGTTGAAGGAGAAGATTTCTCGAGGGCATCTTCCTGGCGCTTCTTGCTCTCAGCAGACTCTCGAAACAAAGGCGTCTCCGATTTGCTGCTGCCTCTGCCGTCCGTTGCCAGAGATAAGATCCGCTCTTTGTACATGTCCTCGCGCTTTTTTGACCTGTCGGAGGAGCTCCTGCTCCTCTGAGATTCTACTCTAGATCTACTTCACACGTTGTTGGCAACATGTCACACGGTTCTGACGCGAAAAGCTTTCATCCAAGACATCATCAGTAACCTTATTCACTCGCTCTCAGGTAATAAGATCTCTTGCACGTTGGATCTCACTCTACCTTTCTTGCAGCATGTGGCTAACTCCTGCTGAACTGGAGAAGGTGGCACTTCCACAGAGATCTTGTAGTCGACTCTGTGTTTGTAGCAGAAGCTCAAAACGCAATACACTGCACTCACTGAAGCAAGAGCAGCAGGCGGCGTCAGCAGTAACTCGCAATAACCTAATCACTCGATCCCCTCGAGGTTCGACGGATCCTTGAGCAGTCCCTCGAACAGCAGTGCTCGTGATTCCACTTCGCACTGCCTAGCCAAACCTCCTTGGAGCCGATTCATACACAACCTCAATGTGCGTGAGTGGTTAACGCTCACGTCCCGGCAGCTCTATTTCCACCTCGGGGACGAGCTATCCGTAACCATACGGAAACGAGACACGCTAGCTCCAGCGCCAAAACTCCGCCTCTCCACGCTGCGGGTTAAAAACCACGCAGTAGTCCGAAGTGCTTGTAGAGATAGAAAGAGACGGAGTGAAGATGAGAGAATGTGTAGGGTGGGGCCGGCAGGTTAGGGGGCCGCCATAGCCAGAGGTTGCCCGCCGTGAGCAACGGGGGCTCCGCCCATGAGGAGCCCTCTCCTACGGAGTCCGATATCGGCCTGGGTCACCAAACTACCGTCCAATACGTAAATCACTCAATTCATCCATCCTCTTTGATGGAGGCCAACCCTTTATTAGACATAGGAAAGTGGGCTTTGCCCGTGCCCAACGGAAGCGCTTAGCATACGGTGACGTTTCCTGCCTTCGGCACTTACTGTCTTCTGGAGTTGTCCACTCAACTCATCAACCAGGATAGATCATCCCTTATAAGGTAAGAGGATTTCGAGGAGCAATGCGAGCTAGTATTAATCCTAAATTCCATGAGGCAGGACTCTGCAAAACTAATTCAGTCCTCTGGTAAAGTATGGAGTCTTGAGATTGGGATCAGACTCCTGGGATTCAAAAGTTCGAGATGCTCGGGCAAATTGTCTCTAAGGAATTTTCCATTTTATATTTGACGCAAAATTATGACAAACATTATCTTATATCGTTTGAGAATATGATGATTTTTAGATTTCTTTAGAAAGAAGATAGCTAGTGCAAAATATAACTTTCTAGTCCAAAATAGAATTGTTATCTGATTTAGGATGCTTTTGGAAACAAAAAGAACTAATTGGGTACTTATCTCTTTTCTTTTCTTTTCTTTGTGGCTTAGAACATTTCTAAAATGGCCCAACTTGTGTATACCACTTTTTTTAGCCATCAATGTCCTTCAATAAATTTATTCAGAACGGTTTATTATCCATCCCATTTATACTTTTCCATCTAAGTTTCAAAGGGTTTTAAAAGGTTGTCTATTTTTAGCTTCAAAGAAGCTTGTTAGATGAGAGCATGGGACTTATTAAGTGATTATCTTATAAATCAACTTCATATACATAAAGTTATTAAAAATAATATTTACTTCCTACCCTACGCTTTCCTTTGCATAGCATGCTCAAAGAATGATAAAGGCAATATCATGTTACAATACCTCATCAATGGTTTTCTTGATGTCATATTCTTTTGCGATGAAAAGTGAATGGAGTCCAATCCCTTAACTTTAAACATCAATCAAGCCTCAACTTATGTTAAATCCTATCAAAATGAACAAAATCACCTCAACATACATATATGTAGTAAGGTCATGAGATTGGATTTATATATAACTAAAGTAAACTTTACTATCAAAGATAAGTTTGATTGGGAAGCTTTTAAAATAAATCCTCTAATTAAACATTATCAACAAAATTTGCAAAGAATATCCATCAACAAAAATTTATGCTTGATTTGATAAAAAGAATCTTGTTGGATTACATTTATTTATAGGGGTCTCCTAACATAAAATCCCTTGATAATGCAAACCAATAGTGGATTCTAAGGCCTATATTGTTATGTTATAAGGGTTTCTAATATAAACTATATTCATAATTTTTATTTTTTATGACTAATTTTTTTAACACTCTCTTAGTTTAGCTTTGCATTGGTGCATTTGTATTGGCTAAAGCCCAAACTCCACTACAATACTACTTGGAATCTTCACCACTAACTTGGGTTGTAAAATAACCTTTTAATTCTATTCTTCAAGGATAACTAGGTAAGTCATGTTGGGACTAATTATAAAATGTGCATGCAATCTGATAAAGAAACATAAACATAAGGGGTTAACTTCCAAATTGGAATTTGCATCCACTAGAATACATAAGTATTCACTTTCACTCTAAATTGTACATAATGCATTAAAAAAAGGGTCTAAGTGATATTTGGATAAAACCCTAAAAGACCCTTTGCTAACTATAGCATCTTCATTGAACTAGCACTAATTGAACCTATAACAAACCCCATGCCACGTTCTTAGAACTCTCCACAGGACTGTAATAGGCCAACCAACAAAGCAAATCAAGCAAACTCATGTAGATATATAAAAGACATACGTCAACAATCTCTATCTTGTCTTGTATTTTGTCCACTTATACGAAACATCTATCTCCGTGGTCTCTCTTGCATCTTTGAGATGTAGATACACCTTAAAAATGTATCAAGTATACATCAAGTACTTTAATGTTAAGCAAATCCAAGCAAAACTTGAACTTCTCAACAAGTACAAGCTTTCAACATATTTCTAGTATTCTAGTTTTGTATGTCTTTTACAAATAAACCTCTCCATTAATCTCTTTTATATCTTTTATGTTTTGATATCTCACATCTATATATTTTGTTGCAATGCACTATAATTATTACAATATAAGAGAATGTAATCATACGATAGACAAAATCCTTCTCACAAACCTCCCTCAACCAAATAAATTTCTTAATTACTTCTATTGTAGGCATGCACTCAACTTTGGTGGTTGAAAGTACTATGGTATACTATAAAGTGAACTTCTAATTTATACATCCATCAACTAACATAAAAATATACCTTGTATTATATCTCTCTTGCTTAAATCTTTACTAAAATATGTATCGATAAAGTTAATGATCTTTTGTTTCCTCTCATACTTTGAATCAAATAGAAAACTAATCTTTATAGTATCTACTCACAAACAAAGGTACAAAAAGCAAGGACTATGTAACAACCCAACAAGTATCACTTTGTGGTAATCAAGTAAATAAAATTCATTCTCATAGATATACAAGTCAGAAATGGTCAAATACAAAGTAAAACAATAACAATTAGTTCTTCTTGGTTGCATCTTTAATCTCTCAAGTAGAAACCACACCCAGAAGAGAGTAACAAGCACTAACTGATAGTCTTGTCATAAATTACACACTCCATAAACACAACTCCATCAAATCTTTCCAAACAATCTTGATTGTGATGATTTAGATTTTCTCAAAGAAGGCTACTTCATTGCAAAACAATCTCACCTTAGATTTGTGCTCCACCTCTCCATTAAAGGCACAACTTCCTTGATCAAAATTGGTTTGCATCACCCTTGCACTACTCTCACCAATGTAGAATACTACAAAATTTACAATTCTTCTCAGATCTATCAAGGCATTGCTTTGATTGCACTTCACTCATGATCAAACACACAAAATGAAGATCAGCACTATGGAATCCAACATCTTACAAACTCGTTGACTTGCACCTCAACATTCTCCAAACACACACATAGGATTGATACTTGGAATTAAGCTAAAATGATGAGCACTTCACTTTATCAACTTTGAAAATATAAATACCAAACAGCACAAAACTTCAAATGATTCCTTAAAATAGGCTAAGCACTTTGATAGTTTTATATATATATATATACCATTCCCTATCAATCTCCAAATCCAAAATAACAACCCCTCTTCATATCTATTAATTCAAATCTCAAATCAATTATTACTCCAATTTGACGTCTACTTCCACTTTGGCTTCCAAACCCAAGGTAACTTAAAAAATTTCTCCTTCTTTGGGTCTTTCTCATAATACTAAATCTTTTACCATTTCTTCTACTTCTTCATTATGAACTGCAATTGAGGTCATGGGTAATCTATCTACATCTTTATCTTGTAACCCACTCTCTTCTAATGTCTTAAGTAATTCACCCAAAGACACCTACTATCTAATCCTGCACTTTAGGTTTATTCATTATTGCTACTTCTCCTTCAATTTCTATCATATCTTCAATCTGAATTGAAATTAAAGTCATGAGTATCCTAACTATCCCTTCTTTCTCTGTCCTAACTATTTCAAATGCTTCAAATATCTAACTTGAAGACTCTTGCATTTGATGTTTGACTACCTCAGATTGGGTCACCTTTGTCTTGAGGCAAAGTAGCTTCTAACCCAAAGAACCCAACTCAAATTCACTCAACTACTCCATACATCTACTACAAAAACTTCAAATGATTGTAATTTCTGCTACAAACCTCCAAACTTTGTGATTTAGGTGGCAACGGAAAGCCCTGAAGAAGATGCTTCCAACAAGACATTGCATGCACGATTGGACATTTGCTCACTAAGATATGGCCCCTGCAATAATCTTGACTTGCAACTTCCATTTTGATACAAAGTACCCCTCCTTCAGGTCTGCACTCCTTCATTCTTCTTCCTTTGACATGAAGTTAACTTCCTTGGGTTGAATCAAAATACAAGCTTCTTCTCATTTCTTCTCCATTTAGGTTCAATTTGGTTTCAGCAATACACTTTTCTTGAAAAATCATCAAAATGAAAAATGTGGGTACCATAGATTGCACATAAGATGTTACTAGAAATCATTAAAAAGTATGAGGAGTGAAAATGTTTGTTTGTATGCAACTAAGATACAAAGAACAAAAATGTGATAAAAGCTTGCCTAAGGACTAATCTTGACAACCTTGTAAAGTCAATAATAATCTTGAAATCATCAAGATAATGCTTGTCAACAAGATTATAGTTGTTGGAGAAGTGGCATTGTTATTATCCATTAAAATAGAAACCAATATATTAGCTAGAAGAATAACAACAAAGCTCATAGATTAAATTTTGCATGTTGAATATAATTATGTAGAACATATAAAAAGAACCTTTTAGCTATTATCATGTTTTGATTTGGTTAGTGAGTGAACTTATATAATATTCTATTTCTATCTATCTATGTAGTATTATGTGAGCAATGTGGTGGAAAGGATTTTGAATAATTTGTTTTTTTATAAGTTTTGTTAATATTGTACATTTGGGAAGGTGATTATTTCCCTCATTGAAGAAGAATGCCTCTTTATTGGGAAGTGTTGAAAGAGTGCCTTGCTTTTTGGGTCAAAAGAAGGAAATCCAAAGGGTAAAGTAGTAATTTTCCAAAGAATACTTTTAGCTTAAGGCAAAGAAGACATATGTTTGTAAGAAGGACATTAAGCCAAAGACAATACTTGTGTTTAAACACCACTAGTGCCCAAAGAACAATTAGAGAAGGAGTCATTAACACATGTTGGATTTCTCATATAAGGATGGTGATGCATAAACCACTAACATTGATGATTGACAAAGTGTAGATTAAAAAATAAAATAAAAAATAAAACAAGGGAATTGAGTTAGTTCTCACTGAATATTTAGTGTTGAGAGAATTGAGAGTTGGAGTAATTTTTTGAACTTGCCTTTGTCCAAAGTCTTGACAATATATATGGGAAATCTGGATAATTAGTCAACAAAGATGGTTTAGATGAGAGGATGCCTAAAGTTGTGGGGTATACAATAAGAAATCCCATATCAATAAATGTGAAATAAAAGCCAAAAAAGAGAAATTAGTGAGCTTGCATATGTCTTTCCTCTAGTGGAATCGAGATGCTGGTATGCAGACAATCCTTTGTGAGAAATTGATGGAAAGCTAAGGAATGCTAGTAATTGTTGAGAAAAACCTAAGACCTAGACAACTTGATTGGAAAATGGTTTTGGGAAGAGATGCAAGTGAGCCAAAGGGGTTAACATTTAATACAAAGTTTGAGATGCGGAAGGAGATTAACTATAAGATTGTGAGATCCTTTGCCAAGCTCAAGAAAAATAAAGGTTTTTGAGTGGTTTTTATAGAGATCTAATCCAATATGCAATTATAGCCTTTATCATGTAGTTATTCAGACCCCATCATACAACTTATATCAATATTAACCACGCTATCTTCTTTGACTCAATGTAAAAAGGAAAGTTGTATCGCAAAATGTCCTACTTTTATGCACACCAAATGGCTTCTGACTTAAAAGGAGACTATGTGTCATGCTACACTATTCCCTTTGTGGTATATTATTACACGAGGTTGAACTTACTTACCAATAAAGTGAGAAGTTGGTTCCCAAATCACTTTATTCTAAAGATACCTTGTATTTGCAATGAGAGGATGTGGTATTTATGAAGTCTCTTTGAGCCAAAAGCAAGTGCTTTCAGAAGTTTAGGGACTTTGTGGAGGTAATGTGAATAAGTGAAAACATGCAATATTGAACTGTCATATGAATCCCCTCACAATACCTCCAAAGAAAGCCAAAATAGATGTACAAGACCAAGGAGAGAAATTGAAAATGGAAGACGGGAGTGGAATATCACATTGGGACTCTCAGATGAGGAACTCTCCAGTTAGTAGTTTAAGAGATTCCGTCTCAAATGAATGAGTTGCTACACAATGAAGGGAGAGAAGAGGCAAAGGTGTTTGAGGTGCCAATGGAAGTTAACCATGGTGCAATCTTCCAAGAGCTTCAACTTTGGTTTTAGGCAATAGTTTCAACTATAGTAAAAAGGGCAATGATAGAAGCCCAACTACATAAGTTAAAGCTGTAGGTGCAAGATTTTTTAGGAGGAAATTGTGCATGATGTAGACATGAACTGTAGTACTAAAAATTCTCAAAAGTGTGAATTTTTAATTATTTTCAACACTTTTTTAGCCTTGTTTCTAGGCCAAAGAAGAAGTTTATAGCCTTTCCAAAAGAATGATTTTTATCTTTAAAGGTAACAACCATTCCTTTCATGTCCAAAAGACTACACTTACTCTAAACAAATGCAAAACTTGTACAAAGGAATGTAATTTTGGTAGAAAATTGAGAGCAAATGACCTTTGAAAAGGCCAAGAGGGATTTCTTAGGAAAAAGAGGAGTAAGTTGTTTGCAAATGTCAATCAAAGTACAATCTTACTCATGTATGTGTGGAAATTAGAACACACTCATGGAAGTAGGACTTCAATAAAATACATGACATGAGCAAAATACCAACCTTGGGAAATTTGGTGGTTCTTTGATGGGTTGTCAACAAAAGAACTATTTTTCATCAATCAAGAAAGACATGAGAATAATGGACAAGGATCAATCAACAACCCATATGTGTAAAGGAGGGGTGAAGAAGTATATTTGTGCACTAGACCTTGGACATATTGACATGTGCTTGATGATTTTTTAAGTTAGTAGCATGGAGAAGGGTGCATTAGGGTTTTAGGAGCTAGCAAAGTAGAGAGTGAAACCCAAAAGTGAGATTTAACCCAAATTCAAGAGTTGTATATTTTCCATGGCTAACCGACAGAGAAGTAGAGGTTGGGAAAGGGATAGATCTTTGAACTTGAAATCTCCAAAGTTTGATCCTTAGGAGATGTTTGGAAGGAATGCTTTCTTGGAGAGTAAAGGGTTGACATTCTTGCTGTGGAACTTGTCCTACACACCCTTTTAGATAGGATAGGAAATTAGATAGAGCACACTCCAAAACCAAAATGGCATGAGAAGAAACCCATAACTATGAATATAGATAGATTGGAGGAAAGTGCTTGGGAAGGTTATAGGTGTTGAAGATAGATTGAGGTATGATTGGATTTTAGTACCAAGAGGGTAAAGGAGTTGGTATTACATCTATTTAGTGTACCAAAGGACAACAAGAATGGGTGGAATACAAGAAACTATTAAGACCCAACCCAAAGAGAGTCCATACTAGCCATGTTAAAAATATTCAAACCAAGCAAGACAACCTAATTGACGGTCAACCAAGCTATTTTACTCAAGCAAGTATGCAAGCAAGCCAATAGATTAGGCAATGATCTTCCATAACCAAGTCTAGTAGATGTACCGGTCTTTTTTACAAAGAAGGGATATCACATTGTTGTACTTTGCCTTTCTCTCTCTAGGAACACATATGATGCCTAGTTGTGGAGCTTATGGATCAGAGGTTTTACATAGACTTGTCACTACTAATCCAAGTGCATGTGGTACCCAACCAATAGAACCCTCCACTCTTGTTTTTAAGATTCCTTCTATCGTGTAAGGAAGTAGCGGGCAACCTAACCTATCGTCATAACACACACACTTGGTCTGTTAGTCATAACTTCCAACATTACCAAGGAGAAAAACAAAACACACCTAGAAGGTAGGAACCTAAACACAATACCCACACACCAGTCCAAGCCAACGGGGCGTACAAACAGGCATGCAAGCACAAAGAGGATCACAAGAATTTGACATAAACTCTCTTTACTTTTTGTCAAAAAAGAGCTTCATAGCCTTCTTGCTCTATCATCAAGCAACTTTCAATATTTACTCCAAGCCTTCTCCAATCTGTTCTTCAGATTTCAACCAACTTCTAATCCAATTGGGGAAATTCTATGTCTCTTTGAAGGGGAAAAGTCTGCAAAACTCATATGGACATAACCTTTTGTGTGTGACTTGGATTCAAGTGGTCTTGGACTCAATGGAAAGCCTGTGAGATAGGCTTTCCAATGATATGAAATAATCTATAATTTAATCACAAAAGCTCCTCTTAAAAGCTTAAAATTGGCCAATTTTCTAAATCAAAGGTACACTTAAAATTTTACCCTAATTTCAAAATCCTAATTAAGGGTTTGCTCCTAGTTCTTGGTAACTTTTCCCTAGATTTCTGAATCAAAGATACACTTGATCCTCAAAAACACTCCAGAAGTCTAAAATCCTAAATCACAATCACAAAAAATAGGAGAATTGCCAATCATTCATTATTGAAGATAGAATTGCTCTACCGAGCTTATGATAGTGTTTCAATAACACTTATTGCATCAAATCTCACTCTCCATGGACCCAAATCCAACCAAATTTTCTACAATAGCTGATTATTCTGTTGTCTAAACCTCTACAGATTTTGGTGGCCTAATCCAATCCCAATCTCTAGATATGGATCAATTCCTAAGCTAGGCTAACTTGTAAGCTCTACAGACCCATGTATACTTGATCCAGGACCTTGAATTCTCTTTTTGAGGAACTCACATGAAAAATTTGCATAAAGATGCAAAACCTAACTACCAAAAACATTGGAAATTTTCATAAGGTGACTCAGATCACAACTTGGGGAGTGATCAAAACTCCAAACTTGATCATCAACTCTTCTCCAATATCTTACATCCCAAAAGCACCAACTTCAGTCAACTAGATCTGATTTGAGATTGACCCAACACTAGAGTTTCTTGAGCTCAGCACTATAAGCACTTTGTCTACTCTCCAATCCTCTTAACAGATCATGAAAATGTCTCAAGAAGCTCTCCAAATTGCCTACTTTGTGCTCTTGGGTATGAATTCTACCCCCCTTGGTTCAATCAATGATATCACTCCTAGAATTTGATGAAATTGCCTGATTTCTATCTTCAAATTATAGCTTGTCAGCTCTTTTCTCCAACCTGGTCTTCATTTCCAAAACACACTCTTTGAACTCTTTTAAAGGTTGAAAACTCTTGAGTTCTCCACTTGGGACCCAATCTTTTACAAGTTTGTCATTTAGTCTCTTCAGTTTTTGACAAATGGACCCCACAAGTCCACCTTGAATCTCATGAGAAAAATTGAGTTGGTCTCCATCTTTAAGAGCACATAAATAGTAAGATCCCATACTTGCTCATGAGTAAGCACTAGAAGGACATCAAGATCTGGGTTTTCCATCAACATTCCATGAATGCCACTCCAAAATGTATCACCATCCAGTCTCATATGCAATGACGGTGTAGAATCTGAAGTCTAATGAGAAAAAGATTTAGGAGTGGCAAATTAGGAGCATGGGACATCTCTTGCTTGATTGCTCTCTCCAATGCCCGATCTCCACACTTTGCTACAATTGTCACTCTCAACGTCCTTCTCTTGCTTGGGACTCCTCTTCACTAAAACCCCCCTTTGATTCAACTCTCTACCATGTATATACATCAAAACCCTTGAAAAGGATAAGATCATAACCCACATGGCCAATCACATACATGCACATAGATTGCTCATATGACAACTGGTCAACAATGGGATCCATTATACAATCTACTCCACTAATGTAGAGATAAGCCATGCTAATTTACTTTTCCATGGCTACATATATGACAACACGACATCACCATTTGTAGCATCACACCTAGATTGCTTGGACTCTAGAGTAGTAGTGTTGGTAGTTCCTCATAAACTACTTGTTGATGGTCAAATTTTGTGTTCAAAGTACTGACTACATGGTGGGCCCATTTTCACTTGCACCATTTGCATTGTTGGATATCTTGTTAGTGGGACCATTAGGGTTGGAGACCAAGAGGTATACTCTTGAAGTGAATCTTTAGATCACTTCTCTAAAGTTGAGCCTTTGAGTTGTTGGCTATGGTGGACAAAAGGCCGGTGAGCATCACCTAGATGCTCTTAGCTAGAGTGGGTGTGGCTTGATGCTAACAAGTGCCTAATTGTTGGTAGATTATTGAGTGATAAATCAAATATTGATCTGATTGAGTGTGATTTGAGTTGTGTGAACAAATTAATTACATCTAAGAAGTGAGGTCAAGGGGAAATTGGGTGTAGGGACTAAAGGTGTTGGTGGTATCTCCAAGCCTTATTAATCATTGGTAGCTTGATCGTGGTTCAGATTTTCCCTTAGAGTGATCATGTGCAGATCACTCTTGCTTGCTAGCATGAGGATAACTAATTAAAAATAGATTTTGGTCATTGTTTGGCAAAATCTGACCACCCTATTAGATTGTGTGCAAAAGGGTTGACCACTAGATCTTTGGTTCCTAAAATGGTCCCCAAGCCAATTTGGTCCACCCTCACTTGTTGTCCTACTGATTGTTCCATTTTATTTATGTATACACTTGTAGTTTTGGCTAAGAGAGATAGTTTAATCCTTGTGGTACACACATTTTCTATTTTGGACGAGTTTTGAAGAAGAAGTGCCTTGTTGAAACCAAAGTGAAACCAAATGGAGAAGAAATGAGTGGAAACTTGTGTTTTGATCAAGCTCGAGGAAATAGACTTTGTGTTAGAGGAAGAAGGAATTGGATTGGATCAGAACCAAAGAAGCTAACTTTGTGTCAAAGGAGGAAAAAACTTGGATCAGACGCCGAAGGAGTGCAGACCCAAAGGAGGAAGGGAAGTTGCAGGTCAAGATTCTTGCGGGGGCCATATCTCAATGATGACAAGTCCAAACCATGCGTGCTATATTTTTTTAGAAGCATCTTGTTCAAGGCTTTACATCACCACCAAAATCACAAAGTTTGGAGGTTTGTAAAAGAAGTTACAAGTATTTGAAGTTTTTGGAGTAGATGTACTTTTGGGTTGAGGTTCTTTGGGTTGGTGTCTTTGGACTTCGGATTTTGGACTTCAAACTTCGGATTTTGGACTTTGGGTTTACATGACTTAGGGTTTACATGACTTCAGGTCTAAAGAGTACGCCTCAAGACAAATATGATTCAACCCGAGGTAGTCGGACCTCGAAGGGCAGTGAAGGTGACTTCAAGAATCTTGCCAGAGGTGTTAGAGGAAGTTAGAGTAAGGAAAGAAGATATTTAAGATACCCATGACTTCAATTTCAATTCTGATTGAAGATATGATAAAATTAAAAGAGAAATAGCAATAGTGAATAAACCTGAAGTGCAAGATCAGACTATAAGTGTCTTTGATTTAGTTACATGAGTGATTAAGGGAAAGTGGGTTGCAAATTGAAGGTGTAGATAATGTATCCATGCTTTCAATTACAATTCTTGATGATGACATAGTAGAATTAGTAAAGGAATTGATAGGAGTTAGACCCGAAGTAAGAGAGATAGGAGTGAAGGTGTCTTCGGATTTGACATTTGACACTTTAGAGAAGAGTGGGTCGAGAGATGAATGTTTAGAAGAGTTACCCACTAGTGTAACTGGAGATCAGAGGGAAGAAGTGTTAAAATTGGTAGAGGAGTTAGGAGTTATGAAACTCAAGGACAAAGTAGTAGTGAGTGAAGCAACTTCGGGATCGGGTTTGAAAATTGAGGAAGAAGTAGACATCGAATCGGATTAGTAACAGATTTGAGATTTGAAGAGGCAGATATGAAGAAGTGCATTGTCATTTTGGATCTATAGGTTAGAAGAGTTGTTATAGAACGGTATAGTTGTTAGAACTGTTGTTTGCTTCACTATTTAAAGGAGGCATTTGCATGAAAATGTTGTTCAATGTTCATTATTTCTGAGAATAGATAAAGCAAAGTGCTATGAAGCAGTGCTAGTCATTTGAGCTTGATTCTAAGTATCAACTCTGTGTCTGTAATTGTGAGTGTGTAGAGAAATTTGAAGTGCAAGTCAGTGTGTTTGTTGGATGTTGGATTCCACAGCCTTGATCTTCATTATGTGTGTTTGATCTTGAGTGAATTGCAATCAAAGCAATGCCTTGATAGATCTGAGAGGAATTGTAGTGTTGGTAGTATTCTACATTTGTGAGTGCAGCACGAAGTTGATGTGAAGCAATTTCTATTGAGGAATTTGTGCCTTCAGTGGAGGGGTGGAACAAAATTTTGAGGAGAAGTCGTTTGCAGTGTGTGGTGCCCACGTTTTTTGTTTTTCTTTGTTTATTAGTGTTTGAGGGAAGAAGTAAGCACGGAAAGCCAAATTGCAAAAGAAGAATGGACAAAAGTGACTTTGGAGGAAATCCGAAGAAGGCAAGATCAGATCCAATGATGGAAATACTCAGAAGAAGGGTACAACAAAAAAAAGTCTGAAGAGCACCGTCTTTGGGTTGGAAGGCATAGGTAATACAAAGACCGTCTAACAACCTTGGTATGTGGCAAGAAAGTACACTTCAAGAAACAGCGGAGGTAGAAGAAGCATGTCTTGACAGTGACCAGACATCAACACGCAAAAGAGGGGAGGTTGAATTTGAAATTGATTGAAGAATGACTGCACTTTGGGGTAATATAAGATTGCAATTGTGCAGTGACAAGTTGAATATACCAAGTAAATTTTCAATTCCTTTGAGTAGTTGTCTTGCAGTAAAGCGTGTCCGAAAGTTGATTAAGAGTGAAATTTTCCAAAATCTAGAAGGGTTTAGAGTGTCTCGTCCAGGAGAGGGCATTGTCTTTCAATGTCAAAGAATGCGAGAGCAAATCATGGCAAAGAAGGTCACAAATGCTCTAGCGGTGCAAAGTTTCACAATTTGTAGGTTAGATGTGGTAGCCAGAATCAAAGTCTTGAATAGACTTTGTATTACGTTTTTAGCATGAAACTGGAATTTTAGTTTCCTAGGAGTGATGGCAGAGATAGCTGCTAGTAATTGTGAGGAGGGTCCCAAAGTTGAAGGGAAGAGAGGAAATTTGGCTCGATGGACTGAGGCAAATTGGAGGTTAGTATTGGGGAAGGAAGCAAGAGAGCCAACAAGGATCACCTTCTATTGGAAGTGTGATGCTGCAAAAGAGACGGCGGAAATTCAAACTCTTTCTTTGCTCCGAGAACCATGAATAGGTACAAGGTGGAGTCCTATCGAGATCCGATAAGAGAAGTATTGTAGGGGCGATGATGGCCATGTTCAAGCCAGAACAAACAACGTATGTGAACATGTAGCAAGTGGTCTTCTTCCACTAGATGTTTGCAGGGGTCAAGGTGAATTGGGTGAAGTGTTTTCACCACCAAACAAGGCAAATGGTGATCAATTGGCGAACAAGTTCTCCTCCCCATTATTTTGCACCATTTACAACACACTTCTACTTTGGGTTGAACTTGCTCACAATAGAGGAGTGGCATCGCATGGTGTCCCACTTCCATCTTGACTTAAGACGGGAAGCGGACAAAGAAGAGCAACAATATATGATACACCTGCAAGCCAATGACAATCACTTCTTGAAGACATCACAATGGAAGATAGAAGAAGTCACAAGTCCAAAGACAAAGAAGCGCAATAAACCCAAAGAAGAAAAGTTGCCTCTAGCTCAAAGGAAGACTCGAAGACTGGTTGTGCAGAATAAGAAGATGGTAAGAGAAGCATCATCGGAATCAGAGTCTGAGGAAGAAACCGAGTCACAAGAGGAGGAATCCAAAGAAGATGAACTCACCTTAAAAAGTGAGGAGTGTGGAAGTGATAGTGATGGGGAACCTGAGGTTCAGCAATTGGTGGCGGTCAGTGAAGCTTGTCATGCGATGATTGACAGAGTACCCGGAACAACGAGTCATTGCGTAGCCATGGTGGTGAATAAGTAGAGACCAGAGGAAAAGGAGGAGTATCTTGCGGGGCCGAGTTCAATCCCAATCGGTAAAGGAGAAGAAAGTTCAGATGTGGTGTCTTTGAAGATACAAAGATCGCGACTTTGGATGAAGGCACCAATGAAGGAGCCGAAGACTGAAGACAAAGACGGTGACGAAGATAAAGATAACTTTGGTGGGATACTGTATCTGACAAAGGTGGTCACCCCATTGCTGGAGCTACTAAAGGAGCATTGGAATGTAATTCCCCAAGATCATAGGGAGGAGATGAATGAGTTGCAAGTGGTGAAGCATTTGTTGAGTGAAGTGAAGGGGTTGCTGGAGCAACAAGTCCAAAGAAATGATGAAATTGGAGAACTTTGGAGAGAGGAAGTCTTGAAGAAGGCGTCTTTCGAGATGTTACAAGAGAGCTGCAAGTCAAAAGAGAAAGAATTGTAGAGGCAAGCAGGAGAATTGAAGGAGCAGGCAATGTGGCTGAGCAAAATGAAGGAGGAAGTGAGTGATGTGCGCATTGAGAATATTCATTTGAAGGCGACGTCATCAATAATGGAGTAGGAGTTGGACAGCTTGAAGAAGAGTGCAGCGAGGAAGGACCAAGCATGGCAGAGAGAGTTAGCAGTCAGGCATGAAGAAGAAGGACGATTATGAGAGCTGGTCCAAAGTGCTGAGTTACAGAGTACACAATATGCGGAGGAGAAGAAGATGCTCACTGCGGAGTACAAAGATGAGTTGAAGGTAGAGCGCTCTCGAGGATATGAGTCAAAATCAGTAGGAGAAGTTGCAGGGAAGTTGAGAGCAATCTTGAGCACGGAGGCTGAAGGGAGATTGGAAGAAGCACGTCTACATGAGTTGAAGTTGCTTGTGCAGGAAACTTGGAAGAGAAAAGCCAAAGATGTGGATATGAACACGTTGTTGATCCAATTGAGGGAGCGGGTAGACCAGAAGATGTTAGAAGTAGAAGACAATGTTAGTCTCAGATTAGATTTAGTCAATTTGGAGTTAGAGAAAATTAGGAATAGTGTGACAGCGGAGAGGAAGTCCAATGTTGCAGAAGTAGGAATTCAAGTATCATCAGACTTGTTATTTGACACGTTAGAGAAGAGTGGGCCAGGAGATAAAGAAGTAGATGGAGTAACCCTGAGCTCAATTGTAGTTCCTAGTGTAGAAGTAGTAGAATTAGTGCAAGAATTGGTAGAATTAGCTATACCCAAAGAAGGAGAAGTAGTAGGAAGATCATCGGGTTTGGAAGCCAATGATGAGGTAGACATTGGATCGATGTAAGTACCAAATTTGAGATAGGAAGAGGCAGATATGAAGAGATGGATTGTCAGTTTGGATCTACAGGTAGGAAAAGATGTTAGGAAGCGGTGCATTAGTAGAGAATTGCCATTTGCTTCAGTATTGAAGGGGAGCATTCGCAGTACTATGTTGTTCAGTATTCAAATTTATGAAGATAGATAAAGCAAAGTGCTATTTTTAGTGCTTGTTGCTTGAGCTTAATTCAGATTGTCAATTTTGTGTTTGTGTTTGTGAGTGTGTGAAGAATTTCAAAGGGCAAGTCAGTGTGTTTGTGGATGTTGGATTTTATAGCCTTTATCTTCATTTTGTGTGTTTGATCTTGAGTGAAGTGCATCAAAGCAATGCCTTGATAGATTTGGGAAGAATTGTAGTGTTGGTAGTATTCTGCATTGGTGAGTGCAACATGAAGTTGATGTAAAGAAATTTTGATCAAGGAAGTTGTGCCTTTAGTGGAGGGGTGGAACACAATTCTGAGGCAAAATCGTTCTTTGCTATGAAATGCTGTCTTCGGGAGAATCTGAATCATCACAATCAAGAGTTGTTTGGACAAAATTTGCTATGTTGTGATTATGTGTGTGTGCATTCATGACAAGTTTTCAAGATTGTGAGCTTGTTACTCTCTTCTGGGTGTAGTTTCTACTTGAGAGATTAAAGAAGAAATCAAGAAGAACTACAAGTTACTGTTTGAATTCATATTTGACCAATTCTGAATCGTATCTCTATGGGAACAAACTTTACTTACCCAATTACCACAAAAGTGATATTTGCCGGGTTTTCACACAATGAAGGGCTGTTTTAGGGAGAGCCTAAATCATCACAATCAAGATTGTTCAGAAATATTTGATGGAGTTGTGATTAAAGAATGTTAATTTGTGACGAGACCGCAAATCAGTGCTTGTTACTCTCTTCTAGGTGTGGTTTCTACCTGAGAGATTAAAGACACAACCAAGAAGAATTGAAGTTGTTACTTTGACTTCATATTTGGAAATTTCTAACTAGTATCTTTGCGGGAACAAACTTTACTTACCTGATTACCACAAAAGTGATATTTTTTGGATTGTCACAATCCCATTCTTGGTGATCTTGGTAGCATAATAGGATGATACTTGTATTATGTTAAATGCCAAATGGTGATAGAGTTAGTCCAATGTTGATTTATGAGATGGAGGTGTTTTTTTGATAATTCTTGTGATTGGACTTCCTCCATTCTCTACTTCTTATTTGTGCACCATGTTGTGTGAAGAGCACTAACTTTAGAGTGTTATTGCTTTGGTGTGCTCTCAATAGTGAGGCCAGAATGATGATCAATTAGACTACCTTTGTTTTTATCTGTTGAGGCAAGAAGTGATAATCTATAGACCGTGAGAGTGTGTGTTTGTGACAACTTGACAAGTATTAATATTGCGATAATCAGTAAGTAAAGTTTGTTCCCATAGAGATACGAGTAAAAAATGGTCAAATACAAAGTAAATAGTCTCAATGTAGTTCTTCTTGAGTTCTTCTTTAATCTCTCTGGTAGAAACCACACCCAGAGGAGAGTAACAAGTATTGATTATAGTCTCACCAAAAATTAACATACCATAATCACAACTCCATCAGATCTTTCTAAACAAACTTCACTTGTGATGATTCAGATTCTTCCAAAGAATGCTATTTCCCTACATAACAATCTCCACTCAAAATTGTGTTCCACTCCTCCATTGAAGGCACAACTTCCTCAATCAAAATTGCTTTGCATCAACACTGTATTGCACTCACAAATGCAGAATACTACCAACACTATAATTCCTCATGGATCTATCAAGGCATTGATTTGATTTGCTATTCACTCAAGATCAAACAACCAAAATGAAATCAGCAATGTGGAATCCAACATCCAACACTGTAACTTGCACTTCAAATTTTTCCAAACACCCTCAAACACACACAAGATTGATACTTGGAATTAAGTTGAAACAATGAGCACTTAGTTACAACACTTTGCTTTACTCAACTTCAAAAATACAAATATTGAATTGTGAGCCGGCCTATCTCTCACTCAAGATGAACCTTTGATGACTATTATGGTAGTGCACCATGGACTAAGAAGGCAAGGAACCCCAACTCCTTCATACTCCTCCAAGGCTTACACTCCAAGACTCAAGACATTGCTCACTAGAGAACTCAATGAGAGAGAGATAGTTGCAAATGAAACTATGATGAGTACCTCCTCATCCCTTGTTTATATACTTGTGGAATAGTTATGCACCAAAGTTACTATTTACTATAATAACTCAAGTTATTAGGCTAAAAGTCAAGTAAAATCACAAAGTATAAAGGAATATCCATTCACATGAACATATTTCACGAAGCATGTGATCTCATCTTGATCCAACCACTAAGTCAAGGATTCCTTCACATGGGCTATCCTTGGATTGTAGAAGAATCCAAAACAAAAAGGCTTGCGGCCAAGAGTTCTCAACTCTTTCCTCAAAGCCAAACACCTAGGAATAATATCAAGTCAATACACTAGAATCCAAAATAGTGGTGCTCATCTTTTCCACTTCCTCTAAAGTAAGGTCCACATTATCTTAGCTATGACTAACTTTAGCTAATTATGACTAATGTAGAACCATCCTTTATTTCTATACAAATAATATACGCAGTCACTCAAGAGGTTCCAATGGAATATAAGGAGATTGTGGATTTTGTGACAAGAGGTAACTATCCAGAACAGATGCATTCTAAGGAGAGGAAGGCCTTTGTAACAAGATCTAGACCTTATACAAGGGTGGAGGATATTTTTTTTCACCAAGGAGCAGATGGTCTACTTCAAAGCGCAATGGGTAAGGAAGATTCTATCCTACTCATAAAGGAGTTTCATGAAGGTTTAGTGTGTGGAAGACACTTTGTAGGAAAGGTGACTGCTTTCAAGATTCTAGACATAAGTTACCATTGGAGATGGATTTTCAAGGATTGTCTTGATTATTGCAAAACTTTTCATGTTTGTCAAGCTTTTGCTAGAAAGTCTACATCCTCTCTACCACTTAGATCAATTCCATTACTAGGACCTTTTGAGAAGAGGGGACTTGATTTTGTAGGTCCTCTCTATAGAACCCCAAAGAAAAATTGGTACATTGTGGTAGTTATTGATTACCTTACCAAGTGGGTTGAGGCTAGACCATTGAGGGACAAGAATGAAGAAGAGGTGGGTAGATTTCTTTATGAATGCATTATAACTAGGTTTGGATGCCCTTTGGAGTTGGTTTTTGATAGAGGAGGAGAGTTTGCAAGAAGCATCAGTACATCCATGCTATAATATTTCTCTGTCACACATAGAGTAACTACATCCTAAAAGCCAAATTCCAATGGCTTGGCAGAGAGAACCAATCAGACCTTGTGCATGATGTTGGCCAAAGATGCAGAAATGGAGGAGGCTAAACATCATTGAGACAAGAGGATTCATGCAGTTTTATGCAAGTATAGTACAACCATAAAGACTTCCACCAGATATTCTCCATTTCAATTGGTATATGGTATTGAGTCTACCTTACCTATTCACTTTGATTTTCTTACCTTCCAAAGCATTCATAGGAGATTCAAGAAAGCACAATGAGGTGACATAGAGAAGTCAAGGAAGGATCAACTCATGGAGTTGGAAGAGGAAGAGCAATTGCTATGTTTTGAGTGGAGCAAGCCAAAGGAAACAAAAGGAGAGCTATGACAAGAAGCAAGGCAAGAAGAAGGTGGAGCCTTTCAAAGAAGGTGATTGGGAAATGTTTTTTGATTTCATTTGATTCAAGAGAGTACAAAAGAATCTTTTGCCTAAGTACTTTGGACCTTTCATAATGGAAAAGGTGTAGGGCGATTAAACCTATGATCTCAAGGAGTTTGGGGGAAGACACTTTGATAGGATTAACCATGATAATTCGAAGATGTATCATAGAAGGTAGAGAGACCTTCACTTTGAGGACAAAGTGAAAACTTAGTCCGGGGGTAAATGTAACACCCATTTGTGCATGTGTGTGGTATTGTGATATTTAGCTTGGTATTACAAGTACTTGGGAGATATTATTTGTATAGAAATAAAGGATGGTTTTACATTAGTCATAATTAGCTAAAGTTAGTCATAGCTAAGATAATGGGGACCTTACTTTAGAGGAAGTGGAAAAGATGAGCACCACTATTTTGGATTCTAGTGTATTGACTTGATATTATTCATAGGTGTTTGGCTTTGAGGTTCTACATTAGTAATAATATAAATTAATGGAATAATAGTTGACTTGAGTCTTGGAGTGTTAGCCTTGGAGGAGTATGAAGGAGTTGGGGCTCCTTGCCTTCTTAGTCCATGGTGCACTACCATAATAGTGTGATACTCCGAGGACAAGAGAAGAGAGAAAACACAGCTTGCACACTCAAACATTCGATGCCCCAAGGGAGCACCTTCTCTTTATTATATAGACAAAGAGGATCTCCTCCAAGGAAGCTCCACCATAGGATTAGGGACACAAATAGGTGACATATCAGCAAGCTCCACCCTTGGATTACTTACTTGGATGGGTGACCTGTCTGGTCTAGGTCCTATCTGGTTGGTCAAACAAGCTTTGACCGGAGGGAATCTTTTAGGGAATCTTCCTGTAGGAATCTCAGAATCACGTAAGGTACCATTGGAAAGCTCTTGACAAGACAAAGCAGGGGGAGGGAAGGCCAGCCTTACCTTCATTTGGGGGGGGGGATGAAACACAAAAATGTGTTCATTTTTGAGGCCTAATTTTGTGCATATTTTTGAGGCCTAATTCATCCATTTAGGCCTCCGAAATTGCCTTCAAAGATTTCAGGCATATTTCGGTTCCTACTCTATAAATAGAAGTCCCCTTTTGGTGATACCTCTTTCTGATCTGTTTAGTCCATCATGTGTAACATCCTTCCAGATGTTACCAAACCAATTCTCACCTTTAAATCATATGTCTAGCTATTGGTTCTAAGGTTCTTAAGTCTATTTCGGTTTCTGCCCTATTAGTAGAAGTACTCTTTTGGTGATACTTCTATCTGATCTATTTTGACCATCATGTATAACATCATTCTCGGTGTTACCAAACCAAATTTCACATCTAGATCATATGGCTAACCCTTGGTATTACAAATAGCCATCAAAGGTTCATCTTGAGTGAGAGACAAGCCGGCTCACAGGTCTTGCATGTGACTCCACCTTTATCTTGTGCTCCTCCAAGGTAATTTCCTTGAGATCCTTGTAATTGAAAGCAAACACATGGATGAACTTGTATAAAATCTTCTCAAATCTCACATTCTCCTCCTTGGTAACATTTGGACCATACTCGAGGGTAGATAACCTACTCTTTTTCTCCTCTAGTATCGATGGTGATTTATCTGGGTCCTTCAAAACCTTTAGCTTAGATGCAAAATCCATAGCACACAAGGAATACATATCTGAATCAAATTCAAATTCATCCTCCTCCGTGGAAATCTCCTCTTCCATGCTTGTGTCCATACTTGAAGCTCCTTCTTCAAAATCTGATTCCCAATAATCAGAAGATGGTGTATCTAAATGTGAAATGTTGGAGGTATTAGTCACAAGAATTGTGACTCTATGTTTTGATGGTCCAATCCTCAAATACCCTTTGTGCCATCAATTAGTTGTGCATGCTGCTCTCAACCATGGCCTCCCAAGAAGTAAGTCATAGCTTGAATCCTTCAAGACTTGGAAAGTCATGAGATTTTGAACTCCCATAATTGAAACTACCACATTATCCATTACCCCTACTTGTCAAACTTGTTGCTTATTTGCCATGCTCACCACAAATGTTGAAGGTCTTGAGGGTATCATACCCAGCTTCTTCATCAACCTTTTTGAAATGGTATTCATTGCTAATCCTCCATCAACCAGTGCATCCTTGATGTTGTGACGATTCATTCTCACATCAATCTTGGAGGCGTATTCACAAGCCCTTCCATGGTGCTGGTTTGACATCCACCACCCCCCTTGATATTGGAGCTTTTGCCTTTGTCTTCCTCTTGCTCCTTGTAGAAGTCAAACCACCTCTTAGTTCCTTTCTCAAAGTAGGATTCAAAGCAATCAATTAGCTTTGTGATTACCAACATCCTCCCAAGACATTGTAGTTCCATTGGTGCTTTGAGATCAAGAAGTCTTCCATCCCCAACTTCTTCCTTGGAGTCTTTGTTGTTGATGGTATTGAAGTGCTTGTGTGAGTGCTCCTAGTAGGCATAGAAGTATCTTGGCTAGGAGTAAATCCTTGAGAAGAGTGCACTTCCTCTTTAAAACTAGCTCTCTTCTTCTCTTGTGCCAAAAGATCCAAATTAAGGCCCTTGGACTTTGAGCACTCTCCCTTCTCATACTTGCTCTCAACCACATCTATGGATGCTATCTCCTTACCTTTTTTTGGATTATGAGGCACTAAGGTTTCAATTCTTCCCTCTTTCCCTCTATTGGCTCCTTCATAACCCCTTCCTCCATGGTAAGTGGAATTGGGCAATTCCTTTGAATGTGAACTCTTCCTCCACAACCAAAACAATTTCTCTCATTGAAATTGTTGGTTGGTTGGTCTCCTCTATATGGATAACTTTCATAACTCCTAGATCCACTTTCAGCATTTTGATCCACCTCTCTCTTCTCCCATAGTTGCAACTCATTGATCTTGAGATTTGCAAGTTCATTTGCAATGGTTTGAAGTAGATCCTTTGGTGGAGGTGCAAGAATCTGAGCAACTACTACTTGTGGTGCAACCTTTGCCACCAAAGTATCAGAAGTTCCACCATACTTGTAGCCTTGAGGAGGATGCATAACCTCCTTCACCACTAAATCACTCTCATCTCTTTCCAAACTCTCCTCCATACAAATTGTGATCTTGATAGCTTCAACCTTGGAAGAAGGTTTCTCATATCTCACCTTGCTTATGATTTGTGGTCTCAACCCTCCTACAAAATTCTTGGTAAGCATAGCTCCTATACCAATCATAGTAGTCTCCATATCCTCCCCACCCTTCCTCAACACTATGCAAAATCTAGACTCTAACTTTTCCACTCTTTCCACATAGACTCTCACGTTCTCTCCATCTCCTTGCTTGAGAAAGGTAACCTCACTCATCAATCTCTCATAACTCGCATATGGAAGAAAGTTCTCAATGAGGGCTAAAGCCAAACTCTCCCAAGACTCTTCTTCCCCATCTCTCTTTGTCATGCGTATACACATCGCTACACAACATACATTGTTGTCAACATCATACACTATAGAAGCACAACTCACACATAAGTCATACATAGACTCTAAAGTGCCTCAATAATCAGATTGTTTACCACTCTCAACTCAACTCAACTTAGATCAGTACTTGATTTGTCACTCTATAAACTGCTAACAACTAGGCACTAATTATAGTCAAGCCACACCCACTCCAACATAGAGAATCCAGGTGACGCTTGCCGGCCTTTATCCACCATAGCCAGGAACTCAAAGGCTCAACATCAAAGAACTGAGCTCTTTGGAGCTGCACTTTGAGAGTATACCTTGGACTTGAGCTAGATCTGAACCCTAATGGTCTTGCTGATGGCACACTCAATGGTGCAAACGGTGCAAAGTGACGGTGGGCTCCACCGTGAAGTCAGTTGCCAAAACATGAAATCTAACCATCAAAAAGTAGTCTCTAAGAAACTGCTAAAATAACTCTAACTACTATCACTACAACTCCAATGTCCGAGCAATCTAGATGCAACACTACAAATGGCGTGATAGTTGTCATGCGTATATACATTGCTATACAACATACATTGCTGTCAACATCATACACTATAGAAGCACAACTCACACATAAGTGATACATAGACTCTAAGTGCCACAATTGCTCCCCTAGTTGGCGGTTAGGTCCCTCTAACTCCAGATAGCCATCTACTCCAAGTATATGGTATACCCTATGATGGGCAAAGATCAGGAGGCCAAGTGCTATGGAGCCCCATCATTAGTTGTCTATCTGCAATCTATACCATATAAAGAATGAACTAGCTATAGGTCAAATACATCTAGGACATAACCACTATCTTTGAGGAACCAGCGTGAGTAGAGGAGTCATACATGCCATATGCCATCCTCTCAAACAACTATCACACACTAACATAGTAGTAGTTCCACCAGAAGAGCCATATAACATACACCTCAAGCCTGCACGTACAAGTGCCAAGCTTGGGTCCATATTACCATCAATGTTTGGGAGGTGGCATGGCGCACAATTGCATACATGGTCCTTCCAAACAACACCATCACGTCCTTCCAACACAAGGACTCTAGATGGCAAAACCTCACACACTCTCAAGAGAGTGCGGCCTGTTAAAAAATCAAGTGTCATTGGTATTGTCTGTGGTAGATATACATAGTTGCATGGATGAAATTGATGGATCAAGGGTCTATAACCTCCTCCTTGAATGGTAGCATAGCGTAAAGCATCTCTATGCTGAGCAATCACCAAGTTCTCAAAGGCCATCGGCATCACTCTCCAAAAGATCTTTGCCCGCTGAGAACATGCACTCATCCATACATCGGGGTCATCCTAGTCCAAAACTATAGTAGCATCTTGACGAATGGTTGTAGGTAAATCTAGATCTTGTCCATAGAGTAGAAAGTATGGAGAGAAGGATGCTAAGGAGGCTTGCGAGCTGAACCAATAGCCCATGGGCAACCAAGGTAACTAGAGATCCCAATCTCCCAAGTGGCCTCTCTGCAAACCATACTTTTGCAATCCTCTCTTCATCGTCTGAACCACTCTCTCTGCTAAGCCATCTTCCTCAAGGTGATCTCAGGATGTAGTATGATGATCAATCAAAGCCTTATCACACAAGACCTGAAACTCCCCCAACAACTATGTATCCTGATCAGTCAAAAACTTTGCTAATGCACCAAAATGACTAAGAGCTCGATCCAAGAACAAGTAAGCTATCCCTGTACTAGACTTGTCAGGAAGTGTCACCAACTCAATCCACTTGGAGAAGTGCTTCACCATCACCAAAACGTACTGATGATGTCTCATAGTCAGTAGTAGAGGTGTAGCAAAGTCCAAACTCTAACGGTAACCCAATCCCATGATAGGTAATGGGTGTAACTATGGCGTAGGAGCATTGAGTGATGCTCTAACTTGGTCGCAAACCACACATTTGACAACAAACTACTGTACCTTGGTTTGCATATCGTGCCACCAATAATGACTCTGGAGTAAGCTATATGTATGCTTTACTCCAAAATGTCCTAGCTGCTCATGAGCATGATGGACCAATTGTGGTCTCTAAGATGGAAGTGGTACTACTTGCACTCTACCATCCTCCCATATATGCAAAGGTGTCTGCCCTCCAATCTGAACAATCTAGCTTGCTAAAGAACACAATCTCTCTCCTTGGCCCCGATTGTGCCACCTACAACACCAATGCAAAGATAGTCCATCACTAAGACATCATCATGAATGTCTCACTAAGCTGTACCAATATCTTCACTCTCTAGATTAGTGACCTCAATAACTCCTCTTGTATGCACTGAGAGAGATACCACCAAAGCCTTAGAAAATATACATAGAAAGGAAGATGCATGCCAACTTGGCACCATCTCCTCATCTGTCTCACCATGCCAACGTGCTCCGACTTGATCCTGTTGGCTGGGACATGGGTTTCTACTCAATTCATCTACATCACGGTTCACCACTCCAGCTCTGTGAACAACCTTGAAATCATACTCTTGTCAAATCAGAGCCCATCATGCAAGCTTCCCTAAAAGCTTGTTGGACTCCATCAACCACTTCAGTGGCTGATGATCAGTGATGAGAGTGAAGGGGTTACCAAATAGGTAACATCAAAAATGTGCTACTGCCCAAATTGCTACCAAGCACTCTCCCTCATATGAACTATACTTTGCCTCCAATGAATTGTTGGAGCAACTAGCATAAGCCACCAAAAACTCTTTCCCCTCATCATCATGCTGGGTGAGCACCGCTCCAAGCCCCAACATACTCCAATCAGTAAGAACCTGAAATGGTCATCCTTTGATCGGTCTCCTCAAAATAGGAGTAGATGTCAACCTCTCCTTGAGCTCTACAAAAGCTCTCTCTTGCTCATCTCCCCAACACCACTCATATGTAAGCTTGGTCAGCTTCGTCAAGGCCTTAGCAATGACACTAAATCCTCTAACATAGTGGCAATAGAAGTTTGCCAACCCAAGGAATGCTCACACTCTGCTCACATCCATAGGCCAAGGAATATGTGCAATAACCTCCACCTTGGTCTGCTGAACACCAAGTCCTCCGGGGTAAATAGTGTGACCCAAATACTCAACCTGCTTGTGGAAGAACCTACACTTCCCAGGATGTAATTTGAGTCCATGAGATCTCAACCTCTCAAACACCTCCAACAATTGTCTATCATGCTCCTCCACAATAGTGCTATAGACCAAAATGTCATCAATATAGCATCAAGCAAAATCCAATTCAGCTAGGATCCTATCTATGACCCTCTAGAACTCAGCAAGAGCATTCTTGAACCCAAATGGTAAGAACTTCCATTGATATTACACATCCTTGCCGTGAGGATCAATAGCTCAAAATGTTGTGTTTGATTTATCCTCTTCCTTGATTGGCAATTGATGATATCTCGCTTGAAGATCCAAAGTACTAAAGACCTTTGTATGCCCAATCACATCAAAAATCCCCTTTGGTGTAGGCATGGCATACCGATCAACCCTGGTCTATCGGTTGATAGGACATTAATCTCCACACATCCGCCTATCTGTGTAGTTGCCATGCATATCCGTCTTGGCTGACATCATTGTTGCTGATGCATACTCTCCATGTGAAATCTCTACCAAACGAGCCTCAAAAAGGTCACTACTCTGGCTCTAAATCAATGTCCTCTCCATCTCACTATATCAATAAGGACGTCAAAAAACTAGTGTATTGCTAGTCAGCTCAATCCGTATACCAGGTCCTTTTAGAGCACCCAAATCCTTCATACTAAAGGCAAAACAACTTGTGTGGCTCCTCAAGAACCTCCAAACCCTCCGTCTTTCCTCTCTAGTAAGCTTGGGTCCAAGATCTAGCTCCCACGTATCCTCTGTAACTATAGTAGGAGTGGAAGACGTACTGACTAGCTGCTATACTAGGCCCTTGGGAGCAATAGTGTCATGCCTCCAACCACTAGAGGTCCCAACCTCTATGTGAAAAACTCCATCCACTCTGGTTGCAAGCTCCACATGTCCTCTAGCTGCATCCCAAGTGGACCAAGGGTGTAATCCAAGTAGCCCATGCTCACCTGGATGGACTCCAAGTAGACCACTCTCCCTAGTAGCTATTGGTTGTGTGCCAAAGAATACCATGGTCCATCTCCCCTTACATGTGCTTGAATCATCTTGATAGGCATAAGGCTCACAAATGTTCAAGTGGTGATGCCTATCAAGCGCATTGTACGATGCTCTACCAAGCCAAGGCTCACAATCTAGGTCAAATAGTTCAGGTCCATAGCCTGATCTAATACCTGATGCTTGGATGCCTCTGACATTGCCGGAACAGCGGTAATACCGATACAAAAACCCATTGCCCGCTCTCTCTCATCAATGTTGGGCTCCACCAACTACTGTAACGATGAGTCCCAGACAAGTCTAAGTCCTCCTTCTCAAAAAGCATGAGAGCTTGGGAAACTCATGAGTGTAAGAAATGCAGCTCTAGGCTATCCAACTAGGTTCACCGCTACCATAGGTGACCTATCAGCCACTACCACTATTTGAGATTGACGCCCAACATCCAAGATATCATCAACAAGGATGTAGTAAAGTTGTTGAATCCCATCATAAGCGTGCTATAGAACCTCTCTGGGTAAGAGGTTTGTCTTGTAACACCTAATTGTGCATGTGTGTGGTATTGTGATATTTAGCTTGGTATTACAAGTACTTAAGAGATATTATTTATATAGAGATAAAGGATGGTTCTATATTAGTCATGGTTAGCTAAAGTTAGTCATAGCTAAGATAGAGTGGACCTTACTTTAGAGGAAGTAGAAAAGATGAGTACCACTATTTTGGATTTTAGTGTGTTGACTTGGTATTATTCCTAGGTGTTTGGCTTTGAGGAAAGAGTTGAGAACTCTTGGGCCCGCAAGCCTTTTTGTTTGGATTCTTCTTTAGTCCAAGGATAGCCCATGTGAAGGAATCCTTGACTTAGTGGTTGGGTCAAGATAAGACCACATGCTTAGGGGACTATGCCCATGTGAATGGATATTCCTTTCTACTTTTTGACTTTACTTGACTTTTAGTGTAGTAACTTGAGTTACTAGGGTAATTAGTAACTTTGGTACATAACTATTTCACAAGTATATAAACAAGGGGTGAGGAGGTACTCATCATCCTTTCATTTGCAACTATATCTCTCTCATTGAGTTCTCTAGTGAGCAATGTCTTGAGTCTTGGAGTGTTAGCCTTGGAGGAGTATGATGGAGTTTGGGTTCCTTGCCTTCTTAGTCCATGGTGCGCTACCATAATAGCCATCAAAGGTTCATCTTGAGTGAGAGATAGGCCGGCTCACATTTTTGGTTCCGTTGCCAGGACCTCTCTAGAAGGCAAGATAATATTCCGTGTTCAATTCTACATTAGGCAGAAGGAGGCTATGAGAGCTCACTTGGAGAGAACATTAGGAGAGGAGAGGGCTGAACTTATGTTAGAGAACCAAGATCCATTTGTATACCCTGTAGTTCATTATAATGTCTTTGAGGTGATATTGTACATCTTATACACATGAGAGGAATTGGAGAGATTGTGTGAGGTGGATTGCAAATTTTGGGGATTAAGGTGATTTTGGGCAAAATCTCAAGTTTGAGATCTGGACTTGAAATTTCTACACATGATAGCTTGGGTTACCTTTCAGTTAGCACACTTGAAATTATTGAGAGAGCTACTATGCTCACTGGGCTAGAAATTTTGAAAGTTGATAGGGTAAAGTGCTCCTGCAATTGCATGCTCTCTGGAAAATTGCACAGAGTCTGCCATTTCTTCAATTTTCAATGAATTGTCCTGAAAATTTCCAAGAAAATTTAGTGCATTTAATCCTACCTACTGCTACAATATTTAGAGAGAGATAGTTCTTGCGCAGTGAGTTATGAGTTTTTGAAGTGAGGGGGGTGGTTTTCAGACCATATCTGAAATATGTGTGCTGAATAGAAAGGTGTCTAGGCAAAATCACTCAATGAAAAGATCTGAAATTTTGCAGGGAGGAACTTCCTAGAGTTGTGATCAAGTGTGAAAAATTTCAGAGGAATGTAACATAGTGGTTGGGAGATTTGAGTGACATGGTGAGGAAGGGTCAATTCTGCAGAGTGGAGATCTCATGCATGAGGAGTTTGAGATCAACAAAAAGCATGTTTGAGTGTTTAGATTCATCTTGGGAACATGGAGGGTCATCAAGAGTGGAAATTGAGATTATGCAAGGTTCCATAAGGGTTTCAGGTGATTGTAGGGGTGGATTTGAGGAAAAGAGAGTTTACAATAGAATTTGAAGAGAGTGTTGAGAGGATCCAAAAACCTACACCACTTGGAGGAAAGAGTGAGTCTAAGTGCTTTCTGTGTGGAGAGAAGAGACATACGGCAAGTTCATGTCCATTGACCTTTGAGAGCAAGAGATTGAGGGAAAGGAGAGGCTTACTTGACTTGGGTTTTCATGTTGGACCTTCTTCACCAAGATTGGGAGGGAGAAGATCTAAGACCGAGGAGTTGTGTGAGGTTTGTGGAGTTGAAGGACTTCCAAAAAGACATGAGTGTAGTGGAGTAAAATCACTTTTGGAGACTTTGGTGAAGGATCTTGGAGAGATTCTTAGTACAGCTACAGAAATACTACCACCTTCATCAGCTAGTTCTCAAGATTAGTGATGGAGATAATCTTTCAACTTATGGATAAACTATCAATGAAAGTTAGATTAATATGCACTCTAGGATTTGATGTTGCTATAGGAATCTTGGAGCAACCTGAACCTTTTGTGTTCCCTAGGGTAGATTACTCTCAAATTGTGTTAGTCATGTATATACTCTATTAGTTATAGAGTGAGAGAAAAGAAAAGAGAAAAAGAAAAATTGAGAGAAAAGAAAGATAGTGAGAGGTTAAGATGGGGAAACTTCTGGTTTTCTTTGGCAAGGATGGAGAAGATGTGGAGGCCTTTGTGAGAGACTTCAAGAGAGCTTGCATAGGAAACAATGAGAGGAGGAAGAATGAGTGGGACTCATTATTACCAGATTTCTTTGAGGATGCAGCACTTACATGGTATGGGTCGGAATACCAAAAGAGAGAGAGGAGAGATGGGGAAGAGGAGTCTTGGGAGACTTTGACTTCAACATTCATTGAGAACTTTCTTCCTGATGAGAGTTATTAGAGATTGATGAGTGAGGTTACATTTCTTAGGCAAGGAGATGGAGAGAAAGTGAGAGTCTATGTGGAAATAGTGGAAAAGTTAGAGTTCAGATTTTGCATAGTGTTGAGGAAGGGTGGGGATGATGTGGAGACTACAATGATTGGCATAGGGGCCATGCTCACCAATAATTTTGTAGGAGAGTTGAGACCACAAATTAGAAGCAAGGTGAGATATGAGAAACCTTCTTCCAAGGTTGAAGCTATTAAGATAGTAATTCGTATGGAGGAGAGTTTGGAAGGGGATGAGAGTGATTTGGTGGTGAAGGAGGTTGTGCATCCTCCTCAAGGCTACAAGTATGGTGGAACTTCTGATACTTTGGTGACAAGGGTTGCACCACAAGTAGTAGTTGCTCCAATTCTTGCACCTCCACCAAAGGATACACTTCAAACCATCATTGAACAACTTGCGGATCTCAAGATCAATGTGATGCAACTATGGGAGAAGAGAGAGGTGGATCAGAATGTAGGGAGAGGGCCTAGGAGTTATGGAAAAAATCCATATAGAGGAGTTCAACCAGCCAACAACTTCAATGATAGAAATTGTTTTGGTTGTGGAGGAAGAGGCCATATCCAAAGGAATTGCCCAAATTCCACTTACCATGGAGGAAGGGGTTATGAGGGAGCCAATAGAGGGAAAGAGGGTGGTAGTGAAACCCAAGTGGCTCCTAATCCAAACAAAGGTAAGGAGATAGCATCCATAGATGTGGTGGAGAGCAAGTATGAGAAGGGAGAGTGCTCAAACTCCAAGAATCTTAATTTGGAGCTTTTGGCACAAGAAAAGAAGAGAGCTCATTTTGTAGAGAATGTTCACTCTTCTCAAGGATTTAATCCAAGCAAGGGTTTACTCCAAACAACTAATACTAGGAGCACTTGCAGCTCAACACCATCAAAAACAAAGACTCCAAGAAAGAAGTTGGGGATGGAGGATTTCTTGATTTCAAAGCAACAATGGAACGACAATGTGTTGGAGGATGTTGGTAGTCACAAGCCTAACATCACAGTGGGCCAATTGAGTGCTTTGAACCCTACCTTGAGAAAGGAGCTTAGAGGTGGTTTGAGTTCTACAAGGAGCAAGAGGAAGAAAAAGGCAAAAGTTCCAGTATCAATGGCGGTGGTGGATGCCAAGCCAGCACCATGGGAGGCTTGTAAATATGCCTCCAAGATTGATGTGAGAGTGAATGGTCATAACATCAAGGATGCATTGGTTGATGGAGGATCAACAATAAATGCCATGTCAAAAAGGTTGATGAAGAAGTTGAGTATGATACCCTCAAGACCTTCAACATTTGTGGTGAGCATGGCAAACAAGCAACAAGTTCAACCAGTAGGGGTGATGGATAAAGTGGTAGTTTCAGTTATGGGAGTTCAAAATCTCATGACTTTCCAAGTCTTGAAGGATTCAAGCTATGACTTACTTCTTGGGAGGCCATGGTTGAGAGCAGCACGCACAACTGATCGATGGCACAAAGGGTACTTGAGGATTGAGAAAAAGGCGACCACGTAGGAAAAATGAAGGATGGGAAGACCCATCAAGCCGTACAAGGGAGAGACTAAAAAGGTAACATGGGGCTAAGTCCCAATAGAGTTTGTATGAGAAATCTGCCCTACCGCACCTAAGATATTTGAGCTATGCAAGTCGTATGGTCTACACACAACTGGAGAATCCGAAGAAACATCACTTAATGTGATTGCTCTCCTATGGATTGCACCAGCCACTGCCATCTGTAGAGCAATAGACACACGCTGTCTAAAGTAAGCTACAAAGTATGAGAGTGAGAGTGGTACCCCATGACGCCTAACATGATAAGCTCTCGCGCACTCCTTGACAATTTTGTCAAATACCATGTCCATCGCTCCATATAACTCCAAGGCTAGAGGAACAAAGAGGTGACCTTGCTACATGCCCCTATACTTGGAGACTTGCAACCTGCTGCTGCACTCGCCGCCCATCCAGGGGGATGGGTAATCACTCTGAAACTGTATCCCGCGTAGGGTCTGTGACCACAACATCCGCTATTGTCACCTGATCATCTTGGACCAAGTATAAGTCTGCCCTAACAAGTGCAACGTATACGAATGCTCCTTCCAAGCTAAGTATCCACTCTCTCGTGCCATAGCAAACACTATGTCTCTAATGGCATCATGTGTAGCTATCCTCTGTCCTCCAAAAGGACACCGTGTCATGTGGACCGCCGCTGCATCTAGTGTAGAACCACACTCACAAGTGAGTAGTGAAGATGCAGATGGGTGGACCAAACCTAGGCAAAACCTCATCGCTGTAGAGAAAGTAGCCGGTGCGAGTCAGAAAGCCCTAATGCATGGTTGAGCTAGGATCCACGAGCATGCACCTTTGTTGGAGCAAGAGCGTAGATGTGCTCTAGTAGCCTGAGGAATGGACGAGTCAACTAAGAGAGAATGTAGCGTATGCTCACACTGTCGCTCCATCAAGGAAGATTGTAGACCTCTAGTCCAATATGATGATAGTGAGCAAACAATGGAAAACCCTCTTGTGCTTGTGGGGATAGACTATCCCTCGTCTGCCGCAATAACACATGGAGAGAAAAGGATCCTCCCTCCACCTCTGTCACATAAGTCTCCAAAACTGGCCTATTAGCAACCACAAAACGAGAGGCAAGTAGGGGTGCCGAGAGAGCCAAACTACCCAAAAACGCTATAGGTGCCATCTCCTCCACAGAAAGCAAGCCAACCCTACCACATGAGATTGGTAGAGCCGTCTGTCTACGTGCCAAATCCCCTATCACACACTCAAAAGTCCCTGGTCCAATAATATCACCAAAGACTCCCATAATCCTCCTATCAAATGCTCTCAGACGTGATAGGAAGGACGGTGAGGAGGGAACTGTACGGATGAGGTAGGATGGTCGACGAGCAATACTGGAAGAGAGTATACCAAATGCCACCTGCGGATCTCCTAGTAATGGAAGGCCATCCACATGGAGAACATCCTCTGCAAGGGCAGCGTCCAAGAAGCATGTGACAAAATCCTCCGATCCTACTGGCACTCCAAGAACACAAAGTCCATCTATGGATGTGATATACCTCTCTGGAAGCTCAAGGTGAGGAGGGATACCTAAAGGGGATCATGCCCTATACTTTGACACCTTGACTCTCAAGCCTACTAGATGTAGCTTGGTAGTCAAGTAGTCAAAGGCCTGCCTAATCTGATCTACAGGGCCTACAATGTGTGTATCATCTGCCAAGGAGGGAAATACACAACTTGGCATGGCCAAAGTAGTAGATAAGAGAGCTCTAAAATGAGCCATGGCAAATAAGGGCCCCCCCAAAGGATCTCCCTGTCGTGTACCAACAGCTGACTCCAAGACGGTGACTCCCTCCTGTGAACCACCATGCTGGTAGTAAAGGGAAGCAGGAGAGCCATAAAAAGACCGCACAAAAGGAATGAGACTCGCCAAGGATCCACCAACCTCCCTAAGCTTTCTAAAGATAGATGCACGTGAGATGCTATTAAAAGCGTTCTCAACATCCACCTGTAGGACGACCCACTCCGGATGGATATCTAGGAGTGCTCTAATGCCTAGAGATATAGCCTCACATCCTCCAGGTGTAGCTACTCCAAACTGATGTGGACTAAGGTGCTATCGAAAGTGAGAACGATGCTGAAGGACAATGGTACGATTGACCAAACGCAAAAAGATCTTTCCAATAGCAATTGGTCTAATGCCTCCCGTGTCCTTCTCAATCGTGAGAAGTTGACTAGCACCTAAGACCCGACTAACAAACCTAGGAATGTCTCCTCTCACTACTGCTGCAGCCACCTAAAACAACTCGGTAAAACCACTAGAAGGATCATCTGCCTGGAAGCAATCTCTAAGGTGATCATAAACCATCCTTGACAAGCCTCCTGAGGAAAGGCAAGGGGCAGTGCACAAAGCCTGTGCAAATAGCAACCTATCAAGACATAAAGGCTGCTTAGGCTGATAATCTAAGACCTCTAGTGGTAGTCCCTCTACTGCTATAGGATGCAATGAGCGTAAGGAAGAGATGGTCTCATCAGTAGGACTCGCTATAGACAAAGGGTGTAGTGCTTGTGCTGCTCTACTAAACTCTCCCGCTTGACCCAATGTCCTACATTGTCGTAATCAAGTGGAATCTATGGTATCCTGTGGTGATGCCTGTCTCCTAAATCGTGTAGCCCTAATAGACTCCTCTTGAAGCGCTGCCCAATCCCCCGCTCGGAATCGACGAAATCTAGCCGCCACCTCTCTATGCCCCGCGTATCCCCCTCTAGCATAACAAAGACACCATCAAAGGAGTAGGAGGAATAGGAACCATACTAACTCGTCCTGTAACACCCATTTGTGCATGTGTGTGGTATTGTGATATTTAGCTTGGTATTACAAGTACTTAAGAGATATTATTTATATAGAGATAAAGGATGGTTCTATATTAGTCATGGTTAGCTAAAGTTAGTCATAGCTAAGATAGATGGGACCTTACTTTAGAGGAAGTAGAAAAGATGAGCACCACTATTTTGGATTTTAGTGTGTTGACTTGGTATTATTCCTAGGTGTTTGGCTTTGGGGAAAGAGTTGAGAACTCTTGGGCCCGCAAGCCTTTTTGTTTTGGATTCTTCTTTAGTCCAAGGATAGCCCATGTGAAGGAATCCTTGCTTTAGTGGTTGGGTCAAGATAAGGGGAATATGCCCATGTGAATGGATATTCCTTTCTACTTTTTGACTTTACTTGACTTTTAGTCTAGTAACTTGAGTTACTAGGGTAATTAGTAACTTTGGTACGTAACTATTTCACAAGTATATAAACAAGGAGTGAGGAGGTACTCATCATCCTTTCATTTGCAACTATCTCTCTCTCATTGAGTTCTCTAGTGAGCAATGTCTTGAGTCTTGGAGTGTTAGCCTTGGAGGAGTATGATGGAGTTGGGGTTCCTTGCCTTCTTAGTCCATGGTGCGCTACCATAATAGCCATCAGAGGTTCATCCTGAGTGAGAGACAGGCCGGCTCACATTTTTGGTTCCGTTGCCGGGACCTCTCTAGAAGGCAAGATAATGTTCCGCGTCCAATTCTACATTAGGCAGAAGGAGGCTATGAGAGCTCACTTGGAGAGAACATTAGGAGAGGAGAGGGCTGAACTTATGTTAGAGAACCAAGATCCATTTGTATACCCTGTAGTTCATTATGATGTCTTTGAGGTGATTTTGTACATCTTGTACACATGAGAGGAATTGGAGAGATTGTGTGAGGTGGATTGCAGATTTTGGGGATTAAGGTGATTTTGGGCAAAATCTCAAGTTTGAGATCTGGACTTGAGATGTCTACACATGATAGCTTGGGTTATCTTTCAGTTAGCACACTTGAAATTATTGAGAGAGCTTTTATGCGCACTGGGCTAGAATTTTTGAAAGTTGATAGGGTAAAGTGCTCTCGCAACTGCATGCTCTCTGGAAAATTGTACAGAGTCTGCCATTTCTTCAATTTTTAGTGAATTGTCCTGAAAATTTCCAAGCAAATTCAGTGCATTGTATCCTACCTGGTGGCACAAAAATTAGAGAAAGATCATTTTTTCGCAATGCGTTATGAGTTTTTGAAGTGAGGGGGGTGGTTTTCAGACCAAATCTGAAATATGGGTGCTGAATAGAAAGGTGTCTAGGCCAAATGGCTCGATGAAAAGATCTAAAATTTTGCAGGGAGGGACGCCCTAGAGTTGTGATCAAGTGTGGAAAATTTCAGAGGACTGTGACATATTCGTTGGGAGATTTGAGTGACATTGTGAGGAAGGGTCAATTCTGCAGAGTGGAGATCTCATGCATGAGAAGTTTGAGATCAACAAAAAGCATGTTTGAGTGTTTAGATTCATCTTTGGGAACATGGAGGGTCATCAAGAGTGGAAATTGAGATTATGCAAGGTTCCCCAAGGGTTTGAGGTGATTGTAGGGGTGGATTTGAGGAAAAGAGAGTTTACAATAGAATTTGAAGAGAGTGTTGAGAGGATCCAAAAACCTACACCACTTGGAGGAAAGAGTGAGTCTAAGTGCTTTCTATGTGGAGAGAAGGGACATAAGGCAAGTTCATGTCCATTAACCTTTGAGAGCAAGAGATTGAGGGAAAGGAGAAGCTTACTTGACTTGGGTTTGCATGTTGGACCTTCTTCACCAAGATTGGGAGGGAGAAGATCTAAGACCAAAGAGTTGTGTGAGGTTTGTGGAGTTGAAGGACTTCCAAAAGGACATGAGTGTAGTGGAGTAAAAGCACTTTTGGAAACTTTGGTGAAGGATCTTGGAGAGAGTCTTAGTACAGCTACAGAAATACTACCACCTTCATCAGCTAGTTCTCAAGATTAGTGATGGAGATAATCTTTCAACTTATGGATAAACTATCCATGAGAGTTAGATTAATATGCACTCTAGGATTTGATGTTGCTATAGAAATCTTGGAGCAACCTGAACCTTTTGTGTTCCCTAGAGTGGATTATTCTCAGATGGTGTTAGTCATGTATATACTCTATTAGTAATAGAGTGAGAGAAAAGAAAAGAGAAAAAAAAAATTAAGAGAAAAGAAAGATAGTGAGGGGTTAAGATGGGGAAACTTCCGGTTTTCTTTGGCAAGGATGGAGAAGATGTGGAGGCCTTTGTGAGAGACTTCAAGAGAGCTTGCATAGGAAACAATGAGAGGAGGAAGAATGAGTGGGCCTCATTATTACCAGATTTCTTTGAGGATGCAGCACTTACATGGTATGAGTCAGAATACCAAAAGAGAGAGAGGAGAGAGGGGGAAGAGGAGTCTTGGGAGACTTTGACTTCAGCACTCATTGAGAACTTTCTTCCTGATGAGAGTTATGAGAGATTGATGAGTGAGGTTACATTTCTCAAGCAAGGAGATGGAGAGAAAGTGAGGGTCTATGTGGAAAGAGTGGAAAAGTTGGAGTCCGGATTTCGCATAGTGTTGAGGAAGGGTGGGGATGATGTGGAGACTACAATGATTGGCATAGGGGCCATGCTCACCAAGAATTTTGTGGGAGGATTGAGACCACAAATTAGAAGCAAGGTGAGATATGAGAAACCTTCTTCCAAGGTTGAAGCTATCAAGATCGCAATTCGTATGGAGGAGAGTTTGGAAGGGGATGAGAGTGATTTGGTGGTGAAGGAGGTTGTGCATCCTCCTCAAGGCTACAAGTATGGTGGAACTTCTGATACTTTGGTGACAAGGGTTGCACCACAAGTAGTAGTTGCTCCAATTCTTGCACCTCCACCAAAAGATCCACTCCAAACCATCACAGAACAGCTTGCGGATCTCAAGATCAATGTGGTGCAACTATGGGAGAAGAGAGAGGTGGATCAGAATGTAGGGAGAGGACCTAGGAGTTATGGAAACTATCCATATAGAGGAGGCCAACCAGCCAACAATTTCAATGATAGAAATTGTTTTGGTTGTGGAGGAAGAGGCCATATCCAAAGGAATTGCCCAAATTCCACTTACCATGGAGGAAGGGGTTATGAGGGAGCCAATAGAGGGAAAGAGGGAGGTAGTGAAACCCAAGTGGCTCCTAATCCCAACAAAGGTAAGGGGATAGCATCCATAGATGTGGTTGAGAGCAAGTATGAGAAGGGAGAGTGCTCAAACTCCAAGGGTCTTAATTTGGAGCTTTTGGCACAAGAGAAGAAGAGAGCTCGTTTTGCAGAGGATGTTCACTCTTCTCAAGGATTTACTTCAAGCAAGGATACTCCTATGTCTACTAGGAGCACTCGCACCTCAACACCATCAACAACAAAGACTCCAAGGAAGAAGTTGGGGATGGAGGACTTCTTGATCTCAAAGCAACAATGGAACTACAATGTGTTGGAGGATGTTGGTAGTCACAAGGCTAACATCACAGTGGGCCAATTAATTGCTTTGAACCCTACCTTGAGAAAGGAGCTTAGAGGTGGTTTGAGTTCTACAAGGAGCAAAAAGAAGAAGAAGGCAAAAGTTCCAGTATCAATGGGGGTGGTGGATGCCAAGCCAGCACCATGGGAGGCTTGTGAATATGCCTCCAAGATTGATGTGAGAGTGAATGGTCACAACATCAAGGATGCATTGGTTGATGGAGGATCAGCAGTGAATGCCATGTCAGAAAGGTTGATGAAGAAGTTGGGTATGATACCCTCAAGACCTTCAACATTTGTGGTGAGCATGGCAAACAAGCAACAAGTTCGACCAGTAGGGGTGATGGATAAGGTGGTAGTTTCAGTTATGGGAGTTCAAAATCTCATGACTTTCCAAGTCTTGAAGGATTCAAGCTATGACTTACTTCTTGGGAGGCCATGGTTGAGAGCAGCACGCACAACTGATCGATGGCACAAAGGGTACTTGAGGATTGGGCCATCAAACCATAGAGTCACTGTTCCTGTGACTAACACCACCAACACTTCACATTCAGATACCCCATCTTCTAATTATTGGGAATCAGATTCTGAAGAAGGAGCTTCAGGTGTGGACACAAGCATGGAAGAGGAGACTTCCACGGAGGAAGATGAATCTGAATCTGATTCAGATGTGTATCCCTTGTGTGCTATGGATTTTTCACCTAAGCCAGAGGTTTTGAAGGACCCAGATAAATCACCATTGACACTTGAGGAGGTAGAGAGAAGGTTATCTACACTCAAGTATGGCCCAAATGTTACCAAGGAGGAGAAGGTGAGATTTGAGGAGATTTTCCGCAAGTTCATCCATGTGTTTGCTTTTAGTTACAAGGATTTGAAGGAAGTCACCTTGGAAGAGCACAAGATAGAGGTGGAGTCACATGCAAGACCAATCCGCCAAAAGCAACGTCGCATTAGCCCACCAATATCTTTGGTTGTGAAGGAGGAGATTGATAAGCTCAAGGAGGCTGGATTTATCTTTGAGGTGGAGAATTCAGAATGGGTGTCTCCAATTGTCATTGTGAAGAAAAAGAATGGCAAGCTTCGGGTATGTGTGGATTACAAGAAGCTTAATGCTGTTACCAAGAAGGACTACTACCCATTGCCATTCATTGATGAGATCTTGGAGGAGGTTGCAGGTCATGAGAGGTACAGTTTTGGAGATGGTTATAGTGGATATAACCAAATAAAGATTGCACCAGAGCATCAACAACTCACCACATTCACCACACCTTGGGGAACTTACGCTTTCAAGGTCATGCCTTTTGGGCTTTGCAATGCTCCAGCCACATTCCAACGGTTCATGAACAAGGTATTTGAACCTTTCATTGGGAAATTTGTGAGAGATTTCATTGATGACTTTTGTGTCTATGGGAGCAAGGAGGAGCACTTTGAGCACCTAATCAAAGTCTTGCAACGCTTGGATGAGGCAAATGCATCACTCAACCCAGAGAAGTGCATTTTTGGATGTGAAGAAGGTCTACTTTTGGGGCACATCATCTCCAAGGATGGAATAGCAGTTGATCCTGAGAAGGTGAGGAAAATCTCAGACCTTCCATTCCCTTCAAGCTTGACAAAGTTACGCCAATTCTTGGGAATGGTTGGGTACTATAGGAGGTTCATCTTCTCATTTTCCAACAAGGCTTATGCATTGACCATCTACATGAAGAAGGGTGTAGATTACATGGTGATTTTGGAAGACAAGGAGGCTCTCAAAGCTTTTGAGGAGCTCAAGCAATCCCTTGTTGTAGCTCCAATTCTTGCTAAACCTGATTGGAGTAAGCCTTTCATCCTCTACACTGATGCTTCTAATGTAACTATAGGATGCACTCTTAGTCAATTAGACCAAGATGGGCATGATCATCCAATAGCTTATGCTAGTAGGCAGATGGTTTTAGCAGAGAAGAACTACTCTGTCACAGAGAGAGAAGGGTTGGCAGTGATCTTTGGTCTCAAGAAGTTTAGACACTACTTGATTGGAGGGAAAGCCACAATTGTCACGGATCACAAGGCTTTGAAGTACATCTTCAACAAGCCTAATGTTGAAGGGAGACTAGCAAGGTGGATGATACTCTTGTCTGAGTATGACTACACAATTGAGGATAGGCCAAGAAAGAAACATGCAAATGCTGATTTGTTATCTAGAGCCTATGATCATGATGGAGATGAGCCAGTAGATGATTCCTTCCCGGATGAGGAGCTCATGACAATCTCAGTCACTCAAGAGATTCCAATGGAGTACAAGGAGATTGTGGATTTTGTGACAAGAGGTAACTATCCAGAAGGGATGCATGCTAGGGAGAGGAAGGCCCTTGCAGCAAGATCTAGACCTTACACAATGGTGGAGGATATTCTTTTTCACCAAGGAGCAGATGGTCTACTTCGAAGAGCAGTGGGTAAGGAAGAGTCTATCCTACTCATAAAGGAGTTTCATGAAGGTTTAGTATGTGGAGGACACTTTGCAGGAAAGGTGACTGCTTTCAAGATTCTAGATGCAGGTTACCATTGGAGAGGGATTTTCAAGGATTGTCTTGATTATTACAAAACTTGTCATGTTTGTCAAGCTTTTGCTAGAAAGTCTACATCCACTCCACCACTTAGATCAATTCCATTGCTAGGACCTTTTGAGAAGTGGGGAATTGATTTTGTAGGACCTCTCAATAGAACCCCAAGGAACAATCGGTACATTGTGGTAGTTACTGATTACCTTACCAAGTGGGTTGAGGCTAGACCATTGAGGGACAAGAATGAAGATGAAGTGGGTAGATTTCTTTATGAACGCATTATCACTAGGTTTGGATGCCCTTTGGAGTTGGTTTCTGATAGAGGAGGAGAGTTTACAGGAAGCATTACTACAGCCATGCTACGACATTTCTCTATCACACATAGAGTAACTACATCCTATAAGCCAAATTCCAATGGCTTGGCAGGGAGAACCAATCAGACCTTGTGCATGATGTTGGCCAAAGATGCAGAAATGGAGGGGGCTAAACATCATTGGGACAAGAGGATTCATGCAGTTTTGTGGGAGTATAGGACAACCATGAAGACTTCCACTGGATATTCTCCATTCCAATTGGTGTATGGTATTGAGTCTACCTTACCTATTCACTTTGATCTTCCTACCTTCCAAAGCATTCATAGAAGATTGAAGAAAGCACAAGGAAGTGATGCAGGGAAGTCAAGGAAGGATCAACTCATGGAGTTGGAAGAGGCAAGAGCAGTTGCTATGGTTCGAGTGGAGCAAGCCCAAAGGAAACAAAAGGAGAGCTATGACAAGAGGCAAGGCAAGAAGAAGGTGGAGCCTTTCAAAGAAGGTGATTGGGTAATGTTGTTTGATTCCATTCGATTCAAGAGAGTGCAAAAGAAGTTTTTGCCTAAGTACTTTGGACCTTTCATAGTAGAGAAGGTGTGGGGCAATTACACCTATGATCTCAAGGAGTTGGGAGGAAGACACTTTGATAGGATTAACCATGATAAGTTGAAGATGTACCATAGAAGGTAGAGAGACCTTCACTTTGAGGACAAAGTGAAAACTTAGTCCGGGGGTAAATGTAACACCCATTTGTGCATGTGTGTGGTATTGTGATATTTAGCTTGGTATTACAAGTACTTAAGAGATATTATTTATATAGAGATAAAGGATGGTTCTATATTAGTCATGGTTAGCTAAAGTTAGTCATAGCTAAGATAGATGGGACCTTACTTTAGAGGAAGTAGAAAAGATGAGCACCACTATTTTGGATTTTAGTGTGTTGACTTGGTATTATTCCTAGGTGTTTGGCTTTGGGGAAAGAGTTGAGAACTCTTGGGCCCGCAAGCCTTTTTGTTTTGGATTCTTCTTTAGTCCAAGGATAGCCCATGTGAAGGAATCCTTGCTTTAGTGGTTGGGTCAAGATAAGGGGAATATGCCCATGTGAATGGATATTCCTTTCTACTTTTTGACTTTACTTGACTTTTAGTCTAGTAACTTGAGTTACTAGGGTAATTAGTAACTTTGGTACGTAACTATTTCACAAGTATATAAACAAGGAGTGAGGAGGTACTCATCATCCTTTCATTTGCAACTATCTCTCTCTCATTGAGTTCTCTAGTGAGCAATGTCTTGAGTCTTGGAGTGTTAGCCTTGGAGGAGTATGATGGAGTTGGGGTTCCTTGCCTTCTTAGTCCATGGTGCGCTACCATAATAGCCATCAGAGGTTCATCCTGAGTGAGAGACAGGCCGGCTCACAGTCCAAGGGATCACGTGCCAAACAATCTAGTGGTAGGCAAAAAGCCTATCTAGCCTCATCATGGAGTGTGCGGGGTAGCCTATGGAATAGACGTGGACATGGAAAACTAGTCTTAAATAACCCCAAAATGCAACCCGCCTGAGAAGCTAACCACTCCCACGACTCGATCAATATCCCTAGAACAATCAACAAAGGTATAGAAGAAGCATGCGTAATCCCGAGTGTCACTACTGTCGATGTGGTCGCTCGTCTCATGTGGGCATCCCAAGTGGTCCAATCATAGTCCTTGTGCATCCTTCCCACATGGGTCTTTACCCCTTGCGAGGTAAAATGTTGGTGACACACCGGGCATGGTATATCCCGACCCGCTCTAGGCGACCCCACATGGGAAGGGGTAGCCATGGCTAGCACAAGAATAATGATAGTAACACATGATACTCCTCTCCATATCTCTCCATATCTGCAAAACCACAACCCCCTCACATCCCAACTCACATAAGAAAACAATCTCTCCAAACCCTAAAATCTATAAACTCTCATAACTTTCAATTTCCATCTCCAAAATTTTCAAATTAAATTCACATGGAACTTAATCTTGAAAACCAAGAGACTAGAAATGAAAATTCCCAACCCATCACTCTCAATGTATAATGATCACTCTCAACCCTAAAAAAGCTAACAATCTTCGTAACTTTCTACTCCATTCTCCATAGTCTTCAATCTAGGTACCAATGGAACCGAAATTGAAAAACAAAGAGAATCAACTATTCACTTGAATGCTACATGCTAGAGAGCACTCAAAAATTATCAAAATTGTCTCACGTCTCTCCCTCTCCTCTCACGTCTCCACACTCTCCCCATATTATATTAAAAGAAGCAGGTGATGCATACTTGAGGATTGGGCCATCAAACCATAGAGTCATAGTTCATGTGACTAACACCACCAACACTTCACATTCAAATACACCATCTTCTGATTATTGGGAATCAGATTTTGAAGAAGGAGCTTCAGGTGTGGACACAAGCATGGAAGAGGAGACTTCCACGGAGGAGGATGAATCTGAATCTGATTTAGATGTATATCCTTTGTGTGCTATGGATTTTGCACCTTAGCCAAAGGTTTTGAAGGACCCAAATAAATCACCATTGACACTTGAGGAGGTAGAGAGAAGGTTATCTACCGTCAAGTATGGTCCAAATGTTACCAAGGAGGAGAAAGTGAGATTTGAGGAGATTTTCCGCAAGTTCATCCATGTGTTTGCTTTTAGTTATAGGGATTTGAAGGAAGGCACCTTGGAGGAGCACAAGATAGAGGTGGAGTCACATGCAAGACCAATCCATGAAAATCAACGTCACATTAGCACACCAATATCTTTGGTTGTGAAGGAGGAGATTGATAAGCTCAAGGAGGCTGAATTTATCTTTGAGGTAGAGAATTCAGAATGGGTGTCTCCAATTGTCATTGTGAAGAAAAAGAATGGCAAGCTTTGGGTATGTGTGGATTACAAGAAGCTCAATGCTATTACCAAGAAGGAATACTATCCATTTCCATTCATTGATGAGATCTTGGAGGAAGTTGCAAGTCATGAGAGGTACAGTTTAGGAGATGGTTATAGTATATATAACCAAATCAAAATTGCACTAGAGCATCAACAACTCACCACATTCACCACACCTTGGGGAACTTATGCTTTCAAGGTCATGCCTTTTGGGCTTTGCAATGCTCCAGCCACATTCAAACGGTTCATGAACAAGGTATTTGAACCTTTCATTGGGAAATTTGTGAGAGACTTCATTGATGACTTTTGTGTCTATGGGAGCAAGGAGGAGCACTTTGAGCACCTAATCAAGGTCTTGCAACGCTTAGATGAGGCAAATGCATCACTCAACCCAAAGAAGTGCATTTTTGGATGTGAAGAAGGTCTACTTTTGGGGCACATCATCTCCAAGGATGGAATAGCAGTTGATCTTGAGAAGGTGAGGAAAATCTCAAACCTTCCATTCCCTTCAAGCTTGACAAAGTTACGCCAATTCTTGGGGATAGTTGGATACTATAGGAGGTTCATCTTCTTATTTCACAACAAGGCTTATGCATTGACCATCTACATGAAGAAGGGTGTAGATTACATGGTGATTTTGGAGGACAAGGAGGCTCTCAAAGCTTTTGAGGAGCTCAAGCAATCCCTTGTTGTAGCTCCAATTCTTGCTAAACCTGATTGGAGTAATCCTTTCATCCTCTACAATGATGCTTCTAATGTAGCTATAGGATGCACTCTTAGTCAATTAGACCAAGATGGGCATGATCATCCAATAGCTTATGCTAGTAGGTAGATGGTTTCAACAGAGAAGAACTACTCTGTCATGGAGAGAGAAAGGTTGGCAGTGATCTTTGGTCTCAAGAAGTTTAGACACTACTTGATTGGAAGGAAAGCCACCATTGTCATGGATCACAAGGCTTTGAAGTACATCTTCAACAAGCCTAATGTTGAAGGGAGACTAGCAAGGTGGATGATACCCTTGTCTGAGTATGACTACACCATTGAGGATAGGCCAGGAAAGAAACATGCAAATGCTGATTTGTTATCTAGAGCCTATGATCATGATAGAGATGAGTCACTGGATGATTCCTTCCTGGATGAGGAGCTCATGACAATCTCAATCACTCAAGAGGTTCCAATGGAGTACAAGGAGATTGTGGATTTTGTGACAAGAAGTAACTATCCAGAAGGGATGCATGCTAGGGAGAGGAAGGCCCTTGCAGTAAGATCTAGACCTTACACAATGGTGGAGGATATTCTTTTTCACCAAGGAGTAGATGGTCTACTTTGAAGAGCATTGGGTAAGGAAGAGTCTATCCTACTCATAAAGGAGTTTCATGAAGGTTTAGTATGTGGAGGACACTTTGTAGGAAAGGTGTTTGCTTTCAAGATTCTAGATGCAGGTTACCATTGGATAGTGATTTTCAAGGATTGTCTTGATTATTGCAAAACTTGTCATGTTTGTCAAGCTTTTGCTAGAAAGTCTACATCTACTCCACCACTTAGATCAATTCCATTGCTAGGACCTTTTGAGAAGTGGGGAATTGATTTTGTAGGTCCACTCAATAGAACCCCAAGGAACAATTGGTACATTGTGGTAGTTACTGATTACCTTACCAAGTGGGTTGAGGCTAGACCATTGAGGGACAAGAATGAAGAGGAAGTGGGTAGATTTCTTTATGAACGCATTATCACTAGGTTTGGATGCCCTTTGGAGTTGGTTTCTGATAGAGGAGGAGAGTTTATAGGAAGCATTACTATAGCCATGCTATGACATTTCTCTATCACACATAGAGTAACTACATACTATAAGCCAAATTTCTATGGCTTGGCAGAGAGAACCAATCAGACCTTGTGCATGATGTTGGCCGAAGATGCAGAAATGGAAGAGGCTAAACATCATTGGGACAAGAGGATTCATGCAATTTTGTGGGAGTATAGGACAACCATGAAGACCTCCACCGGATATTCTCTATTTCAGTTGGTATATGGTATTGAGTCTATCCTACCTATTCACTTTGATCTTCCTACCTTCCAAAGCATTCATAGGAGATTGAAGAAAGCACAAGGAGATGATGCACAAAAGTCAAGGAAGGAACAACTCATGGAGTTGGAAGAGGCAAGAGCAGTTGCTATGGTTTGAGTGGACCAAGCCCAAAAGAAACAAAAGGAGAGCTATGACAAGAGGCAAGGCAAGAAGAAGGTGGAGCCTTTCAAGGAAGGTGATTGGGTAATGTTGTTTGATTCCATTCGATTAAAGAGAGTGCAAAAGAAGTTTTTGCCTAAGTACTTTGGACCTTTCATAGTGGAGAAGGTGTGGAGCAATTACACCTATGATCTCAAGGAGTTGGGAGGAAGACACTTTGATAGGATTAGCCATGATAAGTTGAAGATGTACCATAGAAGGTAGACGGACCTTCACTTTGAGGACAAAGTGAAAACTTAGTCCGGGAGTAAATGTAACATCCATTTGTGCATGTGTGTGATATTGTGATATTTAGCTTGGTATTACAAGTACTTGAGAGATATGATTTATATAGAGATAAAGGATGGTTCTATATTAGTCATGGTTAGCTAAAGTTAGTCATAGCTAAGATAGAATGGACCTTACTTTAGAGGAAGTAGAAAAGATGAGCACTACTATTTTGGATTTTAGTGTGTTGACTTGGTATTATTCCTAGGTGTTTGGCTTTGAGGAAAGAGTTGAGAACTCTTGGGCCCGCAAGCCTTTTTGTTTTGGATTCTTCTTTAGTCCAAGGATAGCCCATGTGAAAGAATCCTTGACTTAGTGGTTGGGTCAAGATAAGATCACATGCTTAGGGGAATATGCCCATGTGAATAGATATTCCTTTCTACTTTTTGACTTTACTTGAATTTTAGTGTAGTAACTTGAGTTACTAGGGTAATTAGTAACTTTGGTACGTAACTATTTCACAAGTATATAAACAAGGGGTGAGGAAGTACTCATCATCCTTTCATTTGCAACTATATCTCTCTCATTGAGTTCTCTAGTGAGCAATGTCTTGAGTCTTGGAGTGTTAGCCTTGGAGAAGTATGATGGAGTTTGGGTTCCTTGCCTTCTTAGTCCATGGTGCGCTACCATAATAGCCATCAGAGGTTCATCCTGAGTGAGAGACAGGCCGTCTCACAGGTCCAATATCTCCAAACCCTCCACCCGTTCACTCGAGTGGCAAATGGTTGCCCTGCCAAATCTGCAAGTTGAATGGACCCATTGTCATAAAGATGAAGAACTTGATAGGGTCCCATCCATCTCAAATGCAGTTTGCTTGGAAAAAATATTGGGCGGTTGTCGTATAACAAAACCAAATCTCCTTTGCAAACAATCATAGGCTTGATGTGCTTATTGTACCTGACTTTCCTCTACCCTTGTACTTCTTTTGTGGTTTTCATTGCATTGTCTATTTTCTCCTCTAACCACATCAATTATGGATTTGAAGATCCTGACTTTCTTCTTCCAACAATCATTCTTTGCAAAGAATCCGATAAGTTGGGACTTCAAATTCAACTGGTAGTATGGGGTGCAAGCCATATGTCAAGAAGTATGGAGTTTGCTTGGTTGTGATCTTTTCTGCAGTTTGATATGCCCATAATGTAGAGTCGCGGGGATTGTAAGGTCTTGAGATTGCGCTGGGCACCTGGCTGCTTGTGCTTATGCTGGCTTGTTCACCATAAGCTCGGCACTGGTTTTGTTTCCAGCTTTGTGACAATAGCTTCTCTTGGCAGACTTTTTGTTGATGTTCTGCACCTAATGTTCCTGAGTTGTTGTTCTAGACTATTTCTCACTCTAACCTTCTTAGGAGGGTGGTCGGTTTTGTTGTTACGTCAGGTCTGGCCAAGCATAGACTCAAGGATTCGAGGACTAGTCCATAGGTCATGCAACTGACTCAACTCTAGAATTTTTCTCCATGTACTTGTTGAATTTTGCAGCCTAGCTGAATACCGTGGAGTCTGTTACATTCTTATTACTGTTTCTTATTTTTGTACACATACATTCAAAATAACGGGAAAAGTCACTTCCAACTTCACACCAAGTTTCAAATCCATAACTTTTCAGGATGATCAAGCAAACCTGACTGCATAATGGTTACATCTAAACACATTGCCTAGTCAAGCATGTATAGAACACAAAGTCAGCTTGGTCCCAACTCCTATCCCTTACAGTCTTTGGCTTTCTGCTTGTAGTTTCTGCTTGATGTCTCTAAGTCTTCACTGCTTGGCATAATTCCTTTGGTTTCTCTATCCTATCATTGTGAGTCCATACAATCTCCTTCTTGAGTATTTCTCTCCTCACACTCCAATTCCTGACCTCCCTTGATCTTTTCTTTCATCCAAAACCACATTTCTTTCTCCCTTTTGGTGATCCAAGACCTTCTTCAATTTCTATTCCTTTCTTCTCTCCTCTCCTCAATGCTCTTCCTTCAAGTTCTTCTCAAAAACCCTCACTGTTCTCTTGCAAACAGTTCTCCTCAAAACATTTTCTCTATTGAAAGTTCCATGTAACTTCTCAAAACTCCTCTCCAACTTTACTGATCTCTTGAAAAACTTCCTGCCAAGAACCTCTCTGTAAACCTTCAATTTCTTCCCGAAACCCTCACTATTCTCCTGAAAACATTTCTCCTAAAAACATTTTCTCTTTTGAAAATTCCGTGTCACTTCTCAAAACTCCTCTGCAGCTTTACTGATCTCTTGAAAAACATCTTGCCAAGAGCCTCTTTGTAAACCTTCAATTTCTTCCCAAAACCCTCACTGTTCTCCTGCAAACATTTCTCCTGAAAACATTTTCTCTTTCAAAAATTCCCTATCACTTCTTGAAACTCCTCTGCATCTTTACTGATCTCTCTAAAAACTTCCTCCCAAGAACCTCTATGTCAACCTTCAACTTCTTCCCAAAACCCTATGTCTATTCTCAAAAACTTCCTGCCAGCCCTACTGTCTTTCTCGAGACTCCTGCTGTCCAAAAATCAACTCCTAGGGAAACATTTTCTCTTTCAAACCCTCTTCCAATTCCTGAAAACTCTCTCTCAGCCCTAGTGCTCTTTTTGAAAATTCTCCTGTCCAAACATCAACTCCTAGGGAAACATTTTTCCTACTAAAACCTTTTCTCCTTCCCGAAACTCTCTGTCAGCCCTAGTGCTCTTCTCTAAAATTCTTCTGTCCAAACATCAACTCTTGGGGAAATATTTTTCCTGCAAAACCCTTTTCTCCTTCCTAAAACTCTCTCTCTGCCCTGCTGCTCTTCTCAAAAAATCTCCTGTACAAACATCAGCTCCTGGGGAAACATTTCTCATGCAAAACCATTTTCTCCTTCATGAGACTCTCTCTTAGCCTTAGTGCTCTTCTCAAAAACTCTTACTGTAAAATTTCACAAACATTTCTCCTGAAACCCCATGTCAATTCTCGAAGAACTTCCTGCCAGCCCTCTCATCTTCCAAAACTTCCAAACTTCTCACTCTAAGAAACTCAACTCCTAGAAAGCATTTCTCCTGAAAACATTTTCTCTTTCAAAAGTTCCCTGTCACTTCTTGAAACCCCTCTGCCACTTCTTGAAAACCCTACTGCCAGCCCTCTCATCTCCTGAAACTTCTCATTGTAAGACCTCAACTCATGGAAAGCATTTCTCCTGAAAACATTTTCTCTTTCAAAAATTCCTTGTCCCTTCTTGAAACCCCTATGCCACTTCCCAAAAACCCTACTGCCAGCCCTCTCATCTCCCGAAACTTTCTCACTGTAAGAAAACTCAACTCTTGGAAAGCATTTCTCCTTCAAAATCCCTCTGCCAAATCCCGAAACCCCACACTCAACCCTACTGGTCTTCTCAAAAATTCTTACTGTAAAACTTCACAAACATTTCTCCTAAAACCCCATGTCAATTCTCGAAGAACTTCTTGCCAGCCCTCTCATCTTCCGACACTTCTCACTGTAAGAAAACTCAACAGTTGGAAAGCATTTCTCCTGAAAACCTTTTCTCTTTCAAAAATTCCATGTCCCTTCTTGAAACCCCTCTGCCACTTCCCGAAAGTCCTACTGCCAGCCCTTGCATCTTTCAAAACTTCTCACTGTCAAAAAACTCAACTTCTAGAAAGCATTTTTCATGAGAACCTTTTCTCTTAAAAAAATTCCCTGTCACTTTCTTGAAACCCCTCTACCGCTTTCTGAAAACCCTACTGCCAGCCCTCTCATCTTCCAAAACTTCTCATTGTCAGAAAACTCAACTCTTGGAAAGCATTTCTCTTGAAAACATTTTCTCTTTTGAAAATTCCCTGTCACTTCTCAAAACCCCTCTGCCACTTCCCAAAAACCCTACTGCCAGCCCTCTCATCTCCCAAAACTTCTCATTGTAAGAACTCAATTCTTGGAAAGCATTTCTCTTGGAAACATTTTCTCTTTTGAAAATTCCTTGTCACTTCTTGAAACCCCTCTGCCACTTCCCCAAAACCCTACTGCTAGCCCTCTCATCTCACAAAACTTTCTCATTGTACAAAAACTCAACTCCAGGAAAGCATTTCTCATTCAAAATCCCTTTGCCAAATCGCGAAACCCCACACTCAACCCTACTGGTCTTCTCAAAAATTATAACTATAAAACTTCACAAACATTTCTCCTAAAACCCCATGTCAATTCCCGAATAACTTCTTGCCAGCCCTCTCATCTTCCTAAACTTCTCACTGGAAGAAAACTCAACTTCTGGAAAGCATTTCTCCTGAAAACGTTTTCTCTTCAAAAATTCCCTGTCACTTCTCGAAACCCCTCTGCCACTTCCCGACAACCCTAGTGCCAGCCCTCTCATCTTCCAAAACTTCTCACTATTAGAAAACTCAACTCCTGGAAAGCATTTCTCCTGAAAACCTTTTCTCTTTCAAACATTCCTTGTCACTTTCTTGTAACCCCTCTGCAGCTTTCTAAAAACCATACTGCCAGCCCTCTCATCTTCCAAAACTTCTCACTGTCAGAAAACTCAACTCATGGAAAGCATTTCTCCTGAAACCCTTTTCTCTTTTGAAAATTCCTTGTCACTTCTTGAAACCCCTCTGCAGCTTTCCAAAAACCCTACTGCCAGCCCTCTCATCTCCCAAAACTTCTCACTATATGAACTCAACTCTTGGAAAGCATTTCTCCTAAAAACATTTTCTCTTTCAAAAATTCCTTGTCACTTCTTGAAACTCCTCTGCCACTTCCCAAAAACCCTACTGCCAGCCCTCTCATCTTTTGAAACTTCTCATTGTAAGAAAATTCAACTCCTAGACAGCATTTCTCCTGAAAACCTTTTGTCTTTTGAAAACTCCCTGTCACTTCTTGAAACCCCTCTGCAGCTTTCTAAAAACCGTACAACCAGCCCTCTCATCTTCCAAAACTTCTCACTATCAGAAAACTCAACTCCTGGAAAGCATTTCTCCTGAAAACCTTTTCTCTTTTGAAAATTCCATATCACTTCTTGAAACCCCTCTGCCAATTCCCAAAAACCCTACTGCCAGCCCTCTCATCTATAGAAACTTCTCACTTTAAGAACTCAACTCCTAGAAAGCATTTCTCTTGAAAACCTTTTCTCTTTCAAAAATTCTCTGTCACTTCCCAAAAACCCTACTGCCAGCCCTCTCATCTTCCAAAACGTCTCATTGTCAAAAAAACTCAACTCATGGAAAGCATTTCTCTTGAAAACCTTTTCTCTTTCAAAAATTCCCTCTCACTTCCCAAAACCCCTCTGCAGCTTTCTAAAATACTCTTGAGACCCCAATAACATAATAATACTCCAAGGGTTAAGTGACAAGAAAAAATACCCCGAGCTTATGTAACATTAAAGTAAATCCACCACTCAATTTTCTCCCTCCCTTAACACAAGAGAAAATCCTTGAGCTTACAAGAACACAAAACAATTACCAATTTCACCATAACATAAACCCTTGAGTTCACTAACATGAAAACTCACACCAAATGGCACCAATACTACGTGTAGATTATTTTCCTGATGATAGCGGCTGGTAATTTTGTATCCCATTCATAAGCATAATTGATAGTCACCTTTTTGCCTTTTTTGTTAAGCCATTTGCTTTTGGATTATAAGGAGTCATCTTTTGATGTTTAATCTAAAAGTACTTTGTTAATTCTTCCATCAAAAAGTTCAAGAAATGTGTCTCCCTATCACTAACCAATTCCAGAGGATATCCATATTAGGAGATAATGTTTTGAAAGAAAAATTCTGCCACTATTTTTGCATCATCTCTACAAAGTTGCTTCACCTTCAACCATCTTGGTAGCATAGTCATTGCAAACCAAAATGTACCATTTTCTGGTCACTTGGGTTACCGGTTGTATTGGTCCCACAAAATCAATTCCCCATTTCTCAAATGGGGCCAAGGGTAAAATTGGTCTCAAAGGCCATTAGGAAGTAGTCGTCGGCTTTCTTGTTCTCTGACAAGCGCCACAACTTTGGATATGGGCATGCATGTTTTTGTACGTTGTAGGCCACCAGTACCCCAAAGAAAGAATCTTCTTTACAATATTCTTCAGAGCATAGTGTCCTCCAATGCTTTGGAGTGGAAAGACTCAATTACACCTCCAACTTTGTATGACTCCAAGCATCACCAAAGTACTTCATCTTTGCACATCTTGAATAAAATGTTGCGTTTCAATTGATACGGCCCATTTTCCTAAGAAAGACTGCCTTCTACTTCGGGTCCAGCCCTTCAGTACATTGAGAGTATGCAGATAATGATATTTGGCTGCATACCTCATACTTTGCATTGTTGTTAATTGATATAACTCTTCATCAGGGAACCAATTGTCGATCTCCCATTCTTGGTCTTGAGTTTCCAACCTAGACAGGAAGTCCGCATTCAAATGCAAGGCTCCCTTCCATACTTGTATAGTATATGTGAATTCTTGTAACAACAAGATCCATCTTGTAATTTTCTTGGACAAATCTGCCTTCTTGACCAAATGTTGCAATGCGTAATGGTCAACATAGAAGACAAACTTGTAGCACAGCAGGTAGTGGCAAAATTTCTTGTAGGCATACACCATTCCAAGTGCTTCTCTTTCAGTCATCAAATAGTTCCTTTCTGAATTTGAAAGTCGTTGGTTGGCATAATAGATGGGGTAATTTTTCTTCTTGTCGTCCTTCTGACTTAAGGCTACTCCAATTGCCATGGACAAAGTATCCACATATACATGAAAAGGGGCCTCCCAATTTGGGGCCCTCATGACTGGTGCTTCAACCAGTTTCTTCTTTAATACCTGGAAAGCTTCTTCTTGATTTGCTTCCCATAGGTAGTCTTTGGATTTCTTCAAAAGCTTTGTAAGGGGTGTTGCAAGCACCACATAGTTTGAAACAAAGCGTTTGTAGTATCCGACATGTCCCAAGAAGGCTCTCAGCTCTTGGATATTTTTTGGGGATTCCAAAGTTGAGATAACTTTTACCTTCTTGACATCTACTTCAATACCACGGCTTGACACCTAATGCCCTAGAAGAATTCCCTCCTTCATTGTGAAGAAACATTTCTCCGGGTGTAATGACAAACCGGCAAAATGACACTTTTCAAAATTTTGGCGAAGGTAATCCAAATGTACATCTCTTTGCCCAAATACACAAAAATTATCAATGAAGACTTCCATAAATTTGCATAGAAAATCCTTGAAGATTGAATTCATCATCCGTTGGAAAGTAGCGGGAGTATTACACAACCCAAAGTGCATTTGATTGTAAGCAAAAGTGCTCCAATTGGTCGTGCATGTGGTCTTTTTGTTGTCCTCTTCTCAAATGGACACTTAATTGTAGCCTGAAAATCCATCAAGAAAACTATAACAAGGGTGACCAACTACTTGGTCCAAAATTGTATTGGTAAAAGGCAAAGGATGATGATCCTTTCTTGTGACTGCATCTAACTTGCAGAAATCTTGGCACACTTGGATCTTCTTTGTTTTCTTCTTTGGTACAATGACAATAGGTGAAACCCATTCACTGCTTAAGACAAGATAGATCATTCCAACCTCCAAGTACTTGTTGATTTCATCTTTCACCAAAAGCAAGTACTTTGGGTTCAGGCGGTATTGTCTCTGCCAAACCGGAACTACGCTTTCAACCAAATCAATCCCGTGTTCTCCAAATTCTTGTGGAATACCTAGCATTTGATCAATAGACCAAGCAAATACATCATGGAATTCTATAAATAGGATAGTGTATCCTGCAAACTCCTCCAAAATGACTATCTTCAAAATTTTCAAAATTTTTCCTTTAGTCAAGACAACATCTTGACAGTCATCAGGGTTGATGACTCCTTCAACGTGGCTTACTAATCTGAGTCACGCTGCCATCAAACCTCCTTCTTCCAAGTCATGTTCACTCGAGGCGAGGTCATATGGGTCTTCATCTTCTACATCCACCTTGTAATATTCCAAGTGGTTGACTTGGACTCCGTCTTTGGAGTCTTCTAAGGACAAAGATGAGGTGACTTTGGATTCATCCTCGTCTTCTGACAAACTTGTATTCTTGAGATAGGGAACTTTCGTCCAACTCAAAATCACAAGCTTCCAATCTTTGGACAAAATGTCCTTGAACAGCAGCTTCTATTGGTGCCAATCCACCACAACTTGGGCATTGTACAACCAGGGTCTTTCAATCAACAGTGGGTAACCAATTTTGGTCACTGGTTGCAACACAATGTAATTCACTTGAAGGGCATCCCTCCAATGATCATGGTAATGTTTGACAGCATGCCCAATAGCCGTCTCCTAGTTTGGTCTGCAAATTTCAAGACTCGAGGCATTGCTTCAAACGTATGATACCCTAGTTGATATGCAGTATCTTTGGTCATGATGTTCACACCAGAACTTGAATCAATGGGTATCAATGTGATCATGCACCCTGCAATCTCCACATCAACCTTGGGAAATCCTAGATCCTCTTGTTCAATATGATATATGGCGGACAGGTCTTTCTTAGACATCGCCCTTACTTTCTTGAGGGTAGGATTCAACTGCCTCTTGTACAGCTCATTGTCTTCTCACAATTGCTTAAATGTGATGTTTGCATTTGTAGTTGCCAAATCTGCTGTAATATCATACTGAAGTACTCCCCCTAATTTCACCGTCTTTGTCTTTGGGTTTGGGTTTGAAGTCTATCCATGTTCAAATTTGATTTTGAGATGCTTCATGATGGTGATGGAGGTACTAGTGGTCGTAACCCGAGGTTCATCGGGTTGGCCCACCTTGGCTTGGATCAGATCCTTTACTTTGGATTGGATGTTTGCCAAAAAAACTAGAGGCTTCGTCTTTGTCTCCTCCTCCAAACTCAGTTCCCGGGTCTTGAGTATCACTTCCTTGAGTTCTTTCTACAAAGCTTTAACTTTGGCTTTTGCAAGGATCTTTTCCTCCTTGGCAGAAAGGATTGACTTTGGGCACAACCTCTTTACCTTTCATGAGGACGACAAGTTCGTACTCAATTCTTTGGGATCACGCTTCTTCTTACTTGTGCGTGTCTCAACCTTCAAGATTTTGAGGTCCAGCCATTCTCCTTCCAAGGTTGGGCTTCCTTCCTGAGGTCTCTCTTCCTTAAGTGTTATACAATTTACATTTGTATCACCCTTTGCTTGAAGCGCTGCACGCTCAGCCGGGGTCTGTACATATTTTACAAGCGGCTTTGGTTTTGGGAGGTGAGGGCATTGGTTGCCTGTATGACCCAATCCTTTGCAATTTCCACACAAGAGAATGTACCCAATTTGCCTTCTTGGCTCCAAACAGTTTGGAGACCAATGTCCCATCAAGCCACAATTGTAACATGCTCCAGGTGCAACATTTTGAGGTCAATTTTGGTTGCTCATTGGTGGCCTTCATGGAGGAGCATTGGGGTTATACTCCCTTGGTCAGTACCTTGGACCTTGATACGATGTGCTTGCTTGAGGCTGTACCCCTTGGGTTTGGTACACTGCCTCCTCTTCCTCTTCTTGGTTCCATCCCGGAACCCAATCAATCTACTGCACTGGGAATGCATTACGGGTATTGCATTTTGTGTTTGCATGGCCTGACTTGCCACATGCGGTGCACCATACATTGGATCTGCCAAATGATGGAGGCTTCCTTTGATCCTTTGCCCCAATCATCTGGATCTTAAAATCCAAAAACTCCTTTATGAGGGCATCCAGCTTGGTATTTGCTTTATGTACACTCTTTGTTGGGGATGTCAATGGTTTCTTACCTACACGTCTTTGTATTCTTCTTGGCTTTGGTTCTTCTTTGGACTCCAAAGAAGAACTTGAAGATGTGGAGGATTCCTCCAAAGAAGTGGATGTACTGCGAGAAGCTCTCCTTCTGGGCTTCTTGCCTTTCTTCTCCCGGTTTCTTTGATTGCCGGCAGAATGAGAGTGAGCCGCCTCATATTGGGGGACATGTTTGAGTACCTTGTCCAGGGAAGTTACATTCCTCTCCCTAGCAAAGATCCAAATCCCTGGTGAAAGTCCTCCCAAGAACCAGGTAATGGCTTGGGCATTGGAGTAACCCACCACACCCAATTGCTTTGGAACTTGGTTCAAAAGCGCCATGAACCTCTTAGAGTAGTCTCTTAATTTCTACTTCTTGCCTCTGTCCAAATCATTGAGTGCCGCAAAGACGCTCATGTTGTTATCAACTTCCCAAAAGTGTTCTAGGAAATTGTTTCTCAAGTCTGCCCAGTCTGCCAGTACAAAGCCCTTCTAGGTTACATGGGTGTACCAGCTCCAAGCTTTCTTTTGGAGTAGACTCAGGAAAATTTGCAGTCGATCCGCCAAGTCATGTTCCTTGTTGGCAAAGGAGATGACTTTGAATTCTTCTAGAAATTCATCGGGGTCTTTGTTGATCTACAAATTGGAGGGTCTTAAGGAGGGATCAAAGATCTACAAGGTTAGGTTAGTAGCAAAGGGTTCACTCAAGGGAAGGGAGTGGACTACAATGAGGTCTTTTCTCTTGTTACAAAATGTTCCACAATATGTCTATTATGTATGCTTGTTGCATAATTGGGTCTTACTTTAGATCAGATGGATGTTGGCACGGTGTTTCTTTATGGCACCTTGGATGAGAGGATCTTCATGAGACAACCTATGGGATTTGTGAAGAAAGGTCAAGAGGATAAGGTATACAGATTGTTGAAGTCCTTGTATGGATTGATGCAAGCACCTTGCCAATGGAACAAGAGGTTTGATGCGTTTAGGCACTCTTAGGGTTTCAATAGGAGTTTGTTTGATCCTTGTGTGTACATGAAGCCAATGAGTAATAAGACCTTTGGTTTTATTATTCTTGTGTTGTATGTGGATGACATGTTGATAGCTGCCAAGGATAGATATCAAGTGAACAAGCTCAAGACACTTTTGAGTTTAGAGTTTAGGATGAAGGATCTAGGATTGGCCATTAAGGATATTAGGCATGGAGATCAAGAGGAACTTGGGCACTGGTTAGTTGTGGTTGATGTAGGGTTAGTATGCTAGGAAGGTACTTGTATGGAGAACTATAAACAAGTAAGTACTTCTCTAGCTTCTTATTTCAAGCTTTTAGTGGCATATTGTCCTATAGATGTTATGGAAAGGGTTTGATGGCTAACATTCCTTATGAGAAGGCTGTTGGGAGTCTCATGTACTTGATGACTTGCACTAGACCTGATCTTACCCTAGCAATAGGTAAGGTGTGCAGGTATATGTCGAATCCAGGAAGGACACATTGGGAAGTAGTTAAGTGGATTATCAGGTATTTGAGAGGTACACTAGACTATGGGCTCTTATTTGATAAAAGATCCATGAATGATGCATCCCTAGATGGTTATGTAGATGTTGACTATTGACAAAATCTGGACAAGTGGAGTTCAACAACAAGGTATGTATTTACACTTGGTGGTGGGTGCATTAGTTGGAGATCTACCTTGCAAAAGTGTGTTGCATAATCTACTACAAAAGCAGAGTATGTGGCAATAGCAGAAGCAACAAAGGAGGCAATTTGGTTAGATAGACTTGTTATTGAGATGGGGCTAATGCATGGTAATGTAATGCTTCATTGTGATAGTCAAAGTGCTTTACATCTAGCTTGAAATCAGGTGATGGACAGTAGGGTTAAGCACATAGACATCAGATATCACTTTCTTAGCCAAGCTATGTTTGAGAAAATGTTTGATCTAGCTAAGATTGATGGCAAGCTCAACCAGATTAATGCCTTTACCAAAGTCATACCTTTAGAAAGTTTCTCTAGGCATCATACTACCTTGCAGGTTGTGCAAGTGGAGTATGAGTAGGATGACCTAGCAATAGAGGTGACCTTGGCTGTTTTGGTTACTCTATCCCTATATAGGCTATGGTTATAATCTAGTTTATCATAGTTTAAAGGAGGAGTCAAGTGATTGGTTGTCTGTCTAGAACTTCCTATTGAGTGATAAATTGTTGCAAGGTTACTAGCTTCAAGACAAGAGTCAAGGGAGAGTTTGTTATATTTTACTCTAATGCCTTAGAGTTACTCTACATTTTGGGAAAATTAGCTCTCTAACAAGTGGATGGTGAGAAAAAAATAGAGAGAAGATTGGAGCGCTGAACTTGCATGAGAGTGATGGCATTGAGCCCTGGATCAGTAAAGGTTATCTTGAAGCTTTCCCATGGACGTAGCCTCACACAAAGGTGAACCACATACTTCTATGTAATCTATGACTGCACAAGAGATATGCTTGATGTGTGAGTGCTGTTGTCACTCTTGTTTGATTCTCAACACCTTGTGAATTGGGTGAACAGTTGAATCAGACCCACAAAATCAATACTCCTTTTCTCAAATGGGGCCAATGGCAAAATGGGTCTCAAAGGCCATAAGGTAGTAGTTGCTGGTTTTCTTATTCTTTTACAAGCATCACAACTTTAGATATGGGTTTGAGTATCCTTATACATTGTAGTCCACCAATACCCTACCCCAAGAATTTTCTTCATTATGTTCTTGAGGGCATAATGTTCTACTGATGCTTCTAAGTGTAAGGACTTGATTACTCCTCCAACTTTGTATGCTTCCAATCACCTGCAAAGTACTTCATCTTCACCCATCTTGAACAAGATGTTGTGCTTAAGTTGATATTGTCTCATTTTCTTGAGGAAGATTGCTCTTTTTTTGGGTCCAATCCCTCAAAACACTGGCAAGTATGCAGATAATGATATTCTATTGCATATCTTGCACTTTGCATTGGCATCAAAATGGTAAAGTTCTTCATTAGAACCCAGTCATCTACCTCTAGATCTTGGTCTTGAGTTTCCAACTTGGATAGGAAATCCACATTTGCATGCAGAGCACCCTTCCTTACTTGTATATTGTATGTGAATTCTTGTAGCAACTAGATCCATTGTGCAATTTGCTTGGACAAATCTGCATTCTTCACCAAATGTTGCAACGCATAATGGTCCACATAGAATAAAAACTTGTATCCCAGCAAGTAGTGGCAAAACTTCTTGTAGGCATACACCATTCTAAATGCTTCTCTTTCAGTAGTAGTGTAATTCTTTTTTGCAACTAAAAGTTGAAGGTTGGCATAATAGATGGGATAGTATTTCTTCTTCTCATCCTTTTGACTCAAGATTACTCCAATTGCCATGGACAAAGTATCCACATACATATGAAAAGAGACATCCCAATTTGGAGCCCTCATATTTGGTGTTTCCATCAGTTTCTTCTTCAACACTTGGAAAACTTCTTCTTGTTTTACTTGCCACAAATTGGCTTTCAAATTTCTTCAAGAGCTTTATCAATAGTGAAACTAGCACTACATAATTGAACACATAGTGTTTATAATATCCAACATTTCCTGAGAAGGCTCTCAACTTCCAAATATTTTTGGGGGATTCTAGAGCTGAGATTACTTTCACCTTCTCCACATCAACTTCAATACCTTGGCTTGACACCAAATGCCCCAATAGAATTCTTTTGTCATTGCAAAGAAGCATTTTTCTTTGGGTGTAATGACACAAGCTAGAAAAATGATACTTTTCAAATGTTTGGCAAAGGTAGTCCAAAGGTACCTTTCTTTGTCCAAACACACATAAATCATCAATGAACTCTTCCACAAGTTTTTGTGGGAAGTCCTTAAAAATTGCATTCATCATCCATTGGAAAGTAGCGGGAGCATTACACAACACCAAGGGCATTTGATTGTATACAAATGTGCCCCAATAGGTTATAAAGATAGTCTTGTCTTTTGTGACAACCCAGAAAATATCACTTTTGCAGTAATCAAGTAAGAAAAGTTTGTTCACACAGAGATACAAGTCATAAATATCCAAATACAAAGCAAAGTAGCCAAATCAATTCTTCTTGAGTTCTTGTTTAATCTCTCAAGTAGAAACCACACCCAGAAGAGAGTAACAAGTGCTTAACTTGACAACTTGTCACAAATTACACACCCATAATCACAATACATTCCAATCTTTCCAAACCAACTTCAATTGTGATGATTTAGATTTTCCCAAAGATGGCACTTCACCGTAAAATGACTTCACCTCAGAATTGTGTTCCACCCATCCGTTGAAGGCACAACTCCCTCAATTGAAATTGCTTTGCATAAGTCTCTGGTGCCAACATTTTTTGTTTTTCTCTGTTTATTAGTGTTTTAAGGAATAAGTAAGCACTGGAAGCCAAATTGCGGAAGAAGAATAGACAAAAGTGACTTTGGAGGACATCCAAAGAAGGCAACATTGGATCCGATGATGGAGGTACTCAGAAGAAGGATACGACGGAAAAAAGTCCAAAGAGCACCATCTTCAGGTTGGAAGGCGCAGGTGATACGAAGATTGTCTAACAAACTTGGTACGTGGCAAGAAAGTACACTTCAAGAAACGGCGGAGGCAGAAGAAGCATGTCTTGACAATGACTGGACATCAACATGCAAAAGAGGGGAAGTCGAATTTGAAATCAACTGAAGAATGACTGCAATTTGGGGTAATATAAGATTGCGATTGTGCAAGGACAAGTTGAATATGCCAAGTAAATTTCCAATTCCTTTGAGTAGTCATCCTATAGTAATGTGTGTCCGGAAGCCAATTGAGAGTGAAATTTTCCAAAATCCAGAAGGGGTTAGAGTGTCTCGTCCAAGAGAGTGCATTGTCTTTTAGTGTCATAGAACGCAAGAGCAGATTATGGCAAAGAAGGTCACAAATGCACTAGCGGTGTGGAGTTTCACAATTCATAGGTTAGATGTAGTAGCCAGAATCAAAGTCTTGAATAGACTTCATATTACGTTTTTAGCATGGAATTGGAATTGCAATTTCCCAAGAGTGATGGCAGAGATTGCTGCCAGTAATTATGAGGAGGGTCCCAAAGTTGAAGGGAAGAGAGGAAATCCAGCTCGATAGACTGAGTCGGATTGGAGGTTAGTATTGGGGAAGGAAGCAAGAGATCCGATGGGAATCACCTTCTATCGGAAGTGTGATGCTGCAGAAGAGATAGCAGAAATTCAAAACTTGTTCTTTGCTCCAAGAACCACGAATGGCTACAAGGTGGAGTCCTATTGGGATCCGATTAGGAGAAGTATCATGGGGGTGATGATGGCCATGTTCAAGCTAGAATGAACAACGTATGTGAACATGGAACAAGCGGTCTTCTTCCACCAGATGTTTGCAGAGTCCTATCGGGATCCGATTAGGAGAAGTATCATGGGGGTGATGATGGCCATGTTCAAGCTAGAATGAACAACGTATGTGAACATGGAACAAGCGGTCTTCTTCCACCAGATGTTTGCAGGAGTCAAGGTGAATTGGGCGAAGTGTTTTCACCACCGAACAAGGCAAATGGTGATCAATTGGCAAACAAGTTCTCTGCCTCATTATTTTGCACCATTTGCAGCGCACTTCTACTTTGGGTTGAACTTGCTGACAGTAGAGGAGAGGCATTGCATGGTGTTCCATTTCCATCTTGACTTAAGACGAGAAGCGGACAAAGAAGAGCGATAGTATATGATACACCTACAAGCCAACGACAATCATTTCTTGAAGACCGGACAGTGGAAGATAGAAGAAGTCACAAGTCCAAAGACGAAGAAGTGCAGTAAACCCAAAGAAGCAAAGTCTCCTCCCGCTCAAAAGAAGACTCGAAGACTGGTTGTGCAGAATAAGAAGATGGTGAGAGAAGCATCATCGGAATCAAAGTCTGAAGAAGGAGTAGAGTCACAAGAGGAGGAATCCAAAGAAGAGGAGCTCACCTTAAAAAGTGAGGAGTCTGGAAGTGATAGCAAGAGGGAACCTGAGGTTCAACAATTAGTGGCGGTCAGTGAAGCTTGTCATATGATGATTGACAGAGTACCCAAAATAACAAGTCATTGCATAGCCATAGTGGTGAATAAGTAGAGACCAGAGGAAAAAGAGGAGTATCCTGCGGGGCCGACTTCAATCGGTAAAGAAGAAGAAAGTTCCGATGCGGTGTCTCGAAAGATACAAAGATCGCAACTTTGGATGAAAGAGCCGATGAAGGAGGTGAAGAATGAAGACAATGACGGCGACGAAGATACATAAGGCTTTGGTGGGATATCATATCTGACGAAAGTGGTCACCCTGTTGCTAGAGATGTTAAAGGAGCATCGGAGGGTAATTCCCCAAGATCGTAGGAAGGGATGAATGAGTGCAGGTGGTGAAGCATCTGTTGAGTGAAGTGAAGGGGTTTCAGGAGTAACAAGTCCGAAGAAATGAAGAAATTGAAGAACTTTGGAGGGAGGACGTCTTGAAGAAGAAGACTTTCAAGATGTTACAAGAGAGCTGCGAGGCCAAAGAGAAAGAATTGCAGAGGCAAGCCAGAGAATTGAAGGAGCAGGCAATGTGGCTGAGCAAAATGAGGGAGGAAGTGAGTGATGTGCGCATCGAGAATATTTATTTGAAGGTGATGGCAATCGTAATGGAGCAAGAGTTGGACAGCTTAAAGAAGAGTGCAGCGGGGAAGGATCAAGCATGGCAGAGGGAGTTAGCAGTCAGGCAGGAAGAAGAAGAATGATTACGAGAGCTAGTCAGAAGTGCTGAGTTACAGAGTACACAGTATGCGGAGGAGAAGAAGATGCTGCTGCAAAGTATGAAGACGAGCTGAAGATGTATCGTGAAGAATTGAAGGTAGAGCGCTCTTGAGGATATGAGTCGGAATTAGTAGGAGAAGTTGCGGGGAAGTTGAGAGCAATCTTAAGCACGGAGGCTGAAGGGAGATTGGAGGAAGCCCGTCTACATGAGCTCAAGTTGCTTGTGCAGGAAACTTGGAGGAGAAAAGCCAAAGATGTGGACATGAACACGTTGCTGATTTGATTGAGGGAGCGAGCAGACCGGGAGATGTTGGAAGTAGAAGACAATGTTAGTTCTCAGATTAGATTTAGTCAAATCAAAGTTAGAGAAAATTAGGAATAGTGTGACAGTGGAGCGGAAGACAGATGTTGCAAAAGTAGGAGTATAGGTGTCATCGGACTTGTTATTTGACACATTAGAGAAGAGTGGGTTAGGAGATAAAGAGTTAGATAAGTCACTCCTTAGTGCAATTGTAGTTCCTAGGGTAGAAGTAGTAGAATTAGTGAAGGAATTGGTAGAATTAGTTATACCCGAAGAAGGAGAAATATTAGGAAGATCATCGGGTTTGGAAGCCGATGATGAGGTAGACATCGGATTGGGATAAGTATCAATTTTTGAGATAGGAAGAGGCAGATATGAAGAGATGGATTGTCAGTTTGGATCTGTAGGTAGGAAGAGATGTCAGGAAGTGGTGCAAAGGTAGGAAGAACTGCCATTTGCTTCAGTATTTAAGGGGAACATTCATAGTACTATGTTGTTTAGTATTCATATTTCTAAAGATAAATAAAGCAAAGTGTTGTTTTTAGTGCTCGTCACTTGAGCTTAATTCCGATTGTCAATTCTGTGTTTGTGTTTGTGAGTGTGTGGAGAATTCCAAAGTGCAAGTCAATGTGTCTATGGATGTTGGATTCTGCAGCCTTGATCTTCATTCTGTGTGTTTGATCCTGAGTGAAGTGCATCGAAGCAATGCCTTGATAGATCTGAGAAGAATTGTAGTGTTGGTAATATTATGCATTTGTGAGTGTAGCACGAAGTTGATGTGGAGCAATTTTGATCCAGGAAGTTGTGCCTTCAGTGGGAGGATGGAACACAATTCTGAGGCAAAATTGTTCTTCGCAGTGAAGTGCCATCTTCGGGAGAATCTGAATCACAATCAAGAGTTGTTTGGATAAAATTTGCTATGTTGTGATTATGTGTGTGTGTGTGTGTATTCGTGACAAGTTGTCAAGATTGTGAGCTTGTTACTCTCTTCTGGGTGTAGTTTCTACCTGAGAGACTAAAGAAGCAATCAAGAAGAACTACAAGTTACTATTTGACTTCGTATTTGACCAATTCTGAATCGTATCTCTGCGAGAACAAACTTTACTTATCTGATTACCGCAAAAGTGATATTTGCCGGGTTGTCACATGATTTTTGGCGCCGCTGCCGGGGATACACAACTTGAAAGTGGAAGAATACAAAGCCAAACTCAAAATGGAGCGTCAAAGCAATATGAATCTCTGCATTGAGAGAATAACGTGAAGAGAGAGTCCGAAGATGAATGTTGCATTGTGAAGAAGAAGAACATCTGAAGATCCAATCTACGTTGGCCAAAACTGAGCGAGAAGCATTGGACAATCAACTTCTTCACAAAGTTCAAGAATCTTTACTAGAACTTGAACAAAAGAGACGTGAACAAAGGTGGCAAGGATACTTTTCATCTCCATCTTCCAAGAAGAAGAAAGACTCGAGCGGGTAGACATATTCATTATGACCTAATACACCGCCTTCCTCTAAAGCTGTAAAGGAAGTTGAATTCATTAAGAAGTTCATTTGTGAAAAGACAACACGTACACTTACAGAAGAAGAGTGTCAACATCTAGTATGAACAATTCCCTGGTTATCCCAAAGAAATTTTGATGACTAGGTTGAAGGTGTGGAACCTCTTACTTCTAATCGGGTTGAAGTCAACACAATGAGAGAAGAAGAATTGTTGAAGAAAACCCCAATTTGAACTTGATGAATTGGAACCCTTGGGCAGACAACACGGCGTCCATACCAAGTAGCTCTTTGGTTCCAGTAAGTTTGAACTTACCACAGCCAAATCCGCCGCATCAAACAATGACTTTGTTACTTATGACCCAATACGCTTATCAGAAGTATAAAGGTATGGAACAAGACGAAGACCCTGACAAATTTATCAAGGAGTTTGAAGTCATTTCCTTTGCCAACAAGGAACATGACTCTACGGATCAATTGCGGATTTTTCCAAGTCTACTCCAAAAGAAGGATCAAAGCTCGTACACCTATGTAACGTAGAAGGGATTCACACCAGTAGACTGGGCAGACTTACGAAATGGCTTCTTGGAACGATTTTGGGAAGTGGATTATGATACGAGTGTCTTTGTGGCACTTAATGATTTGGATCAAGGGAAAAAGGAAAAATTGAGAGATTACTCTGAGCGGTTCATGGCCTTATTGAACCGAGTTCCGAAACAATCCGGTGTGGTGGGTTATTCCAATGCCCAAGCCATTACTTGGTTTCTTGGAGGGCTTTCACCAGAGATTTGAATCTTTGCTAGGGAGAGGAATGTAACTTCCTTGAACAAAGTCCTCAAACATGTTGCCCGATATGAGGCGGCTCATTCTCACTTGTCCAGCAACCAAAGAAATCGGGAGAAGAAGGGAAATAAGCCTAGACAAAGAGCGTCTTGCAGCACCTCCTTTTCTTTGGAGGAATCCTCCACATCTTTGAGTTCTTCTTTGGAATCTAACGAAGAACCCAAGCCACGGAGAATACAAAGACGCAGAGGAAAGAAGCCAGTAACACCGCCAGTAAAGAATGTACCTAAGGTGGATCAAAAGTTGGAAACTCTTATTAAAGAGTTCACGGATTTCAAGATCCAGATGATTGGGGCTAAGGACCAAAGAAAGCCCCCGTCATTTGGTCGACCAAATGTATGGTGCACTGCATGTAGTAAATCCGGCCACACTAATACGGAGTGTTTGACTTGTATTGCATTTCCAGTGCAACAAATTGATTGGGTTCCCAGATGGGATCAGGGTGATGAAGAAGAGTATGTATACCAAACCCAAGAAATACAGCCTCTAGCGAGCTCACTCATATCAAGGTCCCAGGTATGGACCACGAGAGTACAATCCTACTGCTCTCCCATGAAGACCACCAATGGGTGGCCAAAATAGACCTCAAAATGTTCCACCGGGTGCTTGTTATAATTGTGGCTCGATAGTACATTGGTCTCCAAATTGTCCGGAGCCAAGACGGCAAATTGGGTATGTGCTCCTTTGTGGGAATTGTAAAGGATCGGGGCACACAAGAAATCAGTACCCGCAACCACCCAATCCAAAGCCCCCTTTCAAATATGTACAGACACCTGCAGAGCATGCTGTGCTCCAGGCAAAGGGAGATACGAATGTAAATTGTATCACACTTGAGGAAGAGAGGCCTCAAGAAGAGAGTCCTGCTTCAGAAGGAGAGTGGCCGGACCTTTAAATTTTGAAGGTAGAAACTCGCACGGGGAGGAAGAATCGAGCTTCCAAAGAAGTGAGTACTACGTCTTCATCCTCACAAAAAACAAAGAGACTGCGACCGAAAGCTATCCTTTCTGCTAAGGAGGAAAAGGTCCTAGCAAAAGCTAAAGCAAAAGCCTTACAGAAAGAAATTAAGGAAGCAGTACTACGCACGCAGGAGATGAGTTTGGAGGAAAATACAAAGACACAACCTCTAGTTTTTCTGCGGATATCAGGTTTGAAGTAAAAGATTTGATCCAAGCCAAAGTTGGTCAACCCAATGATCATCGGGTCAAGAACCTACGCACTCTGATTACCATCCTTAAGCACCCCAAAGTCCGCTTTGAATAGGCACAAAATTTAGATCCAAAGACAAAGGCAAAGCAGGTGAAATTGGGAGGAGTTCCACAGTACAATATTGTGGCAGATATGGCGTCTACAAGTGCTAACATCATATTTAAACAATTAAGGAAGAACAACAAGTTGTATAAAAAGCAGCTAAGTGTAGCCCTCAAGAAACTAAGGATGATGACCAAGAAAGACTTGCCCGCAATTTATCGTATTGAATAGGAAGATTTGGGATCTCCCGAGGTGGATGCAAAGATAGCAGGCTGTATGATCATATCCATACCCATTGATTTGGGATCGGGTGTGAATGTCATGACAAAAGATACTGCACATCGATTGGGGTACACAACGTTTGAACCAACACCCCAAATTCTGAAGTTTGCGGATCAAACCAAGAGACGGCCCTTGGGCATGCTGTCAAATATCACTACGATCATAAGGGCACCTATTGTGCTATGACCAATAACCAAAATTGGCTATCCTCTCTTGATTGGAAGACCTTGGTTGTATAGTGCCCATGTCATGGTAGATTGGCACTAGCAAAAATTAAGATTTAAAGACATCTCATCCAAAGAGCAAAAGCTGGTGATTGTGAGTTGGATGAAGGTTCCTCACCTTGGGGAAACTAATTCGTCAGAAGATGGAGATGAATCCAAAGATTCATCGTCTTCGTCTTCCAAGGACTCCAAAGACGAAGTCCAAGTTAATTACTTGGAATGCTACGAGGTAGAGGTCAAAGACAAAGACCCATACGACACCACCTCGGGTGAACAAGACTTGGAGGAAGGGGCTTTGACAGCAGTACGTCTCGGATTGAGCCAAGTAAGCCATGTAAAAGGTGTCATTAACCCCGATGACTGTCAAGATGTGGTCTTGACAGAAGGAATTTTTTTAAAGATTTCAAAGACAATCACCAAAGAGGAGTTGGCAGGATACACTGCCCTATTTATAGAGTTCCAAGATGTATTTGCCTGGTCTATTGATCAAATGTTGGGAATTCCATGAGAATTTGGAGAGCACCGGATTGATCTGGTTGAAGGTGCAATTCCGATTCGGCAAAGACAATACCGCCTGAACCCCAAAGTACTCCCTCTTGGTGAAAGGTGAATGTGATAAGTACTTAGTAGCTAGAATAATTTTCCCTGTCCTAAGTAGTGAGTGGGTTTCCCCCATTGTCATCATTCCAAAGAAGAAGACGGCAAAAATTTGAGTGTGCAAGATTTTTGCAAATTAAATGCAGTCACATGAAAGGACCATCATCCTTTACCTTTTACTGATACAATTCTGGACCAAGTAGCTGGTCATCCTTGCTATAGTTTTCTCGATGGATTTTCCGGATACAATCAAGTGTCCATTCAAGAAGAGGACAAGGATAAAACTACATTCACCATCAATTGGGGCACCTTTGCGTACAATCAAATGCCCTTTGGGTTGTGTAATGCTCCCGCTACTTTCCAGCAAATGATGAATTCAATCTTCAAAGATTTCCTATGCAAATTTGTGGAAGTCTTCATTGATGATTTTTGTGTGTTTGGGCAAAGAGATAGACATTTAGATTACCTTTGCCAAACTTTTGAAAGGTGTCATTTTGTCGGCTTGTCACTACACCCGGAGAAATGCTTCTTTGCAATGAAGGAGGGAATTCTTTTGGGGCATCAGGTGTCAAGCTGAGGTATTGAAGTCAACGTCAAGAAGGTTAAAGTTATTGTAGCTTTGGAATCCCCAAAGAAAACCCGGGAGCTGAGAGCCTTCTTAGGACATGTCGGATACTACAGACGCTTTGTGTCAAATTATGGGTGCTTGCAGCACCCCTTACAAAGGTTTTGAAGAAATCCGAAGACTATCTATGGGAAGCAAATCAAGAAGAAGCTTTCTAGGTGTTGAAGAAGAAATTGGTTGAAGCACCAGTTATGAGGGCCCCAAATTAGGACGTCCCTTTTCATGTGTATGTGGACACTTAGCCCATGGCCATCGGTGTCGTCTTAAGTCAGAAGGATGAGAAGAAGAAGGACTACCTGGTATCCAATGTCTACTTCTAGTTCAACTTCCAAACTCAAAGTAACTTCACGTACTATGTGACAACCCGGCAGATATCACTTTTGCGGTAATCGGGTAAGTAAAGTTCATTCCCGTAGAGATACAAGTCAGAATTGGTCAAATACGAAGCAAAGTAACAATTTCAGTTCTTCTTGGTTGTGTCTTTAATCTCTCAGGTAGAAACCACACCCAGAAGAGAGTTACAAGCACTGACTCGCAGTCTTGTCACAAATTCACACTCCTTAATCACAAATCCTTCAATTCTTTCCAAACAATCTTGATTGTGATGATTCAGACTCTCCCAAAAATGGCACTTCACTGCAAAACGACTTTGCCTCAGAATTGTGTTCTACTCCTCCACTGAAGGCACAACTTCCTTGATCGAAATTGCTTCACATCAACTTTGCACTGCACTCACAAATGCAGAATACTACCAACACTACAATTCCTCTCAGATCTGTCAAGGCATTGCTTCGATTGCACTTCACTCAGGATCAAACACATAGAATGAAGATCCAGGCTGTGGAATCCAACATCCAACAAGCACTCTGACTTGCACTTCAAATTTCTCCAAACATTCACAAACACAATTGCGAAATTGATACTTGGAATCAAGCTCAAGCGACGAGCACTGCTTCACAGCACTTTGCTTTATCTATTCTCAAAAATAATGAGCACTGAACAACATTTTCCTGCGAATGCCACTCTTAAATAGTGAAGCAATCGACAGTTCTAACAACTATACCGTTCTACCACAACTGTTCTAACCTGCAGATCTGAAATGACAATGCATCTCTTCATATCTGCCCCTCCAAATCTCAAATTGGTTTCTACTCCGATCCGATGTCTACTTCTTCCTCGGCTTTCAAACCAGAACCCGAAGTAATCTTACTTCCTACTACATTTTCCTTGGGTTTCCTAACTCCTAATTCTTTGACCAGATCTAGCAATTCTCTTTCTTGATCTGAAATTGCACTAGTGGGTAATCTATCTAACTCTTCATCTTTTGACCCACTCTTCTCTAATGTCTCTGAGGGCAACTCTGAAGACATTTGGATTCCTATGTTATCTACTTCGGGTTTTGCCTTAACATCTTGCCGAAGCTTTTCTAACTCTATTTTCACTAAGTCTAATCTAATTGAGATGTTATCCTCTACTTTTAACACCTTTCTATCTACACGAGTTCTTAGTTTGATTAACAAGGCATTCATCTCCATGTCCTTTGCTTGTCTTCGCCTCGTCTCATGCACCAACAACTTCAACTTGTGCAGTCGCGCTTCTTCAATTCGAATGCTGGCTTCTGTACTTAACATTGCATTCACTCTGAGGACTATCTCCTTCAATGGCTCCAATCTTGTCTTTCGTTCTCGTTCCCGATCTGCAAGCCATTCCTCTCTGTACATTGCCAACTCTTCCTCAAACTCGGCCTTCACCGCTTCCTTTGCTTTCTCCTTCTGTACAACTTTCTCTTCCTGATTACAAAGTAACTCTCGTAATCTCTCTTCTTCTCTATACCACACAGACAACTCTCTTTGCCAGAGTTGCTTCTTCTCCTCCATACTCTCCATCACTCGATCGAGCTCTTGTTCCTTTGATGCTACCCTCGCCATAGCATGGATAAGCACTGCTCTTGAATCAGCAAATTGCTGCTTCAAGATTTCATGCTCCGCTACCTGTCTCTTCCTTGCGATGTCACTCTTCCTCGCAAGATCCTCTCGATAGCTCACTTCTCTCTTCAGGTCTTTGATTACCTGACTTCTCTCTACTGCTTCCGCTCGCAGTACTTCTCTCTCCTTCTCACCTCGGGTTATACTCCTCTTCAACTCCAAGTTCTCCTCTTCTAATCTTGCTACCACCTACAATACAGTCTTTACTTCTGGACAAGTCGACTGCATCTCCTTCTTCTTCTTCTCCAACTTCACCAATAGCGGGCACACTACCTCTTGCAGGTACTCTACTCCCTCACTGGCAACTTCTTCCTCCCACGGAGTAATTTCTTGTTTCTCCTCATGTTCTCCTGATACGCACCTTCTTCTCTGAAGTCTTTGTATCGGGATTGATGCCTCACTACTTGTGCTGTCTTCTGCCTCTTCCTTCACTTTACTCGGCCCCGCCTCACACTTTGCCTTACGTCTTGAGCAAACTCCTTGCTGTACTGCGATCTTCTTCTCCTTGAGCACCAGTACTTTGTCTTCCAGCGCCGCATTGTCTTCAGCTTCTACTTCGGCTTGCACTTCTTCTTCGTATTCTTCAACCGCTGGTGCCGAGGTCATTTCTCCACCGTCTTCACTGTCATTGCTAGTATCTCCGCTCTGCAGTGTCAGCTCAGGTTCCTCCTCACATTCCGAGTCCTCCGTCTTGAGCTTGGCCTCGCCTTTTGAGTCTTCATCTTTTGACTCAATCACCACCATTCCTCGCCTCGGGTTATTTTTCTGCATCTTCCGGGGTTTCTTGTTTTCTTCGGCTTCTGCGTGCCGAGTTCTCTTCTTCGTCGGGGTACTTACTACGACCTCCACATTTTTCCTTGTCTTTGCGTAGTAGTCGTCCGTGCTCCGGATTTGGAGAATGTATTGCTCCTCCTCCGTATCGACTTCTCTTCTCAAGTCAGGATGGAAATGAGACACCATTCTATTGCGCTCCGCCAAATTGAGCAAATTCAACCCAAGGTAGAAATGTGCTGCAAATGGCACGATGTAGTGAGGAGGCAACTTATCCCGTAGATTCCACACCATCTGCCTCATTCTCCCATGAAAACACCTTGCCCAATTGATCGGTTCTCCTGCAAATAGCTTGTGAAAGAACACCGCTTGGTGTTTCATCACATAAGTGGTTCTCTCTAGCTTTAGGATTGCCATCAGTGCACTCACAATTCCTCTCTTCATAGGGTCTTTGTAGCTCTCAACTTTGTACCCATTCTTCGTTCTCTTTGACGAGAAGGCATCTCTCACCTCCTGCGTTTCTTGGGCTATCTCTCCTTTTCCCAAGAACGTGGCTCCCTGCTCCGAACCCGCCTCCTTCCCGAGTACGAGTCTCCAATCCGACTCTGTCCAGCGAGCCGGATTTCCTCTCTTCCCTTCTTCCTTGGGACCATCGAGACACTTACTCTCGATGATTTCTGTCATGAATCCTGGAAAACTTATGTTCCAGTTCCATGCCAGAAAGGTGATTCGAAGTCAGCTCAAAACTTTGATCCTTGCTACTACATCTAATCTCTGAATTGCATGATTTCTCACTGCAAATTCAGAGTTTTTCTTCCCTCCTCCCATCTCTTCTGCTTTCTTATTGTCTCTTGATTTCTCTCTCATGACTTCTCCCTTGCGCACTAACCCGAGTACAACTTTATTTCCCTTTCCCCGATCACTTGTAAGACGACTCCTCAACGGCAAAGGAAAATTGCTTGACATTTTGTCGTTGCAGTTTTGATTTTTATAAAGTTGCACTTCTTTGTCTTCCGTCACTTTGAGTTTCTACCGAGAAATCACACCTCCGGCATGCACCTGTCACTGTTAATCAACCTTCGCGTGTATGAGCCACCAGTTTTGAAACGGCCCCTTCTTGAATTTCTTGCCCTGACAAAAGGTTGTTAGACTGTCTTTGCCTCGGTTTGAGCTCCCCCCAATCCAAAGACAATTTACTTCGTATTGTATGCTGACAGGGCATTTCTAAGTACTTTGCCTTATGACCCAAAGTCACTTTACTTCGGGTTTCATCCCAAAGCCAATTTTCTTCGCCTTCTTCGGCCATACAGGTGCAATCCAACTTCTCTATACACTTCTTTTCCTTTATTTTGAAAAAAAACAAAAAATGTGGGCACCACATACCCCCTCCCTCAAATGTGAGCGTCCCCGCAAACATAGACCTCGGGTGTCTTAGAAACTTCCGAGTCTATGGTCCAATATCTCTGAACTCTCCACCCTTTTACTCGAGTGGCAAAAGGATTACCTTCCAAATCGACGAGTTGCATGGATCCATTTTCGTAAAGATGAAGAACTCGATAGGGACCCATCCATCTCAAATGCAACTTGCCTGGAAAAAATATTTGGCGATTGTCATATAAAAAAACCAAATCCCCTTCTTGTACAGTCACAGGCTTGATTCTCTGATCATGCCTGACTTTCCTCTATGCTTGTACTTCTTTCGTGGTTTGCATTTCATCGTCTCTTTTCTCTTCTAACCACATTAGTTGATGAATCCGAAGGTCCTGACTTTCCTCTTCTGACATCCGTTCTTTGCACAGAACCCGATATGTCGGAACTTCAAATTCAACTAGTAGTATGGGATGCAAGCCATATGTCAAGAAGTATGGGGTTTGTTTGGTTGTAATCTTCTCTGTTGTTTGATATGCCCACAACGCGGCTGGTAATTTTGTATCCCAGTCATAGGCATAATTGACAGTCACCTTATTCAAAATTTTACAAAGTAACCCATTCGCTTTTTCCGTTAAGCCATTTGCTTTTGGGTTATAAGGAGTCGTCTTCAGATGTTTAATCTGAAAATACTTGGTTAACGCCTCCATTACAGAGTTCAAAAAATGTGTTCCTTGGTCACTGACCAATTCCAAAGGACACCCATATCGGGAGATGATGTTTCGAAAGAAAAATTCCGCCGCAATTTCAGCATCATCTCTGCGAGTTGCGTCCACTTCAACCATCTTAGAAGCATAGTCAGTGCAAACCAAAATGTAGCACTTTCTTGTGACTCGGGTCACTGGTTGAATGGGACCCACAAAATCAATCCCCCATTTCTCAAATGGGGACAAAGGCAAAATTGGTCGCAAAGGCCATTGAGAAGTAGCCATCGGCTTCCCCGTTCTCTGACACGCATCACAGCTTTGGATATGAGCATGTACATCTTTGTACATTGTAGGCCACCAATACCCTGCCGAAAGAATTTTCTTTACAGTATTCTTGAGAGCATAGTGTCCTCCCGATACCTTGGAGTGAAAAGATTCAATTACTCCTCCTACTTCGTATGACTCCAAGCATCACCGAAGTACTTTGTCTTTGCCCATCTTAAATAAAATGCTATGTTTAAGCTGGTATGGCCCCATTTTCTTGAGAAAGACTGCCCGCTGTTCCGGGTCCATCCCCTCAAGACAATGGAGAGTATTTAGATAATTATATTCATCTGCATACCTCGTACTTCTCATTGCTGATAAGTGATACAACTCTTCGTTAGGGAACCGATTGTCAATTTCCCACTCCTGGTCTTGAGTTTCTAACCTGGACAGGAAGTCCGCATTCGAATGCGAAGCTCCCTTCCTCACTTGTACAATATACGTGAACTCTTGTAATAACAAGATCCATCTTGCAATTCATCCGGATAAATCTGCCTTCTTGACCAGATGTTGCAATGCATAATGGTCAACATAGAAGACAAACTCATACCCCAACAAATAATGACAAAATTTCTTGCAGGCATACACCATTCCGAGTGCTTCTCTTTTAGTTGTCAAATAGTTCTTTTCAGAAACTAAAAGTTGTCGGCTGGCATAATACACCGGGTAGTCCTTCTTCTTCTCATCCTTCTGCCTTAAGACAACCCCGATGGCCATGGACGAAGTGTCCACATACACATGAAAAAGGACGTCCCAATTCGGGGCCCTCATGACTGGTGCTTCAACCAGTTTCTTCTTCAACACCTGGAAAGCTTCTTCTTGATGTGCTTCCCACATATCGTCTTCGGATTTCTTCAGAAGCTTTGTAAGTGGTGCAGCAAGCACTGCATAGTTTGACACAAAGCGTATGTAATATCCGACATGTCCCAAGAAGGCTCTCAGCTCCCGGATGTTCTTCGGGGATTCCAAAGCTGTGATTATCTTAACCTTCTCAACATTGACTTCAATACCTCGGCTTGACACCCGATGCCCCAGAAGAATTCCCTCCTTCATTGCAAAGAAGCATTTCTCCGGGTGTAATGACAAGCCGGCAAAATGACACCTTTCAAACGTTTGGCGAAGGTAATCTAAATGTACATCTCTTCGCCCAAACACACAAAAGTCATCAATAAAAACTTCCACAAATTTGTGCAGGAAATCCTTGAAGATTGAATTCATCATCCGCTGGAAAGTAGCGGGAGCATTACACAACCCAAAGGGCATTTGATTGTAAGCAAAAGTGCCCCAATTGGTCGTGAATGTAGTTTTATCCTTGTCTTCTTCTCAAATGGATACTTGATTGTACCTTAAAAATCCATCAAGAAAACTATAACAAGGATGCCCAGCTACTTGATCTAAATTTGTATTGGTAAAAGGTAAGGGATGATGCTCTTTCCTTGTAACTGCGTTCAATTTTTGGAAGTCTTGGCACACTCGGATCTTCCCTGTTTTCTTCTTTGGGACAATGACAATGAGGAAGACCCATTCACTGCTTAAGACAGGGAAGATGATTCCGGCCCCTAAGTACTTGTCGATTTCATCTTTCACCAAAAGCGAGTACTTTGGGTTCAGGCGGTATTGTCGCTGCCAAACCGGAACTACACCTTCAACCAAATCAATCCGGTGTTCTCCAAATTCTCGTGGAATATGCGGCATTTGATCAATTGACCAGGCGAATACATCTTGGAACTCTATAAACAAGGCAGTGTATCCTGCCAACTCCTCCGAAGTAACTGTCTTTGAGATCTTTAAAATTTTTCCTTCAGTTAGTAACACCTCTTGACAGTCATCGGGGTTGATGATTCCTTCAACGTGGCTTACTCGGCTTAACCCGAGGCGAGCGGCCATCAAACCCCCTTCCTCCAAGTCAGGTTCACCCGAGGTGAGGTCATATGGATCTTCGTCATCAACCTCTACCTCGTAGCATTCCAAGTAATTAACTTGGACTTTGTCTTCGGATTTGTCTGAAGACAAAGACGATGAGTCTTTGGATTCGTCTTCCTCTTCTGACGAACTTGTTTCCCCAAGATGGGGAACCTTCGTCCAACTCACAATCACCAGCTTCTGATCTTCGGACGAAATGTCCTTGAATCTTAACTTCTGCTGATGCCAATCCACTACAACTTGGGCACTATACAACCAGGGTCTGCCGATCAACAGAGGGTAACCAGTTTTTGTAACTGGCCGCAACACGATGTAATTCAACTTGAAGGGTACCACTCCAATGATCGTGGTAATGTTCGACAGCATGCCCAAGGGCCGTCTCCTGGTTTGGTCTGCAAACTTCAAAACTCAGGATGTTGGTTCAAACGTATGATACCCGAGTCGATTTGCCGTATCTTTGGTCATGACATTCACATCGGACCCATAGTCAATGGGTATCAATGTGATCATGCACCCTGCAATCTCCGTGTCTACCTCGGGAGATCCCAAACCTTCTTGTTCAATACGATAAATAGCAGGCAGGTCCTTCTTTGACATCGACCTCACCTTCTTGAGGGCCAAATTAAGCTGTCTCTTGTACAGCTTGTTATCTTCCCACAATTGCTTAAATGTAACATTGGCATTTGTGGTGGCCAGATCGGCTACAATATCATATTGGGGAACTCCTCCCAATTTGACCGTCTTCGTCTTCAGCTTTGGGTCCGAGGACCCTCCATGTTCCCTCTTGACTTCGGGACGCTTCAAAATGGTGACGGGCTTGCTGATGGCCTTAACCCGAGCTTCCTTGGGTTGGCCCACCTCGGCTTGGATCAGACCCTTTACTCCGGATCAGATGTCCGCCGGAAAAATTGGAGACTTCGTCTTCGTCTCTTCTTCCAAACTCAGTTCCCGAGTCCTGAGTAATGCCTCCTTTAATTCTTTCTGCAAGGCTTTAGCTTTAGCTTTTGCAATGATCTTTTCCTCCTTGGCCAAAAGAATGGCTTTTGGCCGCTGTCTCTTTGCCTTTCGGGAAGACGACGAGGTCGTACTCAGTTCTTTGGGATCACGCTTCTTCTTGCTGGAGCGTGTCTCAACTTTCAAAACTTCAAGGTCTGGCCATTCTCCTTTTGAGGCCGGACTCCCTTCTTAAGGTCTTTCTTCCTCAAGAGTAATGCAATTTACATTCGTATCCCCCTTTGGCTGAAGTGCTGCACGCTCAGCGGGAGTCTGTACATATTTTACAGCAGGCTTTGGGTTTGGTGGGTGAGGGCATTGGTTGCCCGTATGCCCCGATCCTTTACAATTTCCACACAAGGGAACGTACCCAATTTTCCTTCTTGGCTTGGGACAATTTGGAGACCAATGTCCCATCGAGCCACAATTATAACAGGCTCCGGGCACAACATTCTGAGGGCAATTTTGGTTGCTCATCGGTGGTCTTTGTGGAGGAGCATTGGGGTTATACTCTCTGGGTCCAAACCTTGGACCTTGATACGATGTGCTCGGTTGAGGCTGTACCTCCTGAGTTTGGTACACCGCCTCTTCGTCATCGTCTTGGTTCCATCCCGGAACCCAATCAATTTGCTGCACCTAGAATGCATTACGAGTATTGCATTCTATGTTGGCGTGGCCAGATTTGCCACATGCGGTGCACCACACATTAGATTGTCCAAATGATGGGGCCTTTCTTTGGTCCTTAACCCCAATCATCTGGATCTTGAAATCCAAAAACTCCTTGATGAGGGCATCTAGCTTCGTATCCGCCTTATGCACACTCTTGGCTACAGGAGTCAATGGTTTCTTGCCTCCACATCTTCTGACTCGTCTTGGCTTTGATTCTTCTTTGGATTCCAAAGAAGAGCTCGAAGACGTAGAGGATTTGTCTGAAGAAGGTGTTGCGCGAAGCTCTCCTTCTGGGCTTCTTGCCCTTCTTCTCCCGATTTCTCTGGTTACCGGCAGAGTGAGAGTGGACCGCTTCATAACGAGCGACATGTTTGAGTACTTTGTCCAGTGAAGTTACGTTCCTCTCCCTGGCAAAGATTCGTATCTCTGGTGAAAGGCCCCCGAAGAACCAAGTAATGGCTTGGGCATCAGAGTATCCCACCACCCCTGATTGCTTGGGAACTTGGTTCAATAGTGCCATGAACCGCTCAGAGTAGTCCCTCAACTTCTCCTTCTTGCCCCGGTCTAAATCGTTGAGTGCCACGAAGACACTCATATTGTAGTCAACCTCCCAGAATCGTGCAAGGAAGTTGTTTCTCAAGTCCGCCCAATCTAATGGTACAAACCCCTTCTGAGTCACATGGGTGTTCCAGCTCCGAGCTTTCTTGCGAAGCAGACTTGGGAAAATTCTCAGTCGATCCGCTGAGTCATGCTCCTTGTTAGCAAAGGAGATGACTTCGAATTCTTCGATGAATTCATTGGGGTCTTTGTCTTGTTCTGTCCCCTTATACTTCAGATAGGCGTGTTGGGTGACAGGGAGCAAAGTCATCATTTGATGCATTGGGATCGGTTGAGGTAATGTGGAACTTGATGGAACGGAAGGATTGGGTGGAATTGACGCCGTATTGTCAGCCCAGGGATTCCAATTTGTCAAATTCAAGGTAGGGTCTTCTTCAACAATTTCTGCTATGAGGGTGTTGTCGACTTCAACCCGAGTGGAAGATTCAGGATCAACACCTTTGATGGGTTCTTCAAAATTCCTTCGGGACAACCGAGGAATTGTTCGTAGAAGATATTGACACTCGTCTTTAGTAAGTGTTCATGCTGTCTTTTCTTGAACAAAGGTCTTCAAGGAAACAACTTCCTTTATAGCTCTAGGGGAAGTTGGTGTACTGGGCCGCAATGCATATGTTTGCCCACTCGATTCTTTCTTCTTCTTGGAAGAAGAAGGAGATGCAAAGTAGCCTTGCCAACCGCCTTCGTGTTTCTTGTGGTCAAGTTCTTGCAGGGCTTCTTGCACTTTGTGAAGGAGTTGAAACTCCAACGCCTCTCGTTCAGTTTTGTCAACAATGGATGGGACGTTCAGACGTTCGTCTTCTTCACGCTGAAGTGCTTGTCTTTGAGCTCTCTCTTCCCGTTGTTCTTTCAATGCAGACATTCATATTGCGTTGATACCCAGTTTCCAATTTGGCTTTGTGTTCTTCCACTTCCGAGATTTGTATCCCCGGCAGCGGCGCCAAAAATCATGTGACAATCTAGCAAATATCAATTTTTCGGTAATCGGGTAAGTAAAGTTTGTTCCCGTAGAGATACGAGTCAGAATTGGTCAAATACGAAGCAAAGTAACAATTTTAGTTCTTCTTGGTTGCGTCTTTAATCTCTCAGGTAGAAACCACACCTAGAAGAGAGTAACAAGCACTGACTCGCAGTCTTGTCACAAATTCACACTCCTTAATCACAAATCCTTCAATTCTTTCCAAACAATCTTGATTGTGATGATTCAGGCTCTCCCAAAAATGGCACTTCAGTGCAAAACAACTTCGCCTCAGAATTGTGTTCTACCCCTCCACTGAAGGCACAACTTCCTCGATCAAAATTGCTTCATATCAACTTTGCACTGCACTCACAAATGCAAAATACTACCAACACTACAATTCCTCTCAGATCTGTCAAGGCATTGCTTCGATTGCACTTCACTCCAGATCAAACACACAGAATGAAGATCAAGGCTGTGGAATCCAACATCCAACAAGCACTCTGACTTGCACTTTGAATTTCTCCAATCATTCACAAACACAACAACAAAATTGATACTTGGAATCAAGCTCAAGCGACGAGCACTGCTTCATAGCACTTCGCTTTATCTATTCTCAGAAATAATGAGCACTGAACAACATTTTCTTGCGAATGCCACTCTTAAATAGTGAAGCAATCGATAGTTCTAACAACTATACCGTTCTACCACAACTGTTCTAACCTGCAGATCCGAAATGACAATGCATCTCTTCATATGTGCCCCTTCAAATCTCAAATTGGTTTCTACTCCAATCCGATGTCTACTTCTTCCTCGGCTTTCAAACCAGAACCCAAAGTAATCTTACTTCCTACTACATTTTCCTTGGGTTTCCTAACTCCTAATTCTTCGACCAGATCTAGCAATTCTCTTTCCTGATCTGAAATTGCACTAGTGGGTAATCTATCTAACTCTTCATATTTTGACCCACTCTCCTCTAATGTCTCTGAGGGCAACTCCGAAGACATTTGGATTCCTATGTTATCTACTTCGGGTTTTGCCTTAACATCTTGCCAAAGCTTTTCTAACTCTATTTTCACTAAGTCTAATCTAATTGAGATGTTATCCTCTACTTTTAACACCTTTCTATCTACACGAGTTCTTAGTTTGATTAACAAGGCATTCATCTCCGTGTCCTTCACTTGTCTTCGCCTTGTCTCCTGCACCAACAACTTCAACTAGTATCTCCGCTCTGCAGTGTCAGCTCAGGTTCTTCCTCATGTTCCGAGTCCTCCGTCTTGAGCTCAGCCTCGCCTTTTGAGTCTTCATCTTCTGACTCAATCACCACCATTCCTCGCCTCAGGTTTTTTTTCTGCATCTTCTGAGGTTTCTTGTTTTCTTCGGCTTCTGCGTGCCAAGTTCTCTTCTTCGTCAGGGTACTTACTACGACCTCCACGTTTTTCCTTGTCTTCGCGTAGTAGTCGTCCGTGCTCCGGATTTGGAGAATGTATTGCTGCTCCTCCGTGTTGACTTCTCTTCTCAAGTCAAGATGGAAATGAGACACCATTCTATTGCGCTCCACCAAATTGAGCAAATTCAACCCAAGGTAGAAATGTGCTGCAAGTGGCATGATGTAGTGTGGAGGCAACTTATCCCACAGATTCCACACCATCTGCCTCGTTCTCCCGTGAAAACACCTTGCCCAATTGATCGGTTCTTCTGCAAATAGCTTGTGAAAGAACATCGCTTGGTGTTTCATCACATAAGTGGTTCTCTCCGGCTTCAAGATGGCCATCAGTGCACTCACAATTCCTCTCTTCACAGGGTCTTTATAGCTCTCAACTTTGTACCCATTCTTTGTTCTCTTTGACGAGAAGGCATCTCTCACCTCCTACGTTTCTTGGGCTATCTCTCCTTTCCCCAAGAATGTGGCCCCCTGCTCCGAACCCGCCTCCTTCCCGAGTACAAGTCTCCAATCCGACTCTGTCCAGCGAGCCGGATTTCCTCTCTTCCCTTCTTCCTCGGGACCATCGAGACACTTACTCTTGATGATTTTTGTCATGAATCCTGGAAAACTTACATTCCAGTTCCATGCCAGAAAGGTGATCCGAAGTCGGCTCAAAACTTTGATCCTCGCTACTACATCTAATCTCCGAATTGCATGATTTCTCACTACAAATTCAGAGTTTTTCTTCCCTCCTCCCATCTCTTCTGCTTTCTTACTATCTCTCAATTTCTCTCTCGTGACTTCTCCCTTGCGCACTTACCCGAGTACAACTTTATTTCCCTTTCCCCGATCACCTGCAAGATGACTCCTCAACATCGAAGGAAAATTGCTCGACATTTCTTTGTTGCAGTTTCTATTTTTATAGAGTTGCACTTCTTTGTCTTCCGTCACTTTGAGTTTTTACCGAGAAATCACACCTCCGGCATGCACCTGTCATTGTTAATCAACCTTTGTGCGTATGAGCCGCCAGTTTTGAAACGGTCCCTTCTTGAATTTCTCGCCCCAACAAAAGGTTGTTAGACTGTCTTTACCTCGGGTTGAGCTCCCCCCGAGCCGAAGACAATTTACTTCGTATTGTATGCTGACAGGGCATTTCCAAGTACTTCACCTTATGACCTGAAGTCACTTTACTTCAGGTTTCATCCCAAAGCCAATTTTCTTCGCCTTCTTCGGCCATACAGGCGCAATCCGACTTCTCTATCCACTTCTTTTCCTTTATTTTGAAAAAAAACAAAAAATGTGGGCACCACATACTACTCTATCTTTGAGTCTATCTATTATCACTAAATCTTTTGCTAAATCTTCTACCAATTCTCCTACCTCCTCACACTAAACTTCAATTAAAGACATGGGTTATCTATCTACATCTTTATCTTGCAACCCACGCTCTCCCAATGTCTCCAATAATTGACCCAAAGACACTAACTATCTGATCTTGCACTTTTGTTTCATTCATTATTACTACTTGTTCTTCAATTTCTATCTTATCTTCAATCTAAACTAAAATTAAAGTCAGGGGTATCCTAACTATCTCTTCTTTCCCTACTCTAAGTTCCTTAGATGACTTTAGCAAGACACCCGAAGTCACTAGCCCCCGCACTCTAATTTTTGACTACCTCAAATTGGGTCACCTTTGTCTTGAGATGAAGTCTCTTGACCCGGAGTTGTGTAAACCCAAAGTCATATAAGTTTGAAGTCATATAGACCCAAAAATGTAAAGTTACTCAACTACTCCATACATTTACTATAAAAACTTCAAATGCTTGTAACTTTTGCTACAAATCTCTTAACTCAACAATTTTGGTAGCAACAAAAAGCCCTAGAAGAGACACTTCTAACTAGACATAACACGCACGATTTGGACATGTGGTCATTGAGATACACGCCCTGTAGTAATCATGACCTGCAACTTTCATTCCTTGGTGAAGTATCCTTATTGTCCTTCTAGTCCAATCCAAGTTCTTCTTCCTTTGACACACAATTGACCTCCTTAGGTCAGATCAAAACACATTTTTATCCTTGTTTCTTTTCCATTTGGGTTCAATTTGGTTCCAATAATGCACTTCTTCTTTAAAACTCATCCAAAATGAAAAATGTGGGTATCACATCCTTGTCTTCTTCTCAAATGGACACTTGATTGTAGCTTGAAAATCCATCAAGAAAATTATAACAAGGATGACTTGCTTCTTGGTCCAAAATTATATTTGTGAAGGGCAATGGATGACAATCCTTCCTTATTACTACATTTAGTTTGCAAAAGTCTTGGCATACTTGTATGTACCCAATTTCTTCTTTGGAACAATGATAATGTGAGAAACTCATTCACTACTCAACACTAGAATAACAATTTTGGCCCCCAAGTACTTATCAATTTCATCTTTCACCAAAAGTGAGTACTTTGGTTTCAAGTGGTACTAATGCTGCCAAGCTAGAATTGCACCTTCAATCAAATCAATCCAATGTTCCCCAAATTGTTGGGAGATTCCTAGCATCTGATCAATCAACCAAGAAAATACATTCTAGTACTCAATAAACAAGGTAGTGTAACTTGAAAATTCATTTGGAGTGATTCTCTTGGATATTTTCAATATTTTGCCTTCTTCCAAGACTACATTTTGATAGTCATCAAGCTAGATGACTCCTTCAACATGACTGACTTGGCTCAACCGGAGTTGAATGGAGTTCAGACCTCCTTCATCCAAATTACTGCTACCCAAGGTAACATCACATGGATCTTCTTCTTCAACCTCCACCTTGTAGCACTCCAAATAAAATTACCTGGACTTCCTCATCCAAGTCTTTTGATAACAAAGACAAAGAATCATTGGATTCATCTCCATCTTCCAACAAAGTAGTTTCTCTAAGGTGGAGAACCTTTGTCTAATTGACTATCACCAACTTTTGGTCCTCAAACAACATGTCTTTGAACCTTAGCTTTTGCTAGTGCTAATCAACCACAACTTGTGCACTATACAACCAAGGTCTTCCAATCAGCAATGGGTAACCAATTTTGGTCACTGGTCTCAACACAATATAGTTTGATTTGAATGGTATGCCTCCAATAATCATGACTATATTGGATAGCATGCCCAAGGGTTGGTGCTTAGTTTGATCCACAAACTTCAGAATTTGGGATGTTGGTTCAAAAGTATGATACCCCAATCTATGTGTGGTATCCTTTATCATCACATTCACACCTAACTCCAAGTCAATGGGTACAAATATGATCATGCAACCTGTGATCTTTGCATCTACTTCCGGAGATCCTAAGTCTTCCTACTCAATACAATAAATTGTGTGTAGATCCTTCTTGAGTATCATCCTCACTTTCTTGAGTGCCAAACTTAGTTGCTTCTTGAACAACTTATAGTCCTCCCACAACTGTTTGAATGTTATATTTGCTTATGTGGACACAAGATCTACCACAATATTGTATTGGTGTACTCCCCAAAGTTTCACCTTCTTAAACTTCATCTTTGGGATTGAGTTCTCAACCCAATCTAGCTTTACTTTGGGTCTCTTCAAGATGGTGATTGGAGTACCAATGGTCTAAACCTGAGGTACTTTGGACCCATCTCAGCTTGAATCAAATCTTTGACTTTGGATATGATGTCAACCACAAAATTGGAGATTTTGTCTTTGGGTCTTTCTCCAAACTCATTTCCCAAGTCCATTGCACTACCCATTGTTACTTTAGCTGAGATCTACAACACCTTCTTTCCTCCTTGTCTTTGATTCTTCCTCAGCTTATTATCTTCATTTGGTTCCAAGGAGGAACTTGACAAGGTAAAAGATTCATCCAAAGAAGTGGAGGTATTGCGCGAGGCTCTTCATCTTACCTTCTTCTCTCAATTTCTTTGGTTATTGGCCAAATGAGAGTAGGCTACCTTCTAGTAGGCAACATTTTTGAGTAATTTGTCCAAGGAAGTTATATTCCTCTCTTTAGCAAAGATCTAAATTTTTGGTGATAATCTACCAAGTAATGGCTTGGGCATTAGAGTAACCCACCACACCATATTGCTTTGACACTTGGTTCAACAACACCATGAACCACTCAGTGTAGTCTCTCAACTTCTTATTCTTCCCATGATCCAAATCATTAGGTGGGGCAAAGACACTTGTATAATAATCAACTTTCCAGAATTTTTCTAGGAAGATGTCTTGAAGATTTGTCCAATTGGTTGGCTTGAACCCTTTTTGTGTAACATGGGTATACTAGCTCCAAGCTTTCTTCTAAAGCAAAATAGGGAAAATTCATAGCTGATATGTGGAGTCATGTTCCTTATTGGCAAAGGAAATAAATTTGAACTCCTTGATGAATTCATCGAGGTCTTCATCTTGTTCAGTTCACTTATACTTCTAATAAGCTTGTTTGGTAATAGGGAAAGATGTCATGTTTAAAGTTTCATGGAAAAGTGTGGTGCCCACATTTTTTTGTTTTTTTCAAAATAAAGGAGAAGAAGTGTATAGAGAAGTCAGATTGCGCCTGTATGGCCGAAGAAGGCAAATTGGCTTTGGGATGAAACCCGAAGTAAAGTGACTTTGGGTCATAAGGCGAAGTACTTGGAAATGCCCTATCAGCATACAATACAAAGTAAATTGTCTTCGGCTCGGGGGGAGCTCAACCCGAGGCAAAGACAGTCTAACAACCTTTCGTCGGAGCGAGAAATTCAAGAAGGGGCCGTTTCAAAACTGGCGGCTCATACGTGCAAAGGTTGATTGATAGTGACAGGTGCATGCCGGAGGTGTGATTTCTCGGTAGAAACTTGAAGTGACGGAAGACAAAGAAGTGCAACTCTATAAAAATCAAAACTGCAATGACAAAATGTTGAGCAATTTTCCTTTGTCGTTGAGGAGTCATCTTGCAGGTGATTGGGGGAAGGGATATAAAGTTGTACTCGGGTTAGTGCGCAAGGGAGAAGTCGCGAGAGAGAAATTGAGAGACAGTAAGAAAGCAGAAGAGATAGGAGGAGGGAAGAAAAACTCTGAATTCGCAGTGAGAAATCATGCAATTTGGAGATTAGATGTAGTAGCAAGGATCGAAGTCTTGAGCCGACTTTGGATCACCTTTCTGGCATGGAACTGGAACATAAGTTTTCCAGGATTCATGACAGATATCATCAAGAGTAAGTGTCTTGATGGCCCCGAGGAAGAAGGGAAGAGAGGAAATCCGTCTCATTGGACAGAGTCGGATCGGAGACTCGTACTCAGGAAGGAGGCGGGTTCGGAGCAGGGAGCCACGTTCTTGGAGAAAGGAGAGATAGCCCAAGAAACGCAGGAGGTGAGAGATGCCTTCTCGTCGAAGAGAACAAAGAATGGGTACAAAGTTGAGAGCTACAAAGACCTTGTGAAGAGAGGAATTGTGAGTGCACTGATGGCCATCCTGAAGCCGGAGAGAACCACTTATGTGATGAAACACCAAACGGTGTTCTTTCTCAAGCTATTTGCAAGAGAACCGATCAATTGGGCAAGGTGTTTTCATGGGAGAACAAGGCAGATGGTGTGGAATCTATGGGATAAGTTGCCTCTTCACTACATCGTGCCATTTGCAGCACATTTCTACCTCGGGTTGAATTTGCTCAATTTGGCGGAGTGCAATAGAATGGTGTCTCATTTCCATCTTGACTTGAGAAGAGAAGTCGACGCGGAGGAGCAACAATACATTCTCCAAATCCGAAGCACAAACGACTACTACGCAAAGACAGGGAAAAATGTGGAGGTCATGGTAAGTACTCCGACAAAGAAGAGAACTCGGCATGCAGAAGCCGAAGAAAAAAAAAACCTCAGAACATATAGAAAAATAACCCGAGGCGAGGAATGGTGGTGATTGAGTCAGAAGATGAAGACTCAAAAGGCAAGGCCGAGCTCAAGACGGAGGACTCGGAACGTGAGGAGGAACCTGAGCTGACAATACAGAGTGGAGATACTAGCAGTGACAATGAAGACGGTGGAGAAATGACCTTGGCACCAGCGGCTGAAGAATACGAAGAAGAAGTGCAAGCCGAAGTAGAAGCCGAAGACAATGCGGCGCTGGAAGACGAAGTACCAGTGCTCGAGGAGAAGAAGATCGCAGTACAGCGAGGAGTTCGCTCAAGACGTAAGGCAAAGTGTGAGGCGGGGCCGAGTAAAGTGAAGGAAGAGGCAGAAGATAGCACAAGTAGTGAGGCATCAATCCCAATACAAAGACCTCAGAGAAGAAGGCGCGTATCAGGAGAACATGCGGAGAAACAAGAAATTACTCCCTGGGAGGAAGAAGTTGCCAATGAGGGAGTAGAGCACCTGCAAGAGGTAGTATGCCTGCTGTTGGTGAAGTTGGAGAAGAAGAAGAAGGAGATGCAATCGACTTGTCCAGAAGTAAAGACTGTATTGCAGGTGGTAGCAAGATTAGAAGAGGAGAACTTGGAGTTGAAGAGGAGTATAACCCGAGGTGAGAAGGAGAGAGAAGTACTACGAGCGGAAGCAGTAGAGAGAAGTCAGGTAATCAAAGACCTGAAGAGAGAAGTGAGCTATCGAGAGGATCTTGTGAGGAAGAGTGACATTGCAAGGGAGAGACATGTAGCGGAGCACGAAATCTTGAAGTAGCAGTTTGCTGATTCAAGAGTAGAGCTTATCCATGCTATGGCGAGGGTAGCATCAAAAGAACAAGAGCTCAATCAAGTGATGGAGAGTATGGAGGAGAAGAAGCAACTCTGGCAAAGAGAGTTGTCTGTGCGGTATAGAGAAGAAGAGAGATTACAAGAGTAACTTCGTAATCAAGAAGAGAAAGTTGTACAGAAGGAGAAAGAGAAGGAAGCGGTGAAGGCCGAGTTCGAGGAAGAGTTGGCGATGTACAGAGAGGAATGGTTTGCAGATCAGGAATGAGAATGAAAGACAAGATTGGAGCCATTAAAGGAGATAGTCCTCAAAGTGAATGCAATGTTAAGTACAGAAGCCAGCGTTCAAATTGAAGAAGCGCGACTACACGAGTTGAAGTTGTTGGTGCAGGAGACAAGGCAAAGACAAGCAAAGGACACGGAGATGAATGCCTTGTTAATCAAACTAAGAACTCGTGTAGATAGAAAGGTGTTAGAAGTAGAGGATAACATCTCAATTAGATTAGACTTAGTGAAAATAGAGCTAGAAAAGCTTCAGCAAGATGTTAAGGCAAAACCCAAAGTAGATAACATAGGAATCCAAATGTCTTTGGAGTTGCCTTCAGAGACATTAGAGAAGAGTGGGTCGAAAGATGAAGAGTTAAATAGATTACCCACTTGTGCAATTTCAGATCAGGAAAGAGAATTGCTAGATCTGGTCAAAGAATTAGGAGTTAGGAAACCCAAGGAAAATGTAGTAGGAAGTAAGATTACTTTGGGTTCTGGTTTGAAAGCTGAGGAAGAAGTAGACATCGGATCGGAGTAGAAACCGATTTGAGATTTGAAGGGGCAGATATGAAGAGATGCATTGTCATTTTGGATCTGCAGGTTAGAATAGTTGTGGTAGAACGGTATAGTTGTTAGAACTGTCGATTTGTTCACTATTTAAGAGTGGCATTCGCAGGAAATTGTTGTTCAGTGCTCATTATTTCTGAGAATAGATAAAGCGAAATACTGTGAAGCAGTGCTTGTCGCTTGAGCTTGATTCCGAGGATCAATTTCGCAATTGTGTTTGTGAGTGTTTGGAGAAATTCGAAGTGCAAGTCAGAGTGCTTGTTGGATGTTGGATTCCACAGCCTGGATCTTCATTTTGTGTGTTTGATCCTGAGTGAAGTGCAATCGAAGCAATGCCTTGACAGATCTGAGAGGAATTGTAGTGTTGGTAGTATTCTACATTTGTGAGTGTAGTGCAAAGTTGATGTGAAGCAATTTCGAATGAGGAAGTTGTGCCTTCAGTGGAGGGGTGGAACACAATTCTGAGGTGTAGTCATTTTGCAGTGAAGTGTCGTTTTGGGGAGAGCTTGAATCATCACAATCAAGATTGTTTGGAAAGATTTGATGGAGTTGTGATTAAGGAGTGTGAATTCGTGACAAGACTGCGAGTCAATGCTTGTTACTCTCTTCTGGGTGTGGTTTCTACCTGAGAGACTAAAGAAGAACTCAAGAAGAACTGAAATTGTTACTTTGCTTCGTATTTGACCAATTCTGACTTGTATCTCTACGGGAACAAACTTTACTTACCCGATTACCGCAAAAGTGATATTAGCCGGGTTGTCACAAAAAGCTATTCAAGTACCAAATTTGGTTGACCCAAGGTACTTGTAGGTGATTGTGCTTCAGATTCAAACCAAGGGTCCCAAGGTACCAAATTCAACAATGGATCTTTGCCGAGAGGTACTTTGACTTTAGCTTGAGTTTGAGGAAGAGGGTCAATATTATCAAATTGCTCTTTAAAATCCCAACAAACTATTCAAGGGATTGTATGTAAGATGTATTGGCACTCTTCTTCAGTCAAGATTTGTGCTATCTTTTCATAAATCAGTTCATTTAAATAATTGGATCCCTTAGCAATTTTTGGGGAAGTTGGTGTGTTGTGTCTCAAAAAATATGTCTTTTTGCTTGCATCTTTCTTTCTTTTGGGAGGAGGGGGTATAAATTATTCTTGTCACCTGGCTTCTCATTCTTTTGTTTGAGTTCTTGCAAGGCTTCTTGTACGTCATGAAGAAGTTGTAAGTCCAATGCCTCCTTCTATGATTCTTTAGTAGTTAGTTGGCTCTTTTTGCATTTTTCTTCTTCATGTTGTAAACTTCATCTACAAGCACTCTTCTCCTATTGTTCTCTCAATGTAGACATTCATATTTGATGGACAATCAACTTAAAAATTGACTTTTTAATCTTCCTATCCTCAGATTTGTATCCTTGGTAGTGGTGCCAAAAATCATATGACAACCTAACAAGTATCACTTTTGTAGTAATTGATAAGTAATTGTTTGTTCTCTTAGAGATATTGGCCAAGAATGGTCCAATACAAAGTAAAAGTAACAATTCAGTTCTTCTTGGTTGCATCTTTAGCCTCTTGGGTAAAAGCCACACCCAAAAGAGAAGAACAAGCACTTGATTGCAGTCTTGTCACAATAAAACATCACCCATCAATCACAATTCTTCAAATCTCTCCAAATCTATATTGATAGTGATGATTCATTTGCTTTGAAGAAGGCTACTTCACCATGAAGTGACTTCTGCTTGGAATTGTATTCCATCTCTCCACTAAAAGTACAACTTCCTTAGTCAAAATTCCTTTGCATCAATCCAACACCTTGCACTCTACTTAGGATAAAACACATAAAATGAAAATCAGAGCTATAGATCCAACATCAAACATACTCCAGTTGCAATTTAAACTTCTCCAGAGACTCAAAAACACACACATAAGATTGATACCTAGAATTAAGCTAAAACAATGAGCACTGAGTGTCAACACTTTGCTTTACTCAACTTCAAATATAATATTGAATATACAACACTATGAATGGTTGCTTTAAATAGGCAAAGCACTCAATAGTTAGAAAAAATACCTAAACCATTTCAACTACTTTCTATAAATCTCCAGATCCAAATTGACACTCTACCACTTTAGATCTACTACTTCAAATCTCAAATCTATTAGTCTTAATTTAATCAGAATTCTACATCAACTTTGGCTTCTACACTTGAGTTTCCTACAAGTGCCCTCCTACACTTCAAATTCATCTACTACTTCTACATCTTTATCTACTTCCGTCATATCTTCAGTCTAAACTAAAACTAAAATCATGATTGGTCTATCCATCTCTTCACTCTCTATCCTGAATTCTTCAATTACCTCAAGTAACTCACCCAAAGTCTGTGAGCCGGCCTGTCTTTCTTTCAAGATGAACCCCTGATGGCTATTATGGTAGCACACCATGGACTAAAAAGGCAAGGAACCCCAACTCTATCATACTCCTTCAAGGCTAACACTCCAAGACTCAAGACATTGCTCATTAGAGAACTCAATGAGAGAGAGATAGTTGCAAATGAAAGGATGATGAGTACCTCCTCACCCCTTGTTTATATACTTGAGAAATAGTTACGTACCAAAGTTACTAATTACCGTAGTAACTCAAGTTACTAGACTAAAAGTCAAGTAAAGTCAAAAAGTAGAAAGGAATATCTATTCACATGGGCATATTCCCCTAAGCATGTGGTCTTATCTTGACCCAACCACTAAGTCAAGGATTCCTTCACATGGGCTATCCTTGGACTAAAGAGGAATCCAAAACAAAAAGGCTTGCGGGCCCAAGAGTTCTCAACTCTTTCCTCAAAGCCAAACACCTAGGAATAATACCAAGTCAACACACTAAAATCCAAAATAGTGGTGCTCATCTTTTCTACTTCCTCTAAAGTAAGGTCCACTCTATCTTAGCTATGACTAACTTTAGCTAACCATGACTAATATAGAACCATCCTTTATCTCTATATAAATAATATCTCTTAAGTACTTGTAATACCAAGCTAAATATCACAATACCACATACATGCACAAATGAGTGTTACATTGACCCTCGGACTAAGTTTTCACTTTGTCCTCAAAGTGAAGGTCTCTCTACCTTCTATAGTACATCTTCAACTTATCATGGTTAATCCTATCAAAGTGTCTTCCTCCCAACTCCTTGAGATCATAAGTGTAATTGCTCTACACCTTCTCTACTATGAAAGGTCCAAAGTACTTAGGCAAAAACTTCTTTTGCACTCTCTTAATCAAATGGAATCAAACAAAATTACCCAATCACCTTCCTTGAAAGGCTCCACCTTCTTCTTGCCTTGCCTCTTGTCATAGCTCTCCTTTTTTTTCCTTTGGGCTTGGTCCACTCAAACCATAGCAATTGCTCTTGCCTCTTCCAACTTCATGAGTTGTTCCTTCCTTGACTTCTCTACATCACCTCCTTGTGCTTTCTTCAATCTCCTATGAATGCTTTGGAAGGTAGGAAGATCCAAGTGAATAGGTAGGGTAGACTCAATACCATATACCAATTGAAATGGAGAATATCCGGTGGAGGTCTTCATGGTTGTCCTATACTCCCACAAAACTGCATGAATCCTCTTGTCCCAATGTTGTTTAGCCCCCTCCATTTCTGCATCTTTGGCCAACATCATGCACAAGGTCTGATTGGTTCTCTCTACCAAGCCATTGGAATTTGGCTTATAGGATGTAGTCACTCTATATGTGATAGAGAAATGTCGTGGCATGGCTGTAATGCTTTCTGTAAACTCTCCTCCTCTAATAGAAATCAACTCCAAAGGGCATCCAAACCTAGTGATAATGTGTTCATAAAGAAATCTACCCACTTCATCTTCATTCTTGTCCCTCAATGGTCTAGCCTCAACCCGCTTGGTAAGGTAATCAGTAACTACCACAATGTACCAATTGTTCCTTGGGGTTCTATTGAGAGGACCTACAAAATCAATTCCCCACTTCTCAAAAGGTCCTAGCAATGGAATTGATCTAAGTGGTGGAGTGCATGTAGAATTTCTAGCAAAAGCTTGATAAACATGACAAGTTTTGCAATAATCAAGACAATCCTTGAAAATCCTTCTCCAATGGTAACCCGCATCTAGAATCGTGAAAGCAATCACCTTTCCAGCAAAGTGTCCTCCACATACTAAACCTTCATGAAACTCTTTTATGAGTAGGATAGACTCTTCCTTACCCACTGCTCTTTGAAGTAGACCATCTACTCCTTGGTGAAAAACAATATCCTCCACCATTGTGTAAGGTCTAGATCTTGCTGCAAGGGCCTTCTTCTCCCTAATATGCATCCCTTTTGGATAGTTACCTCTTGTCACAAAATCCACAATCTCCTTGTACTCCATTGGAACCTCTTTAGTGACTGAGATTGTCATAAGCTCCTCATCCCGGGAGAAATCATCCACTAGCTCATCTCCATCATGATCATAGGCTCTAGATAACAAATCAGCGTTTGCATGTTTCTTTCCTGGCCTATCCTCAATGGTGTAGTCATACTCAGACAAGAGTATCATCTACCTTGCTAGTCTTCCTTCAACATTAGGCTTGTTGAAGATGCACTTCAAAGCCTTGTGATCCGTGACAATGGTGGCTTTCCCTCCAATCAAGTAGTGTCTAAACTTCTTGAGACCAAAGGTCACTGCCAACCCCTCTCTCTTTGTGACAGAGTAGTTCTTCTCTATTGAAACCATCTGCCTACTAGCATAAGCTATTGGATGATCATGCCCATCTTGGTCTAATTGACTAAGAGTGCATCCTATAGCTACATTAGAAGCATCAGTGTAGAGGATGAAAGGCTTACTCCAATCAGGTTTAGCAAGAATTGGAGCTACAACAAGGGATTGCTTGAGCTCCTCAAAAGCTTTGAGAGCCTCCTTGTCCTCCAAAATCACCATGTAATCTACATCCTTCTTCATGTAGATGGTCAATGCATAAGCCTTGTTGGAAAATGAGAAGATGAACCTCCTATAGTACCCAACCATCCCCAAGAATTGGTGTAACTTTGTCAAGCTTGAAAGGAATGGAAGGTCTGAGATTTTCCTCACATTCTTAGGATCAACTGCTATTCCATCCTTGGAGATGATGTGCCCCAAAAGTAGACCTTTGTCACATCCAAAAATGCTCTTCTATGGGTTGAGTGATGCATTTGCCTCATCCAAGCGTTGCAAGACCTTGATAAGGTGCTCAAAGTGCTCCTCCTTGCTCCCATAGACACAAAAGTCATCAATGAAGTCTCTCACAAATTTCCCAATGAAAGGTTCAAATACCTTGTTCATGAACCATTGGAATGTGGCTGGAGCATTGCAAAGCCCAAAAGGAATGACCTTGAAAGCATAAGTTCTCCAAGGTGTGGTGAATGTGGTGAGTTGTTGATGCTCTGGTGCAATCTTGAGTAGGTTATATCCACTATAACCATCTCCAAAACTGTACCTCTCATGACCTGCAACCTCTTGCAAGATCTCATCAATGAATGGAAATGGGTAGTAGTCCTTCTTGGTAACATCATTGAGCTTCTTGTAATCCACACATACCCAAAGCTTGCCATTCTTTTTCTTCACAATGACAATTGGAGATACCCATTCTGAATTCTCTACCTCAAAGATAAATCCAGCCTCCTTGAGCTTATCAATCTCCTCCTTCACAACCAAAGATATTGGTGGGATAATGTGACGTTGTTTTTGGCGGATTGGTCTTGCATGTGACTCCACCTCTATCTTGTGCTCCTCCAAGGTGACTTCCTTCAAATCCTTGTAATTGAAGCAAAAACATGGATGAACTTGCAAAAAATCTCCTCAAATCTCACCTTCTCCTCCTTGGTAACATTTGGGCCATACTTGAGGGTAGCTAACATTCTCTCTACCTCCTCAAGTGTCAATGGTGATTTTATCTAGGTCCTTCAAAACCTCTGGCTTAGGTGCAAAATCCATAGCACACAAAGGATACACATCTGAATCAGATTCAGATTCATCCTCCTCCATGGAAGTCTCCTCTTCCATGCTTGTGTCCACACCTGAAGCTCCTTCTTCAGAATCTGATTCCCAATAATCAGAAGATGGTGTATCTGAATGTGAAGTGTTGGTGGTGTTAGTCACAAGAACTGTGACTCTATGATTTGATGGCCCAATCCTCAAGTACCCTTTGTGCCATCGATCAGTTGTCCATGCTGCTCTCAACCATGGCCTCCCAAGAAGTAAGTCAGCTTGAATCCTTCAAGACTTGGAAAGTCATGAGATTTTGAACTCCCATAACTGAAACTACCACTTTATCCATCACCCCTATTGGTCAAACTTGTTGCTTGTTTGCCATGCTCACCACAAATGTTGAAGGTCTTCAGGGTATCATACCCCACTTTTTCATAAACCTTTCTAACATGGCATTCACTGCTCATCCTCCATCAACCAATGCATCCTTGATAATGTGACCATTCACTCTCACATCAATCTTGGAGGCATATTCACAAGCCTCCCATGGTGCTGGCTTGGCATCCACTACCCCCATTGATACTAGAGCTTTTGCCTTCTTCTTCTTCTTCTTGCTCCTTGTAGAACTCAAGCCACCGCTAAGCTCCTTTCTCAAGGTAGGGTTCAAAGCAATCAATTGGCCCACTGTGATGTTAGCCTTGTGACTACCAACATCCTCCAACACATTGTAGTTCCATTCTTGCTTTGAGATCAAGAAGTCCTCCAGTCCCGACTTCTTCCTTAGAGTCTTTGTTGTTGATGGTGTTGAGGTGCAAGTGCTCCTAGTAGACATAGGAGTATTCTTGCTTGGATTAAATCCTTGAGAAGAGTGAACATCCTCTGCAAAATGAGCTCTCTTCTTCTCTTGTGCTAAAAGCTCCAAATTAAGACCCTTGGAGTTTGAGCAATCTCCCTTCTCATATTTGCTCTCAACCACATCTATGGATGCTATCCTCTTACCTTTGTTTGGATTAGGAGCCACTTGGGTTTCACTACCTCACTCTTTCCCTCTATTGGCTCCCTCATAACCCCTTCCTCCATGGTAAGTGGAATTTGGGCAATTCCTTTGGATATGGCCTCTTCCTCCACAACCAAAATAATTTCTATCATTGAAATTGTTGGCTGGTTGGCCTCCTCTATATGGATAGTTTCCATAACTCCTAGGCCCTCTCCCTACATTTTGATCCACATCTCTCTTCTCCCATAGTTACACCACATTGATCTTGAGATCCGCAAGTTGTTCTGTGATGGTTTGAAGTGGATCCTTTGGTGGGGGTGCAAGAACTGGAGCAACTACTACTTGTGGTGCAACCCTTGCCACCAAAATATCAGAAGTTCCACCATAATTGTAGACTTGAGGAGGATGCACAACCTCCTTCACCACCAAATTACTCTTATCTCCTTCCAAACTCTCCTCCATACGAATTGCAATTTTGATAGCTTCAACCTTGGAAGAAGGTTTTTCATATCTCACCTTGCTTCTAATTCGTGGTCTCAAAACTCTCACAAAATTCTTGGTGAGCAGGGCACCTATGCCATCATAGTAGTCTCCACATCATCCCCACCCTTCCTCAACACTATACGAAATCTGGACTCTAACTTTTCTACGCTTTCCATATAGACTCTCACTTTCTCTCCATCTCCTTGTTTGAGAAAGGTAAACTCACTCATCAATCTCTCAGAACTCTCATCTGGAAGAAATTTATCAATGAGTGTTGAAGTCAAAGTCTCCCAAGACTCTTCTTCCCCATCTCTTCTCTCTCTCTTTTGGTATTTTGACTCATACCATGTAAGTGCTGCATCTTCAAAGAAATTTGGTAATAATGAGGCCCACTCATTCTTCCTCCTCTCATTGTTTCCTATGCAAGCTCTCTTGAAGTCTCTCACAAAGGCCTCCACATCTTTTCCCATCCTTGCCAAAGAAAACCGGAAGCTTCCCCATCTTAACCTCTCACTATCTTTCTTTTCTCTCAATTTTTTTTCTCTTTTCTTTTCTCTCACTCTATAACTAATAGAGTATGTACATGACTAACACCATCTGAGAGTAATCCACCCTAGGGAACACAAAAGGTTCCGGTTTCTCCAAGATTTCTATAGCAACATCAAATCCTAGAGTGCATATTAATCAAACCCTCATGGATAGTTTATCCATAAGTTGAAAGATTATCTCCATCACTAATCTTGAGAACTAGCTGATGAAGGTGGTAGTATTTCTGTAGCTGTACTAAGACTCTCTCCAAGATCCTTCACCAAAGTCTCTAAAAGTGATTTTACTCCACTACACTCATGTCCTTTTGGAAGTCCTTCAACTCCACAAACCTCACACAACTCCTTGGTCTTAGATCTTCTCACTCCCAATCTTGGTGAAGAAGGTCCAACATGCAAACCCAAGTCAAGTAAGCCCTTCTTTTCCCTCAATCTCTTGCTCTCAAAGGTCAATGGACATGAACTTGCTTTATGTCCCTTTCTCCACATAAAAAGTACTTAGACTCACTCTTTCCTCCAAGTGGCGTAGGTTTTTGGATCCTCTCAACACTCTTTTCAAATTCTATTGTAAACTCTCTTTTCCTCAAATCCACCCCTACAATCATCTCAAACCCTTTGGGAACCTTGAATAGTCTCAATTTCCACTCTTGACCCTCTATGTTCCCAAGATGAATCTGAACACTCAAACATGCTTTTTGTTGCTCTCAAACTCCTCATGCATGAGATCTCAACTCTGCAGAATTGACTCTTCCTCACAATTTCACTCAAATCTCTTAACAAGTATGTGATAGTCCTTTGAAATTTTTCTCACTTGATCACAACTCTAGGGCATCCCTCCCTGCGAAATTTCAGATCTTTTCATTAAGCCATTTGGCCTAGACACCTTTCTATTCAGCACACATATTTCAGATTTGGTCTGAAAACCACCCCTCTCACTTCAAAAACTCATTCCTCCATGCGTAAGAATGATCTCTCTTTAATTTTTATGTGCAAAGGTAGGCTATAACGTACTGAATTTTCTTGGGAAGTTTCAAAATAATCCACTAAAAATTGAAGAAATGGCAGACTCTGTGCAATTTTCCAGAGAACATGCAGTTGAGGAGCAGTTTACCCTATCAACTTTCAAAAATTCTAGCCCAATGCGCATACTAGGTTTCACAATAATTTCAAGTGAGCTAACTGAAGGACAACCAATCTATCATGTGTAGAAATTTCAAGTTCAGATCTCAAACTTGAGATTTTGCCCAAAAATCACCTTAATCCCCAAAATCTGCAATCCACCTCACACAATCTCTCCAAATCCTCTCATGTGTACAAGATGTACAAAATCACTTCAAAGACATCATAATGAACTACACGGTATAAAAATGGATCTTGATTCTCTAACATAAGTTCAGCCCTCTCCTCTCCTAATGTTCTCTACAAGTGAGCTCTCATAGCCTCTTTCTACCTAATGTAGAATTGAACACAGAACATTATCTTGCCTTCTAGAGAGGTCACGGAAACGGAACCAAAAATGTGAGCCGGCCTGTCTCTCACTAAGGATGAATCTCTGATGGCTATTATGGTAGCGCACCATGGACTAAAAAGGCAAGGAACCCCAACTCTATCATACTCCTTCAAGGCTAACACTCCAAGACTCAAGACATTGCTCATTAGAGAACTCAATGAGAGAGAGATAGTTGCAAATGAAAGGACAATGAGTATCTCCTCACCCCTTGTTTATATACTTGTGAAATAGTTACGTACCAAAGTTACTAATTACCGTAGTAACTCAAGTTACTAGACTTAAAGTCAAGTAAAGTCAAAAAGTAGAAAGGAATATCCATTCACATGGGCATATTCCCCTAAGCATGTGGTCTTATCTTGACCCAACCACTAAGTCAAGGATTCCTTCACATGGGCTATCCTTGGACTAAAGAAGAATCCAAAACAAAAAGGCTTACGGGCCAAAGAGTTCTCAACTCTTTCCTCAAAGCCAAACACCTAGGAATAATACCAAGTCAACACACTAAAATCCAAAATAGTGGTGCTCATCTTTTCTACTTCCTCTAAAGTAAGGTACACTCTATCTTAGCTATGAATAACTTTAGCTGACCATGACTTATACAGAACCATCCTTTATCTCTATATAAATAATATCTCTTAAGTACTTGTAATACCAAGCTAAATATCACAATATCACATACATGCACAAATGGGTGTTACAAGTCACATGCACTCCTACTTCAACTACTTTGCATTGGATTTCTACATTGTCCTTATAATACTACAAAGCTGATCTAATTCTGATCTAACTAAATCAGAATTAAGAGAAACATTATCTCCTACTTCAATCATTTTCATATCTACTTTATCTCTAAAATAGATTAATAGATTATTCATGTCAATGTCCTTTGCCTTACACTTCTAAGTCTCTTGCACCAACAACTTCAACTCATGTAGTCTAGACTCCTCCAATCATACTTTGGTCTCAATGATGAACATTACCTTCACTTTGTTGATGATCTCCTCCACTAATCCCAAATTCTTCTGTCAGACTAGTTCATCTTAAGTCATCTCCTATCTCAACTTCTCCCAAAGCATTGTCAACTCCTCAACATGCTTTGCTTCTAACTTCTTCTTCTCTTCATCCTGGTGTGCCACTTGAGCTTTTGAGCACTTGATCAAATCTTGCAACCTTTCTTCTTCATGTCTTCAGCTTGCTAATTCTCATTGCCAAGCCTGATCCTTCTTCATTGCAATTGATCTCAACTCCTCTACCACTTGCTCACTTGCCAATGTTATGGTCTTAGAGTGTATCACCTTGAGTTGAGCATCATCAAATTTGTCTTCCAATTTCTTGAATGCCACCTTTTGCTCCTTAAATTTTGCTTTTTGATGTTTTGATGTTGATGCTTTTGTTCCAAAGCACCTCCACACCTCTCAAAACTCTCCTATAGATCCTTTAAACTTTGTTGCTAAATCACCATATCAACCCAAAGTACATCAACTTCTTCCTCACCTTGGATCAATTGTTCCTTCAACTACAAGACTTCATCCTTCAAATGCTTCACCACCTAAAGTTCATCCTTCACCTTTGGATGATCTTTTGTCATCTCTTCATCTTCTCCTACAATTGTACTAGTAAAGGACAAATGACCTTTGATAGATAACTCCCTCCTTTGAACTCTTCCTCATCCTTGTCTTTCATAGGTGATTCTTTGGTTGGTGCATTATCCCAATTTCTTGATCCCCTTACCTTTTGTTTGACCTCTTCCAAGCTTTCTTCATCTTCTTTGGCTTGACTTAGTCTTGCTCTCACAAATTGCAGACTTCTTCTTGACCTCATTTCCCTCTGGAATACCAACCTTGACTCCTCTTCTCACTCTTCTGAGATATATACTTTAGGTAACTCTAGGTACTAGGTATCTCCTCCTTCCATGCATTCAATCTCTACATGGAACTCCCAATCCTCCTCCTTAGCCACTTCTTCTATTGACTATTAAACCTCGGGTTCTCCTTCATTGCCATTTCTTGACTTCTTACTCTTTAGAGTGAGCTCTTCTTCTTCAAAATCCCCATAATTGGATTTTGCCTTTGCCTTTGACTCAACTCTTGACAAAAAATTAACCACCACCATCTTGTGCCTCAGGTTCAGTCTTTAAACTATTCTCCTCTTCAGTGGGAACACCATATCCTTAGGTCAAATTTTCTTCCCCAACTTTGGGATGGAGACTAATAGTATCTTATCTCATTCAGTTTTTGGCAAACTAGTCATCTTGTTCTTGAATCACACCATCTAATGTCTCTTGTCTTCATCTGAATCTCAACAATGATCCGGATGAAAGTGTGACACCATCTTCTTCTTCTCCTTAGAGCTAAGTAGGTTCAAATTCAAATAAAGATGTGCTATGAATTGTATGAAGTAAAGGGTGGCATATTCACTCTCCAATTCTTGATCATCTACCTTATTTTGTGATAAAAACACTTCACCTAGTTCACCTTCAGTGACAACTTGGCAAATATCACTTTTGCGGTAATCAGGTAAGTAAAGTTCATTCCCATAGAGATATGAGTCAGAATTGGTCAAATACAAAGTCAAATAGTAACATGTAGTTCTTCTTGGTTTTGTCTTTGATCTCTCAGGTAGCAACTACACCTAGAAGAGAGTAACAAGCTCACAATCTTGACAACTTGTCACAAAGAGAGACACCCATAATTACAACATAGCAAATTCTATCCAAACAAATCTTGAATGTGATGATTCAGGTTCTCCCAAAGATGGCACTTCACTACAAAATGACTTGACCTCAAAATTGTTTTCTACCCCTCCACTGAAGGCACAACTTCCTCAATCAAAATTACTTCACATCAACATTGCACTACACTCACAAATGCAAAATACTACAAACACTACAATTCCTCTCAAATCTATCAAGGCATTGCTTTGATTGCACTTCACTCAGGATCAAACACACAGAATGAAGATCAAGGCCATAGAATCCATCATCCAACAAGCACACTAACTTGCATTTTGAAATTCTCCACACACTCACAAACACAGACATAATGTTGATACTCGAAATCAAGTTGAAGCAACGAGCATTGAAATCAGCACTTTGCTTTATCTATCTTTAGAAATATGAATAATGAACACATTTCACTATGAATGCTCCCCTTAAATACTGAAGCAATTGATAATTACTAACAAAAACACCATTCTATAACAACTTCTAACTTGCAGATCCAAACTGACAATGCAACTCTTCATACTTGCCTCCTCAAATCACTACCTATTTCTACTCTGATCCAATGTCAATCACTTCATCGGCTTCCAAACTTGATGATCTTCCTATTACTTCTCCTTCTTCGATTATATCTGATTCTACTAATTCCTTCACTATTTCTACTATTTCTTCAGACTCAATTTCCAAAGGTTCTCCTTTCACCATCTTCTTACCCTACAAAACCAATCTTTGGGTCTTTCTTTGTGCTAGAGGCGACTCTGCTTCTTTGGGTGTATTTTGCTTCTTTGTCTTTGGGCTTGTGACTTCTTCCATCTTCCGTTGTCCCATCTTCAAGAAGTGATCATCATTGGCTTGCAGGTGTGCCATGTATTGTTGCTCTTCTTCATCCGCTTCTTGTCTCCAAATCAAGATGAAAATGTTATACCATCCGACGCTTCTCCTCCGCTATCAACAAATTCAAACCAAAGTAGAAGTGTGCTGCAAATGGCGTGAAATAATGTGGAGGTAAAGTTGTCCTCCAATTGACCACCATTTGCCTCATTTGTTGGTGAAAACACTTCACCCAATTCACCTTCACTCTTGCAAACATCTGGTGGAAAAAGACCACTTGCTGCATGTTCACATAAGTCGTTTGTTCTGGTTTGAACATGGCCATTATTGCTCCCACAATACTTTGTTTAATTGGGTCCCGATAGGACTCCACCTTGTAACCATTTGTGGTGCATGGAGCAAAGAACGAATTGCATATGTCCGCCGTCTCCTTGCAACATCATACTTCCAATAGAAAGTGATCCCTGTTGGTTCTCCTGCTTCCTTCCCCAACACTAACCTCCAAATCAACTTAGTCCATTGAGCCGGATTTCCTCTCTTCCTCTTGCCCTCAAGACTTTCCACACAATTATTGGTAGCTATCTCTACCATGACTCCTGGGAAACTGAAATACATGCTAAGAAGGTAATACAAAGTCTATTCAAGACCTTGATCCTTGCTGTGACATCCAACCTACAAATTGCAAAACTTTGTACTGCTAGAGTGTTCTTGACCTTGTTTGCCATGATCTGCTCTCTTGTTCTTTGGCACTGGAAGACTATTCCCTCTCCTGGATGAGACACTCTAACTCCTTTTGGATTTTGGAAAATTTCACTCTCAATTGGCTTCTTGACACGCATTACTGTAGGATGACTACTTAGAGGGACAAGAAATCTACTTGACATATTCAAATTTCCCCTATGCAATTGCAATTTTATATTACCCCAAATTGTAGTCATTCTTTAGTCAATTTCAAAATTGATTCCATGCTACCAATTCCATGCTAAGAAGGTAATACAAAGTCTATTCAAGACCTTGATCCTTGCTGCGACATCCAACCTACAAATTGCAAAACTTTGTATTGCTAGAGTGTTCTTGACCTTCTTTGCCATGATTTGCTCTCTTGTTCTTTGGCACTGGAAGACTATTCCCTCTCTTGGATGTGTCACGCCATTTGTAGTTATGCATCTAGCTGCTCGGACACTGGAGTTCCAATGATAGTAGTTAGAGTTATTCTAGTAGTTTCTCAGGGACTACTTTCCGACAGTCTGATTTGGTGTTCGGGGTACTGACTTCACGGTGGGGCCCACCGTCACTTTGCACCATTTGCACCATCGAGTGTGCCGTCAGCGGACCGTTAGGGTTCCAATGCTAGCTCAAGTCCAGGGGGGTATAGTTTCAAAGTGAGCTCTAGAGAGCTCACTTCTCTGATGTTGAGCCTTCGAGTTCCTGACTATGGTGGACAGAGGCCGACGAGCGTCACCTGGATTCTCTATGCTTGAGTGGGTGTGGCTTGACTGTAATCAGTGCCCAGTTGTTGGCAGTTTATAGAGTGACGGATCAAGTAATGATCTGAGTTGAGTTGAGTTGAAAGTGTTAAGCAATCTGATTACATTAGAGAACTGAAGTCAGGGGGAAATTGGGTGCAAGAACGTTGAGTGTTGGTGTTATTTCCAAGCTCGGTGGATCGTGGTAGCTCGATTCAAGTTCTGTGTTTCCCTAGTGTGCAAAAGCTCATTCAAGTGATTCAGATTTGGCAGTTAGGCAGATGGTGTGCGGAAGTGCTAGCCAAATTTTGAGCAAAGAAGGAGCAATTTTCAAGCAGTGTTGTGATTTTGAGCTCAAGAGGTGAAGGCAGGACCAATTTGCTACGAGTTGGGCTAAGAAAGTGAAATTGAAGGTGGAGTTGGGAAGCTCTTCTCATGAAATTGTGATTTGGAAAAACTTGTTTTGTCAATTTGGCTCGAGTGGAAAATTAGCGGGGGATTTGGCGGACAGCCATCTTTAGGGTTTATGTCAAATTTTACATCAAATTTTGGGCCAGATTTGGAGGAGTTTTTGCTGTTTGGCCAGATTTGGAGGACTTTTGCTAGTTTGGAGGACTTTTGCAGATTTGGAGAAGTTTCGCCAATTTTGGAGGAGGTTTCAAAGTGGCAACAAGAAAGGCCTCATTTGGCTGAATTTCAGTGTTTAGAGGCTTCGAGGCATAGGGCTGTGGACTATGAGAGGCTACAAAGGCCTAGAAGGGCCAAAAGGGCCAACAAGCTAGCTTGTTGGCGTGAGGCTAGCTAGTTTAGAGTAGATCTTGGTCATTGGTTGGCTAAATCTACCTTTCTTGCTAGATTGTGCGCAATAGGGTTTGACCCCTAGATCTCTTGTTCCTAGACTGGTGCCCTAGCCAACTAGTCCACCCTCACTTGTTGTCCTAGTGACTGCGCCACTGTTATCTATACACATGTAGCTTTGGCTAGGAGAGGCAGTTTGATCCCATTCTTGGTGATCCTGGTAGCTTAGGACTTAGATACAAACTGCTCTTATGTCAAATGCCAAATGGTGGCAGAGTCAGTCCCGTGTTGTGTTACGAGATGGAGGGTTTTTGTTTAGATTTCTTGTGATTGGATCCCCTCCATTCTCTGCTTCCTATTTGTGCACCACGTTTGTGTGAGGTGCCTTGACTTTTGAGCGTTGGTGCTCTGGTGTGCTCTTGGTGGTGAGGCTGGAGTGATGACCAGTCAGACTACCTTTGTTTCTCTCCGATGAGGCAGGAAGTGATGACCTGCAGACCGTGAGAGTGCGTGTTATGATGGCAGGTTACAGGTTGCCTTTCCCCTAGTGTAGTTATCTCGATTAGAGTTACATTAGTGAGTGGTGTCTAGTTGGTGTTGGCACGTGGTAGTGTTGGCACTTGGTGGGGCACTTGCGGTTGTAGTTGGTGGTTTGGGTTTGCTGTTGCAGTTACGTGGTCACGACGGAGTTCTTTGGAGATTCCAGAGGAGTTAGCCCTGCAGTATGCAATGGGTTTACTCGGAGTGGTGCTCGATATCAGCCTGTATCTTAGGTCCCAGTGAGGGAGGAGATTGACTCTGAGTTGGAGTTTGACATAGGAGCTGATTCAATTGAGAGTGCACTTGGTGTGTCTGCACCGTTGTTGTGGGACATGGACGAGATTTATGGGGCCTCCAAAGGCCCTAGGCGTTACTCTAGTATAGTGGGTACCATTGAGTTAGATGACTTCATCCAGGATAGTTGGTGTGATCTGCAGCAGATGCGGAACCCGACTTTGTTCACACCCTTCATGGCATGGAAGGGGTTGTTTCAGCATCTGGAGGGTCCGCCGATGGATGACTACCATGAGTTCAGGAGAGCTCATTTGGAGGAGATTGAGTTACGGAGACAGTATTGGTCTCCACACTATGTCTCCATTACTTCAAGCTTGGTGGCCAGGAGTAGATCGGCAGTAGAACACTACTTGAGTTCTAGCTCAAGTAGTGTTGGTGGAGCTAGTGGAGGTGCACCAACTAGAGATAGTGCTACTACGAATGGAGGTACCACTACAGGAGGTGGTGTGGTACCGGGGTTTAACCCCATGGTTGAGTTCTTCTTATGTTTGAGGCAAAAATACCAGGGAGTGCGGACTGACAAGCTGAGGAGCTTGTAGGAGTTCCAGCGGAAGGCTGGAGAGAGCCTACGCGAGGCATACACTCGCATGAGGCGGCTAATCAGTTTCACTCAGGGAGTTACTGAGGCCTAGGCAGTCCAGTTTTGGTATGGGATATTGGACAGGGAGTTGCAACGTAGAGTTCGTGATGCTATGTTGTTGCAGGCTACTTCGCCCACTTTGGTAGTAGTCTTTGGTTTGGCTGAGCGTATTGAGCTCAACATGGTGGAGGAGAGAGTGGTGACATCTGGATTTGGTAGAGAGACCTCATCCACGGTTGTGACTTCTTCTAGAGTGCAACAGAGTGCACCACACCCAGTTGGTTTTCGAGGACATGGTGGACAGCCCAGATCCTATAGAGCGAGTGGAGGGCCTAGTGGAGTTAGACCCTTACCCTCATTTTCGGGTCAGCAGTAGCCACTGAGTGGTGGTGTTGCTTGTTGGACTTGTGGTGGACCTCACCATAGGAGAGAGTGTACTCAGGGCAGCGGACCTGATACCTTTGGTGCATCACAGCCAGCACAGAGGCAATGTGAGTATTGCCACAGATTTGGTCACACTAGTGACCGGTGTTTTGACCTACACCCAGAGTTACGGAGTGGTAGGGCTGCTATGGAAAGTAGTAGAGGAGCTCCAGTTCATGGAGGACGAGGTGGTAGAGGTGGTGGTAGAGGATCTACACCTAGTAGGGGTGCAGTACCTGCCCTTACTTTTGACACAGCTATGGCTACTCGGATTGAGCAGTTGGAGCAGAGATTGGCTAGTATGGCTATTGCTCAAAGGAGATCAGATTCGGGTGCTGAGGCTTCCACCTCATATGCTAGTGATAGAGATGCTTTGGACTTCATGTGCAGAGCAACACAGGTGGATGCATCTACAGCAGTGACTAGGAGTGCAGTACGTGCTCCAGAGCCTAGAGGAGCATTAGTGGAGTTGGACTCACAGAGAGGAGAGGTTGGGAGACAGGTCAGACTTCCCCAGTCTTTCACGCTATCTAAGGCATTACATACGACATCCATGGTTCCTAGACGTCCCAGTGCAGGTGTGGTAGGTGGTGATAGAGTACCTGCTAGTCAGCCACCTGCTACTACACAGACTAAGTCTAGCATGATGTTGGGGGCGGCTCAGCTGATTATGCGGCATCCTTTATTTTCAGCCAGTGACATGTTTACATTGGGAGTTGACCCAGCCCCAGTATTCCGGTTGGCTGCCACGTTGTGTGAGAGTAGGGATGGTGCAGTTCCTACTACTAGAGCAGAGGTGGTTGGTAGTGGAGCTGACTTGGTTGAGGAGCATGGGATCCGTTTAGCGACCAGTGGTTTATGGCAGGCAGCAGCGGCTAGACTGGAGGAGTTGCCAGCTAGACCGGCCTTTGAGAGAGCACGGTTTACACCTGGTGTTGTCCTATTGGATAACCAGAGGGGGATCTTTTGTTTGGTGGGATCTTCAGGGAAGGTCTATACACCACAGAGAGTCTTGTTAGACTCTGGTGCGCAACCCCTTATGTTGGGGAAGGCTACAGTTGTCGGTCTGGAGTTACGGAAGACCGATGTGGAGAGGTGTCCATTTCAGATCCAGACATCTCTTGGTGGTGGTTCGACACAGTACATCACACGTGGAGAGCTTGTTGTCTAGGTTCAGCCTGGTCATCCGATTGATAGCTTGGTGGTGATAGCTCAGGCTATTGCAACCATAGCTGAGTCATATGATGTGCTAGTTGGGGGAGCAGTGTTATACCCTATGGGTTTCAGCATTGACTATTGGGAGGAGATAACCTCTTATAGACCTGGTTGGCAGTCTGGTGAGGGACGGGTATGTCGCTTACCAGTACGCTTTAGTAGTGGTAGTCTTGGCTCACTACAGTCCGGGACCATGGCAGCATCAGTTTTAGCTTTCAGCGGTGCAGTTACTTGGCCTGGTGACTTGTTGGAGGAGAACGCTCATGCAGAGGATACTCCAGTACCAGAGGAGATCACTCGGCTTTGGAGTACGAGTGGGATTGTTCCATCCACCTTGGATGTTCCATTGTGGAGTTCAAAGGAGGCATTGCAGTAGCATGCAGATCAGTTGGTGCAGTAGGCTTGAAGTGGAGCCTTCGTACCATCAGGGGATGAGTGTGAAGATGAGCCTCCAGAGGCGATTGCTTTGACACCTCTAGATACCACACTCATTGCTTGGCAGTATCCAGTAGAGGGGATATGTCTATTGGAGTTGTTTGGTGGGATTAGCACCGGACTAGCTGCAGTGTTACAGGCGGGTATACAAGTACAGAGGTACTTGTATGTAGAGAGAGATGAGACTGCTAGGCGAGTCTCTCTACATCATGTGGCACAGTTGGCTTATTGGTATCCGGAGTTATTACTGATGTCAGCATTTAGAGGTTATCAGAAGGCCTTACCAAGAGACATTTCCTTACTAGGGGCGCATGACCTAGAGAGACATGGGCCTATTCACTTGGTGATTTCAGGATGGCCATGTCAGGGACATACACGTGCGGGCCGCGGTTTGGGTCTTCAGGATCCTCGTTCTGGTGTGTTTTGGGAGATGTTACCGATATTACGACATCTCCAGGTTCATCAGTCTGTTTCTCCAGTGTAGCTTTTGGAGAACATTCCTTTGATGGGTGATTCTTGCACTAGAGTGGTAGCGAGTACACATCAGGTCCATTCTTGGATGGGACCTGCTGTATTGTTAGATGCAGCCAGAGTGGGATCACAGGCTCATCGTCTTCATCTTTGGTGGATGAACCTCTTACCCAGAGAGGTTCTATAGCGTAGTTATGATGGGATTCAGCGACTAGACCACATTCTTGTTGATGATATCTTGGATGCTGGATGTCAGTCTCAAACAGTGGTAGTGGCTGATAGGTCACCTATTGCAGTGGTGAACCTAGTTGGACAGCCTAGAGCTGCATTTTCCACACTCATGAGTTTCCCAAGCTCTCATGCTTTTTGAGAGGGAGGACCTGGACTTGTTTGGGACTCACAGTTACAGCAGTTGGTGGAGCCCAATGCTGATGAGAGAGAGCAGGCAATGGGTTTTCACACCGATATTACCGTTGTTCTAGTAGTGTCAAAGGCATCTAGGCGTCAGGTGTTAGGTCAAGCTATGGACCTGAACTGTTTGACCTAGATTGTGAGCCTTGGCTTGGTAGAGCAGCGTAGGATGCGCTTGATAGGCATCACCACTTGGACACTTGTGAGCCCTGTGCCTATTGAGACGATTTAGGCACATGCTGAGGGCAATGGACCGAGTGGACATGGTATTCTTGGGACACATCTAGTAGCTACTAGGGAGAGTGGTCTACTTGGAGTCCATCCAGGTGAGCGTGGGCTACTTGGATTACACCCTTGGTCCACATGGGATGCAGCTAGAGGACATGTGGAGCTTGCAGCCAGAGTGGAGGGAGTTTTTTGCACAGAGGTTGGGACCTCTAGTGGTCGGGAGCATGACAGCAGCCAATCAATACGTCTTCCACTCCTACTACAGTTACAAAGGATACTTGGGAGCCAGATCTTGGACCCAAGCTTACTGGAAAGGAAAGACGGAGGGTTTGGAGGTTCTTGAGGAGTCACACGAGTTGTTTTGCCTTCAGTATGAAGGATTTGGGTGCTCTGAAAGGACCTGGTATACGGATTGAGCTGACTAGCGACACACCAATTTTCCGACGTCCTTATCAATATAGTGATATGGAGAGGATATTGATTCAGAGCCGGAGTAGTGACCTTTTTGAGGCTGGTTTGGTGGAGATTTCACATGGAGAGTATGCATCAGCGACAGTGATGCCAACCAAGAAGGATATGCATGGCAACTATATAGATAGGTGGATGTGTGGAGATTATCGTCCTATCAACCGACAGACTAGGGCTGATCGGTATGCCATGCCTACACCGGAGGAGATTTTTGATGCAATTGGGCATGCAAAGGTCTTCAATACTTTGGATCTTCGAGCGGGATATCATCAGTTGCCGATCAGGGAGGAGGATAAGTCCAAGACAGCATTTTGGGCTATTGATCCTCACGGCAAGGATGTGTTATATCAGTGGAGGTTCTTACCATTTGGGTTGAAGAACGCTCCCGTTGAGTTCCAGAGGGTCATGGATAGGATCCTAGCTGGATTGGATTTTGCTCGATGCTATATTGATGACATTTTGGTTTATAGCACTACTGTGGAGGAGCATTAGAGACAGTTGTTGGAGGTGTTTGAGAGGTTGAGATCTCATGGACTCAAATTACATCTTGGGAAGTGTAGGTTCTTCCACCAGCAGGTTGAGTATTTGGGTCACACTATCTACCCCGGAGGACTTGGTGTCCAGCAGACCAAGGTGGAGGCTATTGCACGTATTTCTCGGCATACGGATGTGAGCAGAGTGCGAGCATTCCTTGGGTTGGCAAACTTCTATCGCCGCTATGTTAGAGGATTTAGTGCCATTGCCAAGGCCTTGACAAAGCTGACCAAGCTTACACAGGAGTGGTGTTGGGGAGATGAGCAGGAGAGAGCTTTTGTAGAGCTCAAGGAGAGGTTGACAGCTGCTCCTATTTTGAGGAGACCGATCAGGGGACGACCATTTCAGGTTCATACTAATTGGAGTATGTTGGGGCTTGGAGCGGTGCTCACCCAACATGATGATGAGGAGAACGGGTTTGTGGTGGCCTATGCTAGTCGCTCCAACAATTCAGCGGAGGCAAAGTATAGTTCATATGAGGGAGAGTGCTTGGCAGCAGTTTGGGCAGTAGCACATTTCCGATGTTACCTATTTGGTAACCCCTTCACTCTCATCACTGATCATCAGCCATTGAAGTGGTTGATGGAGTCCGACAAGCTTTCAGGGAAGCTTGCACGATGGGCTCTGATTTTACAAGAGTATGATTTCACGGTTATTCACAGACCTGGAGTGGTGAACCGTGATGCAGATGGGTTGAGTAGAAACCCATGTCCCAGCCAGCAGGATCAGACCGGAGCACGTTGGCATGGTGAGACAAATGAGGAGATGGTGCCAAGTTGGCATGCATCGGTCTTTTTGTGTATATTTGCAGAGACTTTGGTGGTATCTCTCTCAGTGCATACAGGAGGAGTTATTGAGTTCACAGATCCAAAGAGTGAAGATATTGGTACAATTCAGCAAGACATTCATGATGATGTCTTGTGATGGACTATCTTTGCACTAGTGTTCTGGGTGGCACAGTTGGGGCCAAGGAGAGAGACCGTGTTCTTCAGCGAGCCAGGCGGTTCAGATTGGAGGGTAGACACCTTTTGCGTGTATGGGAGGATGGTAGAGTGCGAGTAGTACCACTTCCATCACAAAGACCACAGTTGGTCCATCATGCTCATGAGGAGCTAGGACATTTTGGAGTAAAGCATACATATAGCTTACTTCAAAGTCATTATTGGTGGCGCGGTATGCAGACCGAGGTGCAGCAGTTTGTTGCCAGATGCGTGGTTTGTGACCAAGTTAGAGCATAATTCAATGCTCCTACGCCACAGTTACACCCATTACCTATCATGGGATTGGGTTACCATTGGAGTTTGGACTTCACCGGACCTTTACCGCTAACTGTGAGACATCATCGGTATGTTTTGGTGATGGTGGAGCACTTCTCCAAGTGGATTGAGTTGGTGGCACTTCCTGACAAGTCTAGTGAAGGGACAGCTTACTCGTTCTTGGATCGAGTTCTTAGTCATTTTGGTGCACCAGCTGAGGTTTTGACTGATCAGGGTACAGAGTTCTTGGGAGAGTTTCAAGTCTTGTGTGACAAGGCTTTGATTGATCATCGTACTACATCTTGAGATCACCCTGAGGCAGATGGCTTAGCAGAGAGAGTGGTTCAGACGGTGAAGAGAGGATTGCAAAAGTATGGTTTGCAGAGAGGCCACTTGGGAGATTGGGATCTCCAGTTACCTTGGTTGGCCATGGGCTATCGGTTCAGCCAGCAAGCCTCCTTAGCATCCTTCTCTCCATACTTTCTACTCTATGGACGAGATCTAGATTTACCTACAGCCATTTGTCAAGATGCTACTATAGTTTTGGACTTGGATGACCCCAATGTATGGATGAGCACATGTTCTCAACGGGCAGAGATCTTTCGGAAAGTGATGCCGACGGCCTTTGAGAACTTGGCGATTGCTCAGCATAGAGATACTTTACGCTATGCTACCATTCGAGGAGGAGGTTATAGACCCTCGATCCGTCGATTTCATCTAGGCAACTATGTATATCTACAGCAGACAGCACCGACAACACTTGATGTTTCTACAGGCCGCACTATCTTGAGAGTGCACAAGGTTTTGCCATCTGGAGTCCTTGTGTTAGAAGGACGTGATAGTGTTGTTTGGAAGGATCATGTGCACAATTGTGCGCCATGCCACCTCCCAAACATTGATGGTACTATGGACCCAAGCTTGACACTTGTACGTGCAGGCTTGAGGTGTATGTTATGTGGCTCTTCTGGTGGAGCTGCTACTATGTTAGTGTGTGATAGCTATTCGAGAGGATAGCATATGGCATGTATGACTCCTCCCCTCATGGTGGTTCCTCAGGGATAATGGTTATGTCCTAGATGTACTTGACCTATAGCTAGTTCATTCTTTATATGGTATAGATTGCAGACAGGCGACTAACGATGGGGCTCCATAGCACCCGGCCTCTTGATCTTTGCCCATTAGAGGGTATACCATATACTTAGAGTAGATGGCTATCTGGAGTTAGAGGGACCTAACCGCCAGCTAGGGGGGCGATTGTGGCACTTTAGAGTCTATGTATGACTTATGTGTGAGTTGTGCTTCTATAGTGTATGATGTTGACAGCGATGTATGTTGTGTAGCGATGTATATACGCACAACAACTGTCACGCCATTTGTAGTTCCACATCTAGCTGCTCGGACACTGGAGTTCCAGTGATAGTAGTTAGAGTTATTCTAGTAGTTTCTCAGGGACTACTTTCCAACAGTCTGATTTGGTGTTTGGGGTACTGACTTCACGGTAGGGCCCACCGTCACTTTGCACCGTTCGCACCGTCGAGTGTGCCATCAGTGGACCGTTAGGGTTCTAGTGCTAGCTTGAGTCCAGGGGGGTATAGTTTTGAAGTGAGCTCCAGAGAGCTCACTTCTCTAATGTTGAGCCTTCGAGTTCCTGGCTATGGTGGACAGAGGCCGGCGAGCGTCACCTGGATTCTCTATGCTTGAGTGGGTGTGGCTTGACTGTAATCAGTGCCCATTTGTTGGCAATTTATAGAGTGACAGATCAAGTACTGATCTGAGTTGAGTTGAGTTGAAAGTGTTAAGCAATCCGATTATTGTGGCACTTTAGACTCTATGTATGACTTATGTGTGAGTTGTGCTTCTATAGTGTATGATGTTGACAGCGATGTATGTTGTGTAGCGATGTATATACGCACGACAGATGAGACACTCTAACCCCTTTTGGATTTTGGAAAATTTCACTCTCAATTGGCTTCTTGACATGCATTACTGCAAGATGACTACTTAGAGGGACAAGAAATCTACTTGACATATTCAAATTTCCCCTATGCAATTGCAATTTTATATTACCCCAAATTGTAGTCATTCTTTAGTCAATTTCAAAATTGACTTCCCCTTCTTTTGCATGTTGTTGTTCTATTCTGTCATTGTCAAGACATGCTTCTTCTGCCTCCGCTGTTTCTTGAAGTGTACTTTCTTGCCATGTAGAAAGGTTGTTAGACGGACTTTGTATCGGCCTTTGCTTCCCAATCCGAAGATGATGATCTTCAGACTTTTTTCTTTGTACTCCCCTTCTGAGTATTTTTGGTCTTTGACCTGAAGTTGTCTTCTTCAGATTTCCTCCGAAGACACTCCTGTCCATTCTTTCTTTTGTAATTTGGCTTTCTTGCTTACTTCTTCTCCAAATGCTAACAAAATAGAAAAAAACCAAAAATGTAGGCACTACACCTTCTCTCCTACAAACATGAGGTGAAAGAAAACCGCTTGCTGCTTTGTCACGTAGGTGCTTTGCTCTAGCTTCATTTTAGCCATCAAAGCCCCAATGATACTTTGCCTTGTTGGATCTTTATAAGTATCTACCTTATAATTGTTCTTTGTACAAGGTGCACTAAAGGTATTCTTTGACTCTTCAGTCTCCTCTATAGGATCACATTTTTGATTGAAGGTGATTGTTGTCACATCTCTTGCCTCTCTTCCCAACATGAGTTTCCAATCCAACTTAGCTCATCAAGTCAAATTCCCTCTCTTTCCTTCCGCCTTGAGACCCTCTATATAATTATTGGCACTAATTTCTACCATGAACCCTAGAAAACTCAAGTTCCAATTCTAGGCCAAAAATGTGATCCAAAGTTGGAAAAATACTTTGATCCTAGCTACCATGTACAATCTACAATTGCAAGGTTCTACATTGCAAGTGCCAAAATTTGACTGCTACCCTTCATTGACATCGTGTGCCCTTTATCTCTTGGTCTCTCACAAATTAAACCTGTGACTTGGCTTGTAATTCTAACTCCCTCAAGACAACTTTTTAGAGGGATAGGATAGCACTTCAACATTGCATAATTCCCTCTATAAAGTCTCAATTTTATACTTCTCTAATGCGCAATCATTCTTTAGCCAAGCCTCAATTGAAACTCATGCATTTTGCATGATTTATTCTTGTCACTCTCAAATTTATCCTAATCATGAAGTAGCCATTTTTGTCTAAATGTACCTTCTTTGTTGGTTTGGCCTGAGTAAAAGTTGTTAAGCTGTCTTTGGATTGGGTTGTGTGACAACCTTGCAAGTATCACTTATTTAGTAATTAGTAGGTAATAATTTGTTCCCATAAAGACACTAGTCAAGAATGGTCAAATACAAAGTCAACAATAACCAAATCAGTTCATCTTGATTTCTTCTTTAATCTCTTGGGTAGAAACCACACCCAAAAGGGAGTAACAAGCACTAACTCGCAATCTTATCACAAACTAAAAGTCACCCAAAATCACAATTTTTCAAATCTTTCCAAACTAATACTGATTGTGATGATTTAGTTGCTTCAAAGAAGGCTACTTCACCATGAAGTGACTTCACCTTGGAATTGCATTCCACTAAAGGTACAACTTCCTCAGTCAAAATTGCTTTGCATCAATCCAACATTGCACTCACAAATGCAGACTACTACTAACACAACAATTCCTCATAAATCATCATGGCATTGCTTTGATTGCACTCCACTCAAGATCAAACACACAGAATGAAATCAGATCTGTAGAATCTAACATCTTACATCTAACACTCTCTCACTTGCAATTTAAATTTCTTCACACACTCACAAACACATATACAAGATTGATACTCAAAATTAAGCGAAAATGACAAGCATTAAGTTACAACACTTCACTTTACTCATCTTCAAAATACAATACTGAATAACATAACTCTACAAATGTCTCCTTTAAATAGGCAAAGTGCTCAATAGTTATCTAAACTGCCCAAATTGCTTCCACTCTTTCCTACAAAACTTCATATCTAAAGCATCACTCTACTTCTTCATATTTACTATTTCAAATCTCAAATTGTTACTCTTAATTTGTTCCAATTTCTACTTCTACTTCAACTTCTACAACCAAGTTACCTTCAAGTGTTTCTTGCACTTTGGGTTCATCTATTATATCTACATCTTCCTCTACTTCTATTCTATTTTTAGTCTGAATTGAACTTGAAATCATAGTCTTGCTAACTACATTTTCCTTCTCTATTCTGACTTCTTCTGTTAACTTGAGTAGTCACCCAAAGTCACATGCACTCCTACTTCCGATACTCCATATTGAGTTCTTTCACTCTTCTTCCAACTACTACAAAGTTCATCTAACTCTGATCTAACTAAATCTAAACTAAAACTCCCATTGTCTCCTAATTCTATCATTTTCATATCTACCCTATCTCTAAGATGAATCATTTCTACATCCTTCACCTTCCTCTTGCTTGTCCTTGTCTCTTGCATCAGCAACTTCAACTTGTGCAGTCTAGACTCATCCAATCGTACTTTGGCCTCAATGTTGAACATTGCTATTAACTTATTGACAATCCCACTCATTGATCTTGACTTCTCCTCTAAGATTGACTCCTCTTGAGTCATCTCTCCTTCCAATTTCTCTCAAATCATCTTTAATTCCTCAGCATGCTCTGCCTCCAAAATCTTCTTCTCTTCCAGATGGTAAACAAGCTGAGCTTTTGCACCTTTAACCAGATCTTGCAACCTTTCTTCTTCACAATCTCAACTTGCCAATTCTCGTTCCAAGCCCGATCCTTCTCTATTGCAACCAATCTCCATTTATCCTATTCTTGCTCTCTTACAATTGCTATGGCTTTGAAGTGCATTATGTTGAGCTACACATCATTGAACTCAGCCTTTAGTCTCTCAGACATTGCCTTCTTCTACTTCAATTCTACCTCTTGATGCTCTAAAACATTGCCATGCTTCTAAAACTCTCCTACAAATCTTTCAAACTTTGCCGCTAAATCACTACATCAACCCAAAGTACTTTGGCTTCTTCTTCTCCTTGGGTTAACTTTTCCTTCATTTGTAGGACATTATTGCTCAAATGTTTCACCACGTGCAATTCATCTCTCACCTCTAGATGATCTTTCTTTATCTCCTCCTCCTTCTTCTACAATTGCAGTAATAAGGGACAGATGATCTTTGACAAATACTTTACTCCTTTGAACTCATCCTTGTCTTCATCTTTGGCTTCAATAGGCAATTACCCCAAAACTTTGATCCTCTTACTTTCAAAGTAACCTCCTGTAAGCTTTCTTCATTCTCTTTGGCTTGGCTTGGTCTTGCACTTGCAGACTGTAAACTTTTTCTTGACCTCACTCCCCTCTAGAATACCAGTCTTGGTTCCTCCTTCCATTCCTCTAGGATATCCACCTTAGGTAACTCCAAGTATAGGCCATCTCTTCCTTCCATGCTTTCAATCTCCGTATAGAACTCCCAATCTTCCTCTTCAATAACTTCTTCCACTAATTGTTGTACCTCAAGTTCTCCTTCATTGCCAATGCTCAACTCTTTGCTCTCAAAGTGAGCTCTTCTTCTTCAGACTTTGCATCATTGGACTTTGCCTTTGCCTTTGACTTTGCTCCCAAAGACAAATCCACCACCATTGTCTCATGCCTTGGGTTCAATCTCCAAGTCATTTGTCTTTGCTCTAAGGACACCATATCATTGGGTCAGCTTTGCTTCTTTGGCTTTAGGATGGTTATTGCCACAATCTTTTGCTATCCCAACTTGGCAAAGTGTTCATTGCTTCCTCAAATCTATCCCATTTAGTATCGCTTGTCTTTGTCTGCATCTCAACAAAGATCTAGGTAGAAATGAGATATAATGAGATATTTCTCATCCAAGTTGAGCAAGCTCAAACCCAAATAGAGATGCACCACAAAGGTAATGAAGTAATGAGGCAGAAAATTCATTCTCCAACTCAAAATCATTTGCTTTGTCCTCTAGTAGAAACAATCTGCCTAATTCACCTGCTCTCCTACAAACATTTGTCGAAATAGAAGGTGACTATTGTTGCATCCCCAACTCCTCTCCCCAATCTGACTTAGTCCATGAAGATGGATTTCCTTTCTTCTCCTCTACCTCAAGACCATCTATACAATTGCTAGCAGCAATTTCTTCCATGAACTTACAGAAAACTTAGGTTCCAATTCTAGGCCAAAAACATGATACAAAGTGTGGTTAAGACATCAATCTGAACCACCACATCCAATTGCCAAATCACAGGAATTTGGTAGTGCAAGTGACAAAATCTGCCCAATCTGACTTAGTCCATCAAGTTGGATTTCCTCTCTTCTCCTCTACCTCAAGACCATCTATACAATTGCTGGCAGCAACTTCTACCATGCAACCTTGAAAACTCAGGTTCCAATTTTAGGCCAGAAACATGATACAAAGTTTGGTTAAGACATCAATCTGAACCACCACATCCGATTGCCAAATTGCAGGAATTTGGTAGTGTAAGTGACAAAATCTGCCTATTGCTCTTCATTGGCATCATGTGTTCTATAACATTTGGTCTTTCACAAATTAAACTCCCAACTCAACTTTTGATTCTAACTCCTTTAGGACAACTCTTAAGAGGAGCAGGATATCTTCTTGACATTTTGGAGCTTCCTTGACAAAGTCTCAACCTTTATAGTGCTCCAATGTAGGTCACTCTTTAGTTGATCTTCAATCAAAACTCACACATTCTGCATGCCTTACTCTCAAATTTATCCTCCTCATGAAGTAGCTATTTTTGTTGAATGTACCTTCTTGATTGGATTGGCCCAAGTAAAAGTTGTTAAGGTTCCTTTGGATTAGGTTGATCATTCCAGTGCAAAGTAGCCTTACTTTAGGTCTACTTCACTTCCAATCCAATCTGATTCTTTCATCCCTTGACACAAAGTCAACTTCCTTGGATTGGATCCAAACACACAATTCTTCTCTTCTTTCATCCATTTCACTTCAATTTGGCTTCAATGATACACTTTGACAACACACAAACACAAAAAATGAGGGTACCATACGTTGATTATTATGATGCAAAGTAACCTTACTTTGGGTCTACTGCCCCTCTAGTCTGGTCCAAGTCCTTCTTCCTCTAACACAAAGTTGACTTCCTTGGGTTGGATCCAAACACACAATCCTTCTCTTCTTTCTTGTAATTGGCTTCAATTTGGCTTTAAAAACACACTTCTTCTCTAAAAACAAATAACAACAAAAAATGTGGGTACCACATAGACCCGTGCATATCTTGAAACTTAGTCAATAATGAGATAAAATACTTAGAATGTGTTAGAATCTTTTTTGAAGCAATCTATATGTTGGTGTGGATCAATTCTAACACCTTGGAGGCCCTTGTACCATGATGCTTAAAAGGTTACTAACTTGCTTACCAAATTGACAAGCCTCACATACCCTTATAGACAAAGGATCATAAAACCAGATCTGAGGTAGGTAGCACCCTTTATATTTGTAAGTTCATGTGAACCACTCTTTTATGCCACATCTCAAGATCTGAAAGTTAGTCAAGCCATGCATAAACATAGCATTCTGATTTGTAATGATGGGGATCTTGATGTCTAATTTAAACATCCTCTCTATTTTTATCCAAGTTTGCATCCTATGGGGATAGCACATTTTTCATACTTGTCAACAAACACACCATCTTGGTTAAATAAAACTTGAAAACCTTTCTCAATAATCTAGCTAACTAAAACTAAGTTCTTGGTGATTATAGGTACATGAAGGACTTCTCCTAAACCACTTAAATGCAAGATGCAGATGAGAAAGAGATAGTGCATGTATGATAATAATAATATGTCTATTATCTTCACTTGTATCCATAGACAATAATTCAAATAATTGTTTATTAGACTTGAAAATACTAGTCTGATAGGTCATATGGTTGGAGCACTTTGATAAACCACTCTTCTTCACTCTTTGTCATCAATGTAGCAATATGAGTCATCATTAATAGATGATCTTTATAGTAGGAATCATTCTCTTATTGAGAGATTTTACCTATTTGAATATCATATTGCTTTGTGAAACAAGTCTTCTCATAATGAGACTTTGATTTGTAGTACTTGCAAAATCTTTCCATTGTGGACTTGCCTTGTGTTGCATATTGTCTTTGTGAGGATTGACCTCTACCAACAGCACCTCCATGAAGTGAACGTCCATATCCTCCACCTCTTGCTTGACCTCTCCCAGCAACCAAAACTTGATCTTGAGCAACAAGATCATTGCCACCACCTTGCAGCTGAATCTCTTCAGAGACTAAAATTGGGACTAGTTCTTCAAAGAGACGAGAAGCATCTCTTTTGGCCATAGATGTCTCATAAGTTTTATACTCCTTTGGTAGACCTTGAATAGTGTGAAGAATCAAATCATCATCCTTAACCTTAACTGCTCAACCATCTATTAATCAGTTATTCTTAAGTTGTCCTTCTTAAGCTCCATTAATTGCTGTTTCAATTGAAGCTTTCTTATCTTTGTCAAGGTCTGAAAAACAATCCTAATACATCCCAAACCCCCTTGGGAATATCAACACCTTGTATGTAACCAAATAGTGATAGTGAAACACATAAAGAAAGATAGTGCATATCTTGAATGGCATGTTTATTCCAGTCACATACATCAGGATCTCAAGAAGCATCTATAGGACAAGTTTCAACCCTGTGACAAGATCATACAATTCTTGGCCTTTTAAGGAGAATTCTATATTTCCACACAGAATAATTGTTCTTATTAAGGCACCCGTGATGTGGCCATAAAGTACAGCATTTAGTATACATCAAGAAAAATTCAGATCACTTGATAATCTGAGACCTTCTAGCCAAATTGAACTTAGAGGCTCTCACGGCTCTCTTCTGCTTTGTGCCATATTATGAAGTGAAAAATGAGAGTAGAACTCCCCAAGTTCACCAAAGAATGGTCACAAGTCCTGCTCAATATATATATATATATATATATATATATATATATATATATATAGGTAGAGAAGGAGATAAACAAGTTTTAATGCGGTGACTAATGAGAAAGGGTGATTAAAGAATAAACTCTAACTAAAGATTAACTCTCCCGCGGACACTAGCTGCTAGGGTTATTAACTTGTGATACTTCATCAACAACAATGTAATGTAGCATGTCTAGTACAGCCGTTTTCAGCATTAGCTGCAGACTTTAGCTAATGGGACTGGTTAATTGGACTACAGCCAATGCTTCCTTCTAGCTTGTTCATGCCCGACCATCTTCAGTATCCAGTTGATCCCCACCCGTGACTTACATTTTTTCCCAGCCCCATTTCGAGACTATTGTAGAAGATTAGGGTACTCAAGTTTTAAGTTGAAGGTTGATAGGGATGTTGAACTTTTTTCGTAAAGAGATTGATATTTTTACACTTCCTTTTATATATTTTCAATCTTTATATGTTTTCATTTACGTACTCCTTTTAGAAAATATTTGCTTCTTTAAAAAAATTTCCACATGATAATATAACATAAAGATTATAAAACTAGAGACAAATTGTATAGTAATACACTTTCAACTCAATCTCTACCGCATGTAATATCAAAATCATAGAGCGAGATACTTCACATACAAATATTCCATCCTCTCCATGAGTTGCCAAACAAGGTCTTGATACTAGATTTCTAATAGACCATAGATTCACATTCCATCCAGTAGCTGAACATTCAATTGTCCCGTTGAGTTACCATGCAAGTTGTAAAATCAGATTTAGATTTTCTGATAACCCACTTTCAACATAATCTCTCTCTCTCTCTCTCTCTATATATATATATATATATATATATATATATATATAGACACATGGAAATGTCCTTTTTTATTTTTGAATATTTACCTTTTCGAGTACGCACAATACAACCTGTTTTACAATTCTCAGAAGAAGCTGCCTGGTGCATAACCTTGGACGAAATCTTTATCCGTCTCCTTACATCTAGCTCCAGTTCAGTTTCCTCGTCCGTACTAACACCACTAAATCCTTGTTTGATTGTCAAGTTCGGCAAAAGGTACGTTTACAGGACGTTTCCGCCGACGGCGGTTGCGTGCTGTATTCACCTCAATAAAAGGAACAACTAACTAGCATTGACTTCTGCTTCTCAATCTAATCCGGGTAGAGACGATGTTGGACATGGCTTATGCATGCATACGCGAAATAAAACTGAATATTGATAATCTGTTGGGAAAGTACTCTCTTATTGGTACTCTGTTGCCATCGGAGCTACGACTTGTCCCGCCTTGACTTGAGATATGCATTCGCGAATTAAATAGTGAATATTGATAATCTGCTGGTAAAGTACCCTTTTGTCTGTACTCTGTTGCTACTTGAGCTACGATTTGTCCTTGACGTATGGATATTGGTCTTTAAAAGGCATGAAAGGCCACCGCGTAGGATAAGCAGAAGGATGGGAAGACCCCATCAAATCAAGCCGTACAAGAAAAAAATTGGTAAAATGCTGCTAAACGCCAATAGTATCGGTATGACAAATCGGTCTTCAATCAATCTTTAGAAGCAGGGATCGCTAACATGTGTTCGTATACTGGGTTAATATGCGGCTTTCGGTAGATGTCATAGGGCTAACATGTTAAGTTTGTAAACTGGTGTATCTGCTGCCAAGGTCATGGCAGGGTAAGGGATCGCAGATTTTGTGATTCTTGAAGCCACAGACAGGTGGGTGGACGAGTCTGCAATGCGGATTTTGCTGGTGGCAAAGTCGAGATCGGTGCTAGGTTGAAGGAGTTAATGGTGAGGGGCCAGTTAATCCGGCTTGGACGCTCGCGCAGGAGGTCAATTTGCGAAGCTTCTACTCCTTCTTTGACAACGGGACTAGCAATATACATGATCAAAGGTAAACTCTCAGTCTTGAGCACTGCTCTCAATATATCCCCTGCTGGGCTCTGAAATTGCTATGCCTTCAAACTCAGCAAACCGTAAAGTAGGCCATAAAATTTGCTTACAACCACTCAGTAAACGGAGTTTCTTGCTTTTGAAAGAGAAATAGTACACCGCAAGATTAGTTTTCTCGCTTTTGGCATGCTTGATAATGATACTCCGCGGAAGAAGATAATATGAAGGATCAACGATGTTGAGGACGGAAATCACCACAGAGCCTCCCGAGAAGAGCGATACGGGTTTACCAAGTTCCGCGCCGTGCACCATTTCTCACAACAGGAAGAATCTGAAAGGATCCCGGTGAAAATCTGAACCCTCGGTGATATCAAAATCAGAAAAGTACATAGACGATACAAATGGTTTGCATGCTGCAGAAAAGGCAGAACATTAAAAAAATAAAAAATCAAGTTGATTCTTTCATAGGATTCGTCCCTATTGAAGAGACAGGAAGCACCGTTGAAGGAGCGGACGCAGCATTTGCCTTCCGGGAAGAACTGTCAAAGAATTTGGCAGAAGGAGGACTCGAGGATACTTCCCTGCAAACAGGACAGCGCTTGTTCATCTAGTAATTCATCGATCTATTTCCCTCCTTCACTCACAAATTAAGGCTTTACACCGGCGTAACCTCAAGCATGGTTTTCCTCTGGTTTAAAGTGATCTTGCCCTGGAATCAGTTCATGTTCAGCAATAAAACTTGAGAAAATCGTTGAAAGTCCTGATCCTTTTCAATTACGTACTCTATCCGCTGCTAGACCAACCAATGTATATAGCTTTGCACAAATTTTAGAATTTGTACAGATGAAAGCAGATTCCAAAATCCCTCTGGACCAAGAACGTAGTTTTCGTACATTTAAAAAGTACTGAAAGCGAAACAGAAGTTGACGTGGAGTTCTGTGACTTTGAAGTCGTGAACCCTTGTAACACAAACCTAAAGAGAGGGCTCTTATCTTCTTGCAGCAAGCCTCAGACTCCGATTGAAATGGCGCTAGAGTGGGGTGGTATTACGACATTACAACTGCAGGTCAATAACTATTCATCCATGTTCAAAGGAGGGGCATCTGACCTGATTGTAAGAAGGGAGGGCAGTGTTAACACGTTTAAAGGTTTCTGGATGTACATACATAGTGATGTAGGTGATAAAGGATCGACAGAAAAAAATGAGTAAGGTACAAAATGCTTATGTCTTATGGTCGATTTGTCGTTGAAATGTGCAGAACCACCAAGAGTAAGCAGCTTAAAAGTTACTGGGTCTCTGCCACCGAGGTGAACTTTGGACCCGATCACTTCTTTGCTGCAGATCCCCAAGGTTTTGCAACGATTTTCCAGCCTCTGCTCAAAGCTTTCCTAAAAGTGGAATCTGAGAATGTGATTGATTCACGTTTCAAATTTAACAAGGTACATGTTGCGTGCCATCCTGCAATGCACTACAACCGTCAACCTGTGAAAGCTTGGAGTTTCGAGTTCTAAGTAGAACTTTCTGTTTCCTCAAAAGCTATTCTTGTAGTGAAACTGACTATCAAAGTTCTCTCCTACTGAAGGTTGTGAACAAGATTGAGTACACCGACCGGGGTGACTGTGTCAGCACCGAGGGTGGTTCTGTCTACAGCGCCAAGGCTGCAGTGGTTGCTGTTAGCATTGGAGCTCTGCAAAGCGGCCTTATTGACTTTGTACCTCTCCTGCCTGTAAGATCATTTTCACTCTTGGTTACTTACGTCAGCTTTCATACTATCCTGTACTTTGAAGTTTCTTGGCTGCAACCCTCTAATACTGCCAGAAAGTCAGAAACATCACAGCTGAGCCGATAAAGTTCCTTGAGTATGCTTTCGTTGCCATTTCCTCACATAAATTATTATCTCATCGGAATTCCCATAGTTGAGCTAAGCATTCTCCGCTCCATGTACATGTTTCCTGCAGTTCTTTGAAGATGTCAGTTATCTACCAATTCAACATGGCAGTCTACACAAAGATCTTTCTGAGTTTTCTCTCAAAGTTTTGGCCCACAACCAAAGGAGCTGAGTTTATGCTCTCTGCTGATGAGCAAGGAAGCTATTATCCAATCTGGCAGATAATAAACTGTTCACGCACGATTAATGTAATCAGAACATGCTTATGGTCAATAATGAGGGCCATAAGTTGAAACAAACTCTTGGAGACGTCATGGTGGTGCTCCGAAAGATGTTTGGTCCAGATGTTCCAGAGGCTGAGGATATATTCTACTACAATTGGGAACAAGATCGTTTCTTCAAGGGTTCATATTCCAACTGGACTATTGGTGTCAGCAGCTACGAATTCAAGCAATTGCAGGTAACATGGTTTAGAAGACATTTCTCTATCCACAACATTTTTCAAATGCCTCAAATTGTATAGGTCTGGCTGTCAATCTCTTCAACCTAACTTCGACAGCAAGCACAATTTCCATGTCAAATTTCCCTGTTAAAAGCTATCCTGGAACTTCACTGAAGCAAGACAACTTCGAGGTTGTAAATGATTTCTTGCTTGAGAGCAGGCAACTGCGGAACGTGTGTACTTCACTGGAGAACATGCGAGCGAACTCTACAGTGGCTACATCCATGGCGCACTGATCGAAGGTCAAGAAGAGACAAGTCTATTTCTTACTATTTGTATAGGCGTGCCATGTGCTCAATGCAAATCTTTACCACTTGTAAAGACCAAAAGATTCTCTCTTTGGGTGTATATTTTCTTGTACCTGTTGATGATATATTCCTCCTGATCTCCAATCGAAGACGGATTTTCTGGACTCTTGAATCCAAACACAATCCCACTGTAAAGCAACAAGCTCCGCGATCCTCCCCCCAGATGCTTCCGCTAGAGGTTCTCGTCCAATAGTGAAGATAGGAAGATGAGAGAATGGCTTGGGTCTTAATGAGGCCCTCACACCAAATTGTGCGACTTTCAGAGAGGACAGGCAACGAAGTGGTGAAGTGCTTGAAAATGAACCAGTGTGGGGGTAGGAACGCAAATGGTATGAAGCCGCCGATAGAGTCTTGCCGAGCTGCTATTCAGGAGCTACCGTGTTTCCCTTATTTTGTGGAAGTTACATAGTCATTAAACTTTTAACAGTTGAAGAATTTTGCTGCGTTGTGAAATACGAACAATTCCATTTCAGAGTCAGATAACCTCGTTGAAGAATAAACTGCCATCAACTTCCGGACCAATTCTTTACAAGCAAGAAAGTGTGCATCATGCCTGATGGACCAAAACTTTTCTTGCTCTCAAAGCAAGAAAGTACCTTTAGTTCTGATTTGTGTTAGTAACGGTTTTTGCAGGAAAAAGAACGGCTCACAAGAATTTGGTGTGACAAGCTTGCGGCGGCGAAGGCCAGTTGCGTATAACTGGGTTCATTCTTAGAAGTTGTTTGGGAAGACCAAATATGGCACAAATTTTTGGGGTGAAGGATCTGGTACTTGCAGGCGTAGGTTCCGTTACGGAGGTCACGGGACTGGTGGCGCTGCCTGATGTAACAAGGTTGCGTACGTAAATAAAGAGGGTTCATCACGCCATTGTATACAGAATCCTCCATCTACTGTTTGTTTCTATTTTCCACTTTCAGTGCTTCACCCAGAAGGGTGAAGAACTGAAAGTGGAACCTAAGGAGTAATCACATTAGGTGACGTTTCATTGAAAGCTCCAGTTGTGTGTAGACTGTCCGACTTGCATAGCTGGGATATCTAAGGTGCATAGTGCATGCTCCAGTTCTGTGTAGGCGGGACTACTTGCATAGCTCGTATATCTTAGGTGCATAGGGCAGATTTCTCATATAGACTCTATTGGGGCTTAGCCCCATTTTACCTTGTTGTCTCTCTCTATTGATAAGGTCTTCCCATCCTTCGGTTTTTCTAAGCGGTCGCCTTCTTCTTTCAGGGCTCCTAGGCCAAGAGGGCATTCCACAAAATGAATGTAGTTTGTGAATTCGATAGCCCTCGGGTAGTGTCAAGTCGAAATAAGAATTTTGGGCTTTTCCACAGTCTGCAGAGTACTTTGGGTGGATTCCACATACATTCCACAAAATGAATGTAGTTTGTGAATTCAATAGCCCTTTGGTAGTGTCAAGTCGAAAAAAAAAATTTTGGGCTTTTCCACAGCCTGCAGAGTACTTTGGTTGGATGTTGCTCTCCATTAGCATCATCAATTCTCGGACCAAGGCTTTGTTGTCAATTAAAATTCTATCGAAGAATAACTAAAATCATATTAAACCAACGAACGATCAATCATCAACCATGCTCTGATTTAACCTCGAACGATTTTATCTGCTCGACACATTCAGTGTACTTCGGTGAAGACCTAGAAGCTTGTTTCCAAAACTTGCAGCAACCTTTGGTAAAATTGAGTTGACGGTTTTGTTCTCCTTGTTAGATAAACATCTATATAATGGAGTGTTTTGTGCCTTGTGATCATACGTTACATAACTGTTCGTTATGTAACTGTTCAGACGTTAGACTACTATAGTTAGCTAAGTCACGTTAAGTCAGTTATCCAAAACATAACTCTTGCTCTTCTCGAGCTTGATCATGTACCTATATAATCCCAATTGTGGGATTATTTGTTGTTCAATCGATCACCTACTTACATCATATTTTCTCACATGGTATCAGAGCAGTAAGCCTTAGAGTTTCTTCTTTAGTTGCTAGTGGACGCCTTAGCACTCATTTTCGAAATTCTGAGAGGTTTAATTATTCTTACACACTAGTGTATCTGGAAAAACAAGAATCTCTTGTTCCTCCTCTGAAGAGTGTCTCTTCTCTTTGGATTTTGGGAGAGAATTTTCTCTTATATCCTCCGTTAGTTTGGGTTTTGGGAAGGACATTTTCCTCTATCCTCTTTGAGTCAAGTCATTTTGTCTGGTGTTGGTGCTCCTGCCCCTATTGGTACTGTTGATGCTGGTGCTGGTGTTGGTCCTGCTCCTGCTGGTGCTATGTTTGCTACTCCAACCATAAGATTTGATTCCACTTTTGTCAAATTCAATGGCAATTATTTCCAATCATGGAAACATTACCTTGTCCTTAAACTGAAAGTAGCTTCAGTTTTTTTAATTGTTGATGGTACTGAAGTCAAACCCACCTCAGTGGCTACTCCACCTGATTGGGAGCATAGGAACCTTGTTGCTCTTGAAGCAATAACTTCAGCATTAGCTCTAGAAGTCATTCTTACGATCACCCACCTCAGTGGCTACTCCACCTGATTGGGAGCATAGGAACCTTGTTGCTCTTGAAGCAATAACTTCAGCATTAGCTCTAGAAGTCATTCTTACGATCAGCAGGCACATGTTGGCAAGTGAAGCATGGATGGAATTAACTACCATGTACAAAGGTACCTATGATGTCACAATCATGTACCTATTGGACACTTTGATGAATTTGAAGATGTGTGAAGGCACTAGAGTAACAAAACACATTATTAATTTTTGTGGAATCCTCACCAAGTTAGTTGCGGTGAACAACCCAATCGATGACCAGTAGGCTAAGCTTCATTTGATGAGATCTATGCCTCCCAATTTTAAGTATTTTCTGCAATCATTGCAAACACAAAAAACACTACATCTCTCTAGTGTCATTGCTCTTCTTCTTCAAGAAGAGATCAATATGAAGCATGAAGGTCTTGTAGAGCAAACAACTGCCCTAGCAGTCACACTAGGCTCTACATCTTCTTCTAGAAACAAAGGTAAAGGCAAGGGGAGCTGGAAGAATGAATCTCATAGGTTTTCTAGTCAGAATTCTTTCAACAGATCTTTTGGTCAGAATCCTTCCCCTGGTCAGAACTCTTTCAATAGATCTACCGGTCAGAATTAGAGTTATTTCTCTATATCTTTTGGGGGAAATTCCTCAAGACCTTCTATCATCTGTCACTATTGCTCAAAGAAGGGACATCACATCAAAGATTTTTGCAAGCACATTGCTGATACAAAGGAGAAAAGAAACAAGGAACACCATCACTCCAATGCTTCTACAACTCACCTCTCTTTGTACAATGTTGATGTTGTTCCCTCAATCACTCAAGACAAGCAATGGTATATCGACAATGTTGCTTCTCAATACATGACCTACCAACAAACCTGCTTCTTGATCTATGAAGCATACTCACCACCTAGACAAGTTTATTTGGCTGATGGTTCCAGCGTTGCTATTCTAGGCCATGGGACACTTTTTGTGAAGCTTGCTTGTTCAAGGAATGCATACATGCTAGAAGATGTTTTACATGTTCCTTTGCTGAACAAGAATCTCTATTCAGCACTTCAGTTGAGTAAGTCACATGGATCATTTTAGTTAAAGGAAACCAACATTTTCCTTTATGATGATTTGCAGAATCTTATTGCATCTTGTCCTAGATTGGAACATTTTTGGCTTCTGGGAGAGTCAATTCAGCAACCTCAAGATGTTGCAGTCTCTACATCAACTCAATCATCTCAAACTGCTGCAATCTCTATTCCAACCAGGGATACATCTTCTGATATTGCTTCCCTATAGTATCGACAACTTGGCACATCAGCAAGAAATGAATTCAACTTCTACAAGACCAAGATCTAGTTGCTAGGATGGATCCGATCCATCCTAATTCATTTCCTATTTGCTCAACTTGTCTTCATGGCAAGCAAACTTGAATTCCTTTACCTCAGGATGGAGCTACCAGAGCCACTGTTCCATTGGCTCTCATTCATTTTGATGTTTGTGGTCCCATCTGTTTTGCTACCTTCACTGGTTACAGATATTTTGTGACCTTCATTGATGATTACACAAGATACACGTTCTTGTATCTATGCAAGTTCAAACATGAAGGTTTTACTTGTTTTCAAGAATATGTCACCTATACAGAAACTCAACTCAATCAAAAGGTCCAGGTGCTACGCTCAGACAATGGTGGTGTACAACTCTGCAGATTTTCATCTTTTCTGCAAAGGCAAAGGAATCATGCGCCAGTTCAGCACTCCACATACTCCTCAGCAAAATGATGTTGATGAGAGAAAGAACAGAACATTGGTGGAAGCAGTACGCACTATGTTATTTGAGTTTGGACTCCCCAAGCCTTACTGGGGAGAGGCAATACAAACCACCAACTTTCTGCAAAATCAAAGTCATACCAAAGCCATCTCCTCCAAAGTCACACCCTTCCAACTTTGGTTTGGTTATAAACCTAATCTATCCCTACTTTGTACCCAAAAGTGCATTTTGGGTGCATTGCTTATGCACATGATCATCTTCTTCCAGATCTAAACTTGATTCTAAGTCTTCCAAGTGTACTTTCCTTGGCTATAGTCAGGATAGTAAAGCTTATAGACTACATAATATATCTGATAACTACATTTTTCTGTCAAGAGATGTTCAATTTCAGGAACATACCTATGCTCCTGAACATCAACAGTGTTCTGACACCTAGGATGTTCAACTGGATTTCATCTATGATTTGACAATTTTCATTTCCTCACCTACCTCTAGTTCTCAGTCTACCCACATTATCTCCCCACCAACTCCAACTCTGTCTCAGTCACCTCCTATCCACAACCTACCAGCTCCAACAATTCCTTCTCCATTACCTTCTTCACTATAGTCATTACCTTCTAGTTTTGGTACTCCACACAGGTCCTCAAGATCCTCTACCATTGTTTACACTAGAAGGCCAAAACCTCTACCTTCTCTACATATTGTCCAAGCACCTTTGGTACGTCAAGGCACCAGGGTTCACACTCAAGTTCAAAATATGATGCACTGTTGGAATCTGCTAATGCACTAAGCGTGCATTTTTCTGCATCTGACCTTGATCTTGACACATATGAAGCTGCTATCACTAGACCTGATTCCAGCAAATGGTTTGAGGCTATTCAAGATGAGCTTCAGTCCATGGAGAACAATCAAACATGGGTCATCACTGAGTTACCAACAGGTCGTAAGGCAGTCACTTGTAAGTGGATTTTAAAGAAGAAATACAATGCACAAGGCTTGATACAAAGGTACAAGGCTAGACTTGTTGCTCATGGTTTCTCTCAAGTCCCAAGTATTGACTACACACAGACCTACTCTCCTGTTGTCAAATTGACAACAATTCGCGTGTTGCTTGCTTACTCATCTCAGAATGATTTGGAAGTGCATGCTCTAATGTCAAAACAACTTTCTCAATGGCACATTGACTGAGACAACCTACATGCACATTCCTCCTGGCTTGCTGACTCTTGATCAGCACAGGCAGCAACAAGCCAATCAACAAGGGCAGTTGGTTTTACAGCTCTACAAGGCTTTGTATGGTCTCAAACAGTCTACTAGACAATGGTATCACAAGTTTGATCAGTTTTTACTAGGTTTGGGATTTGAGCGCTTTGGAGCTGATTCTAATCTCTATATCTTACATTTTGGTTCTCATTTTTTTCATCTTTTGTCTATCTTACCTCTTTATGTAGATGACAGTATCCTTGCCAGCAATAACCTTTCTCTTTGAGATGACTGATCTGGGACAGATTAGTCATTGTCTTCAGTTGCAAGTCATTAGAGACAGAAAACAAAGAAAGATCAGTCTATCTCAAGAGAGATATTTAAGAGAGATATTTACTCGTTTTCATATGCAAGATTGTAAACCTGTTTACAATCTAGTAGAGTTAGGAGTGAGATTAAGTCTTCAGGATTGTACAAAAACTGATCAAGAGAGAGAGTATATGAAGACAATACCTTACCAATCTGCAGTCTGGAGTTTGATGTGGGCTATGGTCAGCACCAGGCCTGATCTGGCTTATGCTGTCAATTCAGTTGCCAAGTATATGGGCAAATCCTGGCCTGAACCATTGGAAGGCTGTCAAAAGGATTTTCCGGTACATTCAAGGTTCACTGTCACAGGGCCTAACTTACAGTGTATCTAGTACTCACATTCATGGATATTCTGGCTTAGATTGGGGAGGAGATCCAAACACAAGAAGATCTACAGGAGGATATTGTTTTATCTTCTGTAATGCAGTTGTCTGTTGGTCAAGCAAAAGGCAAGCTTCTGTTTCTTTATCCAGCACTGAAGCTGAATACATGGCTTTGTCAAAGGCAGCTACTGAAGCAGTATGGCTTAAGCACTTGTTAAGTGACCTGGGTTTTCCTGGAGAAACAATGAAGCTGTACTGTGACAGCAACAGCAGAATTGATCTTGTAACTCCAACAAAGCAGCATGAGAGAACAAAGCATATAGACATCAGATTCCACTTTGTAAGAGAAAAGGTGGAAGACAAGGAGATCTCTGTTCTACGGGTGGACACCAAAGATAATACTGCAGACATTTTTACTAAAGGATTGACTAGAGAACTGCATACTAGGTTTTGTCATACACTAGGAGTTATAGATAATAGACAATTACAAAACGTCCATTAAGAGGGGTGTTAGATAAACATCTATATGATGAGTGTTTTGTGCCTTGTGATTATCCGTTACATAACTGTTCGTTATATAACTGTTCAGACGTTAACAATAGTTAGCTAAGTCACGTTAAGTCAGTAACCTAAAACATAACTGTTGCTCTTCTCGAGCTTGATCATGTGCCTATATATTCTCAGTTGTGGGATTATCTGTTGTTCAATCGATCACCTACTTACATCATATTTTCTCACACTCCTGTCCCAGCCTCGCCGATTCAGGGTAGAATGAGAAGACTGTTATGGAAACGAGGGAGAAGGCGACCGCATGTGATAACAAAAAGGATGGGAAGACCCCATCAAGCCGAACAAGGAAAAGACATACGGGGTAAAATGGGGTTACCCATTAGTTACTACTAATGGGTTCTGGAAACTGGAAACTACGAAGGAACTTTCCATGAAGGTCTAGAAAGTCATGTAAAATCTGCAAGCGACTTTTGATCAAATCAAGTGTTTTTTTCCCGGTAACAGCTTTACAAATTCGAAAAAGTTACTAAATCATATTCACAGCATTCAATTCAAGACGCATTAATGCTCTAACTAATTCAGAGTAAAGTCAGAACCAGCTCTGAAAGTTATAAAAGAGAAGAAATTTGGAACCTTGAGGATCTGGTGTTCAACTGGACTATTTCACTGGTGTCAACCCTCCAGAAGTGTACTATATTTAAATGTTGCAGAGCTATGGATGGCCATTAGGTTAACACGCTATGCTGAAAGATAGCTACAAATCTCCGAGAATACTCGTTTTTACCTATACTTCAAGGGTGATGTAGATGACCATGGTCCTTGCATCACAGTTACAGATACGTTGCTTGCAAAAGTTCTGCTACAGCGGCTATCTGACTGAAATATTGGTGGAAAAGGTCTTCCTGAAGTTTGCGAATGAAAGGTTTAAACAGGTAGAAGTATACGTAACGACCTGGGGGTGAGGCATTACACCTTAAACATAGGAGTACTGCACGGTGGAGATAAAATCCCCTCGTCAAAAAACCTCGGAGGCTAGAGGAGTTGGATTGGGAGAACTGCTAGCAGATGGATCATACGAGAGCCATAACGTACTTTTGGAATACACTCCTCCTTCACAAGTATTAAATATACTACATCGAGAGTTTATTGCAAGTTCGGAACGCTGGGATGCATGCACTAGACTATGCACCCAGCACCCAACAATAACGACATGTTTGATTCAACTGAGTCATCCCGGAACATGAAGCTGTCCACAAATTAGGAACTCGAACTAGTCCAGCGCGTAGAATCAAGATTGAATGTTAAATTGGAAGAATCATCCACAATATTCAATGACAATATAGTAATGGTGCAGGATAGACGGATGTCGAGCTATTGCGGTACCCCATGGGCTTCTTCGAACCTCTGCAATCCCTCTTCATCCATGGATCTACAGGTGACCAACGCTCTCTCGAAGATCAACTATACTCTATACTTTAACCAGAAGAAAGAACATTTCATTGCAATCTAAATTCTATAGGGTATTAACCAAACTCTTATTCAAACAGCGGAAGATCAATCATCAACGATAATCCAATTGAAGCATCGAAGAGGTTATCATCAGCAACTGAAATTCCAACAATAATCAGGCCCAGACATTAAAGGTCATTTACTATCCATTGCCGTCCTTCAATGGAAGTATTCAAACTTGGTGTGCAAATTTATACGACTAATGGTAGATTTCAGAGACTAGCCAACTAGTTTACAATTTCATGAGACCGATGTGTTTGGCGGGACTTGAATTCCTGATGGCGATGGCTGCGGCTGACAGGGCTCCGACCGAAAGAACTGTTCTGTATCAGTCTGTTTCCATTCTTTAATGCAAGTGATTGAGATGAGTGCAAATGAATATAAATGCCGCCACTCAAGTCGTACATCGTACAACGCAGTCCCGAAGAGCGTGGTATGTGCCGGTACTACATATCTAAGTGTGTGACCCCTGACGAGGAGGCAGTTTGGGAGCTGTACAGTAAACGATAGGTCTCTTTATGAAAATAGGGTCCAGGAAGAATCACAAGTACCCACGTGAACTTTGTCTTGAGAAAACACCAGGTACGACGGAATCTTCATGACTACTTCACTCAGGCTGTACCTAGTCGTGGGTCTTCGGCGCCAGAGCTTATTAATTTGGCAAAACGAACCTCCACAGCATAAATACAAAGTTCCTTAGGCTCGAAGTTGGTTATAAAAGAGTCAAGTCCACATTTGGGAAAGGTGAAAGTGGAAAGTCGTAATTAAAACTGGTCCATTGACAATGATACGGTCCGAGTTCGGTGTGCGGGTTTAGTAGTCAATGTCACGACGGTCAAGTGGGGTGGCAGGATTGGTAGCCTTTTGCAGGGCAGTTGTGGATTCTTAACAGGACGGGAAACGGTGCACTACCCTCCATCATCTCATGATCCCGCGCAGAATTACACCATATTTCCCAAGTCCACATCTGCTTGCATCCATGCCCCTCACAGGATGTCTTTCTATGACTAAGGCCAAAGCTATATGGAAACAAGAGCGTACGTACACTAATTTTGATGCGAACGGTGGTTGCCAAGGGAATCCTACCGTTATGGATTTTGTAATCGCCTCTTGAGTGCTAACTAGACCATTTGGAGTAAAGTGAGCTGATTCAGTCGAATTGGATCAATACGAGAGAAAAAGGCGACCACATAGATCAATATTAGGTATAGGTAGTATGAAGATCTTCTTTCAGTCGAAAATGCAAACCTGTGCTGTAAAAGCAGTGTAGGAGCAGTGATAGCGGTTTTGCTGGTGGTCCGCTATCCATAACACGTGTTGTCTGCGGGAAGATCTTTCAGTCGAAAATGCAAACCTGTGCTGTAAAAGCGGTGATAGCGGGAGCCCATGTAAGAACATGCAATGTATTGGCATGTTGAAGGCAAGATTGTATTCTCCACGCAAACTAAGGATTCAACTAAAGACAAAGAATAGAAATGGCTTTCTATCAAAGTGGATTAGTGTTTGCATTATTCTCCATAATTTTCTTGTTAATATGGGAAGAAGAAGAGAACAAGATTGTAGATGGTGATCAAGATGCATTAGATGATCTCGATCCCACAAGGATTCCACTGCGGGAAGAAACAGAATCTATGGTTATGCAGATGTGTATGGCTCTCCATCATGGAAATGAGAATTTGTGAATACCCAATAAAGCATCATTATTTAGAATGGTCTCTTGTGTGTGGATGGGTGAGGATTGAAGAATTTTGCATCTTAAATTGGAATGGTCTCTTATGTTTGTATGAGGATTTATGAGATCTTGCCTTGGAGAGGATTCAAGATCCCCATTTGTATGCTTTGGATTGTCTCTTTTCTCTGGGTATAAAGTGCACGTTGGGAGGTGTGGAGGTGTTTTGAATGGTCTCTTCTTACTTGGTGTAAATTTTATTTAAAGAGGATGTCAATGAGGCATATGTTGAATGGTTGAACAAGAGGTGATGAATTCTACAAGTGACTATTGGGATGTTGATGTATAAATGGATAGATTGATTCATGAATATCCTTAAATTTCATGGTGAATAGCTTGATTCAATATAATGTTTAAGTGGGAGTAGTGGATTAGATATACCAATCCTTGCAAGATGTGGAGTTTATATGTATATCTCTTTGATTTTAATACTATACATCCTAGATAGCTTTTATGAGTGAATGAATGTAAATGTATACATATTTTTGAATGAATGTTCTCTGTTCATTACAAAAGCGGGAGAGGCTTATTGGTGGGTTAGTCCAATCCCATAGTTAAGGTTACAAGATGTTATGGAATGGGGAAGTATTGGACAATCCCATCATGCATTGTGAGCAAAAGATCTTATAGCAATATGTAGGCAGAGTTCTTGTAATATTCTATAGGCAAAGGTCCATAACTCCCACTAAGTGGCATGCGATCCCATTATATATTAGGCAACTAACTCTAAAAATAATTTTCTATCCCCTAACACTACTTCTATTATGGCCACCATCTCCTTGCATCATTGTCATTAGTACCAATTGGCTCCTAATCCTTCATCTTCTACACTAGATTAATTCTAACATAGTTAGAGCACAATCTTACCCTTAATTACCTACCTAATTACTTCACTAATGCACTATCCAACACTAACACATATCATATAGAGGGTTTATCTCGCACTTTGACTTAGTCAGCCCGTAGGTGACTCTACCCACATGTCCTATAATGTCAAATCCTATAATAGATCCTTCTCTTGCATATCCTACTAATTTTTATTCCCATAGTAGATCTTTATCACATTCCTTTGATATTGTCCCATAGATGACATTTCTTACTTTGAGACATGGAGGTTTTGACAATAACATAGCTCTCTTCTAAATACTTGCATTTTGGGCAAGCTTTCAAATGCTTATTTCCTCATCTTGCACTTTATTGTATGTGGAATTTTTTTTTTGCATCGTGTAGTATGTTCTTGTCTAGAGTCTTGCCTGGTGGTCTTTGAATATGGAGTCCTTGGATCTCTATGAAATGGTTCATATGAGCCAACTCTAGAGCTCTTCTCAGACAACATCTCTACATACTAGCTTGTTGCAAGAGGTACATGAAAAGTGTGCACTTGATTTCTAGGTAAAAGGGACTGAAAGCACTCTCCTCCTTGATGTTGCCTCAAGTTATGTGATGATACACTTGGGCAAGGACCTTACAATAGATAGCCACTTAAAAGACTATGGGATCTTGAGCCATACACCATTATTGCAAAAAATCTTCCAGCATTTTCATGGTCTCTTGAATGCCCTCTGGGCATCTTTCTACTTGAAACCGAGCATGAGGTTTCTTCCCATACTCCAAATATTGGATTGGATCTGATTGAAGTTTGTTCAGATCCAATCTTTCCTTAAGCCTCTCCTTCAAACCTCTAGGAATGGAGTCCAAAGGTGCAAGAAGTCCCATTCTCTCCACATCTGCTACTATAGTGATAAAAAGTGTGGGACCTTTGGTACCCAACAACAACCATAACAACAAAGTATCAATGGGCACCATTATTCTTACATGGCCTTGAAAATAGATAATTATAGAGGGAAATTTATCATATTTAAGTACATAATGAAAATCATCATGTATGGCTACGTGAATTTGAGGATCCCTTACCCAAATTTCCCAATCCAATTCATATGATATGGGAAGTGCTTTTAGTATAGGCTTATTCTTCTTAGGTACATATGGAGCGGCCACACCTCCATCCAAGCTATCTAAGTCATCATTGTCATGATTAATGTCCAAGTCATATCTCTTGTCATAGCATTTGAGCATGCATGTGCTCAAGGCCTCAAAAGTCAAGAAGTACTTGAAGGTATTACTCTTGACTGACAAAACATGCTTCTCCAAACTTACCAATGACACATCTAAAGCATGGTTGAAGATCATACATGTCTTTTCTCCCAAATGGTCCAAGGCTACCTAAGCTCTTGCATGACATGAGTGATATGCATCTTTTGTGCATTTGGGTTGGCATTGATAGTAGCATTATATGCACCTTGTAGCCTCACATCTTTGTGGATTCTATCAATCTCCTTGTTGGATACTTTTGACAACCCACAAAGTATTAATTTGTAGTAATGTGTGAGTAATTTCATTATTCCCATAGAGATTTATGTCAAGAATGTCCAAATACAAAGTAAAAGTAACTTAATACTTCTATTGGTTACATCTTTAACTCTTGGGCAAAAATAACACCCAAAAGAGCACAATTAACACAAAGTAGGCATATTGTAGAAATAAAATTGTCACAAAACCACACTAGTTACATGTTTCCTTGACAAGTCCCTTTTGAATCTATGCTCATATGAGTTAGCCATTCTGTGAAGGTGCCTTGATATGGCCTGAAGTAGCTCTTCAATCAAAGAACTTTGGATTGTATTGTATATCATCACCGTGAGCTAATCTAACTCTTACTCTAACTATAATTATTTTAACTTATGACTCAAATTATATATATCCTCAAGTTCTGATTTCCATTTTGATGCAAATTATCCTTGGATCAGATGATGCATCCTTGGAAATGATTCATACTTCTACTCTTTCTATCTGAACTTATATAGGCTTAACTTACGCACTAAATCCTTTTCTAGCTCTTTTTCCTTCTATTAACTAATTTCACTCTCAATTCTACTAAAAACAATAAAATTTGGGTACTATGAGCCGGCCTGTCTCTCACTCAAGATGAACCTCTGATGGCTATTATGGTAGCACACTATGGACTAAGAAGGCAAGAAAACCCAAATCCATCATACTCCTTCAAGGCTAACACTCCAAGACTCAAGACATTGCTCATTAGAGAACTCAATGAGAGAGAGATAGTTGCAAATGAAAGGATGATGAGTACCTCCTCACCCCTAGTTTATATACTTGTGAAATAGTTATGCACCAAAGTTACTAATTATTGGAATAACACAAGTTACTAGGCTAAAAGTCAAGTAAAGTCAATAGTAAAGGTCAAGTAAAGTCAAAAAGTATAGGAATATCCATCCACATGGGCATATTCCACTAAGCATGTGATCTTATCTTGACCCAACCACTAAGATAAAGATCCCATCACATGGGCTATCCTTGGACTATAGAAGAATCCAAAAACAAAAAGGCTTGCAGGCCCAAGAGTTCTCAACTCTTTCCCCAAAGCCAAACACCTGGGAATAATACCAAGTCAACACACTAGAATCCAAAATAATGGTGCTGATCTTTTCCACTTCCTCTAAAGTAAAGTCCTCTCTATCTTTGCTATGACTAACTTTGGCTAATCATGACTAATGTAGAACCGTCCTTTATCTCTATATAAATAATATCTCTCAAGTACTAGTAATACCAAACTAAATATCACAATACTACATACATGCACAAATGAGTATGACATTTACCCCCGGACTAAGTTTTCACTTTGTCCTCAAAGTGAATGTCTCTCTACCTTCTATGATACATCTTCAACTTATCATGGTTAATCCTATCAAAGTGTCTTCCTCCCAACTCCTTGAGATATAGGTGTAATTGGCCTACACCTTCTCCACTATGAAAGGTCCAAAGTACCTAGGCAAAAACTTCTTTTTCACACTCTTGAATCAAATAGAATCAAAAAACATTACCCAATCACCTTCTTTGAAAGGCTCCACCTTCTTCTTGCCTTGCCTCTTGTCATAGCTCTCCTTTTGTTTCCTTTGGGCTTGCTCCACTTGAACCATAGCAACTGCTCTTGCCTCTTCCAATTCCATGAGTTGATCCTTCCTTGACTTCTCTGCATCATCTCCTTGTGCTTTCTTCAATCTCCTATGAATGCTTTGGAAGGTAGGAAGATCAAAATGAATGGGTAAGGTAGACTCAATACCATATACCAATTGAAATGGAGAATATCTGGTGGAAGTCTTCATGGTTGTCCTATACTCCCACAAAACTGCATGAATTCTCTTGTCCCAATGATGTTTAGCCCCCTCCATTTTTGCATCTTTGACCAACATCATGCACAAGATCTGATTGGTTCTCTGTGCCAAACCATTGGAATTTGGCTTATAGGATGTAGTTACTCTATGTGTGATAGAGAAATGTCATAGCATGGCTATAGTGATGCTTCATGTAAACTCTCCTCCTTTATCAAAAACCAACTCCAAAGGGCATCCAAACCTAGTGGTAATGTGTTCATAAAGAAATCTACCAACTTCATCTTCATTCTTGTCCCTTAATAGTCTAGCCTCAACCCACTTGGTAAGTTAATTAGTAACTACCACAATGTACCAATTGTTCCTTGGAGTTCTATTGAGAAGACCTACAAAATCAATTCCCCACTTCTCAAAAGGTCCTAGCAATAGAATTGATCTAAGTGGTGGAGTGAAAGTAGATTTTCTAGCAAAAGCTTGACAAATATGACAATTTTTCAATAATCAAGACAATCATTGAAAACCCTCTCCAATGGTAACTTGCATCTTGAATGTTGAAAGTAGTCACCTTTCCTGCAAAGTGTCCTCCACACACTAAACTTTCATGAAACTCCTTTATGAGTAGGATAGACTCTTCCTTACCCACGGCTCTTCAAAGTAGACCATCTGCTCCTTGGTGAAAAAGAATATCCTCCACCATTGTGTAAGGTCTAGATCTTGCTGCAATGGCCCTCCTCTCCCTAGCATGCATCCCTTTTGGATAGTTACCTCTTGTCGCAAAATCTACAATCTCCTTGTACTCCATTGGAACCTCTTGAGTGTCATGAGCTCCTCATCCGGGAAGGAATCATCCACTGGCTCATCTCCATCATGATCATAGGCCCTAGATAACAAATCAGCATTTGTTTGTTTCTTTCCGGGCCTATTCTCAATAGTGTAGTCATACTCAGACAAGAGTATCATCCACCTTGCTAGTCTCCCTTCAACATTAGAATTGTTGAAGATGTACTTCAAGGCCTTGTGATCTGTGAAAATGGTGGCTTTCCCTCCAATCAAGTAGTGTCTAAACTTCTTGAGACCAAAGATCACTGCCAATCCTTCTCTCTTTGTGACAGAGTAGTTCTTCTCTGCTGAAACCATTTGCCTACTAGCTATTGGATGGATCATTCCTATCTTGATCTAATTGAGTAAGAGTGCATCCTATAGCAACATTGGAAGCATCAATGTAGAGGATGAAAGGCTTACTCCAATCAGGTTTAGCAAGAATTGGAACTACAACAAGGGATAGCTTGAGCTCCTCAAAAGCTTTGAGAGCCTCCTTGTCCTCCAAAATCACCATGTAATCTAAACCTTTCTTCATGTAGATGGTCAATGCATAAGCCTTGTTAGAAAATGGGAAGATGAACCTCCTAGAGTACCTAACCATCCCCAAGAATTGGTGTAACTTTGTCAAGCTTGAAGGGAATGGAAGGTTTGAGATTTTCCTCACCTTCTTAGGATCAACTTCTCTCTATCCTTGGAGATGATGTGCCCCAAAAGTAGACATTCTTCACATGCAAAAATGCTTTTCTCCGGGTTGAGTGATGCATTTGCCTCATCCAAGCATTGCAAGACCTTGATTAGGTGCTCAAAGTGCTCTTCCTTGCTCCCATAGACACAAAGTCATCAATGAAGTCTTTCATAAATTTCCCAATGAAAGTTTCAAATACCTTGTTCATGAACCGTTGGAATGTGGCTAGAGCATTGCAAAGCCCAAAAGGCATGACCTTGAAAGTGTAATTTCCCCAAGGTGTGGTGAATGTGGTGAGTTGTTGATGCTTTGGGGCAATCTTGATTTGGTAATATATACTATAACTATCTCTAAAATTGTACCTCTCATGACCTACAACCTTCTCCAAGATCTCATCAATGAATGGCAATGGGTAGTAGTCCTTCTTGGTAACAGTGTTGAGCTTCTTGTAATCCACACATACCCAAAGCTTGCCATTCTTTTTCTTCACAATGACAATTGGAGACACTCATTCTAAATTCTCCACCTCAAAGATAAATCCGGCCTCCTTGAGCTTATCAATCTCCTCCTTCACAACCAAAGATATTGGTGGGCTAATGCGATGTTGCTTTTGGCGGATTGGTCTTGCACGTGACTCCACCTCTATCTTGTGCTCCTCCAAGGTAACTTCCTTCAAATCCTTGTAACTAAAAGCAAACACATGGATGAACTTGTGGAAAATCTCCTCAAATCTCACCTTCTCCTCCTTGGTAACATTTGGGCCATACTTGAGGGTAGATAACCTCCTCTCTATCTCCTCAAATGTCAATAGTGATTTATTTGGGTCCTTGAAAACCTCTGGCTTAGGTGCAAAATCCATAGCACAAAAGGGATACACATCTAAATCAGATTCAGATTCATCTTCTTTTGTGGAAGTCTCCTCTTCCATGCTTGTGTCCACACCTAAAGACCTTTCTTCAAAATCTGATTCCCAATAATCAGAAGATGGTGTATCTGAATGTGAAGTGTTGGTGATGTTAGTCATAGGAACCATGACTCTATGGTTTTTTGGCCCAATCCTCATGTACCCTTTGTATGATCAATCAGTTGTGCATGCTACTCTCAACCATGGCCTCCCAAGAAGTAAGTCATAGCTTGAATCTTTCAAGACTTGGAAAGTCATGAGGTTTCAAACTCCGTAACTGAAACTACCACTTTATCCATCAACCCTATTGGTCAAAATTGTTGCTTGTTTGCCATGCTCACCACAAATGTTGAAGGTCTAGAGGATATCATACCCAACTTCTTCATCAACCTTTCTGACATGGCATTCATTGTTGATCCTCTATCAACAATGCATCCTTGATGTTGTGACCATTCACTCTCACATCAATCTTGGAGGCATATTCACAAGCTTCCCATGGTGCTAGCTTGGCATCCACCACCCCCATTGATACTAAAGCTTTTGCCTTCTTCTTCCTCTTGCTCCTTGTAGAACTCAAACCACCTCTAAGCTCCTTCTCAAGGTAGGGTTCAAAGTAATCAATTGGCCCACTATGATGTTAGCCTTGTGACTACCAACATCCTCCAACACATTGTAGTTCCATTATTGCTTTGAAATCAAGAAGTCCTCCATCCCCAACTTATTTCTTGGAGTCTTTGTTGTTGATAGTGTTGAGGTGCAAGTGCTTGTAGTAGACATAGGAATATCCTTGCTAGGAGTAAATCCTTGAGAAGAGTGCACATCCTTTGCAAAATGAGCTATCTTCTTCTCTTGTGCCAAAAGCTCTAAATTAAGGTTCTTGGAGTATGAGCACTCTCCCTTCTCATACTTGCTCTCAACTACATCTATAGATGCTATCTCCTTACATTTTTTTTGGATTAGGAGCTACTTGGGTTTCACTACCTCCCTCTTTCCCTCTATTGGTTCTCTCATAACCCCTTCCTCCATGGTAAATGGAATTTGGGTAATTCCTTTGGATACGGCATCTTCCTCCACAACCAAAACAATTTCTATCATTGAAATTGTTGGCTGGTTAGCCTCCTTTATATGGATAGCTTCCATAACTCTTAGGCCATCTCCCTATATTCTGATCCACCTCTCTCTTCTCCCATAGTTGCACTACATTGATCTTGAGATTTGCAAGTTGTTCTGTGATGGTTTGAAGTGGATCTTTTGGCGGAAGTGCAAGAACTAGAGCAACTACTACTTGTGGTGCAACCCTTGCTACCAAAGTATCAGAAGTTCCACCATACTTGGAGCCTTGAGGGAGATGCACAACCTCCTTCACCACCAAATCACTCTCATCCCCTTCCAAACTCTTCTCCATACGAATTGCACTCTTGATAGCTTCAACCTTGGAAGAAGGTTTCTCATATCTCACCTTGCTTTTAATTTGTAGTCTCAACCCTCCCACAAAATTCTTGGTAAGCATAGCTCCTATGCCAATCATAGTAGTCTCCACATCATCTCCACCCTTCCTCAACACTATGCAAAATTTAGACTCTAACTTCTCCACTCTTTCATGGTAGAAATCATAGCAAGTGATTGCAAGGATGGGCCAAAGCACAAGAGGAAGAGAGGAAATCTAGCTCAATAAATGGAGTCGGAATGGAGGATAGTCTTGGGGAGAGAAGGAGGAGAGATAGGAAGTACCACCTTCTATTGGAAGTGTGATGCCTCAGAAGAGACTGCCAAGGTGAGGAATTCTTTCAATCAACCTTGCACCAAGAATGGGTATAAGGTAGATAGCTATAGAGAATCCAAGCAGAGAGGAATTGTAAGCGTGATGATGGCAATGTTCAAGCCGGAGCAAACTACCTATGTCTTGATGCAACAGGAGGTGTTCTTCACCAAATGTTTGCAGGAGAAGCAATAGATTGGGCAAAATGTCTGCATCAACAAGTGGGGCAGATGGTTTTGGGTTGGAGAATAGATATGCCACCACATTACTTTGTGCCCTTTGCAGCTCATTTCTATTTTAGGCTTAATTTATTGACTTTGGAGGAGAGAATCCAAATGCATCGCACTTCTATCTGGATCTGCGTAAGGAGGCGGATATTGATGAACAATACATATAAAGAGAGTGCAAGAAGGGGACAAGTACTACAAGAAGAGTGGGAATGACAGAATTGTAATGATTGACATCCCTAGGGCAAGGAAGAGAACTAAGCCTGAAAGGTGCCTGGCGGCAAGACAGCCGCAGAAGATGTAGAAGAGTAACTCGAGGGTAGTGGTGGTGAAAGCAAAAGAATTGACTCTAAAAGAGGAAGGGGAGTCCAAAGGAGAAACTAGGTCGAAGGATGAAGCTTTGAGAGGAGAAGAAGAGTTCACACTACGAAGTGAAGAATCAAGTAGTGGTAGTGAATGCAAGGCAAGAGTTCAGCAAACCCAACGAAGGAGTGTGGACACAAGAAAGCCGAGTCCAGAGGTCTCCACTATCAAACAAGGATGTAAGAAGAAGGAAGGAGAAGGAGTCTTGGCATGTCCAAGAACTGCTAGGGGGAAGAAAAGTGTGCACGTAGCCAAGGTGGGGCCCAGTAAAGTCACCATAGTAGAAGAGGAGAGCCGGTTGATGAAACCTTGAAGGTACAAAGATTGCAACTTTGGGGTAAGGTGCAAGTAGGAGGGTTGCTTGTAGAGGAAGATGAAGTCCGGGCCAATGATAGGAAGTACTACGGAGTGGAGTATCTATCAAAAGTTATGTGTCCGCTATTGGTGTTTCTACAACAAAAGAAAGCAAAGATAACAAGCACTAACCTTGATGGGTGAGACGAGTTGGCAGTAGTATAGAAGTGGAGTGCAAAAACCTTGTTGTTGCAAGTAAGCTAACAAGGGTAGAGATGGAAGCCAAAAAACTTCAAGTAGAGTAGATTCTTTGGAGTAAGCATTCTGAAGTAATGAGAGGAGATCTGGTGAAGTGTCACAAGGAAGCTAAGGAGAAGACGGTGTTGGTCAAAGTAATGAAGGGAGAAACTGCTGATGCATGAGTAGAATTAATACATTCAAAGGTGAGTGTAGCCATAATGGAGCAAGAGTTGGAGGGTCTAAAGAAGAAGGCCATTGAGAAAGATCAAGCCTAGTAATGAGAGTTAGCAAAATGCGGTAGTGATGAAGCTCAATTGCAAGGATTGTTAAGGGTGGTAGAAGAACAAATTGTTGTAAATTGATAGGAGAAGGAGGCAATGAAGGCTGAATTTGAGGACGAATTCCAAATGTATTGTAACAAATTGGAGGAAGAAAGAAAGAAAGGGAAGCTCAAGACTGTGGGAGAAGCCAATGACATAGCGAGAGTAGTAGATGAGATAAAGGCAATGCTGAGCACAAAGGTTGAAGGGAAATTGGAAGAAGCCAGATTGAAGCACAAATTGAAGTTGTTGGTGTAGGAGACAAGAAAGAAGAAGGCAAAAGACACAGAGTTGAATAATTTGTTAATTCATCTGCGAGAACAAGTAGGTAGGAAAATGTTAGAAGTAGGAGACAATGTGTGTCTCAAATTGGATCTTGTTAGGATAGAGATGGATAAACTTTGTAGTGAAGTACAAGTAGTTAAAAGACCCAAAGTAAGAGAGGAAGGAAGGCAAGTGACTTCAAAGTTATTATCTGAGGACTTAGAGAGAATTGCATCAAGAGATAATGAGTAAGATAGGTTACCCACTAGTGCAATTGTAGTTTGTAGTGAAGAAATTGTAGAAATAGAAGAGTAAGGAGTAGAATTGAGTAGATGTAAAGATGTAGAAATTCTTGAAGAAACATTGGGTTTGGAAGCCGAAGTCAAAGTAGACATCGGATTGGAGTAGTAACAGTTTTGAGATTTGAAGAGGCGGATATGAAGAGATGCATTGTCATTTTGGATCTACAAGTTTGTAGAGTTGTCGTAAAAAGGTATAGTTGTTAGCAATTGTCAATTGCTCTACTATTTAAAGGTGACATTTGTAGTTTGTTGTTGTTCAATATTCATAATTTCTGAAGGTAGATAAAACAAAGTGCTGACTTTAGTGCTCGTTGCTTGAGCTTGATTTTGAGTATCAGTATTGTGTTTGTGTTTGTGAGTGTTGGGAGAATTCTGAAGTACAAGTCAATGTGTTTATTGGATCTTGGATTCCATAGCCTTGATCTTCATTCTGTGTGTTTGATCATGAGTGAAATGCAATTGGAACAATGCCTTGACAGATCTGAGAGGAATTGTAGTGTTGGTAGTATTCTATAGTTGTGAGTGCAGCATAGTGTTGATGTGAAGCAATTTCAATCAAGGAAGTTGTGCCTTCAATGGAGGGGTGGAACAAAATTTTGAGGTGAAGTCATTTTGTAGTGAAGTGTTGTCTTTGGGAGAATTTGAATCATCACAATCAAGATTTGTTTGGACAAAATTTGCTATGTTGTGATTATGAGTGTGTGAATTAGTGACAAGTAGTCATAATTGAGTGCTTGTTACTCTCTTCTACGAATAATTTCTACCTTAGAGATTAAAGATGCAACCAAGAAGAACTAAGATTGTTACTTTGCTTCATATTTGACCAATTTTGAATCATATCTCTATGGGAACAAACTTTACTTACCTGATTACCGCAAAAGTGATAGTTGCCAGGTTGTCACATACCCCATAAGAAAAGGATCCTTCTTTTTGTTTTATCTTTTATGAATATCTTCTTGAATCCCTCATAACATTCCAATAGCTTTGCAAACAATACAAAAGTATAATAGATCCTTCTTTTTAGATGACACTTTGGATTATAGCATCTTTGAGGGATGCATTTAGATATGACACATTTCCTTGGCCTTTGATGAGCCAATGGAATTTCTTCATGGAAAAGTACAGTGGTGGATATATATCCACTGCCATTGGGAACCTATTCTTATGCATGGTGTCGAATAAGTTCTTAGCATTTTTTAAGAAGAACAACCCTTGCAGGTTTTTTGTGCTGAATTGGAATTCCTCCAAGCTAAAGGAATGTCTTCAAACTTCTTAGGCTGTGAGAATAATTCCTATATTGTGTCCTTAGTTATGGAGAATGATCTAGCATGAATATCTATTATGGGAAGTGGATCACTTTCAAATCCACTTGTATCACCTCTACCATTTCCAACACTTGGATGAGCTCCTTGTTGCTTGGCAAGTAGAACCTATGGGCAATGATGTTCCAAATCTTGCTCATCTCCATGTTTTTCCTTGTCTTGAAGTCCACATTGCTGAGATCACACAAGTGGCACAACTACATGTAGATTGGAGCATTTTCTTCTCCTTGCAGAATTTGTTGAGTTCTTTTGCTAGTTCTCTCTTACAACAATGTGAATCTGCATAACTATCCAGTTCTTTGAAAGCTTGGTCAAAGACTTTCAACTCTTGCACTAGCAAGACTCCATCAACCCAATGGTTTTCTTCTTGTTGTCAAAACTCATGAATGATTGAGATGATTGTCTCTCAACCCGTTTGGCCTAGCATATCTAAGATTGCTCCCACAATAAGGCTGGCTGTGAACTACTACTCTCCTTGCATTGAATCTTTGTTTTCTTCCTTGATGAAATAAACATAATGAATTGAAAATTTTCTTTTTTATGAAAATGCTTAGCAAAGCACTCTCTCTCAATGTCAGATTTGCACACTAAAGAGCTGAAGGAGTTCTGTGAGGGTTTTATAGAATTTAGATCACCCCTTATGAATTTTGTACTTTCTTGTTTGCTATTTAAATTCCTATGCGTGTCATGCTATTCTACTATGGGAGCAAACATGTCTCATGAAATTGACATTTTCTTTGTGCTAAGATTGAGGCTATTGAACCTATTGTGCCATCTAGGTATTAGAGGCAAATCATCCTTGTGTGTTGCCATTTTTTCCTTTAATGTGAAATGGCATAGTCATTAATTGCAATGGGTCATAGAAAGTTCCCATACCTACATTTGAATTTGTCCTCCAAGACTATTGATTTGGGAAGGACTATCTTGCAATAGGAAGGAGCTTGTAAATGATCATATAGTCATTTAGGAAGTCCTCAAAATCCTAGAGGAAGGTCTTCATGCAAGGGTGCTCCCACATCCTCTTCCTCCATGATGAAGAACCATTAGGTTCCCAATGGTATCTTTTCTTTTGTGTTTCTTAGTAGGATGTAGTGCAAGTTGTATGGTCTGCACTTTGTGCCATTGGTATAGGATTCCAAGAGTTTTCCATCTAAAATTTCTAATTGGACTGGCCTATTGTCTAACACTTCATGTACTTGATAAGGACCTAGCCATTTTTCAGCAAATTTTCTAGGGAATTGGCCAACCTTATCATTAAATTTCAACACCAAGTCGTGCTTGTAAATTAAGACCTCCTTGGTTTTGCAGTCAAAGTAAAATTTCTGCTTAGCTTGAGTGATGTATTGTATGTAGAGTGCTTGTAGATGTTTTTAGTCAGATTATGCAGCACAAAAGCTCTTTCTTCTATTGTTGTAACCCTCTCAAAGAGACTGAAACTTCTATATTGACTTGCGTGTAAGCACTCTAAGTGATGGAATTAAAAACTCTATTGGCAAAATTACCTCTTGTGCATAGAAAAGTTGGAATGGAATGTATTCCATAGTGAGTTTCACTATGGTGCAATAAGCCCAAAGAGCATGTAGGAGCTTTTGATCCCAATCTTTAGGCTTGCCATTTTCTTCAAGAATGTTAGGAGAGTTCCATTCACATTTGACTTGACCGTTTGCTTGTAGGTGGTATGGGGTAGATTGGTGGTGCTGGATCTTGTAAGCAATATTTAAATCCCAAAATTCTTTGTTGATAAAGTAGGATTCATTGTCCCTAGCAATAAATAAGAGAACACCAAACCTTGAAATGATATTCCTCAATAAAAACTAGATAGTGAACGGAACAGAATTGTTTATGAAGGGTTCAGCTGTTGCACACTTTGTTACATAGTCCACCACAACAATAATGTAGTGATGTATATTCCATCAAAATGTGGGATTAATAGGTACCACAAAGTTGAGTGCCTATTTCTAAAATGGTTGAGCTGCCAATATGCAATGGAGGTACAACAGGTATCATAACAAGGGTTTTCTAATTCTTGACAAGCATCACACATGTGTGCATATCAATGGCATTTGCCAAAATAACGGGCATTCAATATCCCAAAAGGTAGACCTTGCATGTAGTAAGCTTGCTAGAGAGCTACCTCCTAATTCATCTGATTGGCATGCTCTTAATATGATCAAAACCTCTTCTAGGTTGATGCAATTCTAGAGTACTCTATCCACTTTTATTCTATAGAGATCTCCCTACAAACTAGGAAAAGTTTTGACATATGAAAAATTTTGTGTTTGGCCCATGGTAAGTTGAAAGGCACATTTTCCATGGAGAGATAGTGATTGATTTGGACCATCTTGGATGATTGTGTAATCACGCTTGCCCATATGTAGAAAAGATAAAAGTCTACTAGATCTATGCTAAGGGAACAAATGGTGGGAAGTTTGGGAATACGGGACCAAAAGTCTATGTTATCATGAGACTTGCACAAATAGTATCCCACCTTAAAGGAAAACTCTTGTAAGAATAGCATCCAATGGGCCAATCTTCTTGCACAATATGGCTTATTAATCAAATATTTAAGCCATTACTTGGATCTTCTTAAAGTCCACAATTATGCCATTTTCACATACTAGGTGATAAAGGATGGGCTTGCAAGAGATGCAAATAGAAACTTTTGTGGGTTCAAAATAAATCCTCTCCTATAAATGTCCAAAATGGCCCTTAGCATGCTAATATGGTTATTACAGGACCTTTGCATGCATATATCTTCAAGATAAAACTCCATGTCCTTCCCTATTGCATCAAAGGACTTTTTCATGTAGCATTGGAATGTTGCAAGATCATTTTGCAACCCAAAGTGCATCACTTGGTAGGCATAGGTTCCCCATTTTGTGATGAATGTAGTCTTGTATTGATCTTCTAGAGCAATGGAAATCTATTTGTAGCTAGAATACCCATCCATAAATCAGAAGCATTGGCTATAGGCCACTTTGTCTATGAATAAGATTAGGAATGGGTCCAAGATGGTCTAGGTATTCAACTTCCAAAAATCTACATAGATGTGTACCTTTCTTGTATCCCTTTCAAGGACAATCAAGATTAGGGAAGCCCATTTGGTCTCTCTTAGGAGATAGATAAACCTGTAGTTCAATAGTTTTTTTACTTTGTCCCATACTTTTTGAGAGTTTATGGGGTTCAATTGATATGGTTTGGATCTCACTAGAGCAGCATCTAAAAAAGTAAGACTTGATGTTGGCATATTTGAGATTGACAACTAAGAGCTTTGTATAGCTATAAGAAAACACATCTCAAAACTCTTCAAAGAAGTCTTGACAAAAGGATTGATCCTTCATGGAAATAATAGTGTTGATCTTCACATATTTAGGTGTTTCATTTGCCTTTGAGATGTCAAGATTCTGAAACTTGTCTATGATCTAAAAGTGGAGAGGAATAGTCTTAGAGGGTTGCTCTAGAGGTTTTTCTAGTAAGTATTCTTTCAATTATCCTTAAGTATTATGGTACCTATATTTTTTAGTTTTTATAGTTTAGGAGTAAAATTAGTCAATTAAAATAGAAAAGAAAACAATTTCTTTAGAGTAGGCAAGATTCAGATTTGAAGTGGAAGTTTCAACCCAATCCAAAGAAAGGTACTATGCCTTGGAGAGGATATTTGTACTTTGGATTGGAGTAGATAGGAAAATTCAGACTCAAGGACACTCATATTTTGTACTAGAGGACAATTTAGTTAGAGAAGTAGGAACTTCAACTTGGAGTGATGTGATCCAATCTAATTTTCTTTAATTAAGTGGCTACCTTGGGCCACATAATGCAAAGTTAGGTGTCATTGACGGGAAGTAAATTTTGCAAGGCCATATTCAAAGGAAACTGAGCAGAACCATGAGGTTGCCATGAATTCTTGACTAAAGGATAACCAAAGAATGACTAGGGTTGAAGGACTATAAGCGTTGAAATGGGCAATATCAATTTTACAACATTGAGCCAAGGAAATTTGGGACATGCAAGAAATAGCAAAAGGGTCAAGGAATAGGTAGCAAGACTACGTTTTGTGATAGATTGTGAGGAGAAGAATGACAAGATGCAGACAAAGAATTGTAGATAGATGCTAGCCATTTTGGTTAGAAACCTGGCCATTTGTAGGTTAAACATGATAGCATAATTTGAGGTCTTGGCCAAGTTGTGAATCACATTTCTAGCCTAAAACTAGAATCTAAGTTTCTTGGAGTTAATGATAAAAATCAAAGCTAGGAATTTTTAAGGAGGGCCTTATGGAAGTCGAGAAGCAAGGAAATCCTACTTGTTGAATTAAGGAGGATTGGAGATTGGAGATTGGGGTTGGGATTGGATGCAAAAGAACTAGAAGGAATTACTTCAATTGGAAGTGTGATCCCTTGTAAGAAATGGATAGGTTTAGTTTGGCTCAGTTTAGGTTTAGGTTGAAGGCATATTTAGCCAATCACATAAAAAGAATGGCTACAAGGTAGAAACATATGTTGAATTTATGAAACAAAACATCATCATGGCTATGATGGGAATGATGAAGCCTAAGTAGACAATGTATGTGACTAAAACAGCAAGTAGTGTTCTTGCACATGATGTTTGTAGGTGCTAATGTAAATTAGGTAGCTTGTTTCTATCAACGAACAAGGCATATGATTCTGTAGTGGCAAATTGATTTTCCACCTCATTACTTCATTTTGTTTGTAGGTCACCTCTAATTTGGGTTGAAATTAATGACAGCCAAGCAACATCAACGCTTGGTGTCTCACTTCCATCTTGATTGGTGCAAAAGTGTTGATCCGGTCAAAGCAAAATATATTAAAGAAATGCAAGAGAATGATCAATACTTTGTGAAGACAAGGCATGAGAAAGTAATGAAAACTTTGGTCCCATAGATGAGGAAGAGGTCTCAACCCAAGGATGACTATCACTATGAAGGAGAAGGACAAAATGTTGATTGAATCTTCCTCAATCCACTATTGTGGTGGACCTATATTCTAGTACAAAAAAGGAGGAAATTGAGTCAAACTTTGTGTTACTCACATTTTTTTTTAAAGTTTTCATCCTATTTTTGAAGAAGTGTACAATCAAAGTAGCATTGTATATGTATGGCATTGGAAGGCAAGGAATGGTGTCTTTGAGTTGTAACTCAAAGTAAAGTGACTTTGTGTCAAAAGACAAAATACTCGGATTGGTCTTGTCAAGATTCAACCCAAAGTAAGGAAATGTCATCTCGGGATGCTCAACCCGAGGTGAGGACAGTGTAACAACTTTCCTTTGAGGTTGGACATTGAAGAAGGTACTACACACAAAAATGGCTACCCTATGAGCGGGAGGTAAATTGACATTTGATAGGAGCATGCAAAAGGTGTGATTTCTCGGTAGAAGCTCAAAGTGAAGAAAGACCAAGGAGACGTGCCACTATAAGATTTGCGATTGAGACAAATAGATGATAAGTAACTTCCCATCACCATAAAGGAGTTGTCTTGAGGGAGATCGGGGAAAAGGGATTGTAGTAAGAGATGTACTTGTGCATCAAGAGGAAGTTAGGATCGTTAGTCCAAGAATCAGGCGGAAGAGTTATCACCAACCCATAGTAGAGGAGAGTAAGATGGGAAGTGGAAAGAAGAACTTGGAATTTGCAATGAGAAATCATGCAATTTGGAGGTTAGATATGATTGTAAGGATTGAATCTTGAGTAGGCTTTGGATCACATTTCACGCATGGAATTGGAACCTTAGTTTCCCATGTTTCATGATTGAGATAATAGAGAGTAAATATCTGGACAGACCCAAGGCAAAAGGTAAGAGAGGAAATCCGGCTTGATGGATAGAGTCAGATTGGAGGTTAGTACTCAGAAGAGAGGCGGGTGAGGAGCAAGGAGCCACATCCTTGGAGAGAGGAGAGGTAGTTGAAGAAACCCAAGAAGTATGAGACGCCTTTTCTTCAAAACACACAAAGAACGGATGTAAGGTCAAGAGTTATAAGGACCTTGTGAGGAGAGGTATTGTAGGAGCAATGACAGTCATCTTCAAGCTGGAGTGAACCACTTATGAGATGAAACACCAAGCTGTGTTTTTCCATAAGATGTTTGCAAGGGAACCCATCAATTGGGCAAAGTGCTTTCATCAATGCATGAGATAGATGGTGTGGAATTTATGGGATAAAACGCCTCCATACTACATTGTGCCGTTTGCAACCCATTTTTACTTGGGATTGTGGTACCCACATTTTTCATTTTGGATGAGTTTTAAAGAAGTGCCTTGTTGAAACCAAATTGAAACCAAATGGAGAAGAAATGAGGGGAAACTTGTGTTTTGATTAGACCCAAAGAAGTTGACTTTGTGTTGGAGGATGAAGGACTCAGATTGGATCAAACCCAAAGAAGTTTACTTTGTATCAGAGGAGGAAAAAATTGGATCAGACACTTAAGGAGGGCAGACCCGAAGGAGGAATGGAAACTGTAGGTCAAGATTCTTGCAAAGGCTGTATCTCATTATAAAATCTTCAAGCTGGAGTGAACCACTTATGAGATGAAACACCAAGCTGTGTTTTTCCATAACATGTTTGCAAGAGAACCCATCAATTGGGCAAAGTGCTTTCATCAATGCATGAGATAGATGGTGTGGAATTTATGGGATAAAACGCCTCCATACTACATTGTGCCATTTGCAACCCATTTTTACTTGGGATTGTGGTACCCACATTTTTCATTTTGGATGAGTTTTAAAGAAGAAGTCCCTTGTTGAAACCAAATTGAAACCGAATGGAGAAGAAATGAGGGGAAACCTGTGTTTTGATTAGACCCAAAGAAGTTGACTTTGTGTTGGAGGAAGGACTCAGATTGGATCAAACCCAAAGAATTTTACTTTGTATCAGAGGAGGAACAAATCGGATCAGACACTGAAGGAGGGCAGACCCGAAGGAGGAATGGAAACTATAGGTGAAGATTCTTGCGGAGGCTATATCTCATTATAAAATCTTCAAGCTGGAGCAAACCACTGATGAGATGAAACACCAAGCTCTGTTTTTCCATAAAATGTATGCAAGGGAACCCATTAATTGGGCAAAGTGCTTTCATCAATGCATGAGATAGATGGTGTGGAATTTATGGGATAAAATGCCTCCACATTACATTGTGCCGTTTGCAACCCATTTTTACTTGGGATTGTGGTACCCACATTTTTCATTTTGGATGAGTTTTAAAGAAGAAGTGCCTTGTTGAAACCAAATTGAAACCGAATGGAGAAGAAATGAGGGCAAACTTGTGTTTTGATTAGACCCAAAGAAGTTGACTTTGTGTTGGAGGAAGAAGGACTCAGATTGGATCAAACCCAAAGAATTTTACTTTGTATTAGAGGAGGAAAAAATCTGATCAGACACTGAAGGAGGGTAGACCCGAAGGAGGAATGGAAATTGTAGGTCAAGATTCTTGCAGAGGCTGTATCTCATTATTAAAAAGTTCAAATCATGCGTGCTATATCTTGTTGGAAGCATCTCGTTTAGGTCTTTTTGTTGCTACCAAAATGGCAGAGTTTGAAGGTCTGTAAAAGAAGTTACAAGTATTTGAAGTTTTGGGATTTGATGTACAAAGTAGTTGAATGACTTTGGGTTGAGGTTCTTTGGGTTGGTATCTTTGGGTCTTTGGACTTCTGACTTTGGACTTCGGATTTTGGACTTTGGGTTTACATGACTTTGGGTCTAAAGAGTTCACCTCAAGATAAGTATGATTCAAGGTTTGCACTCTGAGGTAGTCGGACCTCGGAGTGCAATGAAAATGACTTCGAGAATCTTGCAAGAGTCATTAGAGAGAGTTAGGATAGAGAAAAAATAGATAGTTAGGATACCCATGACTTCAATTTCAGTTTTGATTGAAGATAAGATAGAATTAGAAGAGAAATAGCAATAGTGAATGAACCCAAAGTGCAGTATCAGATAGTAAGTATCTTCGGGTCAGTTACATGAGTGATTAGTGGAAAGTGGGTTGCAAATTGAAAGCATAGATAGTGTACCCATGCCTTCAATTACAATTCTTGATGAGAACATAGTGGAATTAGTAAAGGAATTGATAGTAGTTAGACCCGAAGTAAGAGAGATAGGAGGGCAGGTGTCTTCGGATTTGACATTTGACACTTTAGAGAAGAGTGGGTCAAGAGATAGAGACTTAGAAAGAATACCTGTAATTGGAATTGTAAATCAGAATGAAGAAGTGTTATAATTGGTAGAAGATTAAGTAGTTGTGAAACCCGAGGATAGAGTAGTAGGTGAAATTACTTCAGGATTGGAAGCCGAGGAAGAAGTAGACATCGGATTGATTAGGAACAATTTTGAGATTTGAAGAGGTGTATATGAAGAGGTGGTTTGTCATTTTGGATCTATAGGTTTGTAGAGTTGTTGTAGAACGGTATAGTTGTTAGAACTATAGCTTGCTTCACTATTTAAAGGTGGCATTTGTAGGAAAATGTTGTTTAGTGCTTATTATTTTTGAGAATAGATAAAGCAAAGTGTTGTGAAGTAGTGCTTATAGTTTGAGCTTGATTCCAAGTATCAATTCTGTGCTTGTGTTTGTGAGTGTTGGGAGAATTTCAAAGTGCAAGTCAGTGTGTTTGTTGGATGTTGGATTCCGCAGCCTTAATCTTCATTCTGTGTGTTTGATCTTGAATGAAGTGCAATCAAAGCAATGCCTTGATAGATCTGAGAGGAATTGTAGTGTTGGTAGTATTCTACATTTGTGAGTGCAGCGCAAAGTTGATGTGAAGCAATTTTGATCAAGGAAGTTGTGCCTTTAGTGGAGGGGTAGAACACAATTCTGAGGCAAAGTTGTTTTGCAATGAGGTGCCATTTTTGAGAGAGCCTGAATCATCACAATCAAGATTGTTTGGAAAGATTTGATGGAGTTGTGATTAAGGAATGTTAATTCATGACAAGACTGCAAATCAATGTTTGTTACTCTCTTTTGGGTGTGGTTTCTACCTGAGAGATTAAAGACGCAACCAAGAAGAACTACATTGTGACATTTGACTTTGTATTTGGAAACTTCTGACTCGTATCTTTGCGGGAACAAACTTTACTTACTTGATTATTGCAAAAGTGATATTTGCCGGGTTGTTACAAGGATTGAATTCATTGAATGCGGCAAAACAACACAAGATATTGTTGCACTTCCATCTTGACTTGAAGAGAGATGCTGATGCGGATGAGCAATAGTACATTCTTCAAATCAACAATGACAAGTACTATGCACAAATGTGGCAAAGTGTGAGATTGGTGGTGAATGCTCCAAAGTCAAAGAAGAGGAGTCAACCCAAAGAAGAAGTAGCAGCAATGAGACCGCGGAAGACCAAAAAAGTGAACCTAAAGAAGGACCCGGTGGTAATAGCATCCTTGGAGGAAGAATCAAAAAGTGAGGTCGAGTGCAAGTCAAAAGACTTGTAGAGAAAAGAAGAACCCAAACTCACAATGCAGAGTGGTGAAGCAAGTAGCGAGAGTGAGGACGGAGTGGAGATGCAACTAGTACCAGAGGAAGAAGAGAGAAAGCTAGATGTAATACCAAGGGTTAGCCATATGATCTAGATGTGAAATTTGGTTTGGTAACATCTAGAATGATGTTATACATGATGGTCAAAATAGATCAGATAGAAGTATCACCAAAAGAGTACTTCTACTAATAGGGCAGAAACCGAAATAGACTTGAGAACCTTAGAACCAATAGCTAGACATATGATTTAAAGGTGAGAATTGGTTTGGTAACATCTGGAAGGATGTTACACATGATGGACTAAATAGATCAGAAAGAGGTATCACCAAAAGGGGACTTCTACAAATAGAGTAGGAACCGAAATATGCCTGAAATCTTTAAAGGCAATTTCGGAGGCCTAAACGGATGAATTAGGCCTCAAAAATGTGCAGATTCCCCCCCCTCCAATGGAGGATAGGCTGGCCTTCCCACCCCCCTGGTTTGTCTCGTCGAGAGCTTTCCAACGGTACCTTACTCATGTGATTTTGAGATTCCTACAGGAAGATTCCCTAAAAGATTCCCTCTGGTCAAAGCTTGTTTGACCAATCAGATAGGACCTAGACCAGACAGGTCACCCATCCAAGTCAGTAATCCAAGGGTGGAGCTTGCTGACATGTCACCTATCTATGTCCCTAATCCTATGGTGGAGCTTCCTTGGAGGAGATCCTCTTTGTCTATATAATAAAGAGAAGGTGCTCCCTTGGGGCATCGAATGTTTGAGTGTGCAATCTGTGTTTTCTCTCTTCTCTTGTCCTCGGAGTATTACAATGGTATCAGAGCGAGTGTTCTAGTCCAAGAGAGTGGATCACCCTTCTTGGAATAGCACGAACTACTGAAATTGAGTAATTTGAGGTGGAGAACATAGAGTAATCGCTAGACTTAGGAAGGACTTTAGAGAGCGGATGGGATGGATGCGCCAGGAGGACAATTTCCCGCACCTAGCTTTCCATTCTCAAACCCATTCCACATTAAGGTTATGTACATCTAGCGTGAGCAGATGAGAGTATCGCTAGTTTATCACTTCGGTGCTGAATTCATGGACAGAGTGATGAACTCACCAAACCCGGTGATTCTACCTATGGTGATATATGACAGAGAGTGGGATTTGACGATCTACATTCTATTATGATATTATGGATATGAATGTCCCAAATCCTCTCCCTTTCAACACTCAAGTAGAAATCCGTTATGTAGTGAGGCCGAAATTGATGTTTAGAGATTTTGTGGTTAGGAATTTTGGTGAGGAGTATTATCAACGAGTGATAGCTTCTGAGGTCCCAATGGTAGTTACGATAGTTTGTGCGCCTTCCAGAGTGATTATATTGACTCTGTATTGAAGTAGACATTAGCAATTGGGTGTTGCAAGAACCATGGATCCGTAGTTGCAAGAGCTGGTGCAAGGAATGCAAGGGATGTTGAATGAATTTTGAGAGATTAAGATGACCATGGAGACATTGCAAAGTCAAGTGCAGATCCTCAGGAACGATCAAGCCATGCAAGAAGAAGAGCCGTCTCAAAACCCAGTACCTACGACTGAAGTACTTGGAGAGGCACCCGTGCCTACAAACCCTATCAACGATGAAGCCACATTGCTACTCCGGATGAAGAAGACCTGCAACATCGAGCCTTACAAGGGGCAGCGTATGATGGGAGTAGTGGAGAATTGGATCTCGAGAATGAATTGATATTTTTGATTGTTCTCAACAGAGATCACAGAGCATGCTGCAGGCGTGTTTGCATGTGGGTACTTGACCGATAAAGCCCTCACATGGTATGATGCTTGGGAACGATCCATGCTGGCAGAGAGAAGGGAGGTCACATGGACAGCAATGCAAGAAGGACTGCTCAAGAATTTCCAATCGGTGGATTTTGTGCAGATGGCTTGAACCCAACTATGGGGATTGAGACAAAAGAATAGCGTACAAGAGTATGTGGAGGCATTTCTGGATCTACAAGTTGCAATTACCAACATGAGTCCAGCAGAGGCTCTTGACAATTTCAAACGAGGGTTGAAAGAGCGCATTCGCCAAGAAGTCATGGTGCAAAACCCTCGCACGGTATTTGAAGCTATTGCTTGTGCACAGAAATAGCCGGAGCATTAGGTGGAGGTGAAGGAGTAGTTCCACCTCAACAGGAATGCCTTATCGGGCAGAAATGCCACACATGGGTGGACCAGTACCGATGGAATTGTGCAACCTTCGATTCCGGGATTGAGGAGCACGGCCACTTCAAGGAGAGCAAGGACGGGTAGAAGAACAAAGAGATGGAGTCCCACGAGGAGAAGGGACTCGAGGAGAACAACGCCGTTGTTACAATTGTGGCCGTATTGGGCACATATCTACCAATTGTTGCACTTGTTTCCCTAGAGGCCCTCGGCCTTCGTACAGGCGATCTTTGAACAACATGGAGAGGCACATTGAAGAGGAGGAGGTGGAAACCACTTCGGAAAACGAAGATCACCAGTAAATGTACCTCGCGGCCTTACTGGCTCAATAAGGAAGCAGAGAAGCAAGGGAAGGAAGAAGAATAATGCGCAAAGATCCCAAAAAGCAACCTCACAATTGATTGTCGTGAATGGAATCCTAGAAGGTAATCAAGTGAGAGTATTAATAGATCCGGGAGCAACAAAGAATTTCTTGTCTCGCTCTATTGCAATAATCTTGGGAATGGATCTAGAGAGAGATGGAAGTGAAGAAGTAGAGTTACCAAATGGGCAAACAGAGAGGATTGAATCATTACCTAGATGGGTAACCCTCTATGTAGGAGAATATCAGGAAGCAATTGAGTGACGAGTGATATAGTTATGATGCAATTTTAGGCATGCCATGGACGGAGCAGTACAACCCAATGGTGGATTGGAGGAAGAAAGTATTGAGAACCCACCAATGGTCAATCATTGGGGTTAAAGAAAAATCACACAAGCAGAAACTGCCTCTATATGTCATAGGGACGACAACTGTCTGTAAGACCAATAGATGTTTTCTGGGTCTAATAAGAGAAGTCCAGAGTGCACAACTCGTTGGACAAATTCTTGAGAAATTGAAGGATGTGGTGGATGAGTTTCAAGATGTCTTTCCCAATGATCTACCCTCAGGATTACCACCTAAAAGGCGAGTAGATCACAAAATAGAGACACTCCCGGGGAAGACACCTCCTTGTAAGGCCCCATATTGCCTATCACCTCATGAGTTGGAGGAGTATAAGACTCAAATTGAGGAGATGCTACAAAAAGGGTTCATCCAACCTAGCGTATCACCATATGGGGCCCCTGTCTTGTTTGTGAAGAAGAAGGATGGTACAATGCACATGTGCATTGACTATTGGGGTCTCAATCAGCAAACAGTGAAGAACAAATACCCCTTACCTCGCATGGATGACCTGTTTGATCAACTCCATGGAGCGAGATACTTCACCAAACTGGACTTGCGGAGCGGTTACAATCAAATCCGAATTGCAGAGGAGGATGTGTACAAAACTGCCTTTCGAACTAGGTATGGCCACTTTGAGTATCTTGTGATGCCTTTTGGCCTCACCAATGCGCATGCCACTTTCATGAGCCTAATGAATGACATATTTTTTCCATACTTGGATAAGTCTGTTATCGTCTTCTTGGATGATATCTTAGTATATAGTAGCACGATGACAGAACACAAACAACATCTACGAGAGGTCCTCCAGATTCTAAGACAGAATCAGTTGTACGCCAAAATCTCAAAGTGTGAGTTTGGCAAGTCTGAAGTAGACTACTTAGGGCATAGAGTAAGTGTAGAGGGCATTCAAGTATTGACAGATAAAATAGAGGTCATTCAAAAATGGAGTGCTCCAGAAGATCAGACTCAACTTAAGAGCTTCTTTGGGTTGATGGGATTCTATCGTAGATTTGTTAAGGACTTCTCCAAGGTTGCACAGCCTTTAACGGCACTACTTGGCAAGGGGAAGAAGTAGACATGGGGAACTGCACAAGAGTTGGCCTTTCAAGAATTGAAGGCCGCCTTGCTACATGCACCAGTCTTGAAGTGGTATGACCCAAAACGTCCAATCAAGTTGGCTACGGATGCATCAGGCGTAGCAATAGGAGCCGTCTTACAACAAAAGTGGCATGACGGATGGCATCCAATTGCATATTTCTCTCGAAAGTTGTTACCGGCAGAGCGTAACTACCACACCACAGAACGAGAAGAGTTGGCCATCGTTCTAGCAACCAAGCATTGGAAGCACTACCTGGGCGAGAAGGCATTTGTAGTAGAGACAGACCACAAACCTCTAGTCTACCTCGAGACGCAGAAGGATCTATCTCGTCGCCAAATTCGGTGGGCAGAGTGGCGACAACGCTTCAACATGACAATCACCTACGTGGAAGGTAAGAAGCAACTTGCAGATGCATTCACCCGCATGCCAATGGCCAACAACTTGGCGGTAGAGGTTAAGATTAACCCTAAATTCTGGCAAGAGATTCTAGCTACTACAAAAATGGATCCACAGATTGTAGAAGCGCAATTGTCCAAAGGTGTCACCAACACCCAAGGACTCACCTTTTGGGAGGGCCGATTGTGGATCCCAAATGTCCCAGAATTACGCACCACCATTCTAGCAGAATGTCATGATTTGGCCATTGCAGCTCATGTTGGAGTGGACAAGACCTTGGAGGCAGTCAAGCGCCATTACTATTGGCCCAAGATGAGCAACGACGTGATGGACTATGTGCGTAGCTGCCTACTTTGTCAACAGAACAAAGCTTCTAATCAAGCTCCTACAGGGCTCCTTCAACCTCTTCCCACTCCTACCTAACGTTGGGAACAAGTGAGTATGGATCTCGTCTGTGAATTACCCAAGACCACCTCAGGGTTTGACTCCATTGTGGTCTTTGTGGACCGGCTCAGCAAAATGATTCATGTACTGTAACACCCATTTGTGCATGTGTGTGGTATTGTGATATTTAGCTTGGTATTACAAGTACTTAAGAGATATTATTTATATAGAGATAAAGGATGGTTCTATATTAGTCATGGTTAGCTAAAGTTAGTCATAGCTAAGATAGATAGGACCTTACTTTAGAGGAAGTAGAAAAGATGAGCACCACTATTTTGGATTTTAGTGTGTTGACTTGGTATTATTCCTAGGTGTTTGGCTTTGGGGAAAGAGTTGAGAACTCTTGGGCCCGCAAGCCTTTTTGTTTTGGATTCTTCTTTAGTCCAAGGATAGCCCATGTGAAGGAATCCTTGCTTTAGTGGTTGGGTCAAGATAAGGGGAATATGCCCATGTGAATGGATATTCCTTTCTACTTTTTGACTTTACTTGACTTTTAGTCTAGTAACTTGAGTTACTAGGGTAATAAGTAACTTTGGTACGTAACTATTTCACAAGTATATAAACAAGGGGTGAGGAGGTACTCATCATCCTTTCATTTGCAACTATCTCTCTCTCATTGAGTTCTTTAGTGAGCAATGTCTTGAGTCTTGGAGGAGTATGATGGAGTGTGTTAGCCTTGGAGGAGTATGATGGAGTTGGGGTTCCTTGCCTTCTTAGTCCATGGTGCGCTACCATAATAGCCATCAGAGGTTCATCCTGAGTGAGAGACAGGCCGGCTCACATTTTTGGTTCCGTTGCCGGGACCTCTCTAGAAGGCAAGAAATGTTCCGCGTCCAATTCTACATTAGGCAGAAGGAGGCTATGAGAGCTCACTTGGAGAGAACATTAGGAGAGGAGAGGGCTGAACTTATGTTAGAGAACCAAGATCCATTTGTATACCCTGTAGTTCATTATGATGTCTTTGAGGTGATTTTGTACATCTTGTACACATGAGAGGAATTGGAGAGATTGTGTGAGGTGGATTGCAGATTTTGGGGATTAAGGTGATTTTGGGCAAAATCTCAAGTTTGAGATCTGGACTTGAGATTTCTACACATGATAGCTTGGGTTATCTTTCAGTTAGTACACTTGAAATTATTGAGAGAGCTTCTATGCGCACTGGGCTAGAATTTTTGAAAGTTGATAGGGTAAAGTGCTCCCGCAACTGCATGCTCTCTGGAAAATTGTACAGAGTCTGGCATTTCTTCAAGTTTCAGTGAATTGTTCTGAAAATTTCCAAGAAAATTTAGTGCATTGTATCCTACCTGCTGCCACAAAAATTAGGGAGAGATCGTTTTTTCGCAGGGCGTTATGAGTTTTTGAAATGAGGGGGGTGGTTTTCAGACCAAATCTGAAATATGGGTGCTGAATAGAAAGGTGTCTAGGCCAAATGGCTCGATGAAAAGATCTGAAATTTTGCAGGGAGGGACACCCTGGAGTTGTGATCAAGTGTGGAAAATTTCAGAGGACTGTGACATATTGGTTGGGAGATTTGAGTGACATTGTGAGGAAGGGTCAATTCTGCAGAGTGGAGATCTCATGCATGAGAAGTTTGAGATCAACAAAAAGCATGTTTGAGTGTTTAGATTCATCTTGGGAACATGGAGGGTCATCAAGAGTGGAAATTGAGATTATGCAAGGTTCCCCAAGGGTTTGAGGTGATTGTAGGGGTGGATTTGAGGAAAAGAGAGTTTACAATAGAATTTGAAGAGAGTGTTGAGAGGATCTAAAAACCTACACCACTTGGAGGAAAGAGTGAGTCTAAGTGCTTTCTATGTGGAGAGAAGGGACATAAGGCAAGTTCATGTCCATTGACCTTTGAGAGAAAGAGATTGAGGGAAAAGAGAGGCTTACTTGACTTGGGTTTGCATGTTGGACCTTCTTCACCAAGATTGGGAGGGAGAAGATCTAAGACCAAGGAGTTGTGTGAGGTTTGTGGAGTTGAAGGACTTCCAAAAGGACATGAGTGTAGTGGAGTAAAAGCACTTTTGGAAACTTTGGTGAAAGATCTTGGAGAGAGTCTTAGTACAGCTACAGAAATACTACCACCTTCATCAGCTAGTTCTCAAGATTAGTGATGGAGATAATCTTTCAACTTATGGATAAACTATCCATGAGAGTTAGATTAATATGCACTCTAGGATTTGATGTTGCTATAGAAATCTTGGAGCAACCTGAACCTTTTGTGTTCCCTAGAGTGGATTATTCTCAGATGGTGTTAGTCATGTATATACTCTATTAGTAATAGAGTTAGAGAAAAGAAAAGAGAAAAAAAAAATTTGAGAGAAAAGAAAGATAGTGAGGGGTTAAGATGGGGAAACTTCCGGTTTTCTTTGGCAAGGATGGAGAAGATGTGGAGGCCTTTGTGAGAGACTTCAAGAGAGCTTGCATAGGAAACAATGAGAGGAGGAAGAATGAGTGGGCCTCATTATTACCAGATTTCTTTGAGGATGCCGCACTTACATGGTATGAGTCAGAATACCAAAAGAGAGAGAGGAGAGAGGGGGAAGAGGAGTCTTGGGAGACTTTGACTTCAACACTCATTGAGAATTTTCTTCCTGATGAGAGTTATGAGAGATTGATGAGTGAGGTTACATTTCTCAAGCAAGGAGATGGAGAGAAAGTGAGGGTCTATGTGGAAAGAGTAGAAAAGTTGGAGTCCAGATTTCGCATAGTGTTGAGGAAGGGTGGGGATGATGTGGAGACTACAATGATTGGCATAGGGGCCATGCTCACCAAGAATTTTTTGGGAGGATTGAGACCACAAATTAGAAGCAAGGTGAGATATGAGAAACCTTCTTCCAAGGTTGAAGCTATCAAGATCGCAATTCGTATGGAGGAGAGTTTGGAAGGGGATGATAGTGATTTGGTGGTGAAGGAGGTTGTGCATCCTCCTCAAGGCTACAAGTATGGTGGAACTTCTGATACTTTGGTAACAAGGGTTGCACCACAAGTAGTAGTTGCTCTAGTTCTTGCACCTCCACCAAAAGATCCACTCCAAACCATCACAGAACAACTTGCGGATCTCAAGATTAATGTGGTGCAACTATGGGAGAAGAGAGAGGTGGATCAGAATGTAGGGAGAGGGCCTAGGAGTTATGGAAACTATCCATATAGAGGAGGCCAACCAGCCAACAATTTCAATGATAGAAATTGTTTTGGTTGTGGAGGAAGAGGCCATATCCAAAGGAATTGCCCAAATTCCACTTACCATGGAGGAAGGGGTTATGAGGGAGCCAATAGAGGGAAAGAGGGAGGTAGTGAAACCCAAGTGGCTCCTAATCCCAACAAAGGTAAGGGGATAGCATCCATAGATGTGGTTGAGAGCAAGTATGAGAAGGGAGAGTGCTCAAACTCCAAGGGTCTTAATTTGGAGCTTTTGGCACAAGAGAAGAAGAGAGCTCGTTTTGCAGAGGATGTTCACTCTTCTCAAGGATTTACTTCAAGCAAGGATACTCCTATGTCTACTAGGAGCACTCGCACCTCAACACCATCAACAACAAAGACTCCAAGGAAGAAGTTGGGGATGGAGGACTTCTTGATCTCAAAGCAACAATGGAACTACAATCTGTTGGAGGACGTTGGTAGTCACAAGGCTAACATCACAGTGGGCCAATTAATTGCTTTGAACCCTACCTTGAGAAAGGAGCTTAGAGGTGGTTTGAGTTCTACAAGGAGCAAGAAGAAGAAGAAGGCAAAAGTTCCAGTATCAATGGGGGTGGTGGATGCCAAGCCAGCACCATGGGAAGCTTGTGAATATGCCTCCAAGATTGATGTGAGAGTGAATGGTCACAACATCAAGGATGCATTGGTTGATGGAGGATCAGCAATGAATGCCATGTCAGAAAGGTTGATGAAGAAGTTGGGTATGATACCCTCAAGACCTTCAACATTTGTGGTGAGCATGGCAAACAAGCAACAAGTTCGACCAGTAGGGGTGATGGATAAGGTGGTAGTTTCAGTTATGGGAGTTCAAAATCTCATGACTTTCCAAGTCTTGAAGGATTCAAGCTATGACTTACTTCTTGGGAGGCCATGGTTGAGAGCAGGACGCACAACTGATCGATGGCACAAAGGGTACTTGAGGATTGGGCCATCAAACCATAGAGTCACTGTTCCTGTGACTAACACCACCAACACTTCACATTCAGATACACCATCTTCTGATTATTGGGAATCAGATTCTGAAGAAGGAGCTTCAGGTGTGGACACAAGCATGGAAGAGGAGACTTCCACGGAGGAGGATGAATCTGAATCTGATTCAGATGTGTATCCTTTGTGTGCTATGGATTTTGCACCTAAGCCAGAGGTTTTGAAGGACCTAGATAAATCACCATTGACACTTGAGGAAGTAGAGAGAAGGTTATCTACCCTCAAGTATGGCCCAAATGTTACCAAGGAGGAGAAGGTGAGATTTGAGGAGATTTTCCGCAAGTTCATCCATGTGTTTGCTTTTAGTTACAAGGATTTGAAGGAAGTCACCTTGGAGGAGCACAAGATAGAGGTGGAGTCACATGCAAGACCAATCCGCCAAAAGCAACGTTGCATTAGCCCACCAATATCTTTAGTTGTGAAGGAGGAGATTGATAAGCTCAAGGAGGCTGGATTTATCTTTGAGGTGGAGAATTCAGAATGGGTGTCTCCAATTGTCATTGTGAATAAAAAGAATGGCAAGCTTCGGGTATGTGTGGATTACAAGAAGCTCAATGCTGTTACCAAGAAGGACTACTACCCATTGCCATTCATTGATGAGATCTTGGAGGAGGTTGCAGGTCATGAGAGGTATAGTTTTGGAGATGGTTATAGTGGATATAACCAAATCAAGATTGCACCAGAGCATCAACAACTCACCACATTCACCACACCTTGGGGAACTTACGCTTTCAAGGTCATGCCTTTTGGGCTTTGCAATGCTCCAGCCACATTCCAACGGTTCATGAACAAGGTATTTGAACCTTTCATTGGGAAATTTGTGAGAGATTTCATTGATGACTTTTGTGTCTATGGGAGCAAGGAGGAGCACTTTGAGCACCTAATCAAAGTCTTGCAATGCTTGGATGAGGCAAATGCATCACTCAACCCAGAGAAGTGCATTTTTGGATATGAAGAAGGTCTACTTTTGGGGCATATCATCTCCAAGGATGGAATAGCAGTTGATCCTGAGAAGGTGAGGAAAATCTCAGACCTTCCATTCCCTTCAAGCTTGACAAAGTTACGCCAATTCTTGGGGATGGTTGGGTACTATAGGAGGTTCATCTTCTCATTTTCCAACAAGGCTTATGCATTGACCATCTACATGAAGAAGGATGTAGATTACATGGTGATTTTGGAAGACAAGGAGGCTCTCAAAGCTTTTGAGGAGCTCAAGCAATCCCTTGTTGTAGCTCCAATTCTTGCTAAACCTGATTGGAGTAAACCTTTCATCCTCTACACTGATGCTTCTAATGTAGCTATAGGATGCACTCTTAGTCAATTAGACCAAGATGGGCATGATCATCCAATAGCTTATGCTAGTAGGCAGATGGTTTTAGCAGAGAAGAACTACTCTGTCACGGAGAGAGAAGGGTTGGCAATGATCTTTGGTCTCAAGAAGTTTAGACACTACTTGATTGGAGGGAAAGCCACCATTGTCACGGATCACAAGGCTTTGAAGTACATCTTCAACAAGCCTAATGTTGAAGGGAGACTAGCAAGGTGGATGATACTCTTGTTTGAGTATGACTACACCATTGAAGATAGGCCAGGAAAGAAACATGCAAATCCTGATTTATTATCTAGAGCCTATGATCATGATGGAGATGAGCCAGTGGATGATTCCTTCCCGGATGAGGAGCTCATGACAATCTCAGTCACTCAAGAGGTTCCTATGGAGTACAAGGAGATTGTGGATTTTGTGACAAAAGGTAACTATCCAGAAGGGATGCATGCTAGGGAGAGGAAGACCCTTGCAGCAAGATCTAGACCTTACACAATGGTGGAGGATATTCTTTTTCACCAAGGAGCAGATGGTCTACTTCGAAGAGCAGTGGGTAAGGAAGAGTCTATCCTACTCATAAAGGAGTTTCATGAAGGTTTAGTATGTGGACGACACTTTGCAGGAAAGGTGACTGCTTTCAAGATTCTAGATGCAGGTTACCATTGGAGAGGGATTTTCAAGGATTGTCTTGATTATTGCAAAACTTGTCATGTTTGTCAAGCTTTTGCTAGAAAGTCTACATCCACTCCACCACTTAGATCAATTCCATTGCTAGGACCTTTTGAGAAGTGGGGAATTGATTTTGTAGGTCCTCTCAATAGAACCCCAAGGAACAATTGGTACATTATGGTAGTTACTGATTACCTTACCAAGTGGGTTGAGGCTAGACCATTGAGGGACAAGAATGAAGATGAAGTGGGTAGATTTCTTTATGAACGCATTATCACTAGGTTTGGATGCCCTTTGGAGTTGGTTTTTGATAGAGGAGGAGAGTTTACAGGAAGCATTACTACAGCCATGCTACGACATTTCTCTATCACACATAGAGTAACTACATCCTATAAGCCAAATTCCAATGGCTTGGCAGAGAGAACCAATCAGACCTTGTGCATGATGTTGGCCAAAGATGCAGAAATGGAGGGGGCTAAACATCATTGGGACAAGAGGATTCATGCAGTTTTGTGGGAGTATAGGACAACCATGAAAACTTCCACTGGATATTCTCCATTTCAATTGGTGTATGGTATTGAGTCTACCTTACCTATTCACTTTGATCTTCCTACCTTCCAAAGCATTCATAGGAGATTGAAGAAAGCACAAGGAGGTGATGCAGAGAAGTCAAGGAAGGATCAACTCATGGAGTTGGAAGAGGCAAGAGCAGTTGCTATGGTTCGAGTGGAGCAAGCCCAAAGGAAACAAAAGGAGAGCTATGATAAGAGGCAAGACAAGAAGAAGGTGGAGCCTTTCAAAGAAGGTGATTGGGTAATGTTGTTTGATTCCATTCAATTCAAGAGAGTGCAAAAGAAGTTTTTGCCTAAGTACTTTGGACCTTTCATAGTGGAGAAGGTGTGGGGCAATTACACCTATGATCTCAAGGAGTTGGGAGGAAGATACTTTGATAGGATTAACCATGATAAGTTGAAGATGTACCATAGAAGGTAGAGAGACCTTCACTTTGAGGACAAAGTGAAAACTTAGTCCCGGGGTAAATGTAACACCCATTTGTGCATGTGTGTGGTATTGTGATATTTAGCTTGGTATTACAAGTACTTAAGAGATATTATTTATATAGAGATAAAGGATGGTTCTATATTAGTCATGGTTAGCTAAAGTTAGTCATAGCTAAGATAGATGGGACCTTACTTTAGAGGAAGTAGAAAAGATGAGCACCACTATTTTGGATTTTAGTGTGTTGACTTGGTATTATTCCTAGGTGTTTGGCTTTGGGGAAAGAGTTGAGAACTCTTGGGCCCGCAAGCCTTTTTGTTTTGGATTCTTCTTTAGTCCAAGGATAGCCCATGTGAAGGAATCCTTGCTTTAGTGGTTGGGTCAAGATAAGGGGAATATGCCCATGTGAATGGATATTCCTTTCTACTTTTTGACTTTACTTGACTTTTAGTCTAGTAACTTGAGTTACTAGGGTAATAAGTAACTTTGGTACGTAACTATTTCACAAGTATATAAACAAGGGGTGAGGAGGTACTCATCATCCTTTCATTTGCAACTATCTCTCTCTCATTGAGTTCTTTAGTGAGCAATGTCTTGAGTCTTGGAGTGTTAGCCTTGGAGGAGTATGATGGAGTTGGGGTTCCTTGCCTTCTTAGTCCATGGTGCGCTACCATAATAGCCATCAGAGGTTCATCCTGAGTGAGAGACAGGCCGGCTCACAGTACGCCCTACCACCAAGGAGGTGACCGCTCCACAACTAGCTCAACTATACTTAGATGTAGTCTTTGCTCACCATGGCTTGTCTAGAGTACTCATCACCGATAGAGGCACCCAATTTACCAATTTGTTTTGGCGAACACTCTTTGGTTTCTTCAAAACCAAGTTGGCCATGTCTACAACTTACCACCCACAAACAGATGGCCAAACAGAGCGGGCTAATTGCACGATTGAAGACATGTTACGCGGCTTCACCTTAGAAGAGCAAGAGAGGTGGGACACCCTACTACTGTAGGTGGAATTTGCTTACAAGAATTCAGTGAATGCCTCCACCCAGGTCACTCCGTACTTCCTCATGTATGGTGAGCATCCCTTCACACCTTCTAGCTTGATGAAGATCCGTCCAGTGACTACCAAGGTTGATGCAGTCAACACATTTGTTTCTAGAAACCAACAAGGTGTGGAGAGCGCCAAGCACAGGTTACAGATTGCACAAAATTGACAAAAGCAGTATGCTGATGCACACCGTAGGCACATGGAGTTCAATGTTGGGGATCAAGTGTGGCTATCAACAACCAACCTCACATTAGTTGGATCTCGTAAGCTCAGACCTCGTTTTATTAGGCCTTTCTCAATTCTTTGTCGCATCGGCGTTGTGGCCTATCACCTTGAGCTACCACCATACATGAAGATCCATCCAGTGTTCCATGTCTCCCTATTACGCAGATATGCTTCCCGATCAGGCCAAGGTACTTCCACACAGGACATTTGACCTTGTCCGATAGTCATTGATGGCACAGAGGAATATGAAGTGGAGCGGATTCTCCAAAAGTGCATGCGTGGTACTCGCCATCTGCGGGTGGAATATCTAGTACAATGGAAAGGTTACCCCCTCTATGAAGCAACTTGGGAACCCGCTGCCAATTTGGCACATGCACTGGTGTTGGTGCAAGCATTTGAGCAACAATTGCACAACGAGGACGTTGCGTCTTAAAAGGAGGGAGGTCTGTAATACCAAGGGTTAGCCATATGATCTAGATGTGAAATTTGGTTTGGTAACATCTAGAATGATGTTATACATGATGGTCAAAATAGATCAGATAGAAGTATCACCAAAAGAGTACTTCTACTAATAGGGCAGAAACCGAAATAGACTTGAGAACCTTAGAACCAATAGCTAGACATATGATTTAAAGGTGAGAATTGGTTTGGTAACATCTGGAAGGATGTTACACATGATGGACTAAATAGATCAGAAAGAGGTATCACCAAAAGGGGACTTCTACTAATAGAGTAGGAACCGAAATATGCTTGAAATCTTTGAAGGCAATTTTGAAGGCCTAAACGGATGAATTAGGCCTTGAAAATGTGCAGATTCCCCCCCCCCCAACGGAGGATAGGCTGGCCTTCCTTCCCCCTGGTTTGTCTCATCGAGAGCTTTCCAACGGTACCTTACTCATGTGATTCTGAGATTCCTACAGGAAGATTCCCTAAAAGATTCCCTCCGGTCAAAGCTCGTTTGACCAACCAGATAGGACCTAGACCAGACAGGTCACCCATCCAAGTAAGTAATCCAAGGGTGGAGCTTGCTGATATGTCACCTATCTGTGTCCCTAATCCTACGGTGGAGCTTCCTTGGAGGAGATCCTCTTTGTCTATATAATAAAGAGAAGGTGCTCCCTTGGGGCATCGAATGTTTGAGTGTGCAATATGTGTTTTCTCTCTTCTCTTGTCCTCGGAGTATTACACTGGAGATGGTAGAAGAAGATAACCAGAAGGAAGAAGAGGAAGTTCTAAAGAATTTGGAGAATAAGGTTATCATTTAGAGAGGTGTCCAATCAAGAAGAAGCGTGATGCATGAGGCGGAGCTCGGTCAAAGAAGAGAAATGGAGAGTGAGAGTTTGGGGAGCAAGAAATCAATTCCAATCAGGCGAATTTGACTAAGGAGAAGAGTGTCAGGCAAAGAAGAAGCAAAGAAGGAGAAAAGGCCGTAAGTAAAAGGGAACCAGATTGGAGGGGTGGAGTATTTGCAGGAGATTGTTTGCCTGTTGCTGATAATGCTAGAGGGGAAGAAGAAAGAAATGCAATCGGAGTATCTTGATGTAAAAACTGCATTGTAGGTGCTGACGTGGTTAGAAGAAGAAAACTCGGAGTTGAAGGAGAGTATACCCAAGGAGAGGAGCAAAAGGAGATACTATGAGTAGATGCAATAGTGCAAAATGTCATAGCCAAAGAATGACAAATAGTTGAGTATGAAATCTTAAAATAGCAGTTTGTTGATTCTTGATTAGAAGTCATCCATGCTATAGCAAGGGTAGTAGAGAAGGAGCAAGAACTTGATAGAAAGATGCAAAGTGTAGAAGAGAAGAAGCAACTCTGGCAAAGAGAGTTAACAGTGAGGTATAAAGAAGAAGAAAGATTGAGGGAGTTACTTCGAATCTGGAAGAGAAGATAGTGCAAAAAGAGAGGGAGAAGGAGGATGTGAAGGCCAAATTTGAGGCAAAACTGGCAATGTTCCAAGAGGACTGGCAAGTGGATCAAGAACGTGAGAGAAGAAGGAGATAGTAGTGAAGATGAATACAATGTTGAGTACTGAAGCTAGTGTAAGAATTGAATAATGAGGTTGAATGAGTTAAGATTGTTAGTGCAGGAGACAAGGCGAAGAATGCAAAGGATAAGGACTTGAATGCTTTATTGATTAGTCTCAAAACTAGTGTAGATAGGAAGATATTGGAAGTGGAAGACAATATCACAATTAAATTAGATTTAGTTAAGTTAGAAGTAGATAAAGTTTGAAAGGATGTAAAAGTGAAATCCAAAGTAGAAGAAGTAGGAGTACAAATATCTTGGGAGTTTCCATTAGAGATATTAGGGAAAGATGGGTTGCAAGAAGAAAATGCATGTAGGTTATCCATGATGGGAATTGCAAATCAGAGTGAAGAAGTGTTAGAATTGGTAGAAGAGTTAATAGTTGGGAAACCCGAGGATAGAGAAGTATGTACGGTTACTTTGGGTTTGGAAGTTGAAGAAGAAGTAGACATCGGGTTGGAGCAGTAACAAATTTGAGATTTGAAGAGGCAAATATGAAGAGGTGCATTGTCATTTTGGATCTATAGGTAGGAAAATTTGTTGTAGAATAGTATAGTTGTTAGTAATTGTCAATTGCTCTACTATTTAAAGGAGGCATTTGTAGTGTTATGTTGTTCATTGCTCAAAATTCTAAGAATAGATAAAGCAAAGTGCTGGTTGTAGTGTTTGTCACTTGAGCTTAATTCCGAGTATCAATTCTATGTTTGTGCTTGTGAGTGTTGAGAGAATTCTGAAGTGCAAGTCAATGTGCTTGTTGGATGTTGGATTCCGAAGCCATGATCTTCATTCTATGTGTTTAATCTTGAGTGAAGTGCAATCAGAGCAATGCCTTGATAGATTTGAGAAGAATTGTAGTGTTGGTAGTATTTTGCAGTTGTGAGTACAGCGGAGTGTTGATGTGAAGCAATTTTGATCGAGGAAATTTTGCCTTCAATAGAGAGTGGAACACAATTTTTTAGGCAAAGTTGTTTTGCAGTAAAGTTTCATTCTTGGGAGAGACTGAATCATAACAATCAACATTGTTTGGAAAGATTTGATGGAGTTGTGATTATGGGTGACAAATTGTTGTGATGAGACTATGAGCTAGTGCTTGCTTCTCTCCTCTGGGTGTGGTTTCTACCTAAGAGAGTAAAGACAAAACCAAGAAGAAATACTTTTTACTATTTGACTTTGTGTTTGACCAATTCTGTATTGTATCTTTGTGGAAATGAACTTTACTTACCTGATTACCGCAAAAGTGATATTTGCCGAGTTGCCACAAACTTGGAGTACAAAGAAGAAGAATTGATGTCAAGAACTTGGGGTTTAAATATTGAAAGTGAAGGAAAACTCAAATTATAGCAAGTGGCCCTAAAGGAAGAAGAAGCCTAGTCAAAGCAAGGGTTTCATGAGGAGATTGCACAAAGGGAAGATGTAGACACTCTATGTATGGACTTACTCAACAATGAGGAACCAATAGAAGAAGAGGTAGTAGAGGCCCAAGTGTTTGTTCATCATGCACAATGATCACAACGTGCACAAAGGCTGATCTAAGGTGACTTTTGTGAAGATGAGGTGGTAAATATGGAGGAACCTTGGATCAAAGTATGAAGACAAAGACCCCAACCAAAATTGTAGACATTTGAGTCGGATGCAAAAGAAGAAAAAGAAGAAACATGTTTCAAAGAGTAAACTACATGCTAGGGATAATGTGTCTATTGTTGGTCTACTTTCAAGAAAAATTACAAGAATTCAAGGTAGAGCATCCCAAGGTAAAGATAGAGCTACAATTGGTAAAAATGCTATAGGTGGAGAGGAAAGAGTTGCAATCAACTTTAATATGAGTATTTTGTGTTGATGTAGTTGTGCAAAGATAGTTATTAGAAGACTTGCAAGGGAGCTATGAACAACAAGGAAAATACTTAGAAAAATAGACAAAAGAACTTCATAGGAAGAAGTTGGAGTTGGCCATGATGGAGGAGGAGAAAAAAAGAATAAGGAGCTAAGTTAGCAGGCAATACAACTTGAGCAACAAGCTACCACACTTATTGAATTACAAAGATAAGTGGATTGCATAGATCAAGAGTGGACATTGGATGTTGGAGGGCAAGTGCGGGAGGAATAAAGGCTTCATAATTTAATCCAATAGGCAGATTCCAAGTTGGCAGAACAGGAGGAGTATAACAAGAACTTGGAAGCCAAGCATTGTGAAGAAGAAGGTGTTCTTCAAAAACAGTTGGACAAGGAACAACCCAATGAAGACCAAATCCAAAACAAGTCAAGGTTTAAAGGAGAAGTATTGGACTCAATTAAGTTGGCAATTCAACAGTTCAAGGCAATGTTGAACATGGAGATTGAAGTAGAGTTACGAGAGTCATATTTACATGAATTAAAGTTATAGGTGCAAGAGACTAGTAGAAGACAACCCAATGTAGATATGAATCACTTGTTGATTAGTCTTAGAGAATATGTAGATAGGAAAGTAGGAGAAGTATCTGATAATCTTATCATTTGGTGAGATTTAGTGAAACATAAAGTAGATCATGTTGTTGCTTTATTAGTTAATCATGCAATGACCCAATCAAAGTTAGAACATATTGGAGTACATGTGGATTTGGAGGAGATACCTAGGCATCTTAGAGAGCTAAAAACAGAGCAATATTTAGTATTGATGGATAAAATTTTGTTGGAAGTATAGACAGATAATGAGGTGATGATAGTAGATGTATTGGAACCCAAAGTGCATGTAATTGTAGTAGCTTTGGTGTAGAAGCCAATTATCATGACCACTTGGATCCAAACCAAGTTAATAGCAATTAGAAACCCAAAGTAGTGGTTTTGTAAGTAGAGTTTCTTTGTATCTACAATACTGGTGGAAGAAGTTATGACAATTAAATAGTTTCTGTAACTTCTAAGTGGTCTGACTACTTAGTGCAGAAATGCAAAATATTTTGTTGTCAGTATAAGTAGAAGATGAATAAAGTGAAGCACTTTTGCATTACTTGTTGCTTTTTGAATTTTGAGTATCAGTTCAATATGGTTGTCCATGAATGTTTGAGGAAATTTGGATGCAATTGAAGATATAGTTAGATGTTGGATTTTGAAACCTGAATTCCCTTATGTGTGTTTGGTCCTAAGTGAAACACTTCCAAAGAAATTCCTTGATGGATGCTTTGGACATGTAGTGTTGTCAATTCTCAACCTTTGTAGATAGAAACTTGACGGTGATGTGAAATTACTCCCATTCAGAACTTGTACCTTGAGGAAGGGTGGAATAAAATTTCAAGAAGGAGTGGATGAAGTAGACATCTTTGTATTAATTGAATCATCACAATTGAGTTAAAGTGGAATAGTGTTGAACCATTGTGATTTTGAGTGACATTTTAACTACTACAAGACATCTAGTTGATGTTTGTTGTCCTCTTCTAGGTGTTTTTCTACCCAAGAGGTTAAAGATGTGATAAAAAAACTAATGTGTTCCATTATAATTTTTATTCAACCATTCTTAACACATATTTCCATGGGAACAAACTATTACTTACATATTATTGCAATTTGGTACTTTGTGAGTTGTCATAAATATTGTCTAATGAACTTCCAATTTCTTTTCAATTCTCTTTGTGGCTTCTCCCATATTATCAACAATAGTGATGTGGAATGGAGGACTCATCTTCTCAATAATTATTTTAAGAATTATATTGCTCATGGTGGGCTTTGTTTTAGTGGTTCAAGGGATAATATTGTTATCATGGAGAGTTCCGTCAAGATGAAGGCATGCCTTGTTTGTTTCTTTGCTTGGAAATCAACATCATCTTCAATATAGAAGCAAGAGGTAGTCAAGGTTTCTTGAGTATGGTTTTGGATGTGAGGTAGTGGGAACATTGCATGGTAGAAGCTCTATCATTAGTGCTCAAAGGGAGTAATCTATTGAGTTCAAATAACTTTCTCTTAGGACCATGGAAACATGCATGCCAAGAACATTTTGTGGACTTGCCAAAAGAATTGAGCTATTGCCCATGGCATGACCACTCATCTATCCCTCCATTATGGAAAGACAATTAGCAAAGGCATCTTTGATTTCCTCATTGCCATCAATATGCACCAGGTTCCATGTATCAATCCTACAACTTGGTTCTCCTTCATGATCCAAGCTTAACATAGGTTTTGTTGGGTATATTGGAAACATAATGTGATTTGATTTTTCTCACAAATATTAATTGGCATTAGCATCCACCAGCCATAGGACTGCTAATAGAAGTGAAAATTGTGCCAGAGTAGGAGTATCCCTTATCAACTAGTCAACCACAAAGGTCTACTTATTGATGAGTGTAAGGAAATTAGACAACACTATGAGAGGATGATGTCTTCTACCGTCAGCCATTTAGAGGAGGGTAGAACTCTTTGCCATACCTTTTACTCCTAGTATTTCTATCACATCCTTGGTGATTATGTTTGCCAAGGATCCCAAGTCAATTTGACAATTCGAGATAACAATCCCTTGTATTGTAACAGGAATGTTTGGGTCATGGACCTTAGTGTAAAACACATGATGATCAATCAAAATTGTGTCAATCATAACACTATCTAGGATTCCTATAGTTGGAGTCTATGGTGCTTCTATGGGATTGTGTTCTTGCAAGTGAACACTCTTAATTAGTGGATCCTTGAAGTGCACTATGGGTTGTTCCTTTTGTAGGAAATTTTGCAGCTTCCTCCATTATGTAGAAGGAACTTTACGAAGGTGTTTGATAGTGAAATTGGCTTGTAGGTTAGCTAGATCAACAACAATTTCATAGTCATGTATTACCAAAGTTGGTGGCTATTTTGCTAGAGTATCAAATATAGGGACTATGACTCTATACAATTCCAGAGTAGGCTGAGGAGTTTCATCCCCCATGGCTCCTTCATCCATACCTTTGGAGGAGTAACTCATAGGAGTAGAGTTGTTTTTGGGATTAAGTATCACATAAGTGTTGGGATGGGTTATGAGAAACACATTTGCCTTTATAATAGGATCTTCAACACTTACTATTGTCCTACCCACAAGAGAACTTTTCTCAATCACAATGAAATGTATGTTCCCATTAGGACCACCATTATTGTGTAGTTCATTCTACATGGGCACTCCCCTAGCTTGAGTAATCAAGTTCTAGAAGTTTGGGCATTGCGCCATGGTATGTGCTCTAGAGCAAAACATGCAATGGGCTAGCTTGTTGGGACATTGGTTTGTATGATGATTCTCACTACAAGTGTGACAAATATATCAAGTCCAAGAGGTCCTTTGCCTCTTCCATTTCCTCTCCTTCCTTGGAAAGGTGGATCTTGCAAGTATTGGCTGAAGTTGTTATGCTATAAGGCAACATCCACAATATGTGCCCTTTCTTTTTAAGGCTCTTGGCGTCTCCTAAGTGATCTGCAATGTGCCACAATATGTCTATAATTCCCATAATAAACACTGATTGTTTGTGTGTCCTTGTCCCAAAAAATGTGTACAAGAAATATCTCCCTCAGTAGCAATGTTCATTGGGTTGGTTCCTCTCTTGAGGCTATTGTTCTAAGTAACGATTCTCTAACTTTACCTAGATGTCTTCCATCTTGGTAATTGTTTTGAGAACAATGGTAGCTATGGGAATGGTCAATTCCCATAGAGTTAGAAGAGTTACCAAGTAGCTTCTTTTGATGCTTCTAGAATATTTTTATAATTCTTGGCTAATTTAGCCTATTTGCTACTTCATTAGTCTTGACTAAATCATTTGTAAATTCCATATTGTTACATTTTCCTTGAATTATTATTTTTGCCTTGGCAAGATGTATTCTTATTGCCTTTCAACTCATATCAATGCATAACTTGTTTACATGGTAGGACTAAGCCACTAAGCCTATATTATGTGATATTGATGAAACATTGGCCAATTTGCCATGCTATGGTAGTATCATCCATGATATTTTATGCCATGCAAACATTCCCAAACATTCAAAGGAATGATTTAAAATCTTCTTGCCTTATAAACACTATGGTTCTAGGGGTTTACATTATTTCCTCCTCTTAAGTTTGATGTCATTCTAGTGGTAGCTATAAGGGCAGCAAGAGTTAGGGAAAGGTGTTGTTGTAGTGAGAGCATGTGTAGCTATAGGATATGGCACTAAAGTAGATGAATTTCTCTAGGCAAAAGTGCTCATCATGAATAGAAATAGTGCACAACTTTGAAGATTTGAAATTGTGGTACCTACATTTTTATGAGTTTTAAAGAAGAAGTGCATAGTTGAAGTCAAATTGAAGCCAAATGATGAAGAAAAGAGAAGAATTGTGTGTTTGGATCAGACCCAAAGAAGTAGACTTTGTGTCAAAGGGAGAAGAACTTAGATTGGACTTGAGAAGTGGTATATCCAAAGTTAGGATATTTTGCTTGGAATGATCACCCAATGCAGCAAGGAAACTATAACAACTTTCCTTTGGGCCAAACCAATCAAGAAAATGGCTAATTTGTGAGCGGGATAAATTTGAGAGTGACAAGAGAAATGCATGCAAAAGGCTTGAGTACGAAGTGAAGATCAACTAAAGAATGACCATAGAACATAATGTTATAAGGTTAAGACTTCATTGAAGGATTTCCAAATGTCAAGAAGATATCTTGTTCTCTCAATAGTTTTCCTAAAGGGATGAGAATCATAAGGCCAAGCAAAAATTTGATTTTCCTAAGACTTGAGGGAGTTAGAATCACACATCTAGGCAAGGGGTTAATTTTCCAATGACATATTATTGAAGAATGCACAATGCCAATGAAGTGCGGCAGAAGTCTCCATCACTGATAGTGATCAATCTTGCAATTTGGGATTGGATGTAATGGCAAGGATCAAGTCTTAAGTAGACTTCAGATCAATTTTCTAGCATGGAACTTGAACTTGAGTTTTCCAAGGTTCATGGCAAAAATAGTTGCTCTAGCAATTGTGAGGATGGTCCTAAAGCGGAGGGAAAGAGAAACAATCTGGTTTGATGGACAGAGTTTGATTAGTCTTAAAGAAGGAAGCTAGTGATGCGGCCAAGATCACCTTCTCTCAAAAGGGTGATTCTTTGGAAGAAACCACAAAGGTTAGAAGTTCCTTCAATGCTCCTTGCACCAAAAACAAATACAAGGTAGATACATATAGAGACCCAGTGAGGTTAAGTATTATTAGGGCTCTAATTGCAATGTTTAAACCCAAGCACACCACCTATGTGACAAAGTAGCAAGCGGTGTTCTTCCACCATATGTTCACAAGAGAAAAGGTGAATTGTGCAAAGTGCTTTGACCAATGAACAAGGCATATGATTGTGAATTAGAGGATGAATGTGCTGCCACACTAAGAAGAAGAAGAAGAAGAAGAAGAAGAAGAGCTCTATAGAGTAAGGAGTCAAGTAGTGAAAGTAATGGAGAACTTGAAGTTCAACAATGAAAGAAGTGGTTGAGGAAGAGGATTGGGAGTTCCATATGACAATTGATCATATGGAAGGAGTAGATGCCCCATATTTGGAATTGCCTATGGTGGAGATGGCCAAAGATCAGGATGAAGAGCCAAGGTTGGTGTTCCAAAGGGGAGTAAGATCAAAGAGAAGTTTGCAGTCTGCAACCGCAATGACAAGCCAAGCCAAAGGAGATGAAGAAAGCTTGGAGGATATCAAGTTACAGGTGAGAAAATTGTGACTTTAGGGTAAGGTACCCATGGATGACTTGCCTGCCAAAGCCAAGTCTCTAGATAACAAAGATGATATGGAAGAGTGAAGTAGAGTAGAGTACCTATCAAAGATTGTCTATCCCTTATTATTGTAGTTGAAGAAAAAGAAAGAGGACCCAAAAAAGATCATCTAGAGGTGAAGAATGAGTTGCAGGTTGTGAAGTATCTAAGCAAAGAAGTTCAAGTGCTAAAGAAGAACTTAACCCAAGAAGAGGAAGAAGCTAGAGAACTTTGGGTTGATGATGTACTTAAGAAGAAGACCTTAGATAACTTGTAGGAGAGTTTTGCAAAGCACAAGAGAGATCTTTAATGTCAAGACAAAGAATTGAAGGTTCAAAAGGCAACATTTGAGAGATTGTTGAGAGAATTCAATGATGTGCAACACGACATGATGCATTCAAAGGCTATTGCAGTGGTGGGAGAGCAAGAAATAGAGAAATTGGGATTGGTTGCAGCAGAGAAGAACAAGGCGTGGCAACATGAATTAGCCGGAAGAAACTATGAAGAGGAAAGGTTACAAGACCTACTCAAAGGCATGGAGTGTCAGCTCATTAAATATGCTAAAGAGAAGGAAGTGTTGAAAGTGGAGCATGAGAAATAATTGAAGATGTATCAGGAAGAATCGGAGATAAAGAGAAATCAGGTGGTGTCTATTTCAAAGAATGCATCAAGATCAGTCGGGGAGATCATCAAGAGATTAAAGGTGATGTTGAGTACTAAAGCCAAAGTAAAGTTGGAGGAATCAAGATTGCACAAATTGAAATTAGTTGTGCATGAAACGAGGAAGAGGAGAGCAAAGGAAGTAGATATGAATAATCTTTTGATTAATCTTAGGGATAGAGTAGATAGGAAAATGATTGAGGTAGGAGACAATGTTTGTCTTAGATTAGATCTAGTCAGATCAGAATTAGATAAAATTTGTAGTAGTGTAAAGGTAAGAACCTAATGTGAAGTAGCTGAAGTAGGAGTGCAAGGGAGTTTGGGTGAATAACCTAAGTCTAGAGAAGAAGTTAGAGCAGAGAAGGAAAATTTAGTTAGGAAGACTATGACTTTAGTTTCAGTCCAAACCGAAGATGTGACAAGAGTAGAAGAAGTAGATGAACCCAAAGTGCAAGGGGCATTTTTAAGGTAATTTGGATGTAGAAGCCAAAGTGGAAGTAGACATCAGATTGGATAAGGATTAATTGATTACGATTTGAAGAGTCAAATATGAAGAAGTGGAGTGACACTTTGGATCTAATATTTGTAAAGTGGCAATTGAAGCGGTTTAGACAATTAGATAATTGTTAAGTACTCTACCTATTTAAGGGAGTTAGTTGTAATGTTATATTGTTCAGTTTAGTTCAATATTCATATTTTTGAAGTTGAGTAAAGCAAATTGCTGTAACTCAGTGCTCATCATTTCAACTTAATTCTGAGTATCAATCTTGTGTGTGTGTGTGTGTGTGTGTGTGTTTGTGAGTAGTGGGAGAAGTTTGATTTGCAATCAACAAGTGTTAGAGGTTGGATTCTACAACAAAAATATTCATTTTTTGTGTTTGATCCTAAGTGGAGTGCAATTGCGGCAATGCCTTGACAAATCTGTGAGGAGTTGGTAGTATTTTTTCATTTGAGATCACGGTGTTGGATTGATGCAAAGCAATTTTGACTAAGGAAGTTGTGCTTTCAATGGAGAGGTGGAACACAATTCCAAGGCAAAGTCACTTCATGGTGAAGTAGCCTTCTTTGGAAGAATCATCACAATCAAGATTGATTTGGAAAGATTTGAAGAATTGTGATTATGGGTGTAGATCATTTATAACAAGACTTTTGATGGAACACTTGTTACTCTCTTTTGGGTGTGGTTTCTACCCAAGAGATTAAAGAAGCAACTAAGAAGAACTGTTTGTGATTCTTTACTTCATATTTGATGATTCTTGACTTGTATCTTTGTGGGAAAAAATGATTACTTATTGATTACCACAAAAGGGGTACTTGTTGGGTTGTCACATAAACATAAGAGGTAATGATTCCTCCAAACTCAAATCAGTAGGACTTGTGGAATGGCAAGTAGTGCTTCCTCCAAACTAAGAGCCTTGTATAAGAACATGGGAGCTATTGCTTCCCTTGTATTGTAAAAATTGATGCTTGGAGAAATGGGATATAATGCATCTCCCAAACTAGAAACAACCACATCCTCATGGGTTAATGTTAAATAAGTGCAACCTGAGCAAGTTATAAAAGATAGTGGAGAGGACAAACATGTCAATTGGCAATGGTACCAAAAATATTGGCAAGTTAGTCCAATCCCATAGTTAATAGTATGGGATGGGAGAAGTATGAGACAATAGTGTCACATACTATAGGCAAAAGTTCCCAAAACAATCTATGAGCAAAAGATTCCATAGTGATCTGTGTGTAGAGTTCCCATAATGGTATGTTTGCAAAGGTCCCATAGAAATCCTAGTTTGATAGGATAGGGTTTACCCTTTGACACCAACCCTTTAACCCAAGAAATGAATTGTGTGTCTATTCCTTTGTAAGTCTTTGGCTTCCTTGGTTCTCACACTCCAAGTAAGAGTGAAATGCTTTGTGTAGTACTATAACACACTCTACAACCTATGCAAGAATGCAAGGAGCACTACTACACATTATAGGTTGAAGACAAGACTCAACACTCAATCATCACAATAGATGGAATAGGTTTACTTTATAGTTGTTTCTTAGTTCAACCAACAAAAAATCACATAAACAAACTCTTACAGCCATGATTGACAATCACTTTAGCATGTGGACTGAATGATCATGCAATCTCCTTGATGGAATTACTAGAAATTGACTTAATCAAAACATTGTTTTCATCAAAGAACCAAATATAAATCTTACTCTCCCACTCTTAGATTTATAGAAGTTGGATTATATGCAATTCAAAAAAAATAGTGATTATGAAATAAGGAGGACAAAATCCACTAAGTGGCATGAGATCCCTTATATACTAGACAACCTTACTCCAAAAATAATTTTCTATCCCTTAATACTACTTCTACTATGGCCTTTGTCTCCTCTTTGCATCATTGCAATTAATGTTAATTGGCTCCTAACCCTTAATCTTCTCTATTACATTACAATTTTGACACAATAAAAGCACCATCTTAGCCTTAATTGCCTACCTAACTACTTTGCTAATGCACTATTATGCAAAGGTTTTATCCCACACTTCAACTTATTCAGCCCAAAGGTGACCCAAAGGTGCATGTCCCATATTGTTGGATCCTCTAATAAATCTTTCTCTCACATATCCCACTTTTTTTTGTTCTCACAATAGATCTTTATCCCATTCCTTTGGTACAATCCCATAGATGATATTTCCTACCTTGAGACATGCATTTTTTACCATTGACAAGGCTTGAGAGAAATAAAGTCCAAGGAGACTGAATTTGCAAAAACCTAAAGGCTAAGGGAATTGTCTTACTTTCCTTGACTGAGAGCAAGAAATCCCAAGAAAACAAAAAGTGGAAGGAGAGAATTTTTTTTGAGTGAGTAGTCATTCTCTATTAATTTCAAAAGTGAGAGAGGCCCACAAGAAATAAAGTCAAGGGGAATGAATTTGCAAATGCTTGAAGGCTAAGGGAATTTGCTTGTTTTAGGAAGTCAAAGAGAGCTGAAATCCGACAAAAATGAGAAGCATGAAGAGAGCATGAATCCAGACCAAACTCTAAGACTTCAAAGGGAAGGGAAAGAGAGAGGCACATTCAAACAAAGGAGAAGAAACCACCTTAACAAGCAAACGTGAATTAGGGGAACATGGAAAGAGGGAAGCACAAGGGACAGATCAAGAAGGAGAAGACTTGAGCACAAAGCACACCTTAAAAGGGATAGGACAAGAAGAGCACACTTGAATGTGAACATTCAAGAGGACTTGCAATACGTAAATTGGAACGAGAAGGGTTTATTGACAAGATTTCAAAATTAGAAGAGTGAAGGGCAGAGAGCTCAATCAAAACAAGAGGGAAGACTAATTCAAATGAGAGAGAGGATCATTTTAAAGCACCTAAGAGAGAGTGGAAGAGAGCAAAGAGAGGCATGGATGAGTAAATTCCAGATCACAAGAAAATATGGGAATTAAGATAGAGTGGGTCTTATGACAAGATTTTGAAATTAGAAGGGTGAAGGACAAAGCTCAATCTAAACAAGAGAGGACCACAAAGCTCTATTAAAACAAGAGAGAGGACCATTTTACATAATACAGAGAGTGGAAGAGAGCAGAGAGAGGCAATGGCTAATAAAATTCCAATTTAAAAGAAACTATGGGATATGCCCAATATGGAGGATTTGAACAAATGGAATTGGTTGATAGATTTCCATTTTGATGCTGATTATTACTCTTGGATCAATGCAGCTAGTTAAATAAGCATCAAGTGAAGAAAGTGGTGGAAATGATCCACAAAGTGGACCTTGATGCATTGGGACTGAAAGTCATTGTTGAGATTGAATACTCTGCACAAGCCATAAGTTTTTTGTTCATTTATTCTCCATATGTTTCTGATTTCTATTCTATTTCTTATTTCAGTTCATTTTCTCAGTTTCACTCATACAATCTTTGCTCTCTCCATTTCATTTGTTCAATCTTTGCTCTTTGTGCAATTATTTGTTGCAATTTATGTGCTACTACAATTTGTGCACTTTTTATCTTCTGGCTATCGATGATCATTCTTGACCCCCATCCCGCATCTGGTCTTTGTCACGCCATTTGTAGTTCCGCATCTAGCTGCTCGGACACTAGAGTTCCAATGATAGTAGTTAGAGTTATTCTAGTGGTTTCTTAGGGACTACTTTCCAACAGTCTGATTTGGTGTTCGGGGTACTGACTTCACGGTGGGGCCCACCGTCACTTTGCATTGTTTGCACCGTCGAGTGTGCCATCAGCGGGACCGTTAGGGTTTTAGTGCTAGCTCGAGTCCAGGAAGGTATAGTTTCGAAGTGAGCTCCAGAGAGCTCACTTCTCTGATGTTGAGCCTTCAAGTTCTTGGCTATGGTGGACAGAGGCCGGCAAGCGTCACCTCGATTCTCTATGCTTGAGTGGATGTGGCTTGATTGTAATCAGTGCCCAGTTGTTGACAGTTTATAGAGTGACAGATCAAGTACTGATCTGAGTTGAGTTGAGTTGAGTTGAGAGTGGTAAGCAATCTGATTACATCAGAGAAGTGAAGTTAGGGGGGAATCGGGTGTAGGAACGTTGAGTGTTGGTGGTATCTCCAAGCTCGGTGGATCGTGGTAGCTCGATGCAAGTTCTGTGTTTCCCTAGTGTATAGAAGCTCATTCAAGTGATACAAATTTGGCAGTTAGGTGGACGGTGTGCAAAAGCGCTGGCCAAATTTTGAGCAAAGAAGGAGCAATTTTTTAGCAGTGTTGTGATTTTGAGCTCAGGAGGTGAAGGCAGGACCAATTTGCTACAAGTTGGGCTCAAAAAGTCAAATTGAAGGTGGAGTTGGGAAGCTCTTCTCATGAATTTGTGATTTGGAAAAACCCGTTTTGTCAATTTGGCTTGAGTGGAAAGTTAGCGGGGGATTTGGTGGACAGCCATCTTTAGGGTTTACGTCAGATTTTACGTTAGATTTTGGGCCAGATTTGGAGGAGTTTTTGCTGTTTGGCCGGATTTGGAGGAGTTTTTGCTGTTTGGCCAGATTTGGAGGAGTTTCGCTAGTTTGGAGGACTTTTGCAGATTTGGAGAAGTTTTGCCAATTTTGGAGGAGGTTCAAAGTGGCAACAAGAAAGGCCACATTTGGCTTGCAGATTTGGAGAAGTTTCGCCATTTTTGGAGGAGGTTCAAAGTGGCAACAAGAAAGGCCTCATTTGGCTGAATTTTGAGGCATAGGGTTGTGGGCTATGAGAGTCTACAAAGGCCTAGAAGGGCCAACAAGCCAGCTTGCTAGCATGAGGCTAGCTAGTTTAGAGTAGATCTTGGTCATTGGTTGGCAAAATCTACCTTTCTTGCTAGATTGTGCGCAACAGGGTTTGACCCCTAGATCTCTTGTTCCTAGACTGGTACCCTAGCCAACTGGTCCACCCTCACTTGTTGTCTTAGTGATTGTGCCACTATTATCTATACACATGTAGTTTTGGCTAGGAGAGGCAGTTTGATCCCATTCTTCATGATCCTGGTAGCTTAGGACTTAGATACGAACACTCTCTTATGTCAAATGCCAAATGGTGGCAGAGTCAGTCCCGTGTTGTGTTATGAGATAGAGGGTTTTTGTTTAGATTTCTTGTGATTGGATCCCCTCCATTCTCTGCTTCCGGTTTGTGCACCATGTTTGTGTGAGGTGCCCTGACTTTTGAGCGTTGGTGCTCTGGTGTGCTCTCGGTGGTGAGGCTGGAGTGATGACTAGTCAGACTACCTTTGTTTCTCTCCGGTGGGGCAAGAAGTGATGACTTGGAGACCGTGAGAGTGCGTGTTATGATGGCAGGTTACAAGTTGCCCTTCCCCTAGTGTAGTTATCCGGTTAGAGTTACATTAGTGGGTGGTGTTTAGTTGGTGTTGGCACGTGGTGGTGTTGGCACTTGGTGGGGCACTTGCGGTTGCGACTTGCGGTTGCAATTGGTGGTTCGGGTTTGATGTTGCAGTTACGTGGTCATGACGGAGTTCTTTGGAGATTCCAGAGGAGTTAGCCCTGGAGTACGCAGTCGGTTTACTCGAAGTGGTGCTCGGTATCAGCCTGTATCTCAGGTCCCAGTGAAGGAGGAGATTGAGTTTGAGTTGGAGTTCGACACAGGAGCTGATTCAGTTGAGAGTGCACTTGGTGTGTCCGCACTGTTGTTGTGGGACATGGACGAGATTTATGGGGCCTCCAAAGGCCCTATGCGTTACTCTGGTACAGTGGGTACCATTGAGTTGGATGACTTCATCTAGGAGTTTGATAGTTGGTGTGATCTGCAGCAAATGCGGAACCCGACTTTGTTCACACCCTTCATGGCATGGAAGGGGTTGTTTCAGCACTTGGAGGGTCCGCCGATGGATGACTACCATGAGTTCAAGAGAGCTCATTTGGAGGAGATCAAGTTATGGAGACAGTATTGGTCTCCACATTATGTCTCCACCACTTCAGGCTCGGTGGCCAAGAGTAAATTGGCTGTACCTACGAGTTCTAGCTCGAGTAGTGTGGGTGGAGCTAGTGGAGGTGCACTAGCTGGAGATAGTGCTACTACGAGTGGAGGTACCGTTGCAGGAGGTGGTGTGGTACCGGAGTTAAACCCCATGGTGGAGTTCTTCCTATGTTTGAGGCAGAACTACCAAGGAGTGCGAACAGACAAGCTGAGGAGCTTGCAGGAGTTCCAGCGGAAGGCTGGAGAGAGCCTACGCGAGGCATACACTCGCATGAGGCGGCTGATCAGTTTCACTCAGGGAGTAACTGAGGCCCAAGCAGTCTAGTTTTGGTATGGGATACTGGACAGGGAGTTGCGACATAGAGTTCGTGATGCTCCGTTGTTGCAGGCTACTTTGCCCACTTTGGCAGTAGTCTTTGGTTTGGCTGAGCGTATTGAGCTCAACATGGTGGAGGAGAGAGTGGTGACATCTGGATTTGGTAGAGAGACCTCATCCACGGCTGTGACTTCTTCTAGAGTGCAACAGAGTGCACCACGCCCAGTTGGTTTTTGAGGACAGGGTGGACAGCCCAGATCCTATGGAGTGAGTGGAGGGCCTAGTAGAGTTAGACCCTTACCCTCATATTTGGGTCAGCAGCAACTAGTGAGCGGTGGTGTTGCTTGTTGGACTTGTGGTGGACCTCACCATAGGAGAGAGTGTACTCAAGGCAGCGGACCTGATACCTCTGGTGCATCATAGCCAGCACAAAGGCAGTGTGAGCATTGCCACAGATTTGGTCACACTAGTGACCGGTGTTTTGACCTACACCCGGAGTTACGAAGTGGTAGGGCTGCTATGGCAGGTAGTAGAGGAGCTCCACTTCATGGAGGACGAGGTGGTAGAGGTGGTGGTAGAGGATCTACACCTAGTAGGGGTGCAGTACCTGCCCTTACTTCTGACACAGCTATGGCTACTCGGATTGAGCAGTTGGAGCAGAGATTGGCTAGTATGGCTATTGCTCAGAGGAGATCAGATTTGGGTGCTGAGGCTTCCACCTCATATGCTAGTGATAGAGATGCTTTGGACCATGTGCAGAGCAGCACAGGTGGATGCATTTGCAGCAGTGACTAGGAGTGCAGTACGTGCTCTAGAGCCTGGAGGAGCATCAGTGGAGTTGGACCCACAGAGAGGAGAGGTTGGGAGACAGGTCAGACTTCCCAGGTCTTTCACGCTATCTAAGGCATTGCAGACGACATCCATGGTTCCTAGATGTCCTAGTGCAGGTGTGGTAGGTGGTGATGGAGTACATGATGGACTACCTGCTAGTCAGCCACCTACTACTACACAAATTGAGTCTAGCATGATGTTGGGAGCGGCTCAGCTGATTATGCGGCATCATTTGTTTTCAGCTAGTGACATGTTTACATTGGGAGTTGACCCAGCCCTAGTGTTCCGGTTGGCTGCCACGTTGTGTGAGAGTTAGGATGGTGCAGTTCCTACTACTAGAGCAGAGGTGGTTGGTAGTGGAGCAAACTTGGTTGAGGAGCATGGGATCCATTCAGCGACCAGTGGTTTATGGCAGGCAGCAGCGGCTAGACTGGAGGAGTTGCCAACTAGACCGGCCTTTGAGAGAGCGCGGTTTACACTTGGTGTTGTCCTATTGGATAACCATATGAAGATTTTTTGTTTGGTGGGACCTTCAAGGAAGGTCTATACACCACAGAGAGTCTTGTTAGACTCTGGTGCGCAGCCACTTATGTTGGGGAAGGCTGCAGTTGTCGGTCTGGAGTTACGGAAGACTGATGTGGAGAGGTGTCCATTTCAGATCCAGACATCTCTTGGTGGTGGTTCAACACAGTACATCATACATGGAGAGCTTGTTGTCCAAGTTCAGCCTGGTCATCCGACTGATAGCTCGGTGGTGAGAGCTCAGGCTATTACAACCATAGTTGAGTCATATGATGTGCTAGTTGGGGGAGCAGTGTTATACCCTATGGGTTTCAACATTGACTATTGGGAGGAGACAACCTCTTATAGACCTGGTTAGCAGTCTAGTGAGGGACGGGTATGTCGCCTACCAGTACGCTTTAGTAGTGGCAGTCTTGGCTCACTACAGTCCGGGACCATGGCAACATCAATTTTAGCTTTCAGCGGTGCAGTTACTTGGCCTGGTGACTTGTTGGAGGAGAACGCCCATGCAGAGGATACTCCAGTACCAAAGGAGATCACTCGGCTTTGGAGTACGAGTGGGATTGTTCCATCCACCTTGGATGTTCCATTGTGGAGTTCAGAGGAGGCATTGCAACAACATGCAGATCAGTTGGTGCAGCAAGCTTGGAGTGGAGCCTTTGTACCATCAGGAGATGAGTGTGAGGATGAGCCTCCGGAGGCGATTGCTTTGACACCTCTGAATACCACACTCATTGCTTGGCAGTATCCAATAGAGGGGATATGCCTATTGGAGTTGTTTGGTGGGATCAGCACCGGACTAGCTACGGTGTTACAGGCGGGTATCCGAGTACAAAGGTACTTGTATGTAGAGAGAGATGAGACTGCTAGGCGAGTCTCTCTACATCATGTGGCACACTTGGCCTATCGGTATCCGGAGTTATTACCAATGTCAGCAGTTAGAGATTACCAGAAGGCCTTACCAGGAGACATTTCCTTATTGGGGGCGTATGACCTAGAAAGACATGGGCCTATTCACTTGGTGATTTCTGGATGGCCATGTCAAGGACATACACGTGCGGGCCACGGTTTGGGTCTTCAAGATCCTTGTTCTGGTGTGTTTTGGGAGATGTTACAAATACTACGACATCTCCAGGTTCATCAGTCTGTTTCTCCAGCTTACCTTTTGGAGAACGTTCCTTTGATGGGTGATTCTCACACTAGAGTGGTGGCGAGTACACATCAGGTCCATTCTTGGATGGGACTTGCTGTATTGTTAGATGCAGCCAGAGTGGGATCACGGGCTCATTGTCTTTGTCTTTGGTGGACAAACCTCTTACCTAGAGAGGTTCTACATCGCGCTTATGATGGGATTTAGCAACTTGACCACATCCTTGTTGATGATATCTTGGATGTTGGGTGTCAATCTCCAATAGTGGTCGTGGCTGATAGGTCACCTATGGCAGTGGTGAACCTAGTTAGACAGCCTAGAGCTGCATTTCCCACACTCATGAGTTTCCTAGGGTCTCATGCTTTTCGAGAGAGAGGATCTGGACTTGTTTGGGACTCACAGTTACAGCAGTTGGTAGAGCCCAACGTTGATGAGAGAGAGCGGGCGATGGGTTTTTGTACCGGTATTACCGCTGTTCCAGTAGTGTCAGAGGCATCCAAGCATCAGGTGCTAGGTCAGGCTATGGACCTGAACTGTTTGACCTGGATTGTGAGCCTTGGCTTGGCAGAGCAGCGTAGGATGCGCTTGATAGGCATCACCACTCGGACACTTGTGAGCCCTGTGCCTATCGAGACGATTCAGGCACATGCTGGGGGCGATGGACTGAGTGGACATGGTATTCTTGGGACACATCCAATAGCTACTAGGGAGAGTGGTCTACTTGGAGTCCATCCAGGTGAGCGTGGGCTACTTGGATTACACCTTTGGTCCACATGGGATGCAGCCAGAGGACGTGTGGAGCTTGCAGCCAGAGTGGAGGGAGTTTTTCACACAGAGGTTGAGACCTCTAGTGGTCGGGAGTATGACACTATTGCTCCCAAGGGCCTAGTGTAGCAGCCAGTCAGTACGTCTTCCGCTCCGACTATAGTCACAGAGGATACTTGGGAGCCAGATCTTGGACCCAAGCTTATTGGAGAGGAAAGACGGAGGGTTTGGAGGTTCTTGAGGAGTCACACAAGTTGTTTTGCCTTCAGTATGAAGGATTTGGGTGCTCTAAAGGGACCTGGTATACGGATTGAGCTGACTAGCGACACACCAGTTTTCCAACGTCCTTATCAATATAGTGAGATGGAGTGGACATTAATTCAGAGCCGGAGTAGTGACCTTTTTGAGGCTGGTTTGGTGGAGATTTCACATGGAGAGTATGCATCAGCGATAGTGATCCCAGCCAAGAAGGATATGCATGGCAACTATATAGATAGGCGGATATGTGGAGATTACCGTCTGATCAACCGACAGACCAGGGCTGATCGGTATGCCATGCCTACACCAGAAGAGATTTTTTATGCAATTGGGCATGTAAAGGTCTTCATTACTTTGGATCTTCAAGCGGGATATCATCAGTTGCCGATCAGGGAGGAGGATAAGTCCAAGACAACATTTTGGGCTATTGATCCTCATGGCAAGGATGTGTTATATCAGTGGAAATTCTTATCATTTGGGTTGAAGAACGCTCCTATTGAGTTCTAGAGGGTCATGGATAGGATCCTAGCTGGATTGGATTTTGCTCGGTGCTATATTGATGACATTTTGGTTTATAGCACTACTATGGAGGAGCATGAGAGATAATTGTTGGAGGTGTTTGAGAGGTTGAGATCTCATGGACTCAAATTACATCCTGGGAAGTGTAGGTTCTTCCACAAACAGGTTGAGTATTTGGGTCACACTATCTACTCCGGAGGACTTGGTGTCTAGCAGACCAAGGTGGAGGCTATTGCACGTATTCCTCGGCCTATGAATGTGAGCAGAGTGCGAGCATTCCTTGGGTTGGCAAACTTCTATCACCGTTATGTTAGAGGGTTTAGTGTCATTGCCAAGGCCTTGATGAAGCTGACCAAGCTTACACAGGAGTGGTGTTGGGGAGATGAGCAAGAGAGAGCTTTTGTAGAGCTCAAGGAGAGGTTGACATCTGCTCCTATTTTGAGGAGACCGATCAGGGGACGACCATTTCAGGTTCATACTGATTGGATTATGTTGGGGCTTAGAGCGGTGCTCACCCAACATGATGATGAGGAGAACGGGTTTGAGATTTCATGGTTTCAGTGATGACCCATAGACCCTCTTGGTCTATGGGTCATCACTTCTAGCATAACCAAGGAGAATTACACAACATTCTTAGAAGGAAAGAACCTAAATCCAATGCCCGCACACCAATCCAAACCAACTAGGCATACAAATAGGCATGCAAGCATGGAGAGGATCCAATCATAAGAATCCAGCAACTACTATCCGTGTTTTTTTGTCAAAATTGAGCTTCAGAGCGCTCTTGCTCTATTGTCAAGCCAATTTCAACCTGTACTCCAAGCTTCCTCCAATATGTACTTCACACTTCACCCAATTTGTACTCCAAGTAAAGTGATCCTATGTCTTATTGATGAGGAAAATCCTTTGTAACTCAGATGAGCATAACTTTCTCTTTGTAACTTATATTACAATGTTCTAGAATTCAATGGAAAGCCTGTAAGATAAGCTTTCTAATGATATAAAACAAGCCATAATATGATCACTAAAGCTCCCCTAAAAAGCTCTCAAAGTTGGCCAAATTTTTGTAATTTTTACCCTTATTTTGGAATCCCTAATTTAGGGTTTGCTCTTAATTTTGAGTAATTTTCCTAGATTTCTAGATCAAAGGTGCACCTTATCCTCAAAAAAACTCCATCAACCTTAAATGCTCAATCATAGACACACAAATAGGAGAATAGACACTCAATCATGATAAAACATAGAAATGATCTCTTGAGCTTATGCTAGTATTTTCAATAGAGTTTATTGCATGAGCTCTCACTCTTTATAGACCCAAAGTCAACCAAATTTATTATAGTAGCTTTTTGTGCCCTTGTTTAAATCTCTATAAGTTTTAGTACCCTAGTCCAACCCCAAACCCTAGATATGAATCAATTCCTAAGCTAAGCTAACTTGTGAGCTCTACAAACCCAAGTGTGCTTGATCCAAGACCTTGAATTGTCTATTTGAGAAAATTACAAGAAACCTCTGCAAAAAACTGCAAACCCTAGCCATCAACAATACTTGAAATTTGCACAAGGTGATTTGGACCAAAACTTTAGGAGTGACCTAATCTTCAAACCTGATTAGAATGTTATCTCCAACTCCTTACTTTCCAAAGCTCCAACTTCAATTGGCCAGATCTGATTTGAAATTGATCAAAATCTAAAATAAATTTTTTGAGCTCATCATGACAAGCACTTTGTCAACTCACCAACCTAATCAACATATCACAAAGATATCTCATTAAGCTCTTTGAATAATCTATTTTGTGCTCTTGGGTATGAATTGAAACTCCTTGACTCAATTGATCATATCTCCCAAAGAATTGAATCCAACCACTCAATTCTAGTCTTCAAATTATAGCCTATCACCTCCTCTCTCCAATTGTGGTTCTCTTTCTTCAAATGCTTTCCGCAAACTACTCCATGGTCCAAAAAGTCCAATTTTTTTCTTGGAATCCAATCTCTTGCAATTTTGTCATTTAGCCTCTTTACTTTTTGACAAGTGGACCACAACTCCATCTTGAAGCTCATGAGAAAAATTGAGTCATTCTCCAACTACTAGAGCACATAGATTATTGAGTCCCATACTTGCTCATAAGTAAGCACTGGAAGGACAATAAGGTATGGGTTTTCTCTCATTGACTTTGGGAATACAGCCTTGAAACGTGCCACCATCCAATCTCATAAGTCTAGCGATGTAGAATCTAAAGCCTAATGACAAAAAGGATTTGGGAGTGGCAGATTGAGAGCATGAGACACCTCCTAATCAATTGCTTTCTTAGACACCTGGCCTCCATGCTCTGCTACAATTCTCACTCTCAACGTCCTCCTTCCGCTTGAGAATCCTCCCACTAAAACACAACTTCTACCTAACTCTCCACCATATATATACATAAGAACCCTCAAAGAAGACAAGACCATAATCCATGTGGCCAATTGTATATATGTACATTGATTATTGTGGTACTCATATTTTCTATTTTTTTAAGTTTTAAAGAAGAAGAGCGTTGATAACACCAAAGGAGGGCTAAATGGGGAAGCAATGTGAAGAAATTTTTGTTTGGCATAAAATAGAAGTCAACCTTGGGTCAAGTTCAAAGGACCCGGGTTAGATGAGATAAAATAAAAAGACAAGGAATTTTATTGGGTAGCGTGACCTAATCTAAAGACCCTATAACATATTTCTTTGTGTTCCGCCAATCAAGAAGGTATGCGGGAAGGAAGTGACTCCCTTAGGACCAAGATGTTCTTGAAAGTGATAGGAAACAACTTCACAAAATTGGTGATTGATGCAGAGCAGCAATTGAAGAATGACCGATCAGCAAAGGACTATAAAATTGAGATTTCCGCAAGGAAGCACTACAATGTCTAGATATTATCCTATTCCTATTCAGAGTCAACCCAAGGGAATGCAAATTATGAATATGCAAGGAGTAGATTAGAAACTTAGACACAATCTTGCAGACGCAGAGAGTGAGGAAGCATACAATGGCCCCAAAAGTGAGTATGTAGAGTGTGTTGAGGGGTCTTGCAATGTGTAGATTGGATGTAGTGGCAAGGATCAAGGTCTTATCTAGACTTCACATCACTTTTTTGGCATGGAATTGGAATTTTAGCTTTCCAAGTTTCATGGCAGGGATTGCCGCAAGTGATTGCAAGGATGGGCCAAAGCACAAAAGGCAAGGGAGGAAATCTGGCTTGATGGACTGAGTTGGATTAGAGATTAGTCTTGGGAAGAGAAGCAAGAGAGGTAGGGGGTACCACCTTATATCAAAAGTATGATGCGGTGAAAGAAATTCCCGAGGTGAGGAATTCCTTTAATTAACCATGCACAAAGAATGAGTATAAGGTGGATAGTTATAGAGATCCGGTGCAAAGAGGGATTGTGAGAACAATGATGGCAATGTTCAAGCCAGAGTGAACCACCTATGTCATGATGTAGCAGGCAGTATTCTTTCACTAGATGTTTGCAAGAGAAGGGGTGGATTGGGCAAAGTGTCTGCACCAGTGGGTGGGGCAGATGATTTTGGGTTGTAGAATGGATATACAACCACACTTCTTTGTACCCTTTGCAACTCACTCCTACTTTGGGCTGAATCTGCTGACTTCAGAAGAGCAAAGTAGAATGTGGTCTCACTTTCATCCGGATCTGTGCAATTAGGCAAATGAGGATGAACAATATTACATGGAGCAAGTTTGTGAAGGAGATGAGTATTGCATGAAGAGTGAGAAGGAGAGAATAGTAGCAATCAATCTCTCCATTGCCAGAAAGCAAAGTAGACCCAAAGGACAAAGGGACAAGCCTCGGGAGGAGAAGAAGAGTTCACATTGCAAAGTGAGGAATTGAGCATTGGCAATGAAGGAGAAGCTTAAGTTCAGCAAATGAGAGGAAGAGTGTTGTGGAAGCAGAGAAAACAAGTTAGGAGATATCCATAGTCGAGAGGGGGCATGAGAAGGAAGAAGAAGGTGTCTTTATATGTCCAAGAGGTGCCTGGGGGAAGAGAAGTGTTCAAGACGTAGCCATTGGACCAAGTAAGGTTACTATCTAGACGGAAGAGAGCTCAGATAGAGAAACTTTGAAAATACAAAGATTGCGTCTTTGGGCTAAGGCGCCAATCAAGGAGTTACTTGTCAAGGGAGAAGATGGTAGAGCTAACAACAGGAAGTGTGATGGAGTAGAGTATTTTTCAAAGCTAGTGTGTCCCGTGTTGATGTTTTTGCAGCAGAAGAAGGTGAAGACGGCAAGTGTTAATCTAGATGTGAAGGATGAATTAGCGGTCATGACGAAGTGGAGTGCAAAGACCTCACTATTGAGGAGTAAGCTAACAAGAGTAGAAATGGAAGCCAAAGAACTTTGGGTGGAAGCAATCCTTCAAGATAAAAACTCAGAAGCAATGAGGGAGGACTTGTTGCAATGTAGTGAGGAAGTCAAGGAGAAGATGGCATTGGTCAAAGGACTGAAGAGTGAAATTGTTGATGCACAAGTGGAGATGATACATTCAAAGGCAAGTGCAGCAATGATGGAGTAGGAGTTGGAGAGTATGAGGAAAAAAGCGGCCGATAAAGACCAAGCCTGGCAGCAGGAGTTAACAGAGGATAGTTGGGAAGAAGAATAATTGCAAGGATTGTTGAGAGTAGCAAAAGATCAACTTGTGCTAAATAAACAAGAGAAGGAGGCGCTGAAGGCTGAATTTGAGGACAAGTTGACGATGTATTGCAATGAGCTAGAAGAGAAGAGAAAGAAAGAGAAAGTAGAGCTGGTTGTGGAATCGGATGCAATGGGAGCAGTGGTAAACAAGTTGAAGGCATTGCTTAGTATTGAAGTTGAATGGAAGTTGGAAGAAGCCCGACTACACAAGTTGAAGTTGTTGGTGTAGGAGACAATGAAGAGGAGGACAAAGGACATGAAGTTGAATAATTTGTTGAATTGTCTGCAAGATCATATAGATAGGAAAATGTTAGAGGTAGTGTAATACCAAGAGCTAGCCATATGATCTAGATGTGAAATTTGGTTTGGTAACATCTAGAATGATGTTATACATGATGGTCAAAATAGATAAGATAGAAGTATCACCAAAAGAGTACTTCTACTAATAGGGCAGAAACCAAAATATACTTGAGAACCTTAGAACCAATAGCTAGACATATGATTTAAAGGTGAGAATTGGTTTGGTAACATCTGAAAGGATGTTACACATGATGGACTAAACAAATCAGAAAGAGGTATCATCAAAAGGGGACTTCTACTAATAGAGTAGGAACCAAAATATGCCTGAAATCTTTGAATGCAATTTTGGAGGCCTAAATGGATGAATTAGGCTTCAAAAATGTGCAAATCACCCCCCCCAACACTCCAAGACCCAAGACATTGCTCACTAGAGAACTCAATGAGAGAGAGATAGCTGCAAATGAAAAGATGATGAGTACCTCCTCACCCCTTGTTTATATGCTTGTGAAATAGTTACGTACCAAAGTTACTAATTACTAGAGTAACTCAAGTTACTAGGCTAAAAGTCAAGTAAATTCAAAAAGTAGAAAGGAATATCCATTCACATGTGCATATTCCACTAGCATGTGATCTTATCTTGACCCAACCATTAAGTCAAGGATTCCTTCACATGGGCTATCCTTGGACTATAGAAGAATCCAAACAAAAAGGCTTGCGGGCCCAAGAGTTCTCAACTCTTTCCTCAAAGCCAAACACCTAGGAATAATACCAAGTCAACACACTAGAATCCAAAATATTGGTGCTCATCTTTTCCACTTCCTCTAAAGTAAGGTCCCCTCTATCTTAGCTATGACTAAATTTAGCTAATTATGACTAATATTGAACCATCCTTTATCTCTATATAAATAATATCTCTCAAGTACTTGTAATACCAAGCTTACTATTACAATACCACACACATGCACAAATGGGTGTTACAGACTAGATCTATGTTCTAGCCAAAGGTGATCTCCAACTTGTGCGTCTTCAAGAAGCCCATGATTTACCAATAGCTGGTCACATGGGTGTGGACAAGACCTTGGTTACCCTCTAATGCCAATGGTGGTGGCCCAACATGACACGAGATGTTTGAGAGTTTCTCCAATTGTGTGAAAGTTGCTAATGCAACAAGGCCAACAATCTGAAGCCAAGTGGACTCCTTCACTCCCCATTCCATCCGCTTGATGGGAATATGTGACCTTGGATCTCATCACATCCTTACCCAAGACAAAGCAAGGACACACAACAATCATGGTTTTTGTATATAAGCTTAGTAAGCAAATCCACTTGGCACCAACCTTTGACACCATGGATGCTCCAACCTTAGCATAAATCTACTTCATGAATGTCTTCAAGCATCATGGGATGCCATGTGTACTCATCTCCGACCGTGATCCTTGATTCATTGGGAAGTTTTGGCAAGCACTCTTCTAGATACTCGGAACCAAGCTTGCTTTGTCCATGGCCTATCATCCTCAAATTGATGGACAAACCAAACGTGCAAATTGCACCTTGGAAGATATGTTGCATGTCTTTGTCAATGTCCACCATACCAATTATGTCATATGTGCATCCATCTTGTCTTTCATATTTCCAAGTTGAAACCCTTTGTTCCTAACCTCTTTTCTTTTTCCTCTTGAGTCCAACCTCCTCCTCCTCCTATCCCTATCAGTGATCATGAGGAGTACAAATTTGATCGTATCCTTGCGCATTGCCATATTCAACAAGGCTGTCAATAACATATAGAATACAAAGTTGTTTGGAAAGGATATCCCCTTCATGATGCCCCATAGGAACCTCTTTCTCATCTCCAGAATGCACAATCGACCATCCAAGAGTTTGAAGCTTCACTAGCAACAAAGATGTCACCAACTAGCGATGGAGGAATATGTAACAATATGGAGTTTAGCGACAAAGTTAGTAGTGCTAATGAAGTAGCAAATAAGAAAAATTAGCCTAGAATATTCCAGAAGTATCTAAGAAGCTTCTTGGGAAGCTTCCAGACTAGCTTAACTTGCACTCCAAGTAGGCAACTTCCAAAAGAAAGCTCTAGAAGCTTCCAATTAGCTTAACTTGCACTCCAAGTAGGTAGCTTCCAAAAGAAAGCTCTAGAAGCTTCCAACTAGCTTAGCTTGCATGCCAAATAGGCGGCTTCTAGAAGGAAGCTTCTTGAGAAGCTTCTTGGTTAACTTGGCTTGCACTCTAAGAAAGTGGCTCAAGGAAACTTCTTGAGAAGCTTCTAAAGAGCCTTGTATGCTATCTATAAATACCAAAGCTCAAGCTCATGCAAGGCATTCGGAGTTTTCCCACATTTAATTGTCCCGATATGAGTTTCCATTCTCTTATTTCTCTCCTCGGTCTTGGTCTTTTACATATCTCATGGTTGAAATCTCAAAGGATTTATTTGGAACCTAGAGTTTGAGAATTATTTAGAGTTTTCAAGTGGTTTGTTTCATTCCTTATTCCATATTTGGTGGTATAAACACATAATAGAGTTGAAAACATAAAACATATCAATAGGTGTAAAAAAACGAAAATATATATCTTATTTGGATCATCAAATGAGTTTATCATAATTTTATTCCTCTTGAAATAATGTACAAATAAGCATTCCTATTCAAAAACAAAAAATTTATATGTGTCTAGAATAGGAATCAAAAACCAAAAGGCTAATTAGTAGGGTAATCAATATCATTTGAATTTGATAGGGTGGAGTAATATGCCATTGTAAATTTTGGGTTTATTGAAGAGAGTAATGTGGCATTGGAAATTTTGGTCATGTGAGTAGCTTCCATGAGTCCCATGAGAAGGACTGTCTAGTTTCCCATGCATATTCATAATGTTCTTAATTTCATCTATTGATTGCTATGCTTGGGCTAATTCTAAGTTCCTCAAATGCAATTGCTTAGATTTTGAACTACTCATCTTTAATCATGACCTTTCCACCTTTGATCTCATCTTTTTGAAGTGTACTTTCTTCTTGAGATTTTCTTTCACTCAAAGCTTCTCATCTTCAGTAGTCTCTGTGCATCTATTTTTGCTAATTTTCATCTCTCTCTAGCTCAAGTGACTCACTCCAAAGCTTTGACTGATTTGACATATAGTGGGAGAAAGTTGAGAGTGTGTGGTTTGATTTCCATGTACAAACTCTTTTTCTCCTCCTTAATTCTCCCTTTTTCCCTTTATCACATGCTTCCTTTTCATCTCCTACACCCAACTCCTTATCTTGCATAGCCTCTTCATTTGGAGTAAGAGCATGTCTAGTGAATTCTCCTCATTCAAAATTGATAGTGGAACATGATAAGAATGATCAGAATGAGCATGAACATAATTAGAATGTGATTGAGATAGGGTAGGATTAAATACTTGTCTTGAAAAAAGATAGAATTTTTTGTGCATATATACATCATTACACAACATACATCGCTGTCAACGTAATCCACTATAGAAGCACAATGCACACATAAATCATACATGAAGTTTAAAGTGCCATAAATTACCCCCTAGCTAGCGGTTAAGTCCCTTTAACTCCCAATAACTATCTATTCCAAGTATGTGATATGCCCTATGGTGGGTAAAGATCATGAGGCTTGGTGTTATTGAGCTCCATTATTAGTTGTTTGTCTATAGTCTATACCTTATAAAGAATGAACTAGCTATAAGTCAAGTACATCTAGGACATAATCTCTATCCTTGAGGAACCACCATGAGTGGAGGAGTCAAAGATGCCATATGCCACCCTCTTAGATAGCTATCACACACCAATATAGTAGCAATTCTACCATACAAACCACATAACATACACTACAAGCCTACACATTCAAATGCCAAGCTTGCGTCTATATTACCATGAATTCTTGGGAGGTGGTATGGTGCACAATTGTGTGCATGATCCTTCCAAACAACACCATCATGTCCTTCCAACATGAGGACTCTAGAAGGCAAAACTTCATGCACTTTCAAGATAGTACAGCCTCTAGTAACATCAAGTATCATTGGTATAGTGTGTTATAGATATATAGTCACCTTGATGCAATTGAGAAATTGAGGGTCTATAACCTCCTTCTAGAATTATAGCATATCATAAGGCATCTATATGCTAAGAAATCATTAAGTTCTCAAATGCTATTGGCATCACTCTCCAAAAGATCTTTGCCCATTGAGAACATGCTTTCACCCATACATTTGGATCATCCAAGTCCAAAACTATAGTAGCATCACAATAAATAGCTACAATCTGGATCTTGGCCATAAAATAGAAAGTACGGAGAGAAGGATTCTAAAGAGTCTTGCCAACTGAACCAATAGCTCATGGCTAACCAAGGTAATTGGAGATCCTAATCTCCAAGGTGGCGTCTTTGCAAACTATACTTATACAATTGTCTCTTCACCATCTGAACCACGCTCTCTCTACTAAGCCATCTGCCTCAAGGTGATCTCAAGAAATAATAGGATGATCAATCAAGGCCTTGTCACACAATACCTGAAACCCCCAAAACTCTAAACCTTAATCAATCAAAACTTCAACTAGTGTACCAAAATGACTAAGAAAGTGATCCATGAACAAATAAGCCATCCCTTCACTAGACTTGTCAAAAAGTGCCACCAACTCAATCCACTTGGAGAAATGCTCCACCATAACCAAAACATATAGATGATGTCTTGTAGTCAATGGTAAAGGTCTAGCAAAGTCCAAACTCCAATGGTACTCAATCCCATGATAGGTAATGGGTGTAACTATAATGTAGATGCATTAAATGATGCTCTAACTTGGTCACAAACCAAACATCTAGCAACAAAATATTGACATTGGTTTGCATACCGCACCACCAATAAAGACTCTAGAGTAAGCTATATGTATAATTTACTCCAAAATGTCCTAAATCCTCATGAATATCAAGTACTAGTTGTGGTCTCTAAGATGGAAGTCATACTACTTGCACTCTACCATCCTCCCATACACAAAGAATGTATGTGCCCTCAAATCTTAATTGCTTAGCTTGTTGAAGAACACTATCTCTCTCCTTGGCATCAACTATGCTACCCATAACACCAATGCAAAGATAATCCATCACTAAGACATCCTCATGAATGTCTTGCTGACATATACCAATACTTCTACCCTCTATATCTATGACCTCAACAACTCCTCCTATATGTGTTGAGAGAGATATCCTTGTTGCAAGCAATACTACTTATGTCTTATAGACCATAGTTAGTACGTCATGCTCATGAGAAGCTAGGACATGTTGGAGTAAAACATACATATAGCTTACTCTAAAGTAATTATTGGTGGTGTAGTATGTAGACCAATGTATAATAGTTTTATGCCGGATGTGTGATTTGTGACCAAGTTAGTGTGGAGTATCATTTAATGCACCAACACCATAGTTATAAATAAATAAATTATATGTATATATATATATATATATATATATATATATATATATATATATATGCACCTACACCACAATTATGCATCTAAATATATAGTATATATATGTACATGCATCTACCTTTCTATGTATATTTTTTGAGGTATATAGATGCATGTCAATCTTACACCATCTCCTCTTATATGTGCTAAGATACAACTATGTATATCGATGCATGCCAAGTTAGCACCATCTCCTCATCTATTTCACCATGGCAATATGCTACAGTTTGATCTTGCTAGCTAAGGCATGGGTTTATACTCAACCTATCTGCATCATAGTTCACCACTCTAGGTATGTGAATAACAATGAAGTTGTGGTACCCACATTCTTGTTTTTTTTTTTTTATTTCTGAAGAAGAAGTGTATAGAAAGAGTCAAATTGTGCATATATGGCAGGAGAAGGCAAAGAAAAGTGTCCTTGGGATGTAACCCAAGGTAAAGTGACTTTGTGTTAGAAGGCAAGGTACTCAGAATTGCCTTGTTAGCATGCAACCCAAGGCGAGGATAGTGTAACAACTTTCCTTTGGGGCGAGACATTCAAGAAGGAACCATTCACAAAAACGGTGGGCATACACGTGAGGAACAATTGATAGTGATAGGAGCATGCAAGAGGTGTGATTTCTTGGTAGAAACTCAAAGTGAAGAAAAAAGGAGGAGGCATGCAACTATAAAATTTGGGCTAGAGACAAAGCAATGACGAGCAATTTTCCACCGCCGTTAAGAAGTTGTCCTACAGAAGATCATGGGAAGGGAAGTGTAGTAAAAGACATTCTAGTGTGTTGAGAGGAAGTCGAGAGAGTTAATCTGGGAATCAATAGGAAGAAGAGTCCCCAACCTAGAGTGGAAAAGAGAAAGATGGGAGGTGGGAAGAAGAACTCCAAATTTGCAATGAGAAATCATGCAATTTGGAGGTTAGATGTGATTGTGAGAATTGAGGTCCTAAGCAAGCTTTGGATCACATTCTTGGCATGGAACTAAAATTTTAGTTTTCCAGGTTTCATGATTGAGATCGTTGAGAGCAAGTGTCTTGATGGCCCTAAAGAAGAAGGGAAGAGAGGAAATCCAGCTCAATGGATAGAGTCGGATTGGAGATTAGTAATCAAGAAAGAAGCAGGTGTAGAGTATGATGCCACGTTCTTGGGGAAGGGAGAAGTAGTCAAAGAAACTCAAGAAGTGAGAGATGCCTTCTCTTTAGAGTGCACAAAGAATGGCTACAAAGTGGAGAGCTCTAAGGATCCTATCAAGAGGGGGATTGTGAGTGCTCTAATGGCAATCTTGAAGCCAGAGAGAACAACTTATGTGATGAAGCACCAAGCAGTGTTCTTCCATAAGATGTTTGCAAGAGAGCCAATTAATTGGGCAAAGTCTTTCCATCAGAGGACTTGACAGATGATGTGGAATTTGCGAGACAAATCACCTCCACATTACATTGTGCCGTTTGCAACCCACTTCTATTTGGGGCTGAACTTGCTCAATGTGGTAGAGAGACACAAGATGGTGTCCCATTTCCACCCCAACTTGCAAAGAGATGTTGATGCGGAGGAGTAGTAGTACATCCTGCAAATCAGGAGTAGCAACGAGTACTACATGCAGACAAGGCAAAGTGTGCAATTGAAGGTGAGCACTCCAAAGTCAAAGAAGAGGAGTCAAAAAGGAAAAGAAGAAGATGTAGAGAAGGCATGACCTTGGAAAGCTAAAAAGGTGAACCCAAGGAGAGAACTGGTGGTAATTGCATCATCAAATGAAGAATCAAAAGGGGAGGTTAAGTGCAAGTTTGAACTTGAACTTGAACTTGAACTTGAACCCAAGTTCACGCTTTAGAGTAGAGACACGAGTAGTACCAATGATGATGGAGTAGAGATGCAGTCGGTATCCAAAGAGGAGGAAGCCAAGATGGAGACAAAGGAGAAAGGTAACTCAAAACTAAAAGATGAAGTTCTAGAGCAAGAGGAAAAGAGAGTTATAATTCAGAGGGGAGTCCGTTCCAGACGTAAGGCAAAGTATGAAGCGGGGCTGAGTAAGGTAAGAGAAGTGGAGAGTGGGAGTTTGAGGAGCAAAGAATCCATTCCTATAAGGCAATTGCATCTAAGAAGGCAAGTGTCAAGTGAGAAAGAGAAGAAGAAGGAGATAAGTCCGCAAGCCAAAGTAATTCTGAGTGAAGGAGTAGATTATCTACGGGAGATTGTGTGCTCATTGTTAGTGAAGTTGGATCACAAGAAGAGGGAGATGCAGTCAACGTGTCCAACAGTGAAGACTGTATTGCAGGTGTTAGCTTGATTGGAAGAAGAGTATAATCCAAGGTGAGGAGGAAAGGGAAGTGCTACAAGTAGATGCCGTAGTGTAGAATCCAGTAATCAAGAACTTGAAGAGAGAAGTGGGAAGTAGAGAGAGAACCATAGAGCAAAATGACATAGCAAGGAAAAGATAAGTAGATGAGTATGAAATCTTGAAACAACAGTTTGCTGATTTGAGATTAGAGATTATTGATGCTATGGTGAGAGTAGTAGAGAAGGAGCAAGAGCTCAATAGAGTGATAGAGAGTGTAGAAGAGAAGAAGCAACTCTGGCAAAGAGAGTTGACAGTGAGATATAGGGAGGAGGAAAGATTAAGAGAGTTACCTAGCAATGAGGAGGAGAAGATTGTGCAGAAGGAAAAGGAGAAGGAGATAGTGAAAGCAGAGTTCAAAGCGGAATTGGCAATGTAAAGAGAAGATTGGCTTGTAGATTGAGAACGAGAGAGAAGAATGAAACTGGAGCTATTGAAGGAGATAGTAACAAAGATGAATGTGATATTGAGTACAGAAGCTAGCATGCAAATTGAAGAAATGAGACTGCACGGGTTGAAGTTGGTGTAGGAGATAAGGAGGAGAAATGCAAAGGATAAAGACTTGAATGCTTTACTTATCAATCTTAGAACTCGTGTAGATAGGAAGATATTGGAAGCAGAAGACAATATCACAATTAGATTAGACTTAGTGAAATTGGAGATAGATAAACTTTGAAAGGATGTAAGAGCAAAACCCAAAGTAGATGACATAGGAGTACAGGTATCTTTGGAATTACCATTGGAGATATTAAAGAAGAGTGGGTCGGAAGATAAGGAGTTAGATAGATAACATGCAAGTGTAATTGTAGATCGGAGCAAAGAAGTAGTAGAATTAGTGGAGGAATTAGGAGTTGTGAAACCCAAGGATAGAGTAGTAAGTGAAGTTACTTTGGGATTGGAAGCCTAGGAAGAAGTAGACATCAGATTGGAGTAGTAACAGTTTTGAGATTTGAAGAGGTAGATATGAAGAGGTGCATTGTCATTTTGGATCTACAGGTTTGTAGAGTTGTTAGGAAATGGTATAGTTGTTAGTAACTATTGATTGCTTTACTATTTAAGAGTGGCATTTGTAGTAAATGTTGGTAGTGCTCATTATTTCTGAGAATAGATAAAGAAAAGTTTTGTGAAGTAGTGCTCATCGTTTGAGCTTAATTCCGAGTATCAACATTGTGTATGAGCTTGTGAGTGTTTGGAGAATTTTGAAGTGCAAGTCAATGTGCTTGTTGGATGTTGGATTCCGTAGCCTTGATCTTTACTCTGTGTGTTTGATCCTAAGTGAAGTGCAATTGGAGCAAAGCCTTGACAGATCTGAGAGGAATTGTAGTGTTGGTAGTATTCTAGATTTGTGAGTGCAGCGTAGTGTTGATGTGAAGCAATTTAGATCAAGGAAGTTGTGACTTCAGTGGAAGAGTGGAACACAATTCTGAAGCAAAGTCATTTTGCAGTGAAGTGCCATTTTTGGGAGAGATAGAATCATCACAATCAAGATTGTTTGGAAAGATTTGATGGAGTTGTGATTAACTGTGATAAATTGTTGTGACGAGACTGTAAATCAGTGCTTGTTACTCTCTTCTGGGTGTGGTTTCGACTTGAGAGATTAAAGACGCAACCAAGAAGAACTACATGATGAATTTTGACTTTGTATTTGGACATTTTTGACTAGTATCTCTACGGGAATGAACTTTACTTACCATGGTTACTTATTATGACAACTCGGCAAAAGTAATATTTGCTGGGTTGTCATAGAAATCATACTCTTGTAACATCAAATCCCATCATCCAAGCTTCCTTGAAAGCTTTTGGACTCCATCACCATTTCAATAGTTGATGATTAGTGATGAGAGTGAAAGGGTTTCCAAATAAGTAACATCAGAAATGTGTTATTGTCCATATTGCTACAAAGCGCACTCTCTCATATGAACTATAATTTTCCTTTGTTAAATTGTTGGAGCAACTAGCATAGGCCACCACAAACTCCTTCTCCTTATCATCCTAATGGGAGAGCATTGCTCCAAGCCCAAACATACTCCAACCAGTATGTACCTGGAATGATCATCCTTTAATTGGTCTCCTAAGAATAAGAGCAAATATCAACCTCTCTTTAAGCTCTATGAAAGCTCTCTCTTGCTTATCTCCCCAACACCACTCCTTGTGTAAGCTTGGTTCATCAAGACCTTGCCAATAGCACTAAATCCTCTAACATATGGATGATAGAAATTCACCAACCCAAGGAATGCTCACTCTGCTCATATTCGTAAGGCAAGGAATATGTGCCACAACCTCCACCTTGGTCTACTACACACTAAAGTCCTCCAAGTTAATACTCAACCTGCTCATGGAAGAATCTACACTTCTTAAGATGTAATTTGAGTCCATGAGATCTCAACATTTCAAACACCTCAACCCTTCAAACACCTCTAACAAATGTACCTCATGCTCCTCCATATTAGTATTATAGACCAAAATAGTGTCATCAGTAGAGTACCAAGCAAAATCCAATTGTCCATGACCCTTTGGAACTTAGCAAAAGCATTTGGTAAGAACCTCCATTGATATAATACATCCTTACCATGAGAATCAATAGCCCAAAATTTTATTGTGGACTTGTCTTCCTCCTTGATTGGCAATTGATGATATCTTACTCAAAGATCTAAAGTAATGATGACCTTTGCATGCCCAATTGCATCAAAGATCTCCTCTTGTGTAGGCATGGCATACCAATGAGCCCTAGTCTATTGGTTGATAAGATGGTAATCTCCATATATCCACCTCTATATGTAGTTGCCATGCATATCCTTCTTGGTTGGCATCACTATAGCTGAAGCATATTCTCCATGTGAGATCTCTACCAAATCAATCTCAAAAAGATCTTTAATCTAGCTCTAAATCAATGCTCTCTCCATATTGTAGGGATAATTGTAGGGATACCAAAAAAATATTGTATCACTAGTAAGCTTAATTTGAATACCAAGTCCTTTCAAAGCACCCAAATCCTTCATATTAAATGCAAAACAACTCATGTAACTCCTCAAGAACCTCCAAATTTGTTATCTTCTTGTAAGCTTGGATCCAATGTTTGGCTCCCAAGTATCCTATAATTGATGTAGGAGTGGAAGATGCATTGATTGGCTACTACACTAGGCCCATGGGAGCAATAATATCATACCTCCAACCATTGGAGTCCCCAACATCCATGTACAGAACTCCCTCTACTCTAGCTGCAAGCTCCATATGTCCTCTAGCTGCATCCTAATTAGACCAAAGGTGTAACCCAAGTAGACCACTCTCATTAGTAGCCATAGGCTGTGTCCCAAGAATACCCTACCCACTTGTTCCATTGCTCCCAACATGTGCCTGAATCATCTTGATAGGTACAAAGCTCACAATTATCCAAGTGGTGGTGCCTATCAAGCGCATCCTATGTTGCTCTACCAAGCCAAGGCTCACAATCCAAGTCAAATAATTCAGGTCCATAGCCTGACCTAACACCTTATGCTTAGATACCTCTAACATAATTGTAATAGAGGTAATATCAATACCAAAACCTATTGCCTATTTCTTCTCATTGGCATTGGACTTTACTAACTACTATAATTGTTAGTCCCAAAAATGTCCAAACTGAATTGGACGTCGTAGCAAGAATTGAAGTCTTGAATAGAATTTGTATTACTTTCTTAGCATGGAACTAGAATTTCAGTTTCCTAGGAGTCATGGCAGATGGTTGCTTGTAATTATGAGGAAGGCCCTAAAGTCAAGGGGAAGAGAGGAAATCCGGCTTGATGGACTGAGTCGGATTGGAGGTTAGTTTTGGGGAAGGAAGCAGGAGAACCAATGGGGATCACCTTCTATTGGAAGTGTGATGCTGTAGAGGAGACGGCGGAGATACAAATTTCATTCTTTGCTCCGTGTACAACAAATGGTTACAAGGTGGAGTCCTATCAGGACCCAATTAAACAAAGTATCATGGTGATGATAATGGCCATGTTCAAACCAGAATGAACAACTTATGTGAACATGCAGCAGGTGGTCTTTTTCCACCAGATGTTTGCAAGAGTGAAGGTGAACTGGGCAAAGTGTTTTCACCAACAAATGAGGCAGATGGTGGTCAATTGGAAGATAGGTTTGCCTCCATATTATTTTGCACCGTTTTCAGCACACTTCTACTTCGGGTTGAACTTGCTTACAATAGAGGAGAGGCATTGCATGGTGTCACATTTCCATCCTGATTTGAGATAGGAAGTGGATGAAGAAGAGAAACAATATATGGCACACCTGTGAGCCAATGATGATCACTTCTAGAAGACGGGAAAATGGAAGATGGAAGAAGTCACAAGTCCAAAGAAGAAGAAGTGCAGTAAACTCAAAGAAGCAAAGTTGCCTCCAGCACAAAGGAGGACCCAAAGATTGGTTCTGTAGAGTAAGAAGATGGTGAAAGAAGCACCATCATAAACTAAGTCTGAAGGGGAGACAAAGTCTTGAGAAGAGCACTCAGAAGAAGACAAATTCACTTTACAAAGTGAGGAACTCAACAGTGAGAGTGAGGAGGAACATGAGGTTCAGCAATCGGTTGGAGTGGGTGAAGCTTGTCAAGCAATGATTGATAGTGTACCAGGAAAGACAAATCATTGCGTAGCCTTGGTTGTGGAAGAGAATGGGGCTAAAAGATAGAAGGAGTTCAGTAGGTAAAGAAGGAGGAAGCTTGGAAGCAGTGTCTCTGAAGATACAATGATCGCGACTTTGGCAAAAGGAGCCAATGGAAGAGGTAAAGTACGAAGATGGGGCTGAAAACAAAGAGAACTTTGGCAGAATCTAGTATCTATCAAGGTTTGTCACTTCATTGTTGGAATTGTTGAAAGAGCACCAGAAGGTTATTCCCCAAGATTGTATGAAGGTGACAAATGAGTTGCAGGTGGTGAAGTATCTGCTGGTTGAAGTGAAGGGTTTGCAGGAGCGTGTAATCCAAAGAGACGAGGAAGTTGAAGAACTTAGGGTAGATGTAGTCTTGAAGAAGAAGACTTTCAAGAAGTTGCAAGAGAGTTTTGAGTCAAGAGGTAAGGAAATGCAGAAGCAAGCCAAACAATTGAAAGAGCAGGCAATGTTGCTGACCAAGATGAAAGAGGAGGTCAATGATATGCACATCAAGAATATTCATGTGAAGGCAATGGCTGCAATAATAGAGCAAGAGTTAGAAAGCTTGAGGAAGAGTGCAGCCAGGAAGGATCAAGCATGGCAGAGAGAGTTGGCAGTCAGGCATTGAGAAGAAGAAAGATTGCACGAGTTGGTACGAAGTGTTGAGTTATAGAGTTCACAATATGTGGAGGATAAGAAGATGCTTGCTGCTGAGTACAAAGATGAGTTGAAGATGTATTGTGAAGAGTTGAAGGCAAAACTATCTAGGGGTTATGAGTTAGAATCAGTAGGAGAAGTTGCACGAAAGTTGCAAGCAATCTTGAGCACAAAGGCTGAAGGAAGGTTGGAAGAAGCACATCTACATGAGTTAAAGTTGCTTGAGCAGGAAACTTGGAAGAGGAAAGCCAAAAATGTGGATATGAACACTTTATTGATCCAATTAAGGGAATGAGTAGATTTGAAGATGTTAGAAGTAGGAGACAATGTCAGTCTCAGATTAGATTTAGTCAAGTGCGAGTTAGAGAGAATCAAGAGTAGTGTGATAGAGGAGAGGAAGTCTGATGTTGCAGAAGTAGGAATTCAGGTGTCATTGGACTTATTATTAGAGATATTAGAGAAGAGTGGGTCGGCAGATAAGGAGATAGAAAAGTTAACCAAGAGCTTAATTGTAGCTCCTAGCATAGAAGTAGTAGAAATAGTGATGGATTTGGTAGTGTTAGATATACCCAAAGAAGGAGAAGTAATAGGAAGATCATCGGGTTTGAAAGTCGATGAGGAGGTTGACATCGAATCAGGGTAGAAACAGATTTGAGATTTGAAGAGGCAGATATGAAGGGTTGCATTGTCAGTTCGGATCTGCAAGTTAGAAGAGTTATTGTAGAACGGTATTTTTGTTAGTTATTGTCGTTTGCTTCACTATTTAAGAGTGGCATTTGTAGTGAGCTGTTGTTCAATATTCATATTTCTGAAGATAGATAAAGTGAAGTGTTGTTTTAGTGCTCGTTGCTTGAGCTTGATTCCAAGTATCAACTCTCTGTGTATGTTTGTGAGTGTGTGGAGAAATTCAAAGTGCAAGTTAGTGTGCTTGTTGGATGTTGGATTCCGTAGCCTTGATCTTCATTCTGTGTAATCGGAGCAATGCCTTGACAGATCTGAGAGGAATTGTAGTGATGGTAGTATTTTGCATTTGTGAGTGCAGCCTGAAGTTGATGTGAAGCAATTTCAATAGAGGAAGTTGTGTCTTTAGTAGAGAGGTGGAACACAATTTTGAGGTGAAGTCATTTTTGCAGTGAAGTGCCGTCTTTGGGAGAATTTGAATCATCACAATCAAGATTTGTTTGGACAGAATTTGCTATGTTGTGATCAAAGAGTGTGCATTTGTGACAAGTTGTCAAGATTGTGAGCTTGTTACTCTCTTCTGGGTGTAGTTGCTACCTGAGAGGTTAAAGACAAAATCAAGAAGAACTACATGTTACTGTTTGACTTTGTATTTGACCAATTCTGACTAGTATCTTTGTGGGAACAAACTTTACTTACCCAATTACCGTAAAAGTGATATTTGTCGGTTTTTCACACACTTACTCTTGATGATCTTAGTCATGAAACCTAGAAAACTAACATTCTAGTTCCATGCCAAGAATGTGATCCAAAGCTTGCTCAAGACTTTGATTCTTGCGATCACATCTAACCTCCAAATTGCATGATTTCTTACTGCAAATTTGGAGTTCTTCTTTCCACCTCCCGTCTTTCTCTCTTCCACTCTGGGCTAGGGACTATTCTTCCAACTAATTCCCGGATTAACTCTCCCGGCTTCCTCTCAACACACCAGCATGTCTTCAACTACACTTCCCTTCCCACAATCTCCTGCATGACAACTTCTTAATCACAATGGAAAATTGCTTGTCATCACTTTGTCTTTAGCCCAAATTTTATAGAGTTGCGCCTTCTCAGTCTTTCTTCAATTCTAGTTTCTACCAAGAAATCACATCTCTTGCATGCTCTTGTCACTGTCAAGTGTCCTTCATGCATATGACTACCATTTTTGAATGGTACTTTCTTGAATGTCTCGCCCCAAAGGAAAGTTGTTACACTGTCCTTGCCTCAGGTTGAGCATCCCCAAGACAAAGACTCCTTACTTTGGGTTGTATGCTGACAAGGCAATTCCAAGTACCTTGCCTTCTGACACAAAGTCACTTTACCTCAGGTTACACCCCGCGGACACTTTCTTTGCTTTCTTTGGCCATACAAGTGCAATTCAACTTCTTCTTCAAAATTGAGAAAAAAAACAAAAATGTGGGTACCACACTACCAACAATCAAGCATTGATTACAATCAAGCCACATCCTCTCTAGTTAAGAGACTCCAAGTGATGCTCATTAGCTTCAATCCACCATAGCCAAGAACTCAAAGGCTCAACATTAGAGAAGTGAGTTCTTTAGAGTTGTACTTCAAAAGTATACCCCTCTGCTCAACCTAGGTCTCTAGCCCTAATGGTGCTATTGATAACACATTTAATAGTATGAATGTTGCACATGACAATGAGTACTACCATGGGATCAGTAGCCCTAACATGAAATCCAATCACTAACAAGAAGTCCATGAGTAACTACTAAAATAACTATGATTGCCAACACTACCACTTCAAAATCCAAGCAAACTAGCTTTGGCACTAAAAATGTTGTGAAAAATTAGTAGCATGGGATCTACTTTCATCCCTTGCAATATTGCCTCCACCATTTTGTTCTTGCAAGAATGGTTGGATGCATGGAATTGCTCATGGAATAGTAAATTATAGGGTACTAGTATAAGATGACAAAAGAGTTCTCTCTATGCAATACTCATATTTTGGAGATCAACTTCTCATTTCTTGCTCAATGCAAGTGTTGTACAAATATTCATGAGGTTTTCCACTCACTCCTATGCTTACAAGGTTTGGGAGAGATATGTTAGCTCTACTTTTGAACTTTAACACCCATTTATGTATATATGTGTTATTGTAATATTTAATTTGTTATTATTAGTACTTGAGAGAGATATTATTTATATAGAGATAAAGGATAGTTCTATATTAGCCATGATTAGCTAAAGTTATTCGTAGCTAAAATAAAGGGGACCTTACTTTAGAAGAAGTGGAAAAGATAAGCATCACTATTTTGGATTCTAGTGTATTGACTTGATATTATTCTTAGGTGTTTGGCTTTGAGAAAAGAATTGAGACTCATGGACCCACAAACTCTTTTTTTTGGATTCTTCTATAATCCATGGATAGACTATGTGAAAGAATCCTTGACTTAGTGGTTGGGTCAAGATAAGATCACATAATTAAGAGAATATTCCCATGAGTATATATATTCTTTTAGACTTTGACTTTATTTGACTTTTAGCCTAGTAATTTGAGTTACTCTGGTAATAAGTAACTTTGGTACATAACTATTCACAAGTGTATAAACTAGGGGTGAGGAGGTTAACCATTATTCTTTCATTTGCAACTATTTCTCTCTCATTGAGTTTTCTAGTGAGCAATGGTTTGAGTCTTGGATCGTTAGCCTTGGAGCAGTATGATAGAGTTGGGGTTACTTCTTAGTCCATGGTGTGCTACCATAATAGCCATCAAAGATTCATCTTGAGTGAGAGACAAACTGGATTGCATTTTTGGTTTTATTGTCGGGATCCCTCTAGAAGATAAGATAATATTCCACATACAATTCTATATTAGATAAAAGGCGGCTATGAGAGCTCACTTGGAGAGAACTTTAGTGGAAGAGAAGGTTGAACTTAGAGAACTTGGACCTATTTGTATACGATGTAGTCCATTATGATGTTTTTAACATGATATATATATATATATATATATATATATATATATATATATATATATATATATATATATGGGAGGATTTGGAGAGATTATGTGAAGTGGATTGTAGATTTTTGGGATTATAGTGATTTTTTGCAACATCTAAAGTTTGAGATCTTAACTTTCAATTTTCACAGACAATAGCTTGGATTATTTGTAAGGTGATACATATGAAATTATTGCAAGGGTTGCTACACGCATTGAGCTAGAATTTGGAAGGTTGTAGGGTAAACTATCATTGCAAACTGTACATTCTCTAGAATTTTGTATAGAGTTTGCCATTTCTTCATTTTTCATTGGACTTTTTTCCAAGAAAATTAAGTGTATAGAATCCTAACTTCTGGCCCAAGAATTAGGGAGAGATCATTCTTGCACAAGAAATTTCTTATTTGTGAAGAAGAAGTGTACAGATGAAGTCATATTGTACTTGTATTGCATCAGAAGGCAAAGAATGGTGTGTTCGGGTTGTAACCCGAGGTAAAGTGACATCATGTTAGAAGACAATGTACTCGGATTGGTCCTGTCAGCATTCAACCCAAAGTAAGGAAACCTTGTCTCAGGGTGCTCAACACGAGACGAGGACAATGTAACAACTTTCCTTTGGCGTTGGACATTCAAGAAGGTACCACACACAAAAAAATGGCTGGCCTATGAGCAAGGATAAATTGACATTGACAAGAGAATGCAAAAGGTGTGATTTCTTGGTAGAAGCTCAAAGTGAAGAAAGACTGAGGAGACGCGCCACTATAAAATTTGGGATTGAGATAAAGAGATGACAAGTAATCTCCCATTGCCATCAAGGAGTTGTCTTGAGGGAGATCAAGGAAAAGGGAGTGTAGTAACAGATGTGCTTGTGCATCAAGAGGAAGTCATGAGAGTTAGTCCGGGAGTCGGGCAGAAGAATAATCACCAACCCAAAGTGGAGGAGAGTAAGATAGGAGGTGGAAAGAAGAACTCAGAATTTGTAGTGAGAAATCGTGCAATTCTGAGTTTAGATGTGATTGCAAGAATAGAAGTCTTGAGTATGCTTTGGATCACATTTTTGGCATGGAACTGGAACCTTAGTTTTCCAAGTTTCATGACCAAGATCATTGAGAGTAAGTGTTTAGACGGACCTGAGGTAGAGGGTAAGAGAGGCAATCCGGCTTGATAGTTAGAGTTGGATTGGAGGTTAGTACTTGGAAGAGAGGCGGGTGAGGAGCAAGGAGCCACATTCTTGGGGAGAGGAGAGGTAGCTAAAGAAACTCAAGAAGTACAAGACACCTTTTCTTCAAAATGCACAAAGAATGGGTATAAGGTTGAGAGTTATGAGGACCCTATGAGGAGAGGCATAATAGGAGCAATGATGGCTATCTTCAAGCCAGAGCAAACCACTTATGTGATGAAACATCAAGCGGTGTTTTTCCATAAGATGTTTGCAAGGGAACCAATCAATTGGACAAAGTACTTTCATCAATGCAACAGATAGATGGTGTGGAATTTGAGGGATGAGTCACCTCCACACTACTACATTGTGCCATTTGTAGCCAACTTTTATTTGGGATTGAATCTATTGAATGCGGCGGAATGACGCATTTCCATCCCAACTTAAGGAGAGATGCTGATGTGGAGGAGTAGCAATACATTCTTCAGATCAGGAGTAGTGACAAGTACTACATGCAGATGGAGCAAAGCATGAGATTGGTGGTGAATGCTTTGAGGTCAAAGAAGAGGAGTCAACCAGAAGAAGAAGTAGCGGCAATGAGACTTTGGAAGACCATAAAAGTGAACCCAAAGAAGGACTTGGTGGTAATCATGTCATTGGGAGAAGAATCAAAAGAGGAAGTCAAGTATAAGTTAGAAGACTTGGAGAGAGAAGGACCTGAACTCACATTATGGAGTGGTGAAGCGATGTCATTGGGAAAATAGCCCACGTGTACCCTTGAGGCTTTTGGTGTGATAAAATTTTCTTTTCTCTTTTAGTTGTTGTAAGGAACATGGATTTATGATAATATGTCTCGGGTGTGGTTTTGCTACCTTGCCGCGGGAGATACTTCCTATATTATGGTGAAGCCGGAAAAAGTTAGGGTGTTATTAGCTCAAGGAGTCTTTTAATGTGGCTTGAGCCAGGAAATAATGTGGGGTTACACTAGCTCAGGTTCTATTTATGTTATGGGAATGAAAGAGGACTGGCCTTAGAAGAGAAGTGGGGAGAAATTTTTGAAAAGGAGATAGGATCTTTTGGGAAATGACAGGGGAGTTTTCAGGAGAAGGTTGGGCAGGAGTTGAGTTCTTGACAGGGAGAATTATCAAAAGATGAAGGGCTGATAGTTTCAGGAAAGTGCCAGAGGATTTTTGAGAGGGAATTTGGCAAGGTTGGGCATGAGTTGAGTTCTTGACAGGGAGAATTATCGAAAGATGAAGGGCTGACAGTTTTGGGAAAGTGCCAGAGGATTTTTGAGAGAGAATTTGGCAAGGTTGGGCAGGAGTTGATTTTTGACAATGAGAATTATCAAAAGTGAGAAAGGAGTAGAGTTTTTGGGAAATGAGGAGAGGAGTTTCTAGAGAGAAGTTGCAGGAAATTTCAAGAAGAAAGGAGTAGAGTTTCAGGAAATGAGGAGAGGAGTTTCAAGAGAGAAGTTGCAGGAAATTTCAAGAAGAAAGGAGTAAGGCTTTTGGAAAGTGAGGGAGGATTTCGAGAGATGAAGGGCTGACAGTTTTAGGAAATGCCAGAGGATTTTTGAGAGAAGTTGCAGGAATTTTTGAGAGAAGAGAGTAGGGTTTTTGGAAAGAAAGTGCCCGAGGATTTTCAAGAGGGGAAGTTGACAAGGTTGGGCAGGAAGTTTTTGGGAAATGACAGGGGAGGTTTTGAAGAGAAGAGTGGGCAGGAGTTCTTGACAAGGAGAATTATCGAAAGTGAGAAGGGCTGACAGTTTGGGAAATGCCAGAGGATTTTGAGAGAGAAGTTGGCAGAGGATTTTTGAGAGAAGTTGCAGGAATTTTTGAGAGAAGAGAATAGGGTTTTTGGAAAGAAAGTGCTAGAGGATTTTTGAGAGGAGAAGTTGACAAGGTTGGGCAGGAAGTTTTTGAGAAATGACAGGGGAGGTTTTCAGGAGAAGAGTGGGCAGGAGTTCTTGACAAGGAGAATTATTGAAAGTGAGAAGGGCTGACAGTTTGGGAAATGCTAGAGGATTTTGAGAGGGAAGTTGGCAAGGTTGGGCAGGAGTTGAGTTCTTCACAGTGAAAAGGGCTGACAGTTTCGAGAAATGACAGTGAAAGTTTCAAGAGAAGAATTGGCAGGAGTTGAGTTCTTCACGGTGAGAAGGGCTGACAGTTTTGGGAAATGCCAGAGGAGTTTCAAGAGAGAAGTTTGCAGGAACTTTCGAGAGAGACAGAGGGTTTTTGGGAAAGGACAGTAGAGAGCTTTCGAGAAAATACCAGATGAGCTTTGCAAGGAGTGGTTGCAAGATTTCAAGAAGGGGAGGCTGAATAGGGGTTTTCAGTGGATCTTTCAGAGGGTTTTTAGAGGAGAAAGTCTTGCGGGAGTGCACATGCTGACAGGGTATGAAAATTTGAGATAGATGAGAGCTGGACAGAGAGCTTTCGGGAAATGACAGTAGAGCGCATTCAGGAAAATGCCAGAAGAGCTTTGCAAGGAATGGTTGCAGGATTTTGAGAAGGAGAGGGCTGGACAAGGGTTTTTCAGTGGATCTTTGTGAAGGTTTTCAGAGGAGAAAGCATTGATGGGAGTGCTGTTGGGAGGTGAAGGAAGAAGTCTGGAGGGTGAGTTGTCTTTACTGTTATCGGACAGAGTGCGTGTGAAGGCGCCAGCTGAATTGATTTTCTGTCATAATTTAGTGCAGACATTGTATGAACTGGAGTTGGTTGGCTTTTCCAAAATTGTGAACCTTGCAATTGAAATTTTATGAATGACAAATCTTGAGACAATGGTGTGTTCAATCTGTGACTAGCATCGAGGAAGTTCCATTTTAGGAGCTCTCAGTCCATCTATATGAATGGTTGATTCAGTAGTTTGGGTGCCGGGTTGAGCCAAATAGAATACTATTTGTTGTTTGTGAAATTCCCAGCCATTCCTAGGGACTGTTGGGTCCGAAACCATAGTAGAACCCGCACAAACTAGCCAGTTCTATGAAGGCCAAAGACAAACACAAACCCTTGGAAACCCAACATCAGGAAACAAAGAAAAACCCAAAGTTTACAGAGCTGAGATTTCCAACACACTAGGAATAGGAAGAGAATGTCAGTCTACGAGAAACTCTAAATCAACTACAACAAAGGCAAACTAAGCACAAGCAGCCAAGTGCTTGGTGCACTCTTGAGGCCAAACAATTTCCCTGACAGCGAGTAGTAAGAGTAAGGATGGAGAGGAAATGCAATTGGTACTAGAGAAGAAGAGGGAGATGGTAGAAGAAGATAACTAGAAGAAAGTAGAAGAACTTTCAAAGAAAGAGGAGAAGAAGGTTATCATTCAAAGAGGTATCCAATCCAAAAGAAATGTGACATATGAGGCGGAGCCAAGTCAAAGAAGAGAAATGGAAAGTGAAAGTTTGGGGAGTGAGGAATCCAATTAGGTGACTTTGATTGAGGAGAAGAGTGTCTGGCAAAGAAGAAGCAAAGAAGGAGAAAAGCCCGCAAGTAGAAGGGAACCAAACTGGGAGAGTGGAGTATCTATGGGAGATTGTCTGCCCATTGCTGATGAATTTGGAGGAGAAGAAGAAAGAGATGCAATCAAAGTATCCAAATTTAAATACTGTGTTGCAAGTGTTGGCGAGGTTAGAAGAAGAGAAATTGGAGTTGAGGGAGAGTATAACCCAAGGCGAGGAGAAAAGAAGGTACTACAAGTAGATGTAGTAGTAAAGAATCAAGTGATTGAGAATTTGAAGAGAAAAGTGAAGAGTAGAGAGAGAATAATAGAGTAAAATGTCATAGCCCGGGAAAGACAAATAGCTAAGTATGAAATCTTCAAACAAAAATTTGCTCATTCATGATTAGAAATCATCCATGCTATGGCAAGGGTAGTAGAGAAGGAGCAAGAGCTCAATAGAGTGATGCAGAGTGTAGAAGAGAAGAAGTTGCTCTGGCAAAGAGAGTTAACGATGAGGTATAGAGAAGAAGAAAGATTGAAGGAGTTACTTCATAATTTGGAAAAGAAGGTAGTGCAAAAAGAGAAGGAGAAGGAGACTATGAAGGCTGAATTTGAGGCAGAGATGGCAATGTACCAGAAAGACTGGCAGGCGGATCAGGAACATGAGAGAAGAATGAGGCTCAAGCCATTGAAGGAGATAGTAGTGAAGATGAATGCAATGTTGAGTACAAAAGCCAATGTAAGGATTGAAGAAACAAGATTGCACAAGTTAAGATTGTTCAGATGAGGAGAAGAAATGCAAAAGATAAAGATTTGAATGCTTTGCTGATTAGTCTTAGAACTCATGTAGATAGGAAGATATTTGAAGTAGAAAACAATATCACGATTAGATTAGATTTAGTTAAGTTAGAAACAAATAAAAGTTGGAAGGATATAAGAGCAAAACCCAAAGTAGCAGAGATAAGAGTACAAATAACTTCAGAGTTGTCATTGGAGGTATTAGAGAAATATGTGTTGCAAGGAGAAGATGTGTGTAGATTGCCCATGACAGGAATTGTCAATCATAGTGAAGAAGTGTTAGAATTGGTAGAAGAGTTAATAGTTGTGAAACCCGAGGATAGAGTAGTATGTGAGGTTACTTTGGGATTGGAAGCCAAGGAAGAAGTAGACATTGGATTGGTGTAGTAACACTTTTGAGATTTGAAGAGGCAGAGATGAAGAGGTGCATTGTCAGTTTGGATTTGTAGGTTGTTAGAGTTGTTAAGAAGCAATTTAGGAAGTTAGTTAATTGCTAAAATGCTCTACCTATATAAAGGAGACATTTGCAGTGTTATGTGGTTTAGTATTCAATATTCATTCATTTTCTTGAGAAAATATAAAGTGAAGTGCTGTGAAGTAGTGCTCATTGCTTGAACTCAATTCCGAGTATTAGCATTGCGTGTGTGTTTATGAGTGTTTGGAGAATTTTGAAATGCAAGTCAGTGTGTTTGTTGGATGTTGGATTCCACAACCTTGATCTTCATTTTGTGTGTTTGATCCTGAGTGAAGTGCAATTGGAGCAATGCCTTGACAGATCTGAGAGGAATTGTAGTGTTGGTAGTATTCTATAGTTGTGAGTGCAACGCAATGTTGATGTGAAGCAATTTCAATCAAGGAAGTTGTGCCTTCAGTGAAGGGGCAGAACACAATTCTGAGGCAAAGTTGTTTTGCAATGAAGTGTCATTTTTAGGAGAGACTGAAATCATCACAATCAAGATTGTTTGGAAAGATTTGAAAGATTTGAAAGATTTGTGATTAAGTGTGACAAATTGTTGTGACAAGACTGCGAGTCAATGCTTGTTACTCTCTTCTGGATGTGGTTCTACCTGAAAGATTAAAGACACAACCAAGAAGAATTGAGATTTATTACTTTGCTTTGTATTTGACCAATTTTGACTAGTATCTCTATGGGAACAAACTTTACTTACCTGATTACCACAAAAGTGATATTTGTCGGGTTATCACAAGAATATTCTAGGCTAATTTGGCCTATTTTCTAATTTGTTAGCCCTAACTACATCACTTAACTCCATATTGTTACATATTCCCCCACCACTAGTTGGTGAGGTCCTTGTCACCATTGAAGCTTCAAACTCTTGGATGGCCATTTGTGCATTTTGGAGATGAGAAAGAGGTTCCTGTGTGGCATCATGAAGGGGATATCCTTTCCAAAGGGCCTTATACTCCATATGTTGTTGGTAGCCTTGTTGAATGTGGCAACACACAAGGATACACAATCAACTTTGTACTCGTCATGATGATTAATAGGGATGTGAGGAGGAGGAAGTTGGACACAAGAGGAAAAAGAAGATGGGTTAGGAACAAAGGATTTCAACTTGGAAATGTGAAACACATGATGGATGCGCATATGACAAGGCAAGGCAAGTTGACAAGCAACAAAAAAGATGATTTGGGTGACATCAAAGGTCCTATCCAATTAGGAGTGGGTTTAAGAACTTGGTTTAAGTGGGAGGGATAGGTTACTAGAGGAGAGCATGACCTTATCACCGACTTGAAAGTTAAGATCACGATGATGGTGGTTCACATATTTTTTTGCCAATTTTGAGCAATAAGGAGATGAGATTTGGATTGTTGGAAGGATTGGTATATGGTGGTCAAGAAGGTGGAAGTATGAGAAACATGAGATGGAAGAAGAGCCAGAAGGGAATCTAGAACAAGTGGATCTTGGCCAAAATTGAGGAAGAAAAGAGAGAATCTGATGCTTGCTTATTTATAATTATTGTGTGTAAACTCTTCAGGTGCAAGACATTCATCCCAATTGGTATGGTAGACATTGATGAAGGCACAAAGCATATCCTCCAGGGTGCAATTTTCATGTTCAATTTGTCTATCAATTTGAAGATGATAGGTTGTGGACAAAGCAAGCTTGGTGCCCAGTATTTGGAAGACTGCTTGCCAAAATTTCCTAGTGAGTCAAGGATCACAATCTGAGATGAGTACACAAGGCATCCCATGATGCTTGAAGACATTGTTAAAGTAGATCTACACCAATGTTAGAGCATCCATGAAATTAAAGGTTGGTGCCTAATGGATTTACTTACTAAGCTTATCCACAAACACTACAATTTTTGTGTGACCTTGCTTTATCTTGGGCAAAGATGTGATGAGATCTAAGCTTAAGTTGTCATGTTGTGGTTTGCATAGCCCATAAAATAGTAACTTATCATAGTTTATCCTCACATTAGTGGAGTAGGTTGTATGATAGATCCAATGGATGAGACGTTGCCATGTGAGCAATCTATAGACATGTATGTAATTGGCCACATGGATTATAATCTTATCATGTTTGAGGGCTCTAAAGTATATAGGTGAGGGAGAGTGGAGATGGGGTTTTTTAGTCAAGGAGTCTCGAGGAGGAGGAGGACGTTGAGAGTGAGAGTTGTAGCGGAGCGTGAGTGTTAGAGCATTGGAGGAGGCATTTGAGCATGTGATGTCCCATGCTCTTGATCTGCCACTCTTGAATCCTTTTCTCATCAGGCTTTAGATTCTACATGGCGACGGCTTATGGGATTGGATGGTGAGACATTTCAAGATGCTATTCACAAAGTAGATGATGGAAAACCAAGATCCTATTGTCCTTCTAGTGCTTACTTACAAGCAAGTCTAGGACTTACCAATATATGTGCTCTTATAGTTAGGAGGTGCCTAAAGTTTTGCTCATGAGCTTCAAGGTGGAGTTGTGGGGTCCACTTGTCAAAAGGTGAATAGCTAAAAGACAAAATTGCAAGAGATTGGTTTCTAAGAGGAGAAGTCAAGCGATTGGACAATTAAGGGAGTTTGGGGAGGGCATTTGAGGAGAAAAGACCATGATTAGAGAGAGAAGCAGACATGCTACAATTTTGAGACAAAATTTGAGAGATTTGAGTCAATGTGGGGAATATGATCAATTGAAGTAAGGGAGTAGAACTCATACCCAAGAGTACAAGATAGACAATTGGCAGAGCTTTGTGAGACATTTTGATGATATTTTATAGCAATAGGATAGATGACAAACGGTTTGTAGTCTAAGCTCAAGAAATGTTAAAATTTGATCAATCTTAAATCAAATCTGGTCAAATAAAGTTGGAGTTCTAGAAAGTGAGGTATTAGAGATGAGATGCTAATCAAGTTTGGAATTTTGGTCACTCCTGAAGTTGTGGTCTAAATCACCTTTTGAAAATTCTAGGCTTGTTGGTGGTTAGGGTTTGCACCTTTATGCAAAGATTTCATTTGAATTCCTCAAATAGAAAATTCAAGGTCTTGGATCAACCATACCTAGGTCTGTAGAGCTCACAAGTTAGCCCAGCTCAGGAATCGATCAATATCTAGAGTTTGAGGTTGGATTAGGGTATTAAAATTATTAAATAGAGGGTTAGACAAGAGCACAACCAATTACTATGAAAAGTTTGGTTGAATTTGGGTCCATAAAGAGTGAGAATTGATGCAAGGAACTCTGCTGCAAATATTGTCATAAGCTTGGTAGAGCAATTTTTGTCTTCCATCTTGATTGGATGTCAATTCTCCTACATTGTGACTATGATTGGGTGTTTTACGTTTCTAGAGTGTTAATGAGGATCAAATTTACCTCTAAATCAGAAATCTGGGGAAAAATTTGCCAAATCCCTATTTTTGAAATCCTAAAATAGGGATTTCAAAATTAGGGTAAAAACCTATGAGCAATTGGCCAAGTTTTGAAGCTTGTCAAGGAAGCTGTAGTAATCAGATTGAGACATATTTCATGTCATTGAAAAGCTTATCTCACAAGCTTTCTATTGAATCCTAGAACACTTGGATTCAAGCCACACAAAGAAATTTACACCCATCTGAGTTTCATGCGGTTTTCTCCAACAAAAGAAATAGAAATTCTACACTTGGATTAGGAATTGGCTGAAATCTGAAGTGCATAATTGAGGAAGTTGGAGTAAAAATTGAAATCAACTTGAGGATAGGGCCGGGAGCTCTAAAGCTGATTTCCACCAAAAGCATGGAGAGTTGTTGTTGACTTCTTATGGTTGGATCCTCTTTGTGCTTGCATGCTTGTTAGTATGCCTAGTTGGTTTAGATTGGTGTGCGGGCATTGCACTTAGGCTCTTTCCTTCTAAGAGTGTTGTTTATTTCTCCTTGGTAATGTTGGAAGTTATAACCAATAGACCAGGAGTGTGTGTTATGATGATAGGTTAGGTTGCTCATTACCACCTTACATGATGGTAAGAATATCAAAACCTAGAGCGAAAGGTTTTATTGGTTGGGTTCTACACACACTCAAACTAATAGGGATAGGTTAATCTACAACCTTTGATCTATAGGCTCCATAGCTAGACACCTTGTGTGTTCTCAGAGAGAGAAAGGCAAAGTATGACAATGTGTTCCCATCAAGCAGATGGAATAGAGAGTGGTTGAAGGAGTCCATTCAATTTTTGGTTGTTGATCTTGTTGCATTGGCAACTCTCACACAATTGAACAAACTCTCAAACATCTCATGTTTTGTTGGACCACCACCATTGGTGTTGGAGAGTACCCAAGGTCTTTGTGGTCCCCACATTTTCTGTTTTTTGAGTTTCAAAGAAGAAGTGTGTTGGTAAAGCCAAAGGAAGGCTAAATGGGATAAACACATGAGTAATTGTATGTTTGGCATAAACCTGAAGTTGACCTTGGGTCAAAGTCAAAAGGACTCAAGTCCGACAGATGGAAATACAAAGACAATGATAGAGGACTTTTGTATCTGGGGGCGTCACCTGATCCAAAGAACCTATAACAACCTTTCCTTGGGTTCCGCCAATCAAGAGAGTATGCGGGAAGAAAGTGACTACCTTGGGACCAAGATGTTCTTGAAAGTGATAGGAAACAAACTTATAGAATTGGTGAGTAACATGGAGAAGCAACTGAAGAATGACCAATTAGCAAAGGCCTATAAAATTGAGATTTCAAAGAGGAAGCGCTACAATGTCTAGATGCTATCTTTTCCCTATTCAAAGTCGACCCAAAGGAATGCAAATTGTGAGTATGCAAGAGGAGTGGGTTAGAGTCTTAAGTTTGATTTTTCATAAGCAGAGAGTGAGGAAGCACACAATGGCCCTAAAAGTGAATAAGCATAGTGCGGTAACGGGTCTTGCAATATATAGATTAGATGTAGTGGCAAGGATCAAAGTCTTGTCAAGACTTTGCATCACATTTTTGGCCTAGAATTGGAATTTGAGTTTTCCAAGCTTCATGGCAGAAATTGCCACTAGCAATTACAAGGACAAGCTTAAGCATAAAGAGAAGAGAGGAAATCCGGCCTGATGGACTGAGTCAGATGGAGATTAGTTCTGGGAAGAGAAGCAAGAGAGGTAGGAGGTGTCACCTTCTAATGGAAGTGAGATGCTTTGAAAGAAACTACCAAGGTGAGGAATTCTTTTAGTAGACATCACACCAAGAATGGGAACAAGGTGGATAGCTACAAGGATCTAGTGCAAAGAGGAATCAAGAGCACAATGATGGCTATAGCAAACTAACTATGTAATGATGTAATAGGCAATGTTCTTCCATCAAATGTTTGCAAGAGAGGCGGTGGATTGGGCAAAATGTTTGTACCAATGGGTTGGACAAATGATCACTAGTTGGAGAATGGATATGCAACCCCACTACTTCATACCCTTTGTAGCTCTTTTCTACTTTAGGCTAAATCTACTGAGCTTGGAGGAGAGAGGATGAATGAGGTCCCACTTTCACCCTGATTACAAAAAGAAGCTGATAAGGATGAATGATATTACATTGAGCAGGTTTGTGAAGGTGATGATTATTACCTAAAGAGTAGAAAGGAGAAACTAGGAGCAATAGATATCCCCATGCCAAGGAAGAGAAGTAGACCCAAAGGAAAAGTTACATTGGTGCAGCCCCAAAAACTACAAAAATCCAATCCAAAGCCAACACCAATAGAAGTGAAGGAATCAACTTACTTTATACTCTATGGATGAGATCCAAATTAACCTACAACTATTTTCAAGATGCTATTGTAGTTGTGGATTTGGATGATCTAGACGTATGGGTGAGCGCATGTTCTCAATGGGCAGAGATCTTTTGGAGTGTGATATCAATGGCCTTTGAGAACTAGGCAACTGCTCAACATAGGGATACCTTACACTATGTTACCATTTGAGGAGGAGGTTATAGACCCTTGATCCATTGATTTCATCCAAGTGACTATGTATATCTACAACAAATAGCACCTATAACACTTGATGTTTCTTTAGGCCGCATTATCTTGAGAGTGTGCAAGGTTTGGCCATATGGAGTCCTTGTGTTGGAAGGACATGATGGTGTTGTTTGGAAGGATCATGTGTGCAATTGTGCGCCATACCACCTACCAAACATTGATGGTATTATGGACCCAAGCTTGGCACTTGTATAAGCAAGCTTGTGGTGTATGTTATGTAGCTCCTTGTAATACCAAGAGCTAGCCATATGATCTCAATGTGAAATTTGGTTTGGTAACATTTGGAATAATATTATACATGATGAAAAAAATAGACTGATAGAAGTATCACCAAAAGAGTACTTCTACTAGTAAGGCAGAAATCAAAATAGACTTGAAAACATTAGAATCAATAGCTAGACACGTGATTAAAAGGTGAAAATTGGTTCAATAACATCTGGAAGGATGTTACACATGATGAAATAAATGGATCAAAAAGAAGTATCACCAAAAAGGGACTTCTACTAATAGAGTAAGAACCAAAATATACCTAAAATCTTTGAAGGCAATTTAGGAGGCATAAACGAATGAAGTAGGCCTCAAAAATGTGCAGATCGCCCCCTCCCCCCCTTCCTCTCCTCCCTAAAGGAAGGAAAAGCAAGCCTCCCCTCCTCCTTGAGAGCTTTCCAATGGTACCTCATCTATGTGATTTTGAGATTCCTACATGAAGATTCACTAAAAGATTCCCTCCAATCAAAGCTTGTTTAACCAACCAGATAGGATCAGGACTTGTAACACCCATTATGCATGTGTGTGGTATTTGAAATTTAGTTTGGTATTACAAGTACTTGAGAGATATTATTTATATAGAGATAAAGAATGGTTCTACATTAGTCATGATTAGCTAAACTTAGTCATAGCTAAGATAGAGGGGACCTTACTTTAAAGGAAGTGGAAAAGATGAGCACCACTATTTTGGATTCTAGTGTGTTGACTTGGTATTATTCCTAGGTGTTTGGCTTTGAGGAAAGAGTTGAGAACTCTTGGGCCCACAAGCCTTTTTTTTTGGATTCTTCTATAATCCAAGGATAGTCTATGTGAAGGAATCCTTGATTTAGTGATTGGGTCAAGATAAGATCACATGCTTAGTGGAATATGCACATGTGGATGGATATTCCTTTATACTTTTTGACTTTATTTGACTTTTAGCCTAGTAACTTGAGTTACTCTAGCAATTAGTAACTTAGGTGCATAACTATTTCACAAGTATATAAACAAGGGGTGAGGAAGTACTCATCATCCTTTCATTGCAACTATCTCCCTCATTGAGTTCTCTAGTGAGCAATGTCTTGAGTATTGGAGTGTTAGCCTTGGAGGAGTATGAGGGAGTTGGGGTTCTTTGCCTTCTAAGTCAATGGTGCGCTACCATAATAGCCATCAATTGTTCATCCTGAGTGAGAGACAAGCCAACTCATATTTTTGGTTGCATTGTCAAGACTTCTCTAGAGGCAAGATAATGTTTTGCGTACAATTCTATATTAGACAAAAGGATGCTACAAAAACTCACTTGGAGAGAACTTTAGGGGAGGAGAGGGTTGAACTTATGTTAGTGAATTTAGACTCATGTGTATACCCTGAAGTTCATTATGGTGTCTTTGAGGTGATTTTGTATATCTTATACACTTGAGAGGATTTGGAGAGATTGTGTGAGGTGGATTGCAAATTTTTGGGATTAAGGTGATTTTGGGCAAAATCTCAAGTTTGATATCTGGACTTGAAATTTCTACACACGATAGCTTGGGTTATCCTCCAGTTAGCACACTTGAAATTATTGTAAGAGCTGCTATACGCACTGGGCTAGAAGTTTTGAAAGTTGATAGGGTAAACTGCTCCCGCAATTACATGCTCTTTGGAAAATTGTATAGAGTCTTCCATTTCTTCAATTTTCATTGGATTGTGATGAAAATTTCCAAGAAAAATAATTGCATTGTAACCTACCTTCTAACACAAAAATTAGACAGAAAAAATTCTTGAGCAAAGAGTTAAAAGTTTTTAAAATGAAGGGGGTTGTTTTCAGTCCAAATCTGAAATATGTGTGCTAAATAGAAAGGTGCGTAGGCCAAATGGCTTGATGAAAAGATCTGAAATTTTTCAGGGAAAGATGCCCTAAAGTTGTTATCAAGTGTGCAAATTTTCAGAGGATTGTGACCTACAAGTTGCGAGATTTGACTGACATTACAAGGAAGGGTCAATTTTGGAGAGTTTAGATTTCATGCATGAGGAGTTTGAGAGCAACAAATAGTATGTTTGAGTGTTTAGACTCATCTTGGGAACATGGAGGGTCAGCAAGAAATAAAATTGAGGCTATGCAAGGTTCCCCAAGGGTTTGAGGTGATTATAGGGGTGGATTTGAGTAAAAGAGAGTTTACAATAGAATTTGAAGAGAGTGTTGAGAGGATCCAAAAACCTACACCACTTGGAGGAAAGAGTGAGTCTAAGTGCTTTCTATGTGGAGAGAAGGGACACAAGGCAAGTTCATGTCCATTGACTTTTGAAAGCAAGAGATTGAGAGAAAAGAGAGGCTTACTTGACTTGGGTTTGCATGTTTGACCTTTTTTACCAAGATTGGGAGGGAGAAGATATAAGACCAAGGAGTTGTGTGGGGAGTTGAACGACTTCCAAAAGGACATGAGTGTAGTGGAGTAAAAACACTTTTGGAGACTTTGGTGAAAGATCTTGGAGAGATTCTTAGTAAAGCTACAGAAATACTACCACCTTCATAAGCTAGTTCTCAAGATTAGTGATGGAGAGAATCTTTCAACTTATGGATAAACAATCCATGAGAGTTCAATTAATATGTACTCTAGGATTTGATGTTGCCATAGAAATCTTGGGCCAGCCTGAACCTTTTTTGTTCCCTAGGGTGGATTATTCTCAGATGGTGTTAGTCATGTATATGCTCTATAAGTTATAGAGAGAAAAGAAAAGAGAAAAAGAAAACAAAAATTAAGAAGAAAGAAAGATAGTGAGGGATTAAGATGGGGAAACTTCCGGTTGTCTTTGGCAAGGATGGAGAAGATGTGGAGGCCTTTGTGAGAAACTTCAAGAGAGCTTGCATAGGAAAAAATGAGAAGAGGAACAATGAGTGGGCCTTATTATTACTAGATTTCTCTAAGGATGCAGCACTTACATGGTATGAGTGAGAATACCAAAAGAGAGAGAGGAGAGATTGGGAAGAAGAGCCTTGGGAGAGTTTGACTTGAGCACTCATTAGGAATTTTCTTCCAGATGAGAGTAATGAGAGATTGATTGTGAGGTTACCTTTCTCAAACAAGGAGATGGAGAGAAAGTGAGAGTCTATTTGGAAACAGTGGAAAAGTTAGAGTCCAGATTTTGCATAATGTTGAGGAAGGGTGGGGATGATGTGGAGACTACTATGATTGGCATAGGAGCCATGATCACCAAGAATTTTGTGGGAGTATTGAGACCACAAATTAGAAGCAAGGGGAGATATGAGAAACCTTCTTCCAAGGTTGAAGCTATCAAGATTGCAATTTGTATGGAAGAGAGTTTGGAAGGGGATGAGAGTGATTTGGTTGTGAAGGAGGTTATGTATCCTCCTCAAGGTTACAAGTATGGTGGAACTTCTAATACTTTGATGGCAAGGGTTGCACCACAAGTAGAAGTTGCTCTAGTTCTTGCACCTCCACCCAAGGATCCACTTCAAACCATCACATAACAACTTGAAAATCTCAAGGTCAATGTGGTGCAACTATGGGAGAAGAGAGAGTTAGATGAGAATGTGGGGAGAGGGCCTAGGAATTATAGAAGTTATCCATATAGAGGAGGCCAACCAACCAACAATTTCAATGAGATAAATTGTTTTGGTTGTGGAGGAAGAGGTCGCATCCAAAGGAATTGCTCAAATTCCACTTACCATGGAAGAAGGGGTTATGAAGGAGCCAATAGAGAGAAAGACGGAGGTAGTGAAACCCAAGTGGCTCCTAAAATAAAAAAAAGGTAAGGGGATAGCATCTATAGATGTGGTTGAGAGCGAGTATGAGAAGGGATAGTGTTGAAACTCCAAGAGTCTTAATTTGGAGCTTTTGGCACAAGAGAAGAAGAGAGATTGTTTTGCAAAGGATGTGCACTCTTCTCAAGGATTTGCTCCTAGCCAAGATACTCCTATGCCTACTATGAGCACTCGCACAAGCACTTCAACACCATCAACAACAAAAGACTCCAAGGAAGAAGTTGGGGATGAAGGACTTCTTGATCTCACAACAACAATGGAACTACAATGTCTTGGAGGATGTTGGTAGTCACAAGGCTAACATCACGGTGGGCCATTTGATTGCTTTGAATCCTTCTTTGAGAAAGGAGCTAAGAGGTGGCTTGTGTTCTACAAGGAGCAATAGGAAGAAGAAGGAAAAACTTCCAGTATCAATGGGGGAGGTGGATGCCAAACCAACACCATGGGAGGCTTGTGAATATGCCTCTAAGATTGATTTGAGAGTAAATGGTCACAACATCAAGGATGCGTTGGTTGATGGAGGATCAATAGTGAATGCTATGTTAGAAAGGTTGATGAAGAAATTGGATATGATATCCTTAAGACCTTCAACATTTGTGGTGAGTATGGCAAACAAGCAACAAGTTTGACCAGTAGGAGTGATGAATAAAGTGGTAGTTTTAGTTATGGGAGTTCAAAATCTCATGACTTTCCAAGTTTTGAAGGATTCAAGCTATGACTTAATTCTTGGGAGGCCATGGTTGAGAGTAGCACACACAACTGATTGATAGCACAAAGAGTACTTGAGGATTGGGCCATCAAACCATAGAGTCACAGTTCTTGTGACTAACACCACCAACACTTCACGTTCAAATACACCAGCTTCTGATTATTGGAAATCAGATTTTGAAGAAGGAGCTTCAAGTATGAACACAAGCATGGAAGAGGAGACATCCTCACATGAAGATGAATCTGAATCTGATTTAGATGTATATCCCTTGTATGCTATGAATTTTGCACCTAGGCTAGAGGTTTTAAAGGACCCATATAAATCACTGTTGACACCTGAGGAGGTAGAGAGAAGGTTAGCTACCCTCATGTATGGCCCAAATGTTACCAAGGAAGAGAAGGTGAGGTTTGAGGAGATTTGCCTCAAGTTCATCCATGTGTTTGCTTTTAATTACAAATATTTGAAGGAAGTCACCTTGGAGGAGCACAAGAGAGAGGTGGAGTCACATGCAAGACCAATCCGCCAAAAGCAACGTTGTATTAGCCCACCAATATCTTTGGTTGTGAAGGAGGAGATTGAGAAACTCATGGAGGCTGGATTTATCTTGGAGATGGAGAATTCAGAATAGGTGTCTCCAATTGTCATTGTGAAGAAAAAGAATGGCAAGCATCGGGTATGTGTGGATAACAAGAAGCTCAATGTTTGTTATCAAGAAGGACTACTACCCATTTCTATTCATTGATGAGATCTTGGAGGAGGTTGCAAGTCATGAGAGGTACAATTTTGGAGATGGTTATATTGGATATAACCAAATCAAGATTGCACCAGAGCATCAACAACTCACCACATTCACCACACCTTTGGGAACTTACACTTTCAAGGTCATGCCTTTAGGGCTTTGCAATGTTCCAGCCACATTCCAATGGTTCATGAACAAGGTATTTAAAGATTTCATTGGGAAATTTGTGAGAGACTTCATTGATGACTTTTGTGTCTATGGGAGCAAGGAAGAGCATTTTGAGCACCTAATCAAGAGCTTGCAATGCTTGAATGAGGCAAATGCATCACTCAACCTAAAGAAGTGCATTTTTGGATGTGAAGAAGGTCTACTTTTGGAGCACATCATCTCCAAGGAGGGAATACAATTGATCCTAAGAAGGTGACAAAAATCTCAAACCTTCCATTCCCTTCAAGCTTGACAAAGTTACACCAATTCTTGGGGATGGTTGGATACTATCGGAGGTTCATCTTCTCATTTTTCAACAAGGCTTATGCATTGACCATCTATATGAAGAAGGGTGTAGATTACATGATGATTTTAGAAGACAAGGAGGCTCTCAAAGCTTTTGAGGAGCTCAAGCAATCCCTTGTTGTAGCTCCACTTCTTGCTTAACCTGATTGGAGTAAGCCTTTCATCCTCTACACTGATGCTTCTAATGTAACTATAGGATGCACTCTTAGTCAATTAGACCAAGATGGGTATGATCATCCAATAGCTTATGCTAGTAGGCAGATGGTTCCATCAAAAAAGAACTACTCTGTCATAGAGAGAGAAGGGTTGGCAGTGATCTTTGGTCTCAAGAAGTTTAGTCATTACTTGATTGGAGGGAAAGCCACCATTGTCATAGATCACAAGGCTTTGAAGTACATCTTCAACAAGCCTTATGTTGAAAGGAGACTAGCAAGGTGGATGATACTCTTGCCTAGGTATGACTACACCATTGAGGATAGGCCAAGAAAGAAACATGCAAATGTTGATTTGTTATCTAGAGCTTATGATCATGATGGAGATGAGCCAGTGGATGATTCCTTCCCGGATGAAGAGCTCATGACAATCTCAATCACTCAAGAGGTTCCAATGGAGTACAAGGAGATTGTGGATTTTGTGACAAGAGGTAACTATTTAGAAGGGATGCATGCTAGAGAGAGAAAGGCCCTTGCAACAAGATCTAGACCTTACACAATGGTGGAGGATATTCTTTTTCACCAAGGAGCATATGGTCTACTTTGAAGAGTAGTGGGTAAGGAAGAGTCTATCCTACTTATAAAGGAGTTTCATGAAGGTTTAGTATGTGGAGGACACTTTGCAAGAAAGGTGACTGCTTTCAAGATTCTAGATGCAGGTTACCATTGGAGAGGGATTTTCAAGGATTGTCTTGATTATTGCAAAACTTGTCATGTTTGTCAAGTTTTTGCTAGAAAGTCTACATCCACTCCACCACTTAGATCAATTCCATTGCTAGGACCTTTTGAGAAGTGGAGAATTGATTTTGTAGGTCCTCTCAATAGAACCCCAAGGAACAATTGGTATATTGTAGTAATTACTGATTACCTTACCAAGTGGGTTAAGGCTAGACCATTGAGGGATAAGAATGAAGATGAAGTTGTTAGATTTCTTTATGAATGCATTACCACTAGGTTTGGATGCCCTTTGGAGTTGGTTTTGATCGAGGAGGAGAGTTTACATGAAGCATTACTATAGCCATGCTACAACATTTCTCTATCACACATAGAGTAACTACATTCCTATAAGCCAAATTCCAATGGCTTGGCAAAGAGAACCAATCAGACCTTGTGCATGATGTTGGCCAAAGATGCAGAAATGGAGGGGGCTAAACATCATTTGGACAAGAGAATTCATGTAGTTTTATAGGAATATAGGACAACCATGTAGACTTCCACCATGTATTCTCTATTTCAATTGGTATATGGTACTGAGTCAACCTTACTTATTCACTTTGATCTTCCTACCTTCCAAAGCATTCATAGGAGATTGAAGAAAGCACAAGGAGGTGATACAAAGAAGTCAAGGAAGAAATAACTCATGGAGTTGGAAGAGGCAAGAGAAATTGCTATGGTTCAAATGGAGCAAGCCCAAAGGAAACAAAAGGAGAGCTATGAAAAGAGGCAAGGCAAGAAGAAGGTGGAGCCTTTCAAAGAAGGTGATTGGGTAATGTTGTTTGATTCTATTCGATTCAAGAGAGTGCAAATGAAGTTTTTGCCTAAGTACTTTGGACCTTTCATAGTGGAGAAGGTGTGGGGCAATTACACCTATGATCTCAAGGAGTTGGGAGGAAGACATTTTGATAAGATTAACCATGGTAAGTTGAAGATGTATCATAGAAGGTAGAGAGACCTTCACTTTGAGGACAAAGTGAAAACTTAGTCCAGGAGTAAATGTAACACTCATTTGTGCATGTGTGTGGTATTGTGATGTTTAGTTTGGTATTACAAGTACTTGAGAGATATTGTTTATATAGAGATAAAGGATGGTTCTACATTAGTCATGATTAGCTAAATTTAGTCATAGCTAAGATAGAGTGGACCTTACTTTAGAGGAAGTGGAAAAGATGAGCACCACTATTTTGGATTCTAGTATGTTGACTTGGTATTATTCCTAGGTGTTTGGCTTTGAGGAAAGAGTTGAGAACTCTTGGGCCCGCAAGCCTTTTTGTTTTGGATTCTTCTATAATCCAAGGATAGCCCATGTGAAGGAATCCTTGACTTAGTGGTTGGGTCAAGATAAGATCACATGCTTGTAGAATATGCCCATGTGGATAAGTATTCCTTTCTACTTTTTGACTTTACTTGTCTTTTAGCCTAGTAACTTGGGCTACTACGGTAATTAGTAACTTTGGTGCGTAACTATTTCACAAGTATATAAACAAGGGGTGAGGAAGTACTCATCATCCTTTCATTTGCAACTATCTCTCTTTCATTGAGTTCTCTAGTGAGCAATGTCTTGAGTCTTGGAGTGTTAGCCTTGGAGGAGTATAATAGAGTTGGTGTTCTTTGCTTTCTTAATCCATGGTGTGCTACCATAATAGCCATCAAAGGTTCATCCTGAGTGAGAGAGAGGCCGGCTCATAGATCTTCCTACCTTCCAAAGCATTCATAGGAGATTGAAGAAAGCACAAGGAGGTTATGCAAAGAAGTCAAGGAAGGAATAACTCATGGAGTTGGAAGTTCAAGTGGAGCAAGCCCAAAGGAAACAAAAAGAGAGCTATGAAAAGAGGCAAGGCAAGAAGAAGGTAGAGCCTTTCAAAGAAGGTGATTGGGTAATGTTGTTTGATTCTATTCGATTCAAGAGAGTGCAAAGAAAGAAGTTTTTGACTAAGTACTTTGGACCTTTCATAGTGGAGAAGGTGTGGGGCAATTACACCTATGATCTCAAGGAGTTGGGAGGAAGACATTTTGATAAGATTAACCATGGTAAGTTGAAGATGTATCATAGAAGGTGGAGAGACCTTCACTTTGAGCACAAAGTGAAAACTTAGTCCGGGAGTAAATGTATCACTCATTTGTGCATGTGTGTGGTATTGTGATATTTAGTTTGGTATTACAAGTACTTGAGAGATATTATTTATATAGAGATAAAGGATGGTTCTACATTAGTCATGATTAGCTAAAGTCATAGCTAAGATAGAGTGGACCTTACTTTAGAGGAAGTGGAAAAGATGAGCACCACTATTTTGGATTCTAGTATGTTGACTTGGTATTATTCCTAGGTGTTTGGCTTTGAGGAAAGAGTTGAGAACTCTTGGGCCCGCAAGCCTTTTTGTTTTGGATTCTTTTATAATCCAAGGATAGCCCATATGAAGGAATCCTTGACTTAGTGGTTGGGTCAAGATAAGATCACATGCTTAGTGGAATATGCCCATGTGGATGGATATTCCTTTATACTTTTTGACTTTATTTGACTTTTAGCCCAGTAACTTGAGTTACTCTAGTAATTAGTAACTTTGGTGTGTAACTATTTCATAAGTATATAAACAAGGGGTGAGGAAGTACTCATCATCCTTTCATTTGCAACTATCTCTCTCTCCTTGAACTCTCTAGTGAGGAATGTCTTGAGTATTGGAGTGTTAGCCTTGGAGGAGTATGATGGTGTTGGGGTTCTTTGCCTTCTTAGTCCATGGTGCGCTACCATAATAGCCATCAGAGGTTCATCTTGAGTGAGAGACAAGCCGGCTCACAGACCAACATGTCACCCATCCAAGTAAGTAATCCAAGGCTGGAGCTTGATGACGTCACCTATCTATGTGCCTAATCCTATGGTGGAGCTTCCTTGGAGGAGATCCTCATTTTCTATATAATAAAGAGAAGGTGCTCCTTTGGAGCATTGGATGATTGAGTGTGAAATCTATGTTTTCTCTCTTCTCTTGTCCTTGGAGTATCACAATGGTATCAGAGCAAGTGTTTTAGTCCAAGAGAGTGGATCACTCCTCTTAGAAGAGCACAAACTACTGAAACCGAGTAGACATAGAAAAACATGGAGGTCATAGTAAGTACCCCGACGAAGAAGAGGACTCGGCAAGCAGAAGCTGAAGAAAACAAGAAACCTCAAAAGATGCAGAAAAGTAACCCAAGGCAAGGAATGGTGGTAATTGAGTCAGAAGATGAAGACTCAGAAGGTGAGGCCAAGCTCAAGACGGAGGACTCGGAGCATGAGGAGGAACCTGAGCTTACACTGCAGAGTGGAGATACGAGCAGTGATAGTGAGGACGGTGGAGAAATGACCTCGGCGCCAGTGGCTGAAGAATACAAAGAAGAAGTGCAGGCCGAGGTAGAAGCCAAAGACAATACAGCACTGGAAGACGAAGTAGCGGTGCCAGAGGAGAAGAAGATCGCAGTGCAGCGAGGAGTTCGCTTGCAACGTAAGGTGAAGTGTGAGGCGGGACCAAGTCGAGTGAAAATAGAGGTAGAAGCAAGCTCGGGCAGTGAGGCATCAATCCCGATACGAAGACTCCAGAGAAGAAGGCGAGTATTGGGAGAACACGAGGAGAGAAGAGAGATCCCTCCGCGGGATGAAGAAGTTGCCAGTGATGGAGTGGAGTACCTGCGAGAGGTAGTGTGCCCGCTGCTAGTAAAGTTGGAGCAGAAGAAGAAGGAGATGCAGTCAACTTGTCTCGAGGTAAAGACTGTACTATAGGTGGTAGCAAGATTAGAAGAAGAGAACTCGGAGTTGAGGAGGAGTGTAACCCGAGGTGAGGAGGAGAGAGAAGTATTGCGAGCGGAGGCAGTCGAGAGAAGTCAGGTAATCAAAGACCTGAAGAGAGAAGTGATCTATCGAGAGGATCTTGCGAGGAAGAGTGATATCGCAAGGGAAAGACATGTAGCTAAAACCGAAATCTTGAAGCAGCAGTTTGCTGATTCAAGAGTAGAGCTTATCCATGCTATGGCGAGGATAACATCAAAGGATCAAGAGCTTGATAGAGTGATGGAAAGTATGGAGGAGAAGAAGCAACTCTGGCAATGAGAGTTGGCTGCGAGATATAGAGAAGAAGAGAGATTACGAGAGTTACTTCATAATCAGGAAGAGAAGGTTGAACTGTGAGCCGGCCTGTCTCTCACTCAGGATGAACCTCTGATGGCTATTATGGTAGCGCACCATGGACTAAGAAGGCAAGGAACCCCAACTCCATCATACTCCTCCAAGGCTAACACTCCAAGACTCAAGACATTGCTCACTAGAGAACTCAATGAAAGAGAGATAGTTGCAAATGAAAGGATGATGAGTACCTCCTCACTCCTTGTTTATATACTTGTGAAATAGTTACGTACCAAAGTTACTTATTACCCTAGTAACTCAAGTTACTAGACTAAAAGTCAAGTAAAGTCAAAAAGTAGAAAGGAATATCCATTCACATGGGCATATTCCCCTTATCTTGACCCAACCACTAAAGCAAGGATTCCTTCACATGGGCTATCCTTGGACTAAAGAAGAATCCAAAACAAAAAGGCTTGCGGGCCCAAGAGTTCTCAACTCTTTCCCCAAAGCCAAACACCTAGGAATAATACCAAGTCAACACACTAAAATCCAAAATAGTGGTGCTCATCTTTTCTACTTCCTCTAAAGTAAGGTCCCATCTATCTTAGCTATGACTAACTTTAGCTAACCATGACTAATATAGAACCATCCTTTATCTCTATATAAATAATATCTCTTAAGTACTTGTAATACCAAGCTAAATATCACAATACCACACACATGCACAAATGGGTGTTACATTTACCCCCGGACTAAGTTTTCACTTTGTCCTCAAAGTGAAGGTCTCTCTACCTTCTATGGTACATCTTCAACTTATCATGGTTAATCCTATCAAAGTGTCTTCCTCCCAACTCCTTGAGATCATAGGTGTAATTGCCCCACACCTTCTCTACTATGAAAGGTCCAAAGTACTTAGGCAAAAACTTCTTTTGCACTCTCTTGAATCGAATGGAATCAAACAACATTACCCAATCACCTTCTTTGAAAGGCTCCACCTTCTTCTTGCCTTGCCTCTTGTCATAGCTCTCCTTTTGTTTCCTTTGGGCTTGCTCCACTCGAACCATAGCAACTGCTCTTGCCTCTTCCAACTCCATGAGTTGATCCTTCCTTGACTTCCCTGCATCACTTCCTTGTGCTTTCTTCAATCTCCTATGAATGCTTTGGAAGGTAGGAAGATCAAAGTGAATAGGTAAGGTAGACTCAATACCATACACCAATTGGAATGGAGAATATCCAGTGGAAGTCTTCATGGTTGTCCTATACTCCCACAAAACTGCATGAATCCTCTTGTCCCAATGATGTTTAGCCCCCTCCATTTCTGCATCTTTGGCCAACATCATGCACAAGGTCTGATTGGTTCTCTCTGCCAAGCCATTGGAATTTGGCTTATAGGATGTAGTTACTCTATGTGTGATAGAGAAATGTCGTAGCATGGCTGTAGTAATGCTTCCTGTAAACTCTCCTCCTCTATCAGAAACCAACTCCAAAGGGCATCCAAACCTAGTGATAATGCGTTCATAAAGAAATCTACCCACTTCATCTTCATTCTTGTCCCTCAATGGTCTAGCCTCAACCCACTTGGTAAGGTAATCAGTAACTACCACAATGTACCGATTGTTCCTTGGGGTTCTATTGAGAGGTCCTACAAAATCAATTCCCCACTTCTCAAAAGGTCCTAGCAATGGAATTGATCTAAGTGGTGGAGTGGATGTAGACTTCCTAGCAAAAGCTTGACAAACATGACAAGTTTTGCAATAATCAAGACAATCCTTGAAAATCCCTCTCCAATGGTAACCTGCATCTAGAATCTTGAAAGCAGTCACCTTTCCTGCAAAGTGTCCTCCACATACTAAACCTTCATGAAACTCCTTTATGAGTAGGATAGACTCTTCCTTACCCACTGCTCTTCGAAGTAGACCATCTGCTCCTTGGTGAAAAAGAATATCCTCCACCATTGTGTAAGGTCTAGATCTTGCTGCAAGGGCCTTCCTCTCCCTAGCATGCATCCCTTCTGGATAGTTACCTCTTGTCACAAAATCCACAATCTCCTTGTACTCCATTGGAATCTCTTGAGTGACTGAGATTGTCATGAGCTCCTCATCCGGGAAGGAATCATCTACTGGCTCATCTCCATCATGATCATAGGCTCTAGATAACAAATCAGCATTTGCATGTTTCTTTCCTGGCCTATCCTCAATTGTGTAGTCATACTCAGACAAGAGTATCATCCACCTTGCTAGTCTCCCTTCAACATTAGGCTTGTTGAAGATGTACTTCAAAGCCTTGTGATCCGTGACAATTGTGGCTTTCCCTCCAATCAAGTAGTGTCTAAACTTCTTGAGACCAAAGATCACTGCCAACCCTTCTCTCTCTGTGACAGAGTAGTTCTTCTCTGCTGAAACCATCTGCCTACTAGCATAAGCTATTGGATGATCATGCCCATCTTGGTCTAATTGACTAAGAGTGCATCCTATAGCTACATTAGAAGCATCAGTGTAGAGGATGAAAGGCTTACTCCAATCAGGTTTAGCAAGAATTGGAGCTACAACAAGGGATTGCTTGAGCTCCTCAAAAGCTTTGAGAGCCTCCTTGTCTTCCAAAATCACCATGTAATCTACACCCTTCTTCATGTAGATGGTCAATGCATAAGCCTTGTTGGAAAATGAGAAGATGAACCTCCTATAGTACCCAACCATTCCCAAGAATTGGCGTAACTTTGTCAAGCTTGAAGGGAATGGAAGGTCTGAGATTTTCCTCACCTTCTCAGGATCAACTGCTATTCCATCCTTGGAGATGATGTGCCCCAAAAGTAGACCTTCTTCACATCCAAAAATGCACTTCTCTGGGTTGAGTGATGCATTTGCCTCATCCAAGCGTTGCAAGACTTTGATTAGGTGCTCAAAGTGCTCCTCCTTGCTCCCATAGACACAAAAGTCATCAATGAAATCTCTCACAAATTTCCCAATGAAAGGTTCAAATACCTTGTTCATGAACCGTTGGAATGTGGCTGGAGCATTGCAAAGCCCAAAAGGCATGACCTTGAAAGCGTAAGTTCCCCAAGGTGTGGTGAATGTGGTGAGTTGTTGATGCTCTGGTGCAATCTTTATTTGGTTATATCCACTATAACCATCTCCAAAACTGTACCTCTCATGACCTGCAACCTCCTCCAAGATCTCATCAATGAATGGCAATGGGTAGTAGTCCTTCTTGGTAACAGCATTAAGCTTCTTGTAATCCACACATACCCGAAGCTTGCCATTCTTTTTCTTCACAATGACAATTGGAGACACCCATTCTGAATTCTCCACCTCAAAGATAAATCCAGCCTCCTTGAGCTTATCAATCTCCTCCTTCACAACCAAAGATATTGGTGGGCTAATGCAACGTTGCTTTTGGCGGATTGGTCTTGCATGTGACTCCACCTCTATCTTGTGCTCCTCCAAGGTGACTTCCTTCAAATCCTTGTAACTAAAAGCAAACACATGGATGAACTTGCGGAAAATCTCCTCAAATCTCACCTTCTCCTCCTTGGTAACATTTGGGCCATACTTGAGGGTAGATAACCTTCTCTCTACCTCCTCAAGTGTCAATGGTGATTTATCTGGGTCCTTCAAAACCTCTGGCTTAGGTGCAAAATCCATAGCACACAAGGGATACACATCTGAATCAGATTCAGATTCATCCTCCTCCGTGGAAGTCTCCTCTTCCATGCTTGTGTCCACACCTGAAGCTCCTTCTTCAGAATCTGATTCCCAATAATCAGAAGATGGGGTATCTGAATGTGAAGTGTTGGTGGTGTTAGTCACAGGAACAGTGACTCTATGGTTTGATGGCCCAATCCTTAAGTACCCTTTGTGCCATCGATCAGTTGTGCGTGCTGCTCTCAACCATGGCCTCCCAAGAAGTAAGTCATAGCTTGAATCCTTCAAGACTTGGAAAGTCATGAGATTTTGAACTCCCATAACTGAAACTACCACCTTATCCATCACTCCTACTGGTCGAACTTGTTGCTTGTTTGCCATGCTCACCACAAATGTTGAAGCTCTTGAGGGTATCATACCCAACTTCTTCATCAACCTTTCTGACATGGCATTCACTGCTGATCCTCCATCAACCAATGCATCCTTGATGTTGTGACCATTCACTCTCACATCAATCTTGGAGGCATATTCACAAGCTTCCCATGGTGCTGGCTTGGCATCCACCACCCCCATTGATATTGGAACTTTTGCCTTCTTCTTCTTCTTGCTCCTTGTAGAACTCAAACCACCTCTAAGCTCCTTTCTCAAGGTAGGGTTCAAAGCAATTAATTGGCCCACTGTGATGTTAGCCTTGTGACTACCAACATCCTCCAACACATTGTAGTTCCATTGTTGCTTGGAGATCAAGAAGTCCTCCATCCCCAACTTCTTCCTTGGAGTCTTTGTTGTTGATGGTGTTGAGGTGCGAGTGCTCCTAGAAGACATAGGAGTATCCTTGCTTGAAGTAAATCCTTGAGAAGAGTGAACATCCTCTGCAAAACGAGCTCTCTTCTTCTCTTGTGCCAAAAGCTCCAAATTAGGACCCTTGGAGTTTGAGCACTCTCCCTTCTCATACTTGCTCTCAACCACATCTATGGATGCTATCCCCTTACCTTTGTTGGGATTAGGAGCCACTTGGGTTTCACTACCTCCCTCTTTCCCTCTATTGGCTCCCTCATAACCCCTTCCTCCATGGTAAGTGGAATTTGGGCAATTCCTTTGGATATGGCCTCTTCCCCCACAACCAAAACAATTTCTATCATTGAAATTGTTGGCTGGTTGGCCTCCTCTATATGGATGGTTTCCATAACTCCTAGGCCCTCTCCCTACATTCTGATCCACCTCTCTCTTCTCCCATAATTGCACCACATTGATCTTGAGATCCGCAAGTTGTTCTGTGATGGTTTGGAGTGGATCTTTTGGTGGAGGTGCAAGAACTGGAGCAACTACTACTTGTGGTGCAACCCTTGTCACCAAAGTATCAGAAGTTCCACCATACTTGTAGCCTTGAGGAGGATGCACAACCTCCTTCACCACCAAATCACTCTCATCCCCTTCCAAACTCTCCTCCATACGAATTGCGATCTTGATAGCTTCAACCTTGGAAGAAGGTTTCTCATATCTCACCTTGCTTCTAATTTGTGGTCTCAATCCTCCCACAAAATTCTTGGTGAGCATGGCCCTATGCCAATCATTGTAGTCTCCATATCATCCCCACCCTTCCTCAACACTATGCGAAATCTGGACTCCAATTTTTCCACTCTTTCCACATAGACTCTCACTTTCTCTCCATCTCCTTGCTTGAGAAATGTAACCTCACTCATCAATCTCTCATAACTCTCATCAGGAAGAAAGTTCTCAATGAGTGCTGAAGTCAAAGTCTCCCAAGATTCCTCTTCCCCCTCTCTCCTCTCTCTCTTTTGGTATTCTGACTCATACCATGTAAGTGCTGCATCCTCAAAGAAATCTGGTAATAATGAGGCCCACTCATTCTTCCTCCTCTCATTGTTTCCTATGCAAGCTCTCTTGAAGTCTCTCACAAAGGCCTCCACATCTTCTCCATCCTTGCCAAAGAAAACCGGAAGTTTCCCCATCTTAACCCCTCACTATCTTTCTTTTCTCTCAATTTTTTTTTTTTTTTCTCTTTTCTTTTCTCTCACTCTATTACTAATAGAGTATATACATGACTAACACCATCTGAGAATAATCCACTCTAGGGAACACAAAAGGTTCAGGTTGCTCCAAGATTTCTATAGCAACATCAAATCCTAGAGTGCATATTAATCTAACTCTCATGGATAGTTTATCCATAAGTTGAAAGATTATCTCCATCCCTAATCTTGAGAACTAGCTGATGAAGGTGGTAGTATTTCTGTAGCTGTACTAAGACTCTCTCCAAGATCCTTCACCAAAGTTTCCAAAAGTGCTTTTACTCCACTACACTCATGTCCTTTTGGAAGTCCTTCAACTCCACAAACCTCACACAACTCTTTGGTCTTAGATCTTCTCCCTCCCAATCTTGGTGAAGAAGGTCCAACATGCAAACCCAAGTCAAGTAAGCCTCTCCTTTCCCTCAATCTCTTGCTCTCAAAGGTCAATGGACATGAACTTGCCTTATGTCCCTTCTCTCCACATAGAAAGCACTTAGACTCACTCTTTCCTCCAAGTGGTGTAGGTTTTTGGATCCTCTCAACACTCTCTTCAAATTCTATTGTAAACTCTCTTTTCCTCAAATCCACCCCTACAATCACCTCAAACCCTTGGGGAACCTTGCATAATCTCAATTTCCACTCTTGATGACTCTCCATGTTCCCCAAGATGAATCTAAACACTCAAACATGCTTTTTGTTGATCTCAAGCTTCTCATGCATGAGATCTCCACTCTGCAGAATTGACCCTTCCTCACAATGTCATTCAAATCTCCCAACCAATACGTCACAGTCCTCTGAAATTTTGCACACTTGATCACAACTCCAGGGCGTCCCTCCCTGCAAAATTTCAGATCTTTTCATTGAGCCATTTGGCCTAGACACCTTTCTATTCAGCACCCATATTTCAGATTTGGTCTGAAAACCACCCCCCTCACTTCAAAAACTCATCACGCCCTGCGCAAAAACGATCTCTCTCTAATTTTTGTGGCAGCAGGTAGGATACAATGCACTGAATTTTCTTGGAAATTTTCAGGACAATTCACTGAAAATTGAAGAAATGGCAGACTCTGTACAATTTTCCAGAGAGCATGCAGTTGCGGGAGCACTTTACCCTATCAACTTTCAAAAATTCTAGCCCAGTGCGCATAGAAGCTCTCTCAATAATTTCAAGTGTGCTAACTGAAAGATAACCCAAGCTATCATGTGTAGAAATCTCAAGTCCAGATCTCAAACTTGAGATTTTGCCCAAAATCACCTTAATCCCCAAAATCTGCAATCCACCTCACACAATCTCTCCAATTCCTCTCATGTGTACAAGATGTACAAAATCACCTCAAAGACATCATAATGAACTACAGGGTATACAAATGGATCTTGGTTCTCTAACATAAGTTCAGCCCTCTCCTCTCCTAATGTTCTCTCCAAGTGAGCTCTCATAGCCTCCTTCTGCCTAATGTAGAATTGGACGCGGAACATTATCTTGCCTTCTAGAGAGGTCCCGGCAACGGAACCAAAAATGTGAGCCGGCCTGTCTCTCACTCAGGATGAACCTCTGATGGCTATTATGGTAGTGCACCATGGACTAAGAAGGCAAGGAACCCCAACTCCATCATACTCCTCCAAGGCTAACACTCCAAGACTCAAGACATTGCTCACTAGAGAACTCAATGAAAGAGAGATAGTTGCAAATGAAAGGATGATGAGTACCTCCTCACTCCTTGTTTATATACTTGTGAAATAGTTACGTACCAAAGTTACTTATTACCCTAGTAACTCAAGTTACTAGACTAAAAGTCAAGTAAAGTCAAAAAGTAGAAAGGAATATCCATTCACATGGGCATATTCCCCTTATCTTGACCCAACCACTAAAGCAAGGATTCCTTCACATGGGCTATCCTTGGACTAAAGAAGAATCCAAAACAAAAAGGCTTGCGGGCCCAAGAGTTCTCAACTCTTTCCCCAAAGCCAAACACCTAGGAATAATACCAAGTCAACACACTAAAATCCAAAATAGTGGTGCTCATCTTTTCTACTTCCTCTAAAGTAAGGTCCCATCTATCTTAGCTATGACTAACTTTAGCTAACCATGACTAATATAGAACCATCCTTTATCTCTATATAAATAATATCTCTTAAGTACTTGTAATACCAAGCTAAATATCACAATACCACACACATGCACAAATGGGTGTTACAGAACAGAAGGAGAAAGAGAAGGAAGCGGTGAAAGCCGAGTTTGAGGAAGAGTTGGCGATGTACGGAGAGGAATGGCTTGCAGATCGGGAACGAGAGAGGAAGACAAGATTGGAGTCATTGAAGGAGATAGTCCTTAGAGTGAACGTGATGTTAAGTATAGAAGCCAACGTTCGAATTGAAGAAGCGTGTCTGCACGAGTTGAAGTTGTTGGTGCAGGAGACAAGGCGAAGACAAGCAAAGGACATGGAGATGAATGGCTTGTTAATAAAATTAAGAACTCGTGTAGATAGGAAGGTGTTGGAAGTAGAGGATAACATTTCCATTAGATTAGACTTAGTGAAGATAGAGCTAGAAAAACTTTGGAAAGATGTTAAAGCAAAACCCCGAAGTAGATAACATAGGAGTCCAAATGTCTTCGGAGTTGCCATCAGAGACATAAGAGAAGAGTAGGTCAGGAGATAAGGAGTTAGATAGATTACCCACTAGTGAAATTTCAGATCAGGAAAGAAAATTGCTGGAATTGGTAGAAGAAGTAGAAGATCTGAAACCAGAGGAAAAGATAGTAGGAAGAAAGATTACTTCGGGTTCGGGTTTGAAAGCCGAGGAAGAAGTAGACATTCAATCGGATTAGTAACCGATTTGAGATTTGAAGAGATAGATATGAAGAGGTGCATTGTCATTTTGGATCTGCAGGTTTAGAACAGTTGTGGTAGAACGGTATAGTTGTTAGAACTGTCAATTGCTTCACTATTTAAGAGTGGCATTTGCAGGAAAATGTTGTTCACTGCTCATTATTTCTAAGAATAGATAAAGCGAAGTGCTGTGAAGCAGTGCTCGTCGCTTGAGCTTGATTCCGAGTATCAACTTTGCAATTGTGTTTGTGAGTGTTTGGAGAAATTTGAAGTGCAAATCAGAGTGCTTGTTGGATATTGGATTCCACAACCTTGATCTTCATTTTGTGTGTTTGATCCTGAGTGAAGTGCAATCAAAGCAATGCCTTGATAGATCTGAGAGGAATTGTAGTGTTGGTAGTAGTTTGCTTTTGTGAGTGCAGTGCAAAGTTGATGTGAAGCAATTTTGATCGAGGAAGTTGTGCCTTTAGTGGAGGGGTGGAACACAATTCTGAGGCGAAGTCATTTTGCAGTGAAGTGCATTTCCGGGAGAGCCTGAATCATCACAATCAAGATTGTTTGGAAAGATTTGATGGAGTTGTGATTAAGAAGTGTGAATTTGTGATAAGATTGTGAATCAGTGCTTGTTACTCTCTTCTGGGTGTGGTTTCTACCTGAGAGATTAAAGACGCAACCAAGAAGAACTACATGCTACTGTTTGACTTTGTATTTGGACATTTCTGACTCGTATCTCTGCGGGGACAAAACTTACTTACCCAATTACCGCAAAAGTGATATTTGCCGGGTTGTCACATGATTTTTGGTGCCGCTGCCGGGGATACAAATCTCGGAAGTGGAAGAATACAAAGCCAAATTGGAAACTGGGTAGCAACGCAATATGTATGTCTGCATTGAGAGAACAACGGGAGGAGAGAGCTCGAAGACGAGCACTTCAGCATGAAGAAAACAAACGTCTGAACGTCCCATCCATTGTTGACAAAACTGAATGAGAGGCATCGGAGTTTCAACTTCTTCACGAAGTGCAAGAAGCCCTGCGAGAACTTGACCACAAGAAACGCAAAGGCAGTTGGCAAGGCTACTTCGCATCTCCCTCTTCTTCCAAGAAGAAGAAAGAATCGAGTGGGCAAACATATGCATTGCGGCCCAGTACACCAACTTCCCCTAGAGCTGTAAAGGAAGTTGTTTCCTTGAAGACCTTTGTTTGAGAAAAGACAACAAGAACACTTACGGAAGACGAGTGTCAACATCTTCTACGAACAATTCCTCGGTTGTCCCGAAGGAATTTTGAAGAACCAATCAAAGGTGTTGATCCTGACTCTTCCACTCGGGTTGAAGTCGACACCCTCATAGCAGAAATTGTCGAAGAAGACCCCACCTTGAACTTGACAAATTGGAATCCCTGGGCTGACAACACGGTGTCAATTCCAGCCGATCCTTTAGTTCCGTCAAGTTCCACATTACCTCAGCCGATCCTAGTGCATCGAACAATGACTTTGCTTCCTGTCACCCGACACGCCTATCAGAAGTACAAGGGGACAGAACAAGACAAAGACCCCGATGAATTCATCAAAGAATTCAAAGTCATCTCCTTGGCTAACAAGGAGCATGACTCGGCGGATCGATTGAGAATTTTCCCAAGTTTGCTCCGCAAGAAAGCTCGGAGCTGGTACACCCATGTGACCCAGAAGGAGTTTGTACCAGCGGACTGGGCAGACTTGAGAAACAACTTCCTGGAACGATTCCGGGAAGTTGATTACAATATGAGTGTCTTCGCGGCACTCAACGATTTGGACCGTGGAAAGAAGGAGAAGTTGAGAGACTACTCCAAGCGGTTCATGGCACTACTGAATCGAGTTCCCAAGCAATTGGAGGTGGTGGGTTACTCCGATGCCCAAGCCATTACCTGGTTCCTCGGGGGCCTTTCACCGGAGATACGAATCTTTGCCAGGGAGAGGAATGTAACTTCCTTGGACAAAGTACTCAAACATGTTGCTCGTTATGAAGCGGCCCACTCTCACTCTACCGGTAACCGGAGAAATTGGGAGAAGAAAGGCAAGAAGCCCAGAAGAAGAGCTTCACGTAGTACCTCCCCTTCTTTGGACGAATCTTCCACGACTTTGAGCTCTTCTTTGGAATCCGAAGAAGAATCCAAGCCAAGATGAGTCAAAAGATGTGGAGGCAAGAAACCAGTGACTCCTCCAGCCAAGAGTGTACATAAGGCGGATACAGAGCTCAATGCCCTCATCAAGGAGTTTTCGGATTTCAAGATCCAGATGATTGGGGCCAAGGACCGAAGGTAGGCCCCAGCATTTGGACAATCTAATGTGTGGTGCACCGCATGTGGCAAATCCGGCCATGCCAACACAGAATGCAATACTCGTAATGCATTCCCGGTGCTGCAAATTGATTGGGTTCCGAGATGGAACCAAGACGAGGACAAGGAGGCTGTTACCAAACTCAGGAGGTACAGCCTCAAGCGAGCACATCGTATCAAGGTCCGAGGTTTGGACCTAGGGAGTATAACCCCAATGCTCCTCCACAAAGACCACCAATGAGCAACCAAAATTGGCCTCAGAATGTTGCACCCGGAGCCTATTATAATTGTGGCTTGATGGGACATTGGTCCCCAAACTGTCCCAAGCCAAGAAGGCAAATTGGGTACGTTCCCCTGTGCGGAAACTGTAAAGGATCGAGGCATACGGGCAACCAATGCCCTCACCCACCGAACCCAAAGCCGCCTGTAAAGTATGTACAGACCCTCGCTGAGCGTACAGCACTTCAGCCAAAGGGGGATACGAATGTAAATTGCATAACTCTTGAGGAAGAAAGACCTCAAGAAGGGAGTCCGGCCTCAAAAGGAGAATATCCGGATCTTGAAATTTTGAAGGTTGAGACACGCTCCAGCAAGAAGAAGCGTGATCCCAAAGAACTGAGTATGACCTCGTTGTCCTCCCGAAAGACAAAGAGACTTTGCCCAAAAGCCATTCTTTCAGCCAAGGAGGAAAAGATCCTCGCAAAATCCAAAGCTAAAGCCTTGCAGAAAGAATTAAAGGAGGCATTACTCAAGACTCGGGAACTGAGTTTGGAAGAAGAGACCAAGATGAAGTCTCCAATTTTTCCGGTGGACATTTGATCCAAAGTAAAGGGTCTGATCCAAGCCGAGGTGGGCCAACCTGAGGAACCTCGGGTTAAGGCCATCAGCAAGCCCGTCACCATTTTGAAGCGTCCCGAAGTCAAGAGGGAACATGGAGAGACTTTGGATCCAAAGCCGAAGACAAAGATGGTCAAATTGGGAAGAGTTCCCCAATATGATATTATAGCCGATCTGGCCACCACAAATGCCAACATTAGATTCAAGCAATTGTGGGAAGATAACAAGCTGTACAAGAGACAACTTAATTTGGCCTTCAAGAAGGTGAGGTCAATGTCAAAGAAGGACCTGCCGGCTATTTATTGTATTGAATAAGAAGATTTGGGATCTCCCGAGGTAGACTCGGAGATTGCAGGGTGCATGATCACATCGATACCCATTGACTTGGGGTCCGGTGTGAATGTCATGACCGAAGATACTGCAAATCGACTCGGGTTTCATACGTTTGAACCCACACCCCAAGTTTTGAAGTTTGCAGACCAAACCAGGAGACGGCCATTGGGCATGCTGTCAAACATTACCACGATCATTGGAGGGGTACCCTTCAAGTTGAATTACATCGTGTTGCGACCAGTGATAAAAATTGGTTACCCTCTGTTGATCGGCAGACCCTAGTTGTACAGTGCCCAAGTTGTAGTGGATTGGCATCACCAGAAGTTAAGATTCAAGGACATTTCGTCCAAAGAGCAGAAGCTGGTGACTGTGAGTTGGACAAAGGTTCCCCATCTTGGGGAAACCAGTTCGTCGGAAGAGGAGGACGAATCCAACGACTCATCGTCTTCATCCTCAGACAAATCCGAAGACGAAGTCCAAGTTAATTACTTGGAATGCTACGAGGTGGATGTTGAAGACGAAGATCCATATGACCTCGCCTCGGGTGAACCTAACTTGAAGGAAGGGGGTTTGATGGCCGCTCGCCTTGGATTAAGCCGAGTAAGCCACATTGAAGGAGTCATCAACCTTGATGACTGTCAAGATGTGTTACTAACTGAAGGAAAAATTTTAAAAATCTCGAAGACAGTTACTTCGGAGGAGTTGGCAGGATACACTGCCTTGTTTATAGAGTTCCAGGATGTATTTGCCTGGTCGATTGATCAAATGTCGGGTATTCCACAAGAATTTGGAGAACATCGGATTGATTTGGTTGAAGGTGCAGTTCCGGTTTGGCAACGACAATACCGCCTGAACCCAAAGTACTCGCTTTTGGTAAAAGATGAAATCAACAAGTACTTAGGGCCCAGAATCATCTTCCCTATCTTGAGCAGTGAATGGGTCTCCCCCATTGTCATTGTCCCGAAGAAGAAAATAGGGAAGATCCGAGTGTGTCAAGACTTCCGAAAGTTGAACGCAGTTACAAGGAAAGAACATCATTCCTTGCCTCTTACCGATACAATTTTAGATCAGGTAGCTGGGCATCCTTGTTATAGTTTTCTCGATGGATTTTCAGGGTACAATCAAGTATCCATTCAAGGAGAGGACAAGGATAAAACTACATTCACAACCAATTGGGGCACTTTCGCTTACAATCAAATGCCCTTTGGGTTGTGTAATGCTCCCGCTACTTTCCAGCGGATGATGAATTCAATCTTCAAAGATTTCCTGCGCAAATTTGTGGAAGTTTTTATTGATGACTTTTGTGTGTTTGGGCGAAGAGATGTACATTTAGATTACCTTCGCCAAACGTTTGAACGGTGTTGTTTTGCCGGCTTGTCATTACACACGGAGAAATGCTTCTTCACAATGAAGGAGGGAATTCTTTTGGGGCATTGGGTGTCAAGCCGAGGTATTGAAGTCGATGTTGAGAAGGTTAAGATAATCGCAGCTTTGGAATCCCCGAAGAACATCCGGGAGCTGAGAGCCTTCTTGGGACATGTCGGATATTACAGACGCTTTGTGTCAAACTATGCAGTGCTTGTTGCACCACTCACAAAGCTTATGAAGAAATCCGAAGACTATCTGTGGGAAGCAAGTCAAGAAGAAGCTTTCCAGGTGTTGAAGAAGAAACTGGTTGAAGCACTAGTTATGAGGGCCCCAAATTGGGACGTCCCTTTTCATGTATATGTGGACACTTTGTCCATGGCCATCGGAGTTGTCTTAAGTCAGAAGGACGAGAAGAAGAAGGATTACCCGGTGTATTATGCCAACCGACAACTTTCAGTTTCTGAAAAGAACTATTCAATGACTAAAAGAGAAGCACTCGGAATGGTGTATGCCTACAAGAAATTTTGTCATTATTTGTTGGGGTATGAGTTTGTCTTCTATGTTGACCATTACGCATCGCAACATTTAGTCAAGAAGGCAGATTTATTGTGACAAATTGCAAGATGGATCTTGTTATTACAAGAGTTCACGTATACTGTACAAGTAAGGAAGGGAGCTTTGCATTCGAATGCGGACTTCCTGTCCAGGTTAGAAACTCAAGACCAGGAGTGGGAAATTGACAATCGGTTCCCTGACAAAGAGTTGTATCACTTATTAGCAATGCGAAGTACAAGGTATGCAGCTGAATATAATTATCTGAATACTCTCTAGTGTCCTGAGGGGATGGACCCGGAACAGCGGGCAGTCTTTCTCAGGAAAATGGGGCCATACCAGCTTAAACACAACATTTTATTTAAGATGGGCAAAGACAAAGTACTTTGGTGATGCTTGGAGTCATACGAAGTAGGAGGAGTAATTGAATCTTTACACTCCGAGGCATCGGGAGGACACTATGCTCTGAAGAATACTATAAAGAAAATTCTTTCGGCAGGGTATTGGTGGCCTACAATGTACAAAGATGTACATGCTCAAATCCAAAGCTGTGATGCTTGTTAGAGAACGGGGAAGCCGATGGCTACTTCCCAATGGCCTTTGAGACCAATTTTGCCCTTGGCCCCATTTGAGAAATGGGGGATTGATTTTGTGGGTCCCATTCAACCAGTGACCCGAGTCACAAGAAAGCGCTACATTTTGGTCTGCACTGACTATGCTACCAAGATGGTCGAAGCGGAAGCAACTCGTAGAGATGATGCTCAAATGGTGGCGGAATTTTTCTTTTGAAACATCATCTCCCAATATGGGTGTCTTCTAGAATTGGTCAGTGACCGAGGCACACATTTTTTGAACTCAGTAATGGAGGCATTAACCAAGTACTTTCAGATTAAACATCGGAAGACGACTCCTTACAACCCAAAAGCAAATGGCTTAACGGAAAGGGCGAATGGGTTACTTTGTAAAATTTTGAATAAGGTGACTGTCAATTATGCCTATGATTGGGATACAAAATTACCAGCCGCGTTGTGGGCATATCAAACGACAGAGAAGATAACAACCAAACAAACTCTATACTTCTTGACATATGGCTTGCATCCCATACTCCCAGTTGGATTTGAAGTTCCGACATATTGGGTTCTGTGCGAAGAACGAATGTTGGAAGAAGAAAGTCAGGATCTTCGGATTCATCAACTAATGTGGTTAGAAGAGAAAAGAGACGATGCAATGCAAACCACGAAAGAAGTACAAGCACAGAGAAAAGTCAGGCACGATAAGAGAATCAAGCATGTGACTGTACAAGAAGGGGATTTGGTTTTGTTATATGACAATCGCCAAATATTTTTTCCAGGCAAGTTGCATTTGAGATGGATGGGTCCCTATCGAGTTCTTCATCTTTATGAAAATGGATCCATGCAGCTCGTCGACTTGGAAGGTAATCCTTTTGCCACTCAAGTAAACGGGTGGAGAGTTTGGAGATATTGGACCATAGACTCAAAAGCTTCTAAAGCAACCAAGATATATGTTCGCGAGGATGCTCACATTTGAGGGAGGGGCTATGTGGTGCCCACATTTTTTTTTTCAGAATAAAGGAGAAGAAGTGTATAGAGAAGTCAGATTGCGCCTGTATGGCCGAAGAAGGCAAAGAAAAGAGTCTTCGGGTTGAAACCCAAAGTAAAGTGACTTTGGGTCATAAGGTGAAGTACTCAGAAATGCCCTATCAACATACAATATGAAGTAAATTGTCTTCGGATCGGGGGGAGCTCAACCCGAGGTGAAGACAGTCTAACAACCTTTTGTTGGGGCGAGAAATTCAAGAAGGGGCCGTTTCAAAACTGGCGGCTCATACGCGCGAAGGTTGATTGACAGTGATAGGTGCATGCCGGAGGTGTGATTTCTCGGTAGAAACTCGAAGTGACGGAAGACAAAGAAGTGCAACTCTATAAAAATTGAAACTGCAATGACGAAATGTCAAGCAATTTTCCTTCGCCGTTGATGAGTCATCTTGCAGGTGATCGGGGAAAGGGAAATAGAGTTGGGCTCGTGTTAGTGCGCAAGGGAGAAGTTGTGAGAGTGAAATCAAGAGAAAGTGAGAAAGGAGAAGAGATGGGAGGAGGAAAGAAGAACACCGAATTCGCAGTGAGAAATCATGCAATTTGGAGATTAGATGTAATAGCGAGGATCGAAGTCTTGAGCCGACTTCGGATCACATTTTTGGCATGGAACTGGAACGTAAGTTTTCCAAGATTCATGACCAAAATCATCGAGAGTAAGTGTCTCAATGGACCCGAGGAAGAAGGGAAGAGAGGAAATCCGGCTCGCTGGACAGAGTCGGATTGGAGACTCGTACTTAGGAAGGAGGCAGGCTCGGAGCAGGGAGCCACGTTCTTGGGGAAAGGAGAGATAGCCCAAGAAAATCAGGAGGTGAGAGATGCCTTCTCGTCAAAGAGAACGAAGAATGGGTACAAGGTAGAAAGTTATAAAGACCCTGTCAAGAGAGGAATTGTGAGTGCTTTGATGGCAATCCTGAAGCCGGAGAGAACAACATATGTGATGAAACACCAAGCGGTGTTCTTTCACAAATTGTTTGCAGGAGAACTAATTAATTGGGTGAAGTGTTTTCCAGGGAGAACGAGGCAGATAGTGTGGAATCTGTGGGATAAGTCACCTCCACATTATATTGTGCCATTTGCAGCGCATTTCTAACTCGAGCTCAATTTGCTGAACTCAGCGGAGCGGAATCGGATGGTGTCGCACTTCCATCCGGATGTGCAAAAGGAGGTCAATGTTGAGGAGCAGCAATACATTTTGAAAATCCGGAGCACGGACGATTACTACGCAAAGACAGGGAAAAACGTGGAGGTCGTAGTAAGTACCCCGACAAAGAAGAGGACTCGGCAAGCAGAAGCCAAAGAAAAAAGAAACCTCGGAAGATGCAGAAAAGTAACCCAAGGCGAGGAATGGTGGTAATTGAGTCAAAAGATGAAGACTCAGAAGGCGAGGCCAAGCTCAAGACGGAGGACTTGGAGCATGAGGAAGAACCTGAGTTTACAGTGCAGAGCAGAGATACGAGTAGTGATAGTGAGGACGGTGGAGAAATGACCTCGGCGCCAGTGGCTGAAGAATACAAAGAAGAAGTGCAGGCTGAGGTAGAAGCCGAAGACAATACAGCGCAAGAAGACAAAGTACCGGTGCTAGAGGAGAAGAAGATCACAGTGCAGCGAGGAGTTTGCTCACAACGTAAGGCGAAGTGTGAGGCAGGACCAAGTCGAATGAAAACAGAGGTAGAAGAAAGCTCGAGCAGTGAGGCATAAATCCCGATACAAAGACTCCAGAGAAGAAGGCGAGTATTGGGAGAACACGAGGAGAGAAGAGAGACCCTCTGCGGGAGGAAGAAGTTGCCAATGATGGAGTGGAGTACTTGCAAGAGGTAGTGTGCCTGCTGCTAGTAAAGTTGGAGCATAACAAGAAGGAGATGCGGTCAACTTGTCCCAAGGTAAAGACTGTACTACAGGTGGTAGCAAGATTAGAAGAAGAGAACTCGGAGTTGAGGAGTGTAACCCGAGGTGAGGAGGAGAGAGAAGTATTGCGAGCGGAGGCAGTCGAGAGAAGTCAGGTAATCAAAGACCTGAAGAGAGAAGTGATCTATCGAGAGGCTCTTGCGAGGAAGAGTGATATTGCAAGGGAAAGACAGGTAGCTGAAACCAAAATCTTGAAGCAGCAGTTTGCTGATTCAAGAGTGAAGCTTATCCATGCTATGGCAAGGATAGCATCAAAGGATCAAGAGCTTGATAGAGTGATGGAAAGTATGGAGGAGAAGAAGCAACTCTGGCAATGAGAGTTGGCTGCGAGATATAGAGAAGAAGAGAGATTACAAGAGTTACTTCGTAATCAGGAAGAGAAGGTTGAACAGAAGGAGAAAGAGAAGGAAGCGGTGAAAGCCGAGTTTGAGGAAGAGTTGGCGATGTACGGAGAGGAATGGCTTGCAGATTGGGAACAAGAGAGGAAGACAAGATTGGAGCCATTGAAGGAGATAGTCCTCAGAGTGAACGCAATGTTAAGTATAGAAGCCAACATTCAAATTGAAGAAGCGCGTCTGCACGAGTTGAAGTTGTTGGTGCAGGAGACAAGGCGAAGACAAGCAAAGGACATGGAGATGAATGGCTTGTTAATAAAATTAAGAACTCGTGTAGATAGGAAGGTGTTGAAGTAGAGGATAACATTTCCATTAGATTAGACTTAGTGAAGATAGAGCTAGAAAAACTTTGGAAACATGTTAAGAAAAACCCTGAAGTAGATAACATAGGAGTCCAAATGTCTTTGGAGTTGCCATCAAAGACATTAGAGAAGAGTGGGTCAGGAGATAAGGAGTTAGATAGATTACCCACTAGTGAAATTTCAGATCAGGAAAGAGAATTGCTGGAATTGGTAGAAGAAGTAGAAGATCTAAAACCCGAGGAAAAGATAGTAGGAAGAAAGATTACTTCAGGTTCGGGTTTGAAAGCCGAGGAAGAAGTAGACATCAGATTGGATTAGTAACCGATTTGAGATTTGAAGAGGTAGATATGAAGAGGTGCATTGTCATTTTGGAGCTGCAGGTTAGAACAGTTGTGGTAGAACGGTATAGTTGTTAGAACTGTCAATTGCTTCACGATTTAAGAGTGGCATTTGCAAGAAAATGTTGTTCAGTGCTCATTATTTCTGAGAATAGATAAAGCGAAGTGCTGTGAAGCAGTGCTCGTCGCTTGAGCTTGATTCCGAGTATCAACTTTGCAATTGTGTTTGTGAGTGTTTGGAGAAATTTGAAGTGCAAATCAGAGTGCTTGTTGGATATTGGATTCCACAACCTTGATCTTCATTTTGTGTGTTTGATCCTGAGTGAAGTGCAATCAAAGCAATGCCTTGACAGATCTGAGAGGAATTGTAGTGTTGGTAGTATTCTGCTTTTGTGAGTGCAGTGCAAAGTTGATGTGAAGCAATTTCGATCGAGGAAGTTGTGCCTTCAGTGGAGGGGTGGAACACAAATATGAGGCAAAGTTGTTTTGCAGTGAAGTGCCGTTTTTGGGAGAGCCTGAATCATCACAATCAAGATTGTTTGGAAAGATTTGATGGAGTTGTGATTAAGAAGTGTGAATTTGTGATAAGACTGTGAATCAGTGCTTGTTACTCTCTTCTGGATGTGGTTTCTACCTGAGAGATTAAAGACGCAACCAAGAAGAACTACATGCTATTGTTTGACTTCGTATTTGGACATTCTGACTTGTATCTCTGCGGGGACGAACTTTACTTACCCGATTACCGCAAAAGTGATATTTGCCGGGTTGTCACAAAGCCCTCACATGGTACAATGCTTGGGAATGATCCATGTTGGCAGAGAGAAAGGAGGTCACATGGACAGAAATACAAGAAGGATTGCGGAAGAATTTCCAATTGGTAGATTCCGTGCACATGGCCTAAATCCGACTATGAGGATTGAGACAGAAAAACAACATACAAGAGTATGTGGAGTCATTTTTGGATCTACAAGTTGCAACAACCAACATGAGTCCAACAGAGGCTCTCAAGAATTTCAAACAAGGGTTGAAGGAGCAGATTTGCCATGAAGTCATGGTGCAAAATCCTCGCATAATATTTGAAGCAATTGCTTGTGCACAAAGAATAGCAAGGGCATTAGGTGGAGGTGAAGGAGTAGTTCTATCCTAACATTATTGGGCAAAAATGCCACACATGGGTGGACCAATACCAATGAAGTTGGGCAACCTTTGGTTTTGAGACTGAGGAGCACGACCGCTTCAAGGAGAGCATAGATGGGTAGAAGAACAAAGAGATGGAGTTCCACAAGGAGAAGGAACTCAAGAAGAACAACACCATTGTTACAATTGTGGCCGTAGTGGGCACGTATCTACTAATTGTCATGCTTGTCTCCCTAGAGGCCCTCGGCCTTCATACAAGCAATCTTTGAACAACATGGAGAGACGCACTGAAGAAGAGGAGCTGGAAATCACTTTGGAAAATAAAGATTGCCAATAAATGTACCTTGTGGCCTTGTTGGCTCAATAAGGAAGCAGAGAAGCAAGAGAAGGAAGAAGATGAGCACACAAAGGTCCCAAAAGGTAACCTCACAATTGATTGTCATGAATGGAGTCCTAGAAAGCAATCAAGTAAGAGTATTAATAGATCTGAGAGCAATAGAGAATTTATTATCTTGCTCTGTTGCAATAAGATTGGGAAGGGATCTAGAGAAAGATGAGAGCAAAGAAGTAGAGTTACCTAATATGCAAATAGATAGGGTTGAATCATTACCTAGATAGGTAACACTCTCTGAAGGAGAATATCATGAAGCAATTGAGTAGCGAGTGATACAATTAGCTTGTTATGATGCAATCTTAAGCTTGCCATGGATGGAGCATTACAACCCTATGGTAGATTGGAGGAAGAAAGTAGTGAGAACCCACCAATGGTTGATCATTGGGGATAAAGAAAAATCATATATGTAAGAATTGCCTCTCTATGTCATAGGGATGGCAGCTATCTGTAAGACTAATAGATGTTTCATGGGTCCAATAAGAGAAGTCTAGAGTGCACAACTCAATAGAAATTGAAGGATGTGGTGGATGAGTTTCAATATGTCTTTCTTGATGATCTACCCTCAAGATTACCACCAAAAAGGAGAGTAGATCATAAAATTGAGACACTCCTAGGGAAGACACCTCCTTGTAACGCTCTATATTGCCTATCACCTCATGAGTTGGAGGAGTGTAAGACTCAAATTGAGAAGATGTTGTAGAAAAGGTTCATCCAACCCAGCATATCACCATATGGGGCTCTTGTCTTGTTTGTGAAGAAGAAGGACAATACAATGCGCATGTGTATTGACTATTGGGGTCTCAATCAGCAAACAATGAAGAACAAATACCCCTTACCTTGCATGGATGACCTATTTGACCAACTCTGTGGAGCAAGATACTTCACCAAACTAGACTTGTAGAGCAGTTATAATCAAATCCAAATTATAAAGGAGGATGTGTACAAAACTACCTTTCAAACCAGGTATGGCCACTTCAAGTATCTAGTGATGCCTTTTGGCATCACCAATGCACCTGCCACTTTCATGAGTCTAATGAATGACACATTTTGTCTATACTTAGATAATGTTGTTATTGTCTTCCTGGATGACATCTTAGTATACAATAGCATGATGATGGAACACAAATAACATCACACGAGAAGTCTTCTAAATTCTAAGAAAGAATCAATTGTACGCCAAAATCTCAAAGTGTGAGTTTGGCAAGTCTGAAATAGACTACTTGGGGCATAGAGTAAGTGTAGAGGGCATTTAAGTATTGATAGATGAAATAGAGGTCATTCAAAAATGAAGTGTCCCAAAAGATCAGACTCAACTCAAGAGCTTCTTGGAGTTGACAGGATTATATTGTCAATTTGTCTAGGACTTCTCCAAGTTTACACAGCCTTTAATGGCACGGCACTACTTGGCAAGGGGAAGAAGTGGACATGGGGAACTGCACAAGAGGTGGCATTTCAAGAATTGAAAGCCACCTTGCTACATGCACCAATCTTGAAGTGATATGACCCAAAATGTCCAAACAAGTTGGCTACAAATGCATCAGGCATAGCAATATGAGTAGTCCTACAACAAGAGTGGCATGACGGATGGCATCCAATTACATATTTCTCTCAAAAGTTGTCATTGGTAGAAATATCACACCACAAAATAAGAAGAGTTGGCCATTGTCCTTGCAACCAAGCATTGGAAGCACTATTTGGGTGAGAAGGCATTTATAGTAGAGACAGACCACAAACCTCTAGTCTACTTGGAGACACAAAAAGATCTATCTCGTCGCTAGATTTGGTAGGCAAAATGGTGATAATGCTTCAACATGACAATCACCTACATGGAAGGTAAGAAGCAACTTGCGGATGCATTCACCTACATGACAATGGCAAATAATTGGTGGTAGAGGTTAAGATTAACCCTGAATTCTGGCCAAAGATTCTAGCTACTACAAAAATTTGTTCCATAGATTGTAGGAGCACAATCATCCAAAGGTATCACCAGCACCCAAGGACTCACCTTTTGTGATGGCAGATTATGGATCCCAAATGTCCTAAAATTATGCACCACCATTCTAGTGGAATGTCATGATTTGGCAATTGCAAGTCATGTCGGAGTGGACAAGACCTTCAAAGCAATCCAACGCCATTACTATTGGCCCAAGATGAACAATGGTGTGATGGACTACGTACACAGTGTTATGCGTATATACATTGCTACACAACATACATCACTGTCAACATCATACACTATAGAAGCACAACTCATACATAAGTCATACATAGATTCTAAAGTGCCACAAGTAATCAGATTGCTTACCACTCTCAACTCAACTCAGCTCAAATCAATACTTGATCTGTCACTCTATAAACTGCCAACAACTGGGCACTGATTATAGTCAAGCCACACCTACTCAAGCATAGAGAATCCAAGTGACGCTCGCCGGCCTCTGTCCACCATAGCCAGGAACTCGAAGGCTCAACATTAGAGAAGTGAGCTCTCTAGAGCTCACTTTGAAACTATACCCCCTAGACTCGAGCTAGCTCTGAAACCCTAACGGTCCAACTGACAGCACAATTGACAATGCAAATGGTGCAAAGTGACGGTGTGCCCTACTGTCAAGTCAGTACTCCCAACATGAATCTAACCGTCGGAAAATAGTCTCTGAGAAACTACTGAAATAACTCTAACTACTATCACTAGAACTCCAATGTCCAAGCATCTATGTGCGGTACTACAAATGGTGTGATAGCTGTCGTGCGTATATACATTGCTACACAACATACATCGCTGTCAACATCATACACTATAGAAGCACAACTCATACATAAGTCATACATAGACTCTAAAGTGCCACAATTGGCCCCCTAGCTAGCGGTTAGGCCCCTCTAACTCCAAATAGCCATCTATTCTAAGTATATGGTATACCCTCTAATGGGCTAAGATCAGGAGGCCGGGTGCTATGGAACCCCATCGTTAGTCGCTTGTTTGCAATCTATACCATATAAAGAATGAACTAGCTATAGGTCAAGTACATCTAGGACATAACCACTATCCCTGAGGAACCACTATGAGGGGAGGAGTCATACATGCCATATGCCCTCCTCTCGAACAGCTATCACACACTAACATAGTAGCAGCTCCACCAGAAGAGTCACATAACATACACCTCAAGCCTGCACTACAAGTGCCAAGCTTGGGTCCATAGTACCATCAATGTTTGGAAGGTGGCATGGCGCATAATTGTGCACATGATCCTTCCAAAAAACACCATCATGTCCTTCTAACACAAGGACTCCAGATGGCAAAACCTCGTGCACTCTCAAGGTAGTGCGGCCTGTAGAAACATCAAGTGTCGTCAGTGCTGTCTACTATAGATATACATAGTTGCCTAGATGAAATCAATGGATCAAAGGTCTATAACCTCCTCCTCAAATGGTAGCATAGCTTAAAGTATCTCTATGCTGAGCAATCGCCAAGTTCTCAAAGGCCATCGGCATCACTCTCCGAAAGATCTCTGCCTATTGAGAACATGTGCTTATCCATACATCAGGGTCATCCAAGTCCAAAACTACAGTAGCATCTCGACGAATGGCTACAAGTAAATCTGGATCTTGTCCATAGAGTAGAAAGTATGGAGAGAAGGATGTTAAGGAGGCTTGCCGGCTGAACCGATAGCCCATGGCCAACCAAGGTAATTGGAGATCCCAATCTCCCAAGTGGCCTCTCTACAAACCATACTTTTGCAATCCTCTCTTCACCGTCTGAACCACTCTCTTTGCTAAGCCATTTGCCTCAGGGTGATCTTGAGATGTAGTACAATGATCAATCAATGTCTTGTCACACAAGACCTGAAACTCCCCCAAGAACTCTATACCCTGATCAGTCAAAACCTCAGCTAGTGCACCAAAATGACTAAGAACTTGATCCAGGAATGAGTAAGCTGTCCCTTCACTAGACTTGTCAAGAAGTGTCACCAATTCAATCCACTTAGAGAAGTGCTCCACCCTCACCAAAACATATTGATGATGTCTCACAGTTAGCGGTAAAGGTCTGGTGAAGTCCAAACTCCAACAATAACCCAATCCCATGATAGGTAATGGGTGTAATTGTGGCCTTGGAGCATTGAATGATGCTCTAACTTGGTCACAAACCACACATCTGGCAACAAACTGTTGTACCTTGGTCTGCATACCGCGCCACCAATAATGACTCTGGAGTAAGCTATACATATGCTTTACTCTAAAATGTCCTAGCTCCTCATCAGCATGACGGACCAACTGTGGTCTCTAAGAAGGAAGTGGTACTACTCACACTCTACCATCCTCCCATACACGCACAAGGTGTCTACCCTCCAATCTGAACTGTCTGGCTTGCTGAAGAACACGGTCTCTCTCCTTGGCCCCAACTGTACCACCCACAACACCAGTGCAAAGATAGTCCATCACTAAGATATCATCTTGAATGTCTCGCTGAATTGTACAAATATCTTCACTCTCTGGATCTATGACCTCAATAACTCCTCCTGTATGAGAGAGATATCACCAAAGCCTCTGCAAATATACATAGAAAGGCCGATGCATGCCAACCTGGCACCATCTCCTCATCTGTCTCACCATGCCAACATGCTCCGGTTTGATCTTGTTGGTTGGGACTGTAACACCCATTTGTGCATGTGTGTGGTATTGTGATATTTAGCTTGGTATTACAAGTACTTAAGAGATATTATTTATATAGAGATAAAGGATGGTTCTATATTAGTCATGGTTAGCTAAAGTTAGTCATAGCTAAGATAGATGGGACCTTACTTTAGAGGAAGTAGAAAAGATGAGCACCACTATTTTGGATTCTAGTGTGTTGACTTGGTATTATTCCTAGGTGTTTGGCTTTGGGGAAAGAGTTGAGAACTCTTGGGCCCGCAAGCCTTTTTGTTTTGGATTCTTCTTTAGTCCAAGGATAGCCCATGTGAAGGAATCCTTGCTTTAGTGGTTGGGTCAAGATAAGGGGAATATGCCCATGTGAATGGATATTCCTTTCTACTTTTTGACTTTACTTGACTTTTAGTCTAGTAACTTGAGTTACTAGGGTAATTAGTAACTTTGGTACGTAACCATTTCACAAGTATATAAACAAGGGGTGAGGAGGTACTCATCATCCTTTCATTTGCAACTATCTCTCTCTCATTGAGTTCTCTAGTGAGCAATGTCTTGAGTCTTGGAGTGTTAGCCTTGGAGGAGTATGATGGAGTTGGGGTTCCTTGCTTTCTTAGTCCATGGTGCACTACCATAATAGCCATCAGAGGTTCATCCTGAGTGAGAGACAGGCCGGCTCACAGGACATGGGTTTCTACTCAACCCATCTGCATCACGGTTCACCACTCCAAGTCTATGAACAACCATGAAATCATACTCCTGTAAAATCAGAGCCCATTGTGCAAGCTTCCTTGCAAGCTTGTCGGACTCCATCAACCACTTCAGCAGCTAATGATCAGTGATGAGAGTGAAGGGGTTACCAAATAGGTAATATCAAAAATGTGCTATTGCCCAAACTGCTGCCAGGCACTCTCCCTCATATGAACTATACTTCGCCTCCGCTGAATTGTTGGAGTGACTAGCATAGGCCACCACAAACTCCTTCTCCTCATCATCATGTTGGGTGAGCACCGCTCCAAGCTCCAACATACTCCAATCAGTGTGAACCTAAAATGGTCATCCCCTTATTGGTCTCCTCAAAATAGGAGTAGATGTCAACCTCTCCTTGAGCTCTACAAAAGCTCTCTCCTGCTCATCTCCCCAACACCACTCTTGTGTAAGCTTGGTCAGCTTCGTCAAGGCCTTGGCAATGGCACTAAATCCTCTAACATAGCAGCAATAGAAGTTTGCCAACCCAAGGAATGCTCACACTTTGCTCACATCCGTAGGCCAGGAATACGTGCAATAGCCTCCACCTTGGTCTGCTGAACACCAAGTCCTCCGAGGTAGATAGTGTGACCCAAATACTCAACCTAGTTGTGGAAGAACCTACACTTCCCAGGATGTAATTTGAGTCCATGGGATCTCAACCTCTCAAACACCTCCAACAACTGTCTCTCATGCTCCTCCATAGTAGTGATATAAACCAAAATGTCATCAATATTGCACCAAGCAAAATCCAATCCAACTAGGATCCTATCCATGACCCTTTGGAACTCAGCAAGAGCGTTCTTTAACCCAAATGGTAAGAACCTCCACTGATATAACACATCCTTGCCATGAGGATCAATAGCCCAAAATGTTGTCTTGGACTTATCCTCCTCCTTGATAGACAACTGATGATATCCCACTCAAAGATCCAAAGTACTGAAGATCTTTGCATGCCCCATCGTATCAAAAATCTCCTCCGGTGTAGGCATGGCATACCGATCAGCCTTGGTCTGTCGGTTGATAGGACGGTAATCTCCACACATCCGCCTATCTATATAGTTGCCATGCATATCTTTCTTGGCTGGCATCATTGTCGCTGATGCATACTCTCCATGTGAAATCTCCACCAAACCAGCCTCAAAAAGGTCAGTACTCCGGCTTTGAATCAATGTCCTCTCCATGTCACTATATCAATAAGGACATCGGAAAACTGGTGTGTCGCTAGTCAGCTCAATCCGTATACCAGGTCCCTTTAGAGCACCCAAATTCTTCATATTGAAGGCAAAACAACTCGTGTGACTCCTCAAGAACCTCCAAACCTTCCGTCTTTCCTCTCTAGTAAGCTTAGGTCCAAGATCTGACTCCCAAGTATCCTCTGTAACTATAGTAAGAGTGGAAGACGTATTGACCAGCTGCTACACTGGGCCCTTGAGAGCAATAGTGTCATGCTCCCGACCACTAGAGGTCCCAACCTCTGTGTGAAAAACTCCCTCCACTCTGGCTGCAAGCTCCACACGTCCTCTAGCTGCATCCCATGTGGACCAAGGGTGTAATCCAAGTAGCCCACGCTCACTTGGATGAACTCCAAGTAGACCACTCTCCCTAGTAGCTATTGGATGTGTCCCAAGAATACCATGTCTACTCGGTCCATTGCCCCCAGCATGTGCCTGAATCGTCTCGATAGGCACATGGCTCACAAGTGTCCGAGTGGTGATGCCTATCAAGCACATCCTACGCTGCTTTGCCAAGCCAAGGCTCAAAATCTAGGTCAAACAATTCAGGTCCATAGCTTGACCTAACACCTGATGCCTAGATGCCTATGACATTGCTGGAATAGCAGTAATACCAGTGCAAAAACCCATCGCCTGCTCTCTCTCATCAACGTTGGGCTCCACCAACTGCTATAACTATGAGTCCCAAACAAGTCCAGGTCCTCCCTCTCAAAACTCATGAGAGCCTGGGAAACTCATGAGTGTGGGAAATGCGGCTCTAGGTTGTCCAACTAGGTTCACCATTGCCATAGGTGACCTATCAGCCACTACCATTGTCTAAGACTGACGCCCAACATCCAAGATATCATCAACAAGAATGGGGTCCAGTCGCTGAATCCCATCATAAGTGCTTTATAGAACCTCTCTGGGTAAGAGATTTGTCCACCAAAGACAAAGACAATGAGCCCATGATCCCACTCTAGCTGCATCTAACAATACAGTAGGTCCCATCCAAGAATGGACCTGATGTGTACTTGCCACCACTCTAGTGCAAGAATCACCCATCAAAGGAACATTCTCCAAAAGGTAAGTTGGAGAAACAGACTGATGAACCTGGAGATGTCGTAGTATCCATAACATCTCCCAAAACACACCAAAACGAGGATCTTGAAGACTCAATCCTCTACCAGCACGTGTATGTCCCTAACATGGCCATACAAAAATCACCAAGTGAATAGGCCCATGTCTCTCTAGGTCATGCATCCCTAGTAAGGAAATGTCTCCTGGTAGGGCCTTCTAGTAACCTCTGACTCCTAACATCGGTAATAACTCCGGATACCGATAGGCCAAGTGTGCCACATGATGTAGAAAGACTTGCCTAGCAGTCTCATCTCTCTCTACATACAAGTACCTTTGTACTTGTATACCCGCTTGTAACACCATAGCTAGTCCGATGTTGATCCCACCAAACAACTCCAATAGGCATATCCCCTCTATTGGATACAGCCAAGAAATGAGTGTGGTATCCAGAGGTGTCAAAGCAATCGCCTCTGGAGGCTCATCCTCACACTCATCTCCTGATGGTACAAAGGCTCCACTCCAAGCCTACTGCACCAACTGATCTGCATGTTGTTGCAATGCCTCCTCTGAACTCTACAATGGAACGTCCAAGGTAGATGGAACAATCCCACTCGTACTCCAAAGCCGAGTGATCTCCTCTGGTATTGGAGTATCTTTTGCATGGGCGTTCCCCTCCAACAAGTCACCAAGCCAAGTAATTGCACCACTGAAAGCTAAAACAGATGCTGCCATGGTCTCGGACTGTAGTGAGCCAAAACTGCTAATACTAAAGCGTACTGGTAGGCGACATACCCGTCCCTCACCAGACTGCCAACCAGGTCTATAAGAGGTTGTCTCCTCCCAATAGTCAATGCTGAAACCCATGGGGTATAACATTGCTCCCCCAACTAGCACATCATATGACTCAGCTATCATCGTAAAAGCCTCAGCTCTCACCACCAAGCTATCAGTCGGATGACCAAGCTGAACCTAGACAACAAGCTCTCCAAGTGTGATGTACTATGTCAAACCACCACCTAGAGATGTTTGGATCTGAAATGGACACCTCTCCACATCGATCTTCCGTAACTCCAGACCAATAACTACAGCCTTCCCCAACATAAGAGGCTACGCACCAAAGGTCTAACAAGACTCTCTGTGGTGTATAGACCTTCCTTGAAGGTCCCACCAAACAAAAAATCCCCCTTTGGTTATCCAATAGGACAACACCAGGTGTAAACCACGCTCTCTCAAAGGTTGGTCTAGCTAGCAACTCCTCCAATCTAGTCGCTACTGCCTGCCATAAACCACTGGTTGTTGAACAGATCTCATGCTCCTCAACCAAGTCAGCTCCACTACCAACCACCTCTGCTCTAGTAGTAGAAACTGCACCATCCCTACTCTCACACAACGTGGCAGCCAACCGGAATACTAGAGCTGGGTCAACTCCCAATGTAAACATATCACTGGCCAAAAACAAAGGACGCCGCATAATCAGCTAAGCTACCTCCAACATCATGCTAGACTTAGTCTGTGTAGTAGCAGGTGGTTGACTAGCAGGTAGTCCATCATGTATTCCATCACCACCTACCATACCTGCACTAGGACGTCTAGGAACCATGGATGTTGTCTGCAAGGTCTCAGATAGCGTGAAAGACTGGGGAAGTCTGACCTGTCTCCCAACCTCTCCTCTTTGTGGGTCCAACTCCACTGATGCTCCTCTAGGCTCTGGGGCACATACTGCACTCCTAGTCACTATTGCAGATGCATCCACTTGTGCTACTCCGCACATGAAGTCTAAAGGCATCTCTATCACCAGCATATGAGGTGGAAGCCTCAGCACCCAAATCTGATCTCCTCTGAGCAATAGTCATACTAGCCAATCTCTGCTCCAACTACTCAATCCGAGTAGCCATAGATGTGTCGGAAGTAAGGACAGGTACTGCACCCCTACTAGGTGTAGATCCTCTACCACCACCTCTACCACCTTGTCATTCATGAATTGGAGCTCTTCTACTACCTGCCATAGCAGCCCTACCACTCCGTAACTCCGGGTGTAGGTCAAAACACCGATCACTAGTGTGACCAAATCTGTGGCAGTGCTCACACTGCCTCTGTGCTGGCTGTGATGCACCAAAGGTATCAAGTCCGCTGCCCTGAGTACACTCTCTCCTATGGTGAGGTCCACCACAAGTCCAATAAGCAACACCACCACTCACTAGCTGCTGTTGACTCGAAAATGAGGGTAAGGATCTAACTCCACTAGGCCCTCCACTCGCTTTATAGGATCTGGGCTGTCCACCCTATCCTTGAAAACCAACTAGGCGTGGTGCACTCTATTGCACTCTAGAAGAAGTCACAACCGGGGATGAGGTCTCCCTACCAAATCCAGATGTCACCACTCTCTCTTCCACCATGTTGAGCTCAATATGCTCAACCAAACCAAAGACCACTACCAAAGTAGGTGAAGTAGCATGTAACAACGTAGCATCATGAACTCTATGTTGCAACTCCCTATCTAGTATCCCATACCAAAATTGGATTGCCTGGGCCTCAATAACTCCCTGAGTGAAACTGATCAGCCGCCTCATGCGAGTGTATGCCTCGCATAGGCTCTCTCCAGCCTTCCATTGGAACTCTTGCAAGCTCCTCAGCTTGTCAGTCCGCACTCCCTGGTAGTTTTGCCTCAAACACAAGAAGAACTCTACCATGGGGTTAAACCCCGGTACCACACCACCTCCTGCAGCGGTACCTCTAATTGTAGTAGCACTATCTCCAGCTAGTGCACCTCCACTAGCTCCACCCACACTACTTGAGCTAGAACTCCTAGGTATAGCCAATCTACTCTTGGCCATCGAGCTTGAAGTGATAGAGACATAGTTTGGAGACCAATACTATCTCCATAACTTGATCTCCTCCAAATGAGCTCTCCTGAACTCATGGTAGTCATCCATTGGCGGACCCTCTAGATGCTAAAACAACCCCTTCCATGCCATGAATGGTGTGAACAAAGTCGGGTTCCGCATCTGCTGCAGATCACACCAACTATCAAGCTCTTGGATGAAGTTATCTAACTCAATGGTACCCACTGTACTAGAGCAACGCCTAGGGCCTTTAGAGGCCCCATAAATCTCGTCCATGTCCCACAACAATGGTGCGGACACACCAAGTGCACTCTCAATTGAATCAGCTCTTGTGTCAAACTCCAACTCAGAGTCAATCTCCTCTCTCACTGGGCCCTGAGATACAGGCTGATACCGAGCACCACTCCGAGTAAACCCACTGTGTACTGTGAGCCGGCCTGTCTCTCACTCAGGATGAACCTCTGATGGCTATTATGGTAGTACACCATGGACTAAGAAGGCAAGGAGCCCCAACTCCATCATACTCCTCCAAGGCTAACACTCCAAGACTCAAGGCATTGCTCACTAGAGAACTCAATGAGAGAGAGATAGTTGCAAATGAAAGGATGATGAGTACTTCCTCACCCCTTGTTTATATACTTATGAAATAGTTACGTACCAAAGTTACTAATTACCCTAGTAACTCAAGTTACTAGACTAAAAGTCAAGTAAAGTCAAAAAGTAGAAAGGAATATCCATTCACATGGGCATATTCCACTAAGCATGTGCTCTTATCAACCACTAAGTCAAGGATTCCTTCACATGGGCTATCCTTGGACTAAAGAAGAATCCAAAACAAAAAGGCTTGCGGGCCCAAGAGTTCTCAACTCTTTCCTCAAAGCTAAACACCTAGGAATAATACCAAGTCAACACATTAAAGTCCAAAATAGTGGTGCTCATCTTTTCTACTTCCTCTAAGGTAAAGTCCCCTCTATCTTAGCTATGACTAACTTTAGCTAACCATGACTAATATAGAACCATCCTTTATCTCTATATAAATAATATATCTTAAGTACTTGTAATACCAAGCTAAATATCACAATCCCACACACATGCACCAATGGGTGTTACATTTACCCCCGGACTAAGTTTTCACTTTGTCCTCAAAGTGAAGGTCTCTCTACCTTCTATGGTACATCTTCAACTTATCATGGTTACTCCTATCAAAGTGTCTTCCTCCCAACTCCTTGAGATCATAGGTGTAATTGCTCCACACCTTCTCCACTATGAAAGGTACAAAGTACTTAGGCAAAAACTTCTTTTGCACTCTCTTGAATCGAATGGAATCAAACAACATTACCCAATCACCTTCTTTGAAAGGCTCCACCTTCTTCTTGCCTTGCCTCTTGTCATAGCTCTCCTTTTGTTTCCTTTGGGCTTGCTCCTCTCAAACCATAGCAACTGCTATTGCCTCTTCCAACTCCATGAGTTGATCCTTCCTTGACTTCTCTGCATCACCTCCTTGTGCTTTCTTCAATCTCCTATGAATGCTTTGGAAGGTAGGAAGATCAAAGTGAATAGGTAAGGTAGACTCAATACCATACACCAATTGAAATGGAGAATATCCGGTGAAAGTCTTCATGGTTGTCCTATACTCCCACAAAATTGCATGAATCCTCTTGTCCCAATGATGTTTAGCCCCCTCCATTTCTGCATCTTTGGCCAACATCATGCACAAGGTCCAATTGGTTCTCTCTGCCAAGCCATTGGAATTTGGCTTATAGGATGTAGTTACTCTATGTGTGATAGAGAAATGTTGTAGCATGGCTGTAGTAATGCTTCTTGTAAACTTTCCTTCTCTATCAGAAACCAACTCCAAAGGGCATCCAAACCTGGTGATAATGCGTTCATACAAAAATCTACCCACTTCATCTTCATTCTTGTCCCTCAATGGTCTAGCCTCAACCCACTTGGTAAGGTAATTAGTAACTACCACAATGTACCAATTGCTCCTTGGGGTTCTATTGAGAGGACCTACAAAATCAATTCTCCACTTCTCAAAAGGTCCTAGCAATGGAATTGATCTAAGTGGTGGAGTGGATGTAGACTTTCTAGCAAAAGCTTGACAAACATGACAAGTTTTGCAATAATCAAGACAATCCTTGAAAATCCCTCTCCAATGGTAACCTGCATCTAGAATCTTGAAAGCAGTCACCTTTCTTGCAAAGTGTCCTCAACATATTAAACCTTCATGAAACTCCTTTATGAGTAGGATAGACTCTTCCTTACCCATAGCTCTTTAAAGTAGACCATCTGCTCCTTGGTGAAAAAGAATATCCTCCACCATTGTGTAAGGTCTAGATCTTGCTGCAAGGGCCTTCCTCTCCCTAGCATGCATCCCTTCTGGATAGTTACCTCTTGTCACAAAGTCCACAATCTCCTTGTACTCCATTGGAACCTCTTGAGTGACTGAGATTGTCATGAGCTCCTCATCCGGGAAGGAATCATCCACTTGCTCATCTCCATCATGATCATAGGCTCTAGATAACAAATCAGCATTTGCATGTTTCTTTCCTGGCCTATCCTCAATGGTGTAGTCATACTCAGACAAGAGTATCATCCATCTTGCTAGTCTCCCTTCAATATTAGGCTTGTTGAAGATGTACTTCAAAGCCTTGTGATCCGTGACAATGGTGGCTTTCCCTCCAATCAAGTAGTGTCTAAACTTCTTGAGACCAAAGATCACTGCCAACCCTTCTCTCTGTGAAAGAATAGTTCTTCTTTGCTGAAACCATCTGCCTACTAGCATAAGCTATTGGATGATCATGCCCATCTTGGTCTAATTGACTAAGAGTGCATCCTATAGCTACATTAGAAGCATCAGTATAGAGGATGAAAGGCTTACTCCAATCAGGTTTAGCAAGAATTGGAGCTACAATAAGGGATTGCTTGAGCTTCTCAAAAGCTTTGAGAGCCTCCTTGTCCTCCAAAATCACCATGTAATCTACACCCTTCTTCATATAGATGTTCAATGCATAAGCCTTCTTGGAAAATGAGAAGATGAACCTCCTATAGTATCCAACCATCCTCAAGAATTGGTGTAACTTTGTCAAGCTTGAAGGGAATGGAAGGTTTGAGATTTTCCTCACCTTCTCAAGATCAACTACTATTCCATCCTTGGAGATGATGTGCCCCAAAAGTAGACCTTCTTCACATCCAAAAATGCACTTCTCTGGGTTGAGTGATGCATTTGCCTCATCCAAGCATTGCAAGACTTTGATTAGGTGCTCAAAGTGCTCCTCCTTGCTTCCATAGACACAAAAGTCATCAATGAAGTCTCTCACAAATTTCCCAATGAAAGGTTCAAATACCTTGTTCATGAACCGTTGGAATGTGGCTGGAGCATTGCAAAGCCCAAAAGGCATGACCTTGAAAGCGTAAGTTCCCCAAGGTGTGGTGAATGTGGTGAGTTGTTGATGCTCTGGTGCAATCTTGATTTGGTTGTATCCATTATAACCATCTCCAAAACTGTACCTCTCATGACCTGCAACCTCCTCCAACATCTCATCAATGAACGGCAATGGGTAGTAGTCCTTCTTGGTGACAGCATTGAGCTTCTTGTAATCCACACATACCCAAAGCTTGCCATTCTTTTTCTTCACAATGACAATTGGAGACACCCATTCTGAATTCTCCACCTCAAAGATAAATCCAGCCTCCTTGAGCTTATCAATCTCCTCCTTCATAATCAAAGATATTGGTGTGCTAATGCGACATTGCTTTTGGCGGATTGGTCTTGCATGTGACTCCACCTCTATCTTGTGCTCCTCCAAGGTGACTTCCTTCAAATCCTTGTAACTAAAAGCAAACACATGGATGAACTTGTGGAAAATCTCCTCAAATCTCACCTTCTCCTCCTTGGTAACATTTGGGCTATACTTGAGGGTAGCTAACCTTCTCTCTACCTCCTCAAGTGTCAATGGTGATTTTTCTGGGTCCTTCAAAACCTCTGGCACAAAATCCATAGCACACAAGGGATATACATCTGAATCAGATTCAGATTCATCCTCCTCCGTGGAAGTTGTGACAACCCGGCAAATATCACTTTTGCGGTAATCAGGTAAGTAAAGTTTGTTCCCACAGAGATACGAGTCAAAAATGTCCAAATACAAAGTCAAACAGTAACATGTAGTTCTTCTTGGTTGCATCTTTAATCTCTCAGGTAGAAACCACACCCAGAAGAGAGTAACAAGCACTGACTCGCAGTCTTGTCACAAATTCACACTCCTTAATCACAAATCCTTCAATTCGTTCCAAACAATCTTGATTGTGATGATTCAGGCTCTCCCAAAAATGGCACTTCATTGCAAAACGACTTCACCTCAGAATTGTGTTCCACCCCTCCACTAAAGGCACAACTTCCTCAATCAAAATTGCTTCACATCAACTTTGCACTACATTCATAAATGCAGAATACTACCAACACTACAATTCCTCTCAGATTTGTCAAGGCATTGCTTCGATTGCACTTCACTCAAGATCAAACACACAAAATGAAGATCAAGGCTGTGGAATCCAACATCCAACAAGCACTCTGATTTGCACTTTGAATTTCTCCAAACACTCACAAACATAGACACAAAGTTGATACTTGGAATCAAGCTCAAGCAACAAGCATTGCTTCATAGCACTTTGCTTTATCTATTCTCAGAAATAATGAGCACTGAACAACATCTGACTGCAAATGCCACTCTTAAATAGTGAAGTAATTGACAGTTCTAACAACTATACCGTTCTACAACAACTGTTCTAACCTGTAGATCCAAAATGACAATGCACCTCTTCATATCTGCCCCTTGAAATCTCAAATCGGTTACTAATCCGATCCGATGTCTACTTCTTCCTCGGCTTTGAAACCAAAGTAATCTTACTTCCTACTACTCTTTCCTCGGGTTTCACAACTCCTACATCTTCTACCAGATCCAGTAATTCTCTTTCCTGATCTGAAATTCCGCTAGTGGGTAATCTTTCTAACTCCTTATCTCCTGACCCACTCTTCTCTAATGTCTCTGATGGCAACTCCAAAGACATTTGCACTCCTATGTTATCTACTTTGGGTTTTGCTTTAATATCCCTCCGAAGTTTTTCTAGCTCTACTTTCACTAAGTCTAATCTAATGGAAATGTTATCCTCTACCTCCAAAACCTTTCTATCTACACGAGCTCTTAATTTTATTAACAAGGTGTTCATCTCAGTATCCTTCGCTTGTCTTCGCCTCGTCTCTTGCACCAACAACTTCAACTTGTGTAGTCGCACTTCTTCAATTTGAACGCTAGCCTCTGTACTTAACACCGCGTTTACTCTGAGGACTATCTCCTGCAATGGCTCCAATCTTGCTTCCTTTCTTGTTCACAATCTGCAAGCCATTCCTCTCTGTACATCGCCAATTCTTCCTCAAATTCGGCTTTCACCGACTCCTTCTCCTTCTCTTTCTGGACAACCTTCTCTTCCTGATTACAAAGTAACTCTTGTAATCTCTCTTCTTCTCTATATCTCGCAGCCAACTCTCGTTGCCAAAGTTGCTTCTTCTCCTCCATACTCTCCATCACTCTATCAAGCTCTTGATCCTTCGCTGCTACCCTCGCCATAGCATGAATAAGCTCTACCCTTGAATCAGCAAACTGCTGCTTCAAGATTTCGTATTCAGCTACATGTCTCTCTCTTGCGATATCACTCTTCCTTGCAAGATCCTCTTGATAGCTCACTTCCCTCTTCAGGTCTTCAATTACCTGACTTCTCTCTACTGCCTCTGCTTGCAGTACTTCTCTCTCCTCCTCACCTCGGGTTACATTCCTCTTCAACTCCGAGTTCTCTTCTTCTAGTCTTGCTACCACCTGCAATATAGTCTTTACCTCAGGACAAGTTGACTGCATCTCCTTCTTCTTCTGCTCCAACTTCACCAACAGCGGGCACACTACTTCTCACAAGTACTCCACTCCATCACTGGTAACTTCTTCCTCCCGCGGAGTGGTCTCTCTTTTCTCCTCGTGTTCTCCTGATACTCGCCTTCTTCTTTGGAGTCTTTGTATCGGGATTGATGCTTCACTACCCAAGCTTTCTTCTACCTCTACCTTCACTCGACTCGGTCCCGCCTCACACTTCACCTTATGTCACAAGTGATCTCCTCGCTGCATTGCGATCTTCTTCTCCTCTGGCACCGGTACTTCGTCTTCCAACGTTGTATTGTCTTCGGCTTCTACCTTGGCTTGCACTTCTTCTTTGTATTCTTCAGCCATTGGCGCCGAGGTCATCTCTCCACCATCCTCACTATCACTGCTTGTATCTCCGCTGTGCAGTGTCAGCTCAAGTTCCTCCTCATGCTCCGAGTCCTCCATCTTGAGCTTGGCCTTGCCTTCTGAGTCTTTGTCTTCTCACTCAATTACTACCATTCCTCGCCTTAGGTTACTTCTCTGCATCTTCCGAGGTTTCTTGTTTTCTTTGGCTTCTGCTTGCCGAGTCCTCTTCTTTGTCGGGGTACTCACTACGACCTCCACATTTTTCCCTATTTTTGCGTAGAAGTCGTCCGTGCTTTGGATTTGGAGAATGTATTGCTGCTCCTTGACATCGACCTCCTTTCGCACATTAGGATGGAAGTGCGATACCATCCAATTCCACTTTGCCAAGTTCAGCAAATTGAGCCCAAGGTAGAAGTGCGCTGCAAATGGCACAATGTAATGTGGAGGTGACTTATCCCACAGATTCCACACCATCTGCCTTGTTCTCCCGTGAAAACACCTTGCCCAATTAATTGGTTCTCCTGCAAACAATTTGTGAAAGAACACCGCTTGGTGTTTCATCACATATGTTGTTCTCTCCGGATTCAGGATTGCCATCAAAGCACTCACAATTCCTCTCTTGACAGGGTCTTTGTAACTTTCTACCTTGTACCCATTCTTTGTTCTCTTCGACGAGAAGGCATCTCTCACATCCTGAGTTTCTTGGGCTAACTCTCCTTTCCCCAAGAACGTGGCTCCCTGCTCCGAGCCCGCCTCCTTCCAGAGTACAAGTCTCCAATCCGACTCTGTCCAGCGAGCCGGATTTCCTCTCTTCCCTTCCTCCTCAGGTCCATCTAGACACTTACTCTCAATTATCTCTGTCATGAATCCTGGAAAACTTACATTCCAGTTCCATGCCAAAAAGGTGATCCAAAGTCGGCTCAAGACTTCGATCCTTGCTACTACATCTAATCTCCAAATTGCATGATTTCTCATTGCAAATTCGGAGTTCTTCTTCCCTCCTCCCATCTCTTCTGCTTTCTCAGTTTCTCTCAATTTCACTCTCGCGACTTCTTCCTTACGCACTAACACGAGCCCCACTCTATTTCTCTTTCCCCGATCACCTGCAAGACGACTCCTCAACGGCGAAGGAAAATTGCTTGACATTTTGTTGTTGCAGTTTTGATTTTTATAGAGTTGTGCTTCTTTGTCTTCCGTCACTTTGAGTTTCTACCAAGAAATCACACCTCCGGCATGCACCTATCACTATCAATCAACCTTCGCGCGTATGAGTCGTTAGTTTTGAAATGGCCCCTTCTTGAATTTCTCACCCCGATGAAAGGTTGTTAGACTGTCTTCACCTTGGGTTGAGCTCCTCCCGATCCGAAGACAATTTACTTTGTATTGTATGCTGACGGGGCATTTCCAAGTACTTTGCCTTATGACCCAAAGTCACTTTACTTTGGGTTTCAACCCGAAGACTCTTTTCTTTGCCTTCTTTGGCCATACAGGCGCAATCCGACTTCTCTATACACTTCTTCTCCTTTATTCTGAAAAAACAAAAAAATGTGGGCACCACAGAAGTCTCCTCCTCCATGCTTGTGTCCACACCTGAAGCTCTTTCTTCAGAATATGATTCCCAATAATCAGAAGATGGTGTATCTGAATGTGAAGTGTTGGTGGTGTTAGTCACAAGAACTGTGACTCTATGGTTTGATGGCCCAATCCTCAAGTACTCTTTGTGCCATCAATCAGTTGTGCGTGTTGCTCTCAACCATGGCCTCCCAAGAAGTAAGTCATAGCTTGAATCCTTCAAGACTTGGAAAGTCATGAGATTTTGAACTCCCATAACTGAAACTACCACCTTATCCATCACTCCTACTGGTCAAACTTGTTGCTTGTTTTCCATGCTCACCACAAATGTTGAAGGTCTTTAGGGTATCCCACCCAACTTCTTCATCAACCTTTCTAACATGGCATTCACTGCTGATCCTCCATCAACCAATGCATCCTTGATGTTGTGACCATTCACTCTCACATCAATCTTGGAGGCATATTCACAAGCCTCCCATGGTGCTGGCTTGGCATCCACCACCCCCATTGATATTGGAACTTTTGCCTTCTTCTTCTTCTTGCTCCTTGTAGAACTCAAACCACCTCTAAGCTCCTTTCTCAAGGTAGGGTTCAGAGCAATCAATTGGTCCACTGTGATGTTAACCTTGTGACTACCAACATCTTCCAACACATTGTAGTTCCATTGTTGCTTTGAAATCAAGAAATCCTCCATCCCCAACTTCTTCCTTGGAGTCTTTGTTGTTGATAGTTTTGAGGTGCGAGTGCTCCTAGAAGACATAGGAGTATCCTTGCTTGAAGTAAATCCTTGAGAAGAGTGAACATCCTCTACAAAACAACCTCTCTTCTTCTCTTGTGCCAAAAGCTCCAAATTAAGACCCTTGGAGTTTGAGCACTCTTCCTTCTCATACTTGCTCTCCAACACATCTATGGATGCTATCCCCTTACCTTTGTTGGGATTAGGAGCCACTTGGGTTTCACTACCTCCCTCTTTCCCTCTATTGGCTCCCTCATAACCCCTTCCTCCATGGTAAGTGGAATTAAGGCAATTCCTTTGGATATGGCCTCTTCCTCCACAACCAAAACAATTTCTATCGTTGAAATTGTTGGCTGGTTGGCCTCCTCTATATGATAAGTTTCCATAACTCCTAGGCCCTCTCCCTACATTCCGATCCACCACTCTCTTCTCCCATAGTTGCACCACATTGATCTTGAGATCCGCAAGTTGTTCTGTGATGGTTTGAAGTGGATCCTTTGGTGGAGGTGCAAGAATTGGAGCAACTACTACTTGTGGTGCAACCCTTGTCACCAAAGTATCAGAAGTTCCACCATACTTGTAGCCTTGAGGAGGATGCACAACCTCCTTTGCCACCAAATCACTCTCTTCCCCTTCCAAACTCTCCTCCATACGAATTGCAATCTTGATAGCTTCAACCTTGGAAGAAGGTTTCTCATATCTCACCTTGCTTCTAATTTGTGGTCTCAACCCTCCCACAAAATTCTTGGTGAGCATGGCCCCTATGCCAATCATTGTAGTCTCCACATCATCCCCACCCTTCCTCAGCACTATGCGAAATCTGGACTCCAACTTTTCCACTCTTTCCACATAGACTCTCACTTTCTCTCCATCTCCTTGCTTGAGAAATGTAACCTCACTCATCAATCTCTCATAACTCTCATCAAGAAGAAAGTTCTCAATGAGTGCTGAAGTCAAAGTCTCCCAAGACTCCTCTTCCCCATCTCTCCTCTCTCTCTTTTGGTATTCTGACTCATACCATGTAAGTGCTGCATCCTCAAAGAAATCTGGTAATAATGAGGCCCACTCATTCTTCCTCCTCTCATTGTTTCCTATGCAAGCTCTCTTGAAGTCTTTCACAAAGGCCTCCACATCTTCTCCATCCTTGCCAAAGAAAACCAGAAGTTTCCCCATCTTAACCTCTCACTATCTTTCTCTTCTCTCAATTTTTTTTTCTCTTTTTTTTTCTCTCACTCTATTACTAATAGAGTATATACATGACTAACACCATCTGAGAATAATCCACCCTAGGGAACACAAAAGGTTCAGGTTGCTCCAAGATTTCTATAGCAACATCAAATCCTAGAGTGCATATTAATCTAACTCTCATGGATAGTTTATCCATAAGTTGAAAGATTATCTCCATCACTAATCTTGAGAACTAGCTGATGAAGGTGGTAATATTTCTATAGCTGTACTAAGGCTCTCTCCAAGATCCTTCACCAAAGTCTCCAAAAGTGATTTTACTCCACTACACTCATGTCCTTTTGGAAGTCCTTCCACTCCACAAACCTCACATAACTCCTTGGTCTTAGATCTTCTCCCTCATAATCTTGGTGAAGAAGGTCCAACATGCAAACCCTAGTCAAGTAAGCCTCTCCTTTCCCTCAATCTCTTGCTCTCAAAGGTCAATGGACATGAACTTGCCTTATGCCCCTTCTCTCCACATAGAAAGCACTTAGACTCACTCTTTCCTCCAAGTGGTGTAGGTTTTTGGATCCTCTCAACACTCTCTTCCAATTCTATTGTAAACTCTTTTTTCCTCAAATCCACCCCTTCAATCACCTCAAACCCTTGGGGAACCTTGCATAATCTCAATTTCCACTCTTGATGACCCTCCATGTTCCCAAGATGAATCTAAACACTCAAATATGCTTTTTGTTGATCTCAAACTCCTCATGCATGAGATCTCCACTCTGCAGAATTGACCCTTCCTCACAATGTCACTCAAATCTCTCAACCACTATGTCACAGTCCTCTGAAATTTTTCAGACTTAATAACAACTCTAGGACGTCCCTCCCTGCAAAATTTCAGATCTTTTCATCAAGCCATTTGGCCTAGACACCCTTCTATTCAGCACCCATATTTCAGATTTGGTCTCAAAACCATCCCCTTCACTTCAAGAACTCATAACTCCCTGAGCAAGAACGATCTCTCTCTAATTTTTGTGGCAACATGTAGGATACAATGCACTGAATTTTCTTGGAAATTTTCAAGACAATTAACCGAAAATTGAAGAAATGGCAGACTCTATGAAGTTTCGAGAGAGCATGCAGTTGGAGGAGCACTTTACCCTATCAACTTTCAAATATTCTAGCCCAGTGTGCATAGAAGCTCTCACAATAATTTCAAGTGTGCTAACTGAAAGATAACCCAAGCTATCATGTGTAGAAATTTCAAGTCTAGATCTCAAACTTGAGATTTTGCCCAAAATCACCTTAATCCCCAAAATCTGCAATCCACCTCACACAATCTCTCCAATTCCTCTCATGTGTACAAGATGTACAAAATCACCTCAAAGATATCATAATGAACTTCAGGGTATACAAATGGATCTTGGTTCTCTATCATAAGTTCAGCCCTTTCCTCTCCTAATGTTCTCTCCAAGTGAGCTCTCATAGCCTCCTTCTGCCTAATGTAGAATTGAACGCGGAACATTATCTTGCCTTCTAGAGAGGTCCCGACAACGGAACCAAAAATGTGAGCCGGCCTATCTCTCACTCAAGATGAACCTCTGATGGCTATTATGGTAGCGCACCATGGACTTAGAAGGCAAGGAACCCGAACTCCATCATACTCCTCCAAGGCTAACACTCCAAGACTCAAGACATTGCTCACTAGAGAACTCAATGAGAGAGAGATAGTTGCAAATGAAAGGATGATGAGTACCCCCTCACCCCTTGTTTATATACTTGTGAAATAGTTACGTACCAAAGTTACTAATTACCGTAGTAACTCAAGTTACTGGACTAAAAGTCAAGTAAAGTCAAAAAGTATAAAGGAATATCCATTCACATGAGTTTATTCCCTTAAGCATGTGCTCTTATCTTGACCCAACCACTAAGTCAAGGATTCCTTCATCTCTATATAAATAATATCTCTTAAGTACTTGTTATACCAAGCAAAATATCACAATACCACACACATGCACCAATGGGTGTTACAGTACTGCAAGGCTAACTCCTCTTGAATCTCCAAAGAACTCCGTCGTGACAAAAGTAACCACAACAGCAAACCCAAACCACCAACTACAACCGCAAGTCGCAACCGCAAGTGCCCCACCAAGTGCCAACACCACCAAGTGCCAATACCAACTAAGCACCACCCACTAATGTAACTCTAATCGAGATAACTACACTACGGGAAAGGGCAACCTGTAACCTGCCATCATAACACGCACTCTCACGGTCTGCAGGTCATCACTTCTTGCCTCACCGGAGAGAAACAAAGGTAGTCTGACTGGTCATCACTCCAGCCTCGCCATTGAGAGCACACCAGAGCACCAACGCTCAAAAGTCAAGGCACCTCACACAAACGTGGTGCACAAATAGGAAGCAGAGAATGGAGGAGATCCAATCACAAGAAATCTAAACAAAAACCCTCCATCTCATAACACAGCACGGGATTGACTCTGCCACCATTTGGCATTTGACATAAGAGAAATTGGTATCTAAGTACTAAGCAACCAGGATCACCAAGAATGGGATCAAATTGCCTCTCCTAGCCAAAGCTACATGTGTATAGATAACAGTGGCACAGTCACTATGACAACAAGTGAGGGTGGACCAGTTGGCTAGGGCACCAGTCTAGAAACAAGAGATCAAGGGGTCAAACCCTGTTGCACACAATCTAGCAGGAAAGGCAAACTTTTCCAACCAATGACCAAGATCTACTCTAAACTAGCTAATCTCACGCCAGCAAGTTGGCTTGCTGGCCCTTCTAGGCCTTCGTAGCCCACAGCTCTATGCCTCAAAACGCCAAAATTCAGCCAAATGAGGCCTTTCTTGTTGCCACTTCGAACCTCCTCCAAAATTGGCAAAACTTCTCCAAATTTGTGAAAGTCCTCCAAACTAGCAAAACTCCTCCAAATCTGGCCAAAATCTAACATAAATCCCAACCAAAATCTGACGTAAAATCTGACATAAACCCTAAAGTTGGTTGTCCACCAAATCCCCCGCTAACTTTCCACTCGAGCCAAATTGACAACACGGGTTTTTTCCAAATCACAAATTCATGAGAATAGCTTCCCAACTCCACCTTCAATTTGACTTTTTGAGCCCAACTCATAGCAAATTGGTCATGTCTTCACCTCTTGAGCTCAAAATCACAACTATTGCTCAAAATTTTCTCCTTCTTTGCTCAAAATTTGGCCAGTGCTTCCGCACACCGTCTGCCTAACTACCAAATCTGCATCAATTGATTGATTTTCTGCACACTAGGGAAACATTGAACTTGAATCAGGCTACCAACGATCCACCAAGCTTGGAGATACCACCGAGCTTGGAGATACCACCAACAGTCAAAGTTCCTACAACCAATTTCCCCTTGACTTCACTTCTCTGATGTAATTAGATTGCTTACCACTCTCAACTCAACTCAACTCAGATCAGTACTTGATTTGTCACTCTATAAATTGCCAACAACTGGGCACTGATTATAGTCAAGCCACACCCACTCAAGCATAGAGAATCCAGGTGATGCTTGCCAACCTCTGTCCACCATAGCCAGGAACTCGAAAGCTCAACATCAGAGAAGTGAGCTCTCTGGAGCTCACTTCAAAACTATACCCCTTGGACTCAACCTAGCTCAGAAACCCTAACGGTCCCACTGATGGCACACTCAATGTGAGTCAAGTGTGCCATCAGTGGGACACACATCCAAATCAGTGGGATACAAATCTGAATCAGATTCAGATTCATCCTCCTCCGTGGAAGTCTCCTCCTCCATGCTTGTGTCCACACCTGAAGCTCCTTCTTCAGAATCTGATTCCCAATAATCAGAAGATGGTGTATTTGAATGTGAAGTGTTGGTGGTATTAGTCACAGGAATTGTGACCCTATGGTTTGATGACCCAATCCTCAAGTACTCTTTGTGCCATCTATTAGTTGTGCGTGCTGCTCTCAACCATGGCCTCCCAAGAAGTAAGTCATAGCTTGAATCCTTCAAGACTTGGAAAGTCATGAGATTTTGAACTCCCATAACTGAAACTACCACTTTATCCATCACCCCTACTGGTCAAACTTGTTGCTTGTTTTCCATGCTCACCACAAATGTTGAAGGTCTTTAGGGTATCCCACCCAACTTCTTCATCAACCTTTCTAACATGGCATTCACTGCTGATCCTCCATCAACCAATGCATCCTTGATGTTGTGACCATTCACTCTCACATCAATCTTGGAGGCATATTCACAAGCCTCCCATGGTGCTGGCTTGGCATCCACCACCCCCATTGATACTGGAACTTTTGCCTTCTTCTTCTTCTTGCTCCTTGTAGAACTCAAACCACCTCTAAGCTCCTTTCTCAAGGTAGGGTTCAAAGCAATCAATTGGCCCACTGTGATGTTAACCTTGTGACTACTAACATCCTCCAATACATTGTAGTTCCATTGTTGCTTTGAAATCAAGAAATCCTCCATCCCCAACTTCTTCCTCTGAGTCTTTGTTGTTGATGGTGTTGAGGTGCAAGTGCTCCTAGTAGACATAGGAGTATCTTTGCTTGGAGTAAATCCTTGAGAAGAGTGAACATCCTCTACAAAACAACCTCTCTTCTTCTCTTGTGCCAAAAGCTCCAAATTAAGACTCTTGGAGTTTGAGCACTCTCCCTTCTCATACTTGCTCTCCACCACATCTATGGATGCTATCCCCTTACCTTTGTTGGGATTAGAAGCCACTTGGGTTTCACTACCTCCCTCTTTCCCTCTATTGGCTCCCTCATAACCCCTTCCTCCATGGTAAGTGGAATTTGGGCAATTCCTTTGGATATGGCCTCTTCCTCCACAACCAAAACAATTTCTATCGTTGAAATTGTTGGCTAGTTGAACTCCTCTATATGGATAGTTTCCATAACTCCTAGGCCCTCTCCCTACATTCCGATCCACCTCTCTCTTCTCCCATAGTTGCACCACATTGATCTTGAGATCCGCAAGTTGTTCTGTGATGGTTTGAAGTGGATCCTTTGGTGGAGGTGCAAGAATTGGAGCAACTACTACTTGTGGTGCAACCCTTGTCACCAAAGTATCAGAAGTTCCACCATACTTGTAGCCTTAAGGAGGATGCACAACCTCCTTTGCCACCAAATCACTCTCTTCCCCTTCCAAACTCTCCTCCATACGAATTGCAATCTTGATAGCTTCAACCTTGGAAGAAGGTTTCTGTGGTGCCCACATTTTTTTGTTTTTTTCAAATTAAAGCAGAAGAAGTGTATAGAGAAGTCAGATTGCGCCTGTTTGGCCAAAGAAGACAAAGAAAACTGTCTTTGGGGTGAAACCCGAAGTAAAGTGACCTCGGGTCATAAGGCGAAGTACTCTGAAATGCCGTGTCTGCATACGATACGAAGTAAATTGTCTTCGGCTCGGGGGGGAGCTCAACCCGAGGCAAAGACAGTCTAACAACCTTTCGTCGGGGCGAGAAATTCAAGAAGGGGCCATTTCAAAATTGGCGGCTCATACGCACGAAGGTGGGGCGATAGTGATAGGTGCATGCAGGAGGTGTGATTTCTCGGTAGAAACTCGAAGTGACGGAAGGCGAAGAAGTGCAACTCTATAAAAATCGAAACTGCAACGACAAAATGTCGAGCAATTTTCCTTCGCCGTTGAGGAGTCGTCTTGCAGGTGATCGAGGAAAGGGACATAGCATTGGACTCGTGTTAGTGCGTAAGGGAGAAGTCGAGAGAGAGAAATCGAGAGACCAAAAGAAAGCAGAAGAGATGGGAGGAAGGAAGAAGAACTCCGAATTTGCAATGAGAAATCATGCAATTCGGAGATTAGATGTAGTAGCGAGGATCAAAGTCTTGAGCCGACTTCAGATCACTTTTCTGGCATGGAATTGGAACGTAAGTTTTCCAGGATTCATGACAGAAATCATCGAGAGTAAATGTCTGGATGGTCCCAAGGAAGAAGGGAAGAGAGGAAATCCGGCTTGCTGGACAGAGTCGGATTGGAGACTCGTACTCGGGAAGGAGGCAGGCTTGGAGCAGGGGGCCACGTTCTTGGGGAAAGGAGAGATAGCTCAAGAAACGCAGGAGGTGAGAGAAGCCTTCTCGTCGAAGAGGACGAAGAATGGGTATAAAGTTGAGAGTTATAAGGACCCAGTGAGGAGGGGAATTGTGAGTGCACTAATGGCCCTCCTGAAGCCGGAGAGAACTACCTATGTGATGAAACACCAAGCGGTGTTCTTTCACAAGTTATTTGCAGGAGAACCAATAAATTGGGCAAGGTGCTTTCACGGAAGAACAAGGCAGATGGTGTGGAATCTGCGAGATAAGTCGCCTCCACACTACATCGTACCATTTGCAGCCCACTTTTACCTCGGGTTAAATCTGCTCAATGTGGCTGAGCGTAATCGAATGGTGTCTCATTTCCATCCTGATTTGAGAAGAGAAGTCAACGTGGAGGAGCAGCAATACATTCTCCAAATCCGGAGCGCAGACGATTACTATGCGAAGACAGGGAAGAACGTGGAGGTCATTGAAAGTACTCCGACGAAGAAGAGAACTCGGCAAGCAGACGCCAAAGAAAACAAGAAACCTCGGAAGATGCAGAAAAATAACCCGAGGCAAGGAATGGTAGTGATTGAGTCGGAAGATGAAGACTCAAAAGGCGAAGCCGAGCTCAAGACGGAGGACTTGGAACGTGAGGAGGAACCTGAGCTGACATTGCAGAGTGGAGATACAAGCAGTGACAATGAAGACGGTGGAGAAATGACCTCGGCACCAGCGGCTGAAGAATACGAAGAAGAAATTCAAGCTGAAGTAAAAGCCGAAGACAATGCGGCACTGGAAGACAAAGTACCGGTGCTCGAGGAGAAGAAGATCGCAATACAGCAAGGAATTCGCTCGAGACGTAAGGCGAAAGGTGAAGCGGGACCGAGTAGAGTGAAGGAAGAGGTAGAAGGAAGCTCGGGCAGTGAGGCATCAATTCCGATACAAAGACTCCAGAGAAGAAGGCGAGAATCGGGAGAACACAAAGAAAGAAGAGAGACTACTCTGCAGGAGGACGAAGGTATCAGTAATGGAGTAGATTACCTGCAGATGGTAGTCTGTCTGCTGTTGGTGAAGTTGGAGAAGAAGAAGAAGGAGATGCAGTCGACTTGTCCAGAGGTAAAGACTATATTGCAGGTGGTATCGAGATTAGAAGAAGAAAACTCGGAGTTGAAGAAGAGTATAACCCAAGGTGAGAAGGAGAGAGAAGTACTGCAAGCAGAAGCAGTGGAGAGAAGTCAGGTAATCGAAGACCTGAAGAGAGAAGTGAGCTATCGAGAGGATCTTGCGAGGAAGAGTGACGTCGTAAGGGAGAGACAAGTAGCTGAATTTGAAATCTTGAAGCAGCAGTTTGCTGATTCAAGAGTAGAGCTCATCCATGCTATGGCGAGAGTAGCATCGAAGGATCAAGAGCTTGATCGAGTGATGGAGAGTATGGAGGAGAAGAAGCAACTCTGGCAGCGAGAGTTGGCTGCGAGATATGGAGAAGAAGAGAGATTACAAGACTTACTTCGTAATCAGGAAGAGAAGGTTGCACAGAAGGAGAAAGAGAAGGACGCGGTGAAGGCCGAATTCAAAGAAGAATTGGCGATGTACAGAGAGGAATGGCTTGCAGATCGGGAACGAGAAAGGAAGACAAGATTAGAGCAATTGCAAGAGATAGTCCTCAGGGTAAACGCGATGTTAAGTACAGAGACCAGCGTTCAAATTGAAGAAGCGCGTCTGCACGAGTTGAAGCTATTGGTGCAGGAGACGAGGCGAAGGCAAGCGAAAGATACAGATTTGAATGTCTTGTTGATTAAATTGAGAACTCGTGTAGATAGGAAGATCTTAGAAGTAGAAGACAATATCGCGATTAGATTAGACTAAGTAAGAATAGAGTTAGAAAAGCTTCGGCAGGATGTTAAAGCAAAACCCGACGTAGATAACATTGGGATCCAAATGTCTTCGGAGTTGCCCTCAGTGATAGTAGAGAAGAGTGGGTCAAAAGATGAAGAGTTAGATAGATTACCCACTAGTGCAATTTCAGATCAGGAAAGAGAATTGCTGGATCTGGTAGAAGATGTAGGAGTTGTGAAACCTAAGGACAAAGTAGTAGGAAGTAAGATTACTTCAGGTTCGGGTTTGAAAGCCGAGGAAGAAGTAGACATCGGATCGGATTAGTAACCGATTTGAGATTTGAAGGGGCAGATATGAAGAGGTGCATTGTCATTTCGGATCTGTAGGTTAGAACAATTGTTGTAGAAATGGTATAGTTGTTAGAATTGTCGATTGCTTCACTATTTAAGAGTGGCATTCGCAGTATTATGTTGTTTAGTGCTCATTATTTCTGAGAATAGATAAAGCGAAGTGCTGTAAAGCAGTGCTCGTCGCTTGAGCTTGATTCTGAGTATCAACTTTGTAATTGTGTTTGTGAATGTTTGGAGAAATTTGAAGTGCAAGTCAGAGTGCTTGTTGGATGTTGGATTCTACAGTCTTGATCTTCATTTTGTGTGTTTGATCCTGAGTGAAGTGCAATTGAAGCAATGCCTTGACAGATTTGAGAGGAATTGTAGTGTTGGTAGTATTTTGCGTTTATGAGTACAGTGTGAGGTTGATGTGAAGCAATTTCGTTCGAGGAAGTTGTGCCTTCAGTGGAGGGGTAGAACACAATTCTGAGGCGAAGTCGTTTTGCAGTGAAGTGCCATTTTCGGGAGAGCCTGAATCATCACAATCAAGATTGTTTGGAAAGATTTGATGGAGTTGTGATTAAGGAGTGTGAATTTGTGACAAGACTGCGAGTCAGTGCTTGTTACTCTCTTCTGGGTGTGGTTTCTACCTGAGAGATTAAAGACGCAACCAAGAAGAACTACATGTTACTGTTTGACTTCGTATTTGGACATTTCTGACTTGTATCTCTGCGGGAACAAACTTTACTTACCCGATTACCGCAAAAGTGATATTTGCCGGGTTGTCACAGTTTCTCATATCTCACCTTGCTTCTAATTTGTGGTCTCAACCCTCCCACAAAATTCTTGGTGAGCATGGCCCCTATGCCAATCATTTAGTCTCCACATCATCCCCACCCTTCCTCAACACTATGCGAAATCTGGACTCCAACTTTTCCACTCTTTCCACATAGACTCTCACTTTCTCTCCATCTCCTTGCTTGAGAAATGTAACCTCACTCATCAATCTCTTATAACTCTCATCAGGAAGAAAGTTCTCAATGAGTGCTGAAGTCAAAGTCTCCCAAGACTCCTCTTCCCCATCTCTCCTCTCTCTCTTTTGGTATTCTGACTCATACCATGTAAGTGCTGCATCCTCAAAGAAATCTGATAATAATGAGGCCCACTCATTCTTCCTCCTCTCATTGTTTCCTATGCAAGCTCTCTTGAAGTCTTTCACAAAGGCCTCCACATCTTCTCCATCCTTGCCAAAGAAAACCGGAAGTTTCCCCATCTTAACCTCTCATTATCTTTCTCTTCTCTCAATTTTTCTTTTCCTCTTTTCTTTTCTCTCACTCTATAACTAATAGAGTATATACATGAATAACACCATTTATGAGTAATCCACCCTAGGGAACACAAAAGGTTCAGGTTGCTCCAAGATTTCTATAGCAACATCAAATCCTAGAGTGCATATTAATCAAACCCTCATGGATAGTTTATCCATAAGTTGAAAGATTATCTCCATCACTAATCTTGAGAACTAGCTGATGAAGGTGGTAGTATTTCAGTAGTTGTACTAAGACTCTCCAAGACCCTTCACCAAAGTCTCCAAAAGTGATTTTACTCCACTACACTCATGTCCTTTTGGAAGTCCTTCAACTCCACAAACCTCACACAATTCCTTGGTCTTAGATCTTCTTCCTCCCAATCTTGGTGAAGGTCCAACATGCAAACCCTAGTCAAGTAAGCCTCTCCTTTCCCTCAATCTCTTGCTCTCAAAGGTCAATGGACATGAACATGCCTTATGTCCCTTCTCTCTACATAGAAAGCACTTAGACTCACTCTTTCCTCCAAGTGGTGTAGGTTTTTGGATCCTCTCAACACTCTCTTCCAATTCTATTGTAAACTCTTTTTTCCTCAAATCCACCCCTTCAATCACCTCAGACCCTTGGGGAACCTTGCATAATCTCAATTTCCACTCTTGATGTCCCTCCATGTTCCCAAGATGAATCTAAACACTCAAACATGCTTTTTGTTGATCTCAAACTCCTCATGCATGAGATCTCCACTCTGCAGAATTGACCATTCCTCACAATGTCACTCAAATCTCCCAACCACTATGTCACAGTCCTCTGAAATTTTGCACACTTGATCACAACTCTAGGGCGTCCCTCCTTGCAAAATTTCAGATCTTTTCATCAAGCCATTTGGCCTAGACACCTTTCTATTCAGCACACATATTTCAGATTTGGTCTCAAAACCACCCCCTTCACTTCAAAAACTCATAACTCCCTGAGCAAGAACGATCTCTCTCTAATTTTTGTGGCAACATGTAGGATACAATGCACTGAATTTTCTTGGAAATTTTCAAGACAATTAACCGAAAATTGAAGAAATGGCGGACTCTATGAATTTTTGAGAGAGCATGTAGTTGGGGGAGCACTTTACCCTATCAACTTTCAAATATTCTAGCCCAGTGTGCATAGAAGCTCTCACAATAATTTTAAGTGTGCTAACTGAAAGATAACCCAAGCTATCATGTGTAGAAATCTCAAGTCTAGATCTCAAACTTGAGGTTTTGCCCAAAATCACCTTAATCCCCAAAATCTGCAATCCACCTCACACAATCTCTCCAATTCCTCACATGTGTACAAGATGTACAAAATCACCTCAAAGACATTCTAATGAACTACAGGGTATACAAATGGATCTTGGTTCTCTAACATAAGTTCAGCACTCTCCTCTCCTAATGTTCTCTCCAAGTGAGCTCTCATAGCCTCCTTCTGCCTAATGTAGAATTGAACGCGGAACATTATCTTGCCTTCTAGAGAGGTCCCGGCAATGGAACCAAAAATGTGAGCCGGCATGTCTCTCACTCAGGATGAACCTCTGATGGATATTATGGTACCGCACCATGGGCTAAGAAGGCACGGAACCCGAACTCCATCATAGTCCTCCAAGGCTAACACTCCAAGACTCAAGACATTGCTCACTAGAGAACTCAATGAGAGAGAGATAGTTGCAAATGAAAGGATGATGAGTACCCCTCACCCCTTGTTTATATACTTGTGAAATAGTTACATACCAAAGTTACTAATTACTGTAGTAACTCAAGTTACTACACTAAAAGTCAAGTAAAGTCAAAAAGTAAAAAAGAATATCCATTCACATGGGCATATTCCCCTAAGCATGTGCTCTTATCTTGATACTTGTGATAGTGTTCAAGAGGATAGCATATAGGATGTTTGACTCCTCTCCTCAATGGTTATGTCCTAGATGTACTTGACCTATAGCTAGTTCATCCTTTATATACTATAGATTATAAACAAGCAACTAACAATGGGGCTCAATAGCACCCGGCCTCTTGATCTTTGCCCTCCATAGGGTATACCATATACTTGGGATAGATGGCTATTTGGAGTTAGAGGGACCTAACCGCCAACTAAAGGGGGCAATTGTGGCACTTTAGAGTTCATGTATGACTTATGTGTGAGTTGTGCGTCTATAGTGTATGATGTTGTGAGCAATGTATGTTGTGTAGCAATATATATATATGCACAATAACTATCATGCCATTTGTAGAATTGCACCTAGATTGCTCTGATGTTGGAGCAATAGTGTGGGTAGTAAGAGGTATTTTGGCAATTACTCATAGACTACTTGTTGATGGTCAAATTTCATGTTTGGGAAACTAACTGCATGGTGTCATCCATTGTCACTTGCACTGTTTGCACCGTCATACGTGCCATCACTGGGACCCTTAGGGTTAGAGGCCGAGGTCAAGATCAAAGGGTATAATTTCAAAGTGCAGCTCCAGCGAGCTCAATTCTTTGATGTTGAGCCTTCAAATTCTTGGCTATGGTGGCCATAGGCAAACGAGCATCACGTAGAGTCTCTTAGCTAGAGTCAATGTGGCTTGACTATAATCAATGTCCAATTTTTGGCAGACTGTTGAGTGACAGATCAAGTATTGATCTAGTTGAGTGTGATTCAAGTTGAGAACAAACTCATTGTTGTGGCACTTTAGAGTTCATGTATGACTTATGTGTGAGTTGTGCATCTATAGTGTATGATTTTGACAACGATGTATGTTTTGTAGTGATGTATATACAAAAAACAACATCTTGTAAGAAGTGCATTAAAATAAAGGTTTAATGATTATCTTGTGATTTCAATTCTTTTGATGATGTGTTATTTGTATTGTGGTAGTAAATCAGATAGCAAAGAAGTGTTTGGGTTATCAAGATAAAGAAAATTAGAGAATTTTTGAACATTGTTTTCTTATAGAGTGGTTTTGGCTTTGGCTTGGGAAATAGAAAATACTTACCTTATCTAAGTATTATATGGTTTATGGAAAGATAATTTCCAAATGAGTTTTGATCCAATATATGCAATATAAGTTGATGATGCTTAGGTTGGTAGGCATTTCTCATACATTTGTGTGTAGTAGAAGGAATTGACATATTGGATTCAAGGAACATGTCTTTGAGATATAAAATTTTATTTCCGTTTGCAATTTCATCAGGACTATTTGTTTCACTCAATGTAGGGAAATTAGAAATTTAATTATTATTCAACAACCAACTAAAGCAGAGGAAGAAGTTCTACAAATAATAATTCTAAACCTACAAAGCCTTCCAAAGAGTAGATAGACTACAAATTTGTAACATTGTTCAACTAAAACCACAACTGATAGTTTTTTAATTGTGAATATTGAACTTGTTTGGATTGGTGTTTACAACTCGTTAACTTGTTGGATTTTCTATGCATAAAAAACTTTAACACCAAAGCTTGATCATTTTTGAATTTAGTTTTTTAATAATATGATAAAAATCTTCCTTTACAAAATTCAGGTTTGACTTAGAAAACGAACAGGTGTTTAACACATAATATCACTTTCTGTTAGTGACTTGTAATATCTGATACTCTTATTCATTATGAATCTAGGGTGAAATTATGTCTTCTTGTACAAAAAGTCTCCTATAGTAAACTTGTGGGACTTGAGTATATAATATCACATTCTATGTCATTTTCTATTTTAGGTATATTGCATTCCTAAATAACCCCTATTTGTACATGTGTCCACTTTCAGAAATGTTTATTGTTAATATGTGTTTTTTTATGTACTTTACATTTAGTTCATAATATTAAGTCCATACAGAATAAATTCAATACTTTAAAATAGGTATACCTTTGACATTACTCCAATTTTTCCTTTTGGAAGAATGTTAACAGAATGATTTAAATTTATTTAAATTAGAAACAATGATTTAAATTTAGAATCAAATTATTATTTTTTTGGTCGGGGGGGAGGGGTGCGGTTTAGCGTTGTGTTGTATCAGATCAGATTTGATTTTCTAATAGTACTAATTCTTTGCTAATACTTATACAAGTAAATTAAATTCAGTCTCGCTCTGTATTCCAGTTTAAACCTTCCTTTACCGTGAAAAATTCATTTTCCGACATCGCAGTAATTAGAAGAATGCTGGACGAAATTGTGGACCGTACCGGAGTGGCTCAAAACCCGGGAGAGAAAGGACAAACGTCAGACGCTTAAAGGCTGCGTACCGAAAGTAAAGCTGGAATCGAGCAGCAAATTCTGAGCGTGGACTGGGGAGGGTGGGCCGTGGGTGGGGACGTGATGCACTCAGCTAGATGTGTTACTATATAGCTAGCTGAATGCAAACTACTATTGTTGACCAAAGGAAGTTACAGGGTACCTTTTAACACGAGTAAAAACTGTCATTGTTAACTGAAGGATGATACAAGGCATCCATTAACAAAGAGATTTACCCCTTGGTTTTATCTCGGTACGGCTTGAGGGTCCATCCTTTTCCTGATGTACGTCGGCTTCTCCATCAACAACAAAACAAAAATAACACAATCATGTCAGGACTGGAATCTCGTATTGGGGAAGTAAAGGACCAGAAGTGCTAAAACCAATGACGATCAAAGCACCTTTCTCTCGTTGCACCACCAGCGTTTCTCTCTTCAGCTTTCATCTGTGTCTCTTGCTGCAAGGTCTGTGAGGATCAGTCGGAATACTGACCCAATCCAAGGATGTCGAAATTACACGTTAATTAGCCTTATTAACTCGTTCCGTTCTACACCCATCACGCGAGGTTTTCGCGGAGGGCATTGAATGAGTGTCCAGTTGCAAGGTACAGTTAAGTACTGTGTTGTATTAGCGATTCCGCGGGCATTTTCAATGCATTCTCCCTGCATTCTCCATAGTCCGCCCCCGAATACAGCAATTCCACAGTACAGTCCTCCTTCCTTGATTTGATTACTCTACGCTGGGCAAATTTATTCGTGAAGAGCCAAATTTTCAGTGGTCCTTACGAATTCCTTTCCATGGTGCAGCTAGAGTAGTAGGGTATCCAATTTGGAACTGATCGTGAAATCTAGAACCAAAACATCCCGGGACTTCAGATATTGCATAGGGTTATTGCAGATATTGCATATTGTTTTCATTCTTTTGTTCAGCATAAAAGTCTCGGGCGGGAGAATATTATGCGCTCTGCTCCAGTAAACCGAGCTTCTATGGACCAACTATATTAAGTCTATAACAAAAACTAACTGCCACATGACTTCTGGTACGGGATTAGAAACCTGTCAGCAGAATGTCATACTGTGGCACTCATGAAGTTACTATCCTGACAACTATTGCCCTAAAACGGTACCGGTGACGTCGGAATCCTCAGGTTGAGTTCCAGCAGACGGTTATAGTACTCAGGTTAGTGGGTGAGGAGGTTACTTCTACTTCTACTGCTGTAAGAACGCATGCGAACGACAAAAAGATTGAAAGTTAATTCCTGATGCTGTACAGTCGCTCAGTCATTTGTTCAGGTTGAGATGGACCACTTTGTTCGTAAAGTTCAAGCACTTCTTGTTGTTTGTAGGGATCTGAAAAGTGCTGTAGATCGTCCCTTGCTTCTATCCTGGGGATAGAGGAGTGAGAGGGAGAGTAAGTGGACTACTTTCTAAGTGTAGTTGGTAGTAGTGCCAGTGAGCGTCCCTATCCGTGGTTCAATCCCTTTCAGAGAACTTTCTAGCCAGCTTACATGGCGTGGAATGTGTGGATTTTGTCTACACTCTTGCAGAGGTTTGACTAGCCAGCTTGCTGTCCTCTTTCCGATACTATTGGGGGTAAGTCACATTTTACCTCTTATGTTTTATCCTTGTACGGCTTGATGGTTTCCCATCTGTCTTGTTATCTTACGCGGTCGCATTTTCTCTTCCTTCCTCTACCCGAAACAACATTGGAGATTCAAGCATATCCATTGAACTGTTTTCTCGTACGATATCCATTCTGCGGTGCTGCAAAACCTCTCATCAAGTGGATGAACAAACTCACTCCGTTAAAATCCTATTGAAAGTTATAAATGTCCTCCTCTTCTTCACTGGTTACAATCATAAAAAATTAGAAAAACTAGAAAATTAAACTGGAGAGGGCATCCATTGGAGAGGACAAACTTGTGCAGTCGTAGTACGGGTAGTACTACGACTGCTTGGGGCGTTCATCAATCTGGTCACGGTCAAGCGAGATTGGTGATGGGGCATTGATTTTCTGTCAGCCATCAGGTCTGACAAGAATATAATGACCCATCACGATTATAACACTGTGGTGAAAGTAGAGGGTGCAAAATACGAGGCTTCCAAGACTTGTAGAAATCTCCAAGCGCACTATCTTGTACCCCTTCAAGATTAGGGTTCGCCAAGTTGTCCGTTTCTGTTGCCGATAAGGCGAGTAAGTTCTCAGCTCCAATTTCTTGTCGAGAAACGGTGAAATGTTTGGACGCTCGACTACATCGATCAGTTCAGGCATGCACGTATCGTAGTGATCGAAAGACCGTATAGCATTCGGCATACATATATCTCAGCTCTTATCCTGTGAGCGAATTCCCGGAAGCAACGAGCGGCAGTAGCGTGAGCAACAGAACCTTTTGTCTCTTTTATTCTTGGAACGTAGGCGATAGGTAGATTGCAGTATTAGCACTACATCAGCTTACCAAACCTTTGTGGGCTTAAACAATCCTCAAGCTTCTCCACATGCCTAGCAATATCGATAGTTCTCATGGTGGATCGGAAATGCTACATGTCTACTTGATGCTCGATCATCCTTAGAGCTCCAAGCAAACACTTCCCTCCGACCTGCTTTTGTCCTCAGCTTCGGCTGGAGGAGGGCTACAATGGTTTCGGTGAAGCCTGACTATACTCCTCTGAAGAGAAACAAGGCTGAAGAGGAGGAACAGTCGCGTGCTTTAAGAACGAAATGGACGGACTACGATCGGATCAAAAAGGAAATGAGGCACGTTGCAGCTGAGAGAGTCTCGAAGTCAGCTGTAGATGGGTATAGGTATGTGACACCCACGATAATTCGACTTCCTCAACATGTTAAGAGTGTGCGACCTGACTTATTCATGTACACGTCTGTAGACATGCCGCTGGGTCTGTACAACAGGGGGGACTTGAGGGTCTCAACAGAACCTGAGAGACGACGGATAGATGCAGTTCTTGCGTTTCTTCAAAAGATAAATGAAGGACAACACGACGAACAGCAGCTTGATTGGGAAGAGCTTTGCATGCGGGTTGTTCCTGATCCTTCCCAGATCAAGCTCCTATACGAGGATGCACCGGACTTGACTGAGCACGAAGTGCGTCATCTCTTGACGATAGATGCTGTCTACTTACTCTGCTTGTTTCAGGGCCTCGTTTTGTTCCAAGGCCATCGCTTCTCTGACATTCCAGCCCTGAGTAGGAAAGAGATTTACATTCTAAGCAACAAAGGAACATTGCAAGACATTCTCCTGCTTGAGAACCAAATTCCCCTTGTCCTGGTTCAAAACGTTCTTGGACTCGCATTGGAGTTGACAGGCAAAGGCGTGGGAGGAACCACCTTTACCCCTCTAGAAGAAGTAGACAAGACAGGATTCCCAGCTGCAACTTTCACTTCAGGAGGAGGCGTGAGTTTAGAGAGTGCGGACTCGGAAAGAGCCTTGAGATTGGAAATGGGAAAGCTCTTAAAGAAGGTCATCCCTTCATTTCTGGGAGTTTGTGGACTGCCCTCTTTTGGCGATCATACTGTATCTGCGCTACAGTTAGCCAGCTCTGATCACTTGCTAGATTGTGTATACAAGGTAGTTTGCTCCAGATCTGCAGGACTCCGTATCATTGACCGTCAGCTCAGCCATGATAGAGATGGTCTCATGCGGGAGAGCACGTCTATTCAAGTGGATGACGAGAGCAAGGGGTCTAATCCGGGCTGCAACCAGTTCTGGACCTGCCTGCGGAAGCTGAATTGTGCTGGCGGGAGCAACTTGGATCCTATTACGAAGGAAGTGGAGGGACCTTTTGTGAACCGGGCTCGGGTGATACCGTCAGCTAGTCAACTGAAGAAAGTGGGAATCAAGGTCAAGGGCTCGAGTGTTGGAACCATCTTCGATTACTACGTGGTGCAGGGTGTGTTTAAGGACACCTTGCACATCCCCAAAATAGAATTGTGGAAATACACCTTAGAGATGTTCAGAAACTTGGCCTTGCTGGAGGTGAGGCCCGGCAAGCTTTACGAGGACCAGCCTGTGATAGAGTACCTGACTCTGATGAACCAATTGGTGCACACCGAAGAGGATGTAGAAATTTTGTGCAAGAGCAACACAGATTGTGCCATTTTGAACACTCTTGGCGACGTTGCAGCGGTGGTGGACCTGTGCAATAACATTAATCAGGGTACGAGCTCTCAACAACGCTCCCCGCAATTTCAGAAACTATGCTCCGACATTAGGCTGCAATACAGCAACAGGAAGAAGAGAGCATTTGGGGAGTTCGTTGAGACGTATTTGAACAAACCGTGGAAGATTGCAGCACTCTTGGCCATCGTCCTGCTGCTCGTGCTCACGCTTGTTCAGGCTTTGTATGCAAGCTGATCAAGGAGGCGATCTACAGCTCGAGGTGGAAACCGCAACTGGTCTAGATGATTTTTCCGCACAGTATTATTTTTATTTCATGTCATTGGCACCACTGACAAGAGCTCCTTGTTAATAGAGACGCAAGTCTGCCTGTTCTAACAGCACATCGCTCACACATAGTTAAGTTGGCAGGATAGAAGACTTGTTACCCATTACCCATGCCCGGAGCAGCTGACATTCACCTCTCAGACTGCACAACAATTAACAAACAACTAATCTATTATACGTCAAGATACTCCATTGATTCCATATATATTTAGTGGGTCGTGTAAGTCTGATAGGAAAATTTTGTATGGACTGACTTTCGAATATACTTTTGTATCGTAGATATGCAGATCTCAAGGCTACCGGTTTGAACATTATGTGTAATATTTTGAGATTGTCAATCAGCGGCCCTTCCATGTCATTCGGAGATAATATCATGCCTTGTGTATGGGTATGGTGGTTGTTTGAAATGTCGTTGTATCGGGGCATTGGCAATAAGCGCAAGGCCGGAATGGTTGCGCGAATATTTAGTCTCAAGTCTAGATTTTACCTACTTGTTGCTGAAGAAACATGTAGATACTTGTCGGTTTGCCTTGGCTGCCAGTCGAATCCCGTACTTTTTCCTTTCTTGGCAGTTCGATGCTCCAACTCCGACCCTCCTCGAAGCTCTAGGTTAAAATAGCAACCCCCTCTCTGAAGTTCTGGGCGGGACAAGAGTGGAAAGTATGCCCAGGAAATCTGGTGAATGCAGTATTTGCAAAATTGGGCATAGCTGAAATATCTACCACTTTCACTGGGTTTCACTGAACGACGGCAGCGCGGAGGCCGGAAATGAGAACCTGATCGGGATCAGTTGCTGGTAGCGGGATAAGACTACGTACTTATTTCGTTTCCTGAGCCGGAGTGAGCTATTCCCTGAATAGGTAAAGGTCAGACTGTCAACCCCAAAACCCCTACACGTCTTTTATGACAACCAGCAGAATGTATCGGAAGGTAATTAGGGTCAATCTTAGCGTTAGTGAGCGGAATGCAGAGTTGTAAGATATGCGGATCATATCCATCAGTACGCCTCGTCTCCATCGCAACTTGCAGTTCTCCTTTGCAGTATTGCAGACCTTGGTATGTGAAGTGTTCGATTCCAGCTTCTAGCATTGAAGCTCTTGTGTGTCCTATTAGGGAAAAGTTGAACACTCGGGAGCTCTTGCACACGTGATTTCAGCTGACTTTCACACAGACTCCAGCAATGTCCGCCTTCGGTCATGATATTGTCCACCTTGTCATCTTGTGGCCAAATTGAACAAATAAACATATATATTGTAAACCTGTCGTGCTCTACCTTATCCTTGCTTTCGCTCCACATAAAACGAATTTACATTCATTTTGTGTAACTGATTTCACAATCAGTTTCACTCAGTTTCTATTTATCTGCTTGGGATTCGCATGCCATCGGAGCTCCTGTACAGGGACACTCTGAAAGCACAAAACGACCTTTATCTGCTAGGAATTCGCATGCCATGGGAGCTCCTGTACAGTGACAATCTGAAAGCAGAAGACGATCTTTATCTGCTTGGGGTTCGCATGATATGGGAACATCTATACAGTGACCATCTGAAAGCACAAAACCTTTGTTTGAAATCAAGAATCCACACTAGCAAATTAAAACCTCACGCGACATCTCAATCTCGGAGACACCGAACCTTTCCGGTGGAGGAAAGGGAGGACAACGTTTAATGGTAGTTTAACACTTGTCTTGGATAAGGTTTAGAGTTTTGTTTACAACATTGTCTTCGTTGCTCAATCGCTCTAGATTTGTTTATTTTACCAAATGAAGAGAGTGTTATTTTGATCACTTGTATAGTTTCTGAACTCTATGTTGTTGTTCACTTTTGGGGTCAAAAGATTTGGTGGCATAAGATTGAGAAGGCAGATAATTTTTTTTATGATATATTAGGTGTGAAGAATCAAGCTCCTTATGTCTTGCTATTTGCCTAGTTGTGTGTTCACTTATGAATTGATCTAGGCTTCTCATTTTACCATCTGGAACATGAAAAAGATGTTGTTTAGATCACTTATATAGCTTTTGATTCTTTATGTAGTTCAATTTTGGCATTTTGGTATTAAGAAGATTCGGTGAAAGAAGAATGAGGAGGGACATAAAACGTTATTGTACCTTATGTACATTCTTGTGTGATAAACTTAGTTTGAGTACCCAAAATTTGTATGTCTTTAAGCTTGTTGAGGCTAAAGCCTTATTCTTGGCTCTGACTTATGTTTTTAAGGTGAGGTCCATGGAGAATGAGAGACTTCTTTACCATGCTCTTTGTGTTAGACAAAGAGCATGTGTTATTGATTAATATATGATTGCTTGGGTTACAAGATAGAATATTTTTGGATGACAATTGAAGTTGGAATCTATTGCTCTATTGTAGGTGATCAAGGAGCAATTATTATGATTTATATGGCATGAACTTAATACCAAGAGGATGTTCCATCAACAGTTTGTAAATTTAATATTGTTGTATTGCAAGTAAGATTGTCTTTTGGTTAAGATATCTACTTCTCTTAGATATATCATCACTCAATATAGTACTAGCTCTTAAAGACTTGTTTTGGAAGAAGTGAGTTAGATGTACAGTTGTCTACTAATACTTGATATTCAATAATCCATTAATCTCTAATATTTGATAATTTTCTTGAGAACCGACTTTGTTTTATGATTTAATATCTGATAACCTCTAATGTTTGCTATCCAATAAGAAAATTTGCAAACATTGGTTATTAGGGGTAAAGGGTTTCCTCTAATACATACTACCTGATGAGGAAACTTTTTAATATTGGTTATTAAATACTGTACTATAAAAAAAACTCTACTTTCCAAGAAAATCTTTGATATCAGTTTGGTTAAGGGAAGTCTGATATTTTAAGGCTTGCTTGTAGGCTATCTTTGATTGAAACTCTTGCGCCATTTGTAGGAAATGCTAGTTTGTGGGTGTGTCTTCTCCTACTTTTGCAATGACAGTGCGCAAAGCCAAAAAGAAGTTCCTTTGGTGTTACATCAGGTTCCTCTTCTTTGTCGGCATTAGCATACTCCTCATCATTGTTGTGCTCATTTGCCATCACAAGAAGAGTCTCATTGGAGAATTCTTCTTGTACAATATTTCCTTGGGTGGGTTGATCAGATTTCCAATAAACATGATGTTTTGGATGCAAAGCAAGGCAATTTGTTCTTCAAGCACTTTTTTCAATATTGGTTTCCTTGTCTTACAGAAGGTTACAGAAGGTTTTGATCATCTTTCATCATAAGTTGAGGGATAGGAAAAGCATCTGACCCATGTTTGCTAAGGATTTGGCAATGCTACAAATAGTTGTAAATTGTCTCAATGTTAATTATGTTCCATGTTATGACTGACCAATGCATGGCCTGCAACTTGTTGACTTTGTAGATATTTAATTTTCCTGCCTTACCTTGCTTGAGTCATGTTGAAGCTAAAATATCTGGTAGCAGCGCTTGAATGCTGCAATGATTCTAGCATCCATTGGCTGAATCTTCAACATCATATTTGGTAGCAATATCATATTTCATATGCACTTCAAATTGAGGTTTGAAACAATGGGAGATGGTGCATTGTCCATCAACAACATAATCTTTTGGTTATTCTTGTGCAATTTGATGTCAAGCTTGTTAATCCATTCCTACAAGAAAGATTCATTATTGTTTTAACATTTTCTAGCATTATATTTCCAATGCATTTTGTGGGAAATTTGGACTTCATACTTGGAAAAAATGCAAGTTATCCATGCTTTTGTATTGTTTTGGTAATAAAAGCCAAGGTCTTGATTGGAATTCCTTTGAAAGCACCTTGGCTAAGTATTTGTGCCAAGAAAAAGTGGAGGAAGTTTATGGTTGGCATCCACATTTAAGGTAAATTGTGAGAATGATACACATCATCTCCCTTTTTCCCCTTCCATCTATTGTTGAGCAATTGTGGTGTCTAGTGCCATGTTGTATATTAGCCTTATTTTTTCCATCTTGTAAATGTCTAATGGGATATATTTGTCTATGGCTTTGCTCAATGCTAGGAAGGTAGCTTTGATTGTTGCATTGTTAGAAAAGCCACTTGTACCATGCAACCAAGGGTAGTGGAGATTGTGGCGAGCTTGGAACTTTTGAAGCCAACAGCTTGAGAATTGAATCATCTCTACTTCATCAATATTAAGGATTCTTACCAAACTACAAGCTTTCTTTTGAATAAGTTGACCTATGAGAGACATGCCAATGATATTATAATGAAGCACTAGTTTGCCAAAGCTATATCAAGCTGTGGTTGGACTAGCATGCTACAACATTTTGTATTCTCAATCTGTGCAATTGGCAACCTCTTTCCACTCATCTACCTTCCTAAGGATCTCTAAAATGGTCTATTGCACAAGGAGTTTTGCAAGGTTGGACATGATTTTTGCATATTGATGGAGTTGTATATGCATTAACTTCAAATTTCTTACCTTATACTTGCATGACTGTTTCCTTTGCCCAACTGATCTTGACATTGTGAAGAATTGTCAAAAAATGTGCCTTGGGGCAATGTTGACTTGGAACCAAGCAATAAGTTCTCTTTGGGTCTTCTTCTGGTATGATGGGCTGTTCTCCACTAATGCATGGTGGTTTTCAACCATGATTTTCAATGCCTTTTGTAGGTTTGGCTTGTTGTGCTATTGGTCACAATTGTTAGCAAAAATATGGCCAGTCTCATTTAACTTTGTGGCAATGATCTTTGGCAGGATCTATAGTGTTGATTTGGTTTTGTGGGCTCTCTTTTAGCATCCTCCATTTTTATTGCACCAAACATCAATAGTTAAGCTTATCACAAAGTCTTTTTTGCAAGCCTGCATGCAAAAAGGATGCACAAGTTGCTTGTAGCTTGGGCATATATTAAGAGACATCAATCAACTTTGTTGAGCAAAGAAATCAGAAACCAGGTGGCACTTGACGTACTTATGATATGGCTGCCTAACTTTGTTGCAAACAAAACAAGGCATTAGAGCCAAGGAAGTTGATGACATGTGAGCTGATGTAGGGTAAGGTTGTTTAGAGACAATCAATGGTATGCAATTTTTGATGTTTTGTTTTGCAAGTTACAGGTTTGTACTTTTTTGGTAACTATTATATGTATGTATGGAAAATTATTTCACATTATTTATAGTATAATATATAAACATGATCAATAACTTGATATGCTCTAATATTTGACAGGATTCTCATCCACCAACTATATCTGGTATTAGAGGAACAACTATATATAGATGATTTGTATGCAGCTTTGCATATTATGTTTCATAGGCAAGGTTGAAGATGAGTACTTTTTATTGATCAAGTGTACTTATTATGAATAGATCAGAGTTAGGCATCATATTGATGTTAGAGACTTCCACTCTCTATTGCAAATTGAGACTTCCACTTTAGAAATGTATATGATCAAGATTAGTTTACATTGGATCAATATATTATAGATTGGTTAGATGTCTTAGTTTATTCCCTAGTGTCATATTATATGTGTAGTGTGTTATCCAACCTTTTAACTCTTTAGGTATTGTGTGCCTCTTATTCATTATTTAAATGTTTATTGTAATTTCTTAACACTACTTTTGTTCAAAGTATATATGCATCTAGTTCTTTTCTATTTCTAAGGAGTTCAAAATAATTAGTTTTCAAAAATATATTATCTTGTATGCTTGAATCAATATCCTTTAAAAATTATACTTATAAAACATAGTGAAATCTTATCTATTAGTGTGGAAATATGATACAATATATGAGATATATAATATGAGAATCATAAAACTACTTGGATTGGATAATATATTACATACAAAACATAATGCAATCTTATCTAATAGTATAATCCTAAATCTACTTCGATATGGTATAATATACAAATCTGATATCTGATACATGTTTTGTACATGGATTTATATAGTTTAAAATGATGCATTTTTTATTGTAATGTTCTATTGATATGGAAGTATTTATAAACTTTGATTTTATAATTATCTTTTCAACAAATTTTAGTGAGGCTCCAATCAAAGATATTATTATTTTAGAATTTCATTTATATAAATATATAATCTTTGTATCGCAAGATCTTTATAAAGTACTTCTCACCAATAGATTTACTTAATTTACAAGTATATACATTGGAGAACTTTATTTGAGTTATCTAAAATAATTGAGTTATTACTTATCATCCTTAAGTGATGGGCAAAGAAGGAAAGCCAACCCTCTAGATATGCTAAATGATAAAGATCAACATCATGTTCAGAGCTCATATGATATTTTTGTGAATATATAAAAAAGAGCACATACTTTTTTTTATGTATGAAACAAGATTTTATTGAACATCCAATTATACCATCTTCATTCATCATAATAAGGAGCATAAGTGGCATTATCATCAAACTTAACTTATAGTAATAGAGGATTCTATGATTCAAACCTATTGAAAAATTCAACACACAAGAAAGAAGATTGATATTGCACAAAATTAGCAAAAGCAATATTCTAATGCTCAATAAGCAAGATGTGGAATTCAAAGTGAGAGATAAAGTACAATTATTAAATATCAATATTCCTTTGTAGGAAAACAGGAATAATCTAGAGTATATCAGTACATTCACGATTATAACACAAGTTAAAGCAATGGTCACACTAAAGATTAGCAAATGAAGTATTTGTTTATTCAACATCATAGTGTATGTTAGAGCAATGACTTAATACTTGGAATTACCATCTCATATGAAATAACATTGTGTGTTTCATGTCTTTCTTATCAGGAAATATGAGAGTCAATTCAATACAATCTGTATTTGGGTATCAAATACCATCCTTGCCTCAATTCAAGGAAGACCATGAGAAGTTTGAGTTCTTAGTAAAAGGTCCTCACAGAGCACATAGCAATTATAAACATAAAAAACTGAGCACTTGGTCCATGAAAAGAACATCTATTGTTTAAAGCAACATAGTACTCTTGAACACACCTAGCTAATGAATTGTTGCTAATTGCACATGGTTAAAAAAAGATATTATAATTGAATAGATTCATAAACATCTTTATTTAGTCAAAAGTAAAGATAGATCTCTTATCTTTATGAGTCAATGTTATCATTAACGATATTAAATAATAAAGAAGTTTGTCAAAACTTGTGGGTTAAGTTAAGTATAGATTTCAAGGTAGATTCTAGAATTAGTAGTACAAATATGTATGAAGTCCAAAGTAGTTGGTAAAAACATATGAGTTTAGTTAAGAGGAGTTAGTAAAGATGTGTGTTTGAAGTATTGGACTATCTTTTTAGTTATGTTTGTCTTATATAGCACAATCAAAAGAAATTCATGAGTAATAATGATTTTTGGTAGCACTTTGGAAAACAAAAATAGACAGTCATATATAGGAGCTTGGAAATACAAAAGATTCTTACAAAAGGTGAAAATCCATTTAATTGAAGGTATAACAACCATGTTGTTGTTCTTTGAATCTTCATATAAATTTCCTTTACAATCAATGACAAGATCAAATTTTGAATCCTTGCACTATCAACTTTGATTGTCCAATACTCCAACGATAAGATAAAAAATACTAAGCTTCTTGGAATTGTTCAGTTAATGTAAAGTTCTCCACAAAGTAAGCTTTATATATATGCATCCATTTGGAATCAAAAGTGGTCCCTATTCTTAGGTGGAGTTTTTTTTATTGTATTTGCTTTAGCTTTAGTATTAAGGCTTACTTCTAAATCTCATAATGAGATAGAATTTAGTTGCTTAGAGTTGTTTAGACCTTGCTAAGACTTCCATTAAATATGTTTTGTATCCATCTTTTTGTAGATGTTAGTCTTGATAAATGATTTATCATTATTTGCATATTAGTCTCCATGCATAGTATTCTATAGAGGCTTTCCTCCCATGTTAAAAATATATATTTATACAAATATTATAGCTCTTTTGTCCAAAAAGCCAATTGCAACTACATTGTTTTAATGTGATTATAATATTTAGCATTCAAGAAGGTTAGATCCAAGACCACTTCATCTTGTACGTCTTTTGTTTCCAAGATTTATTTTATTTTATCATCCCCCAAAATATACTTATATTGACCTTTGATCTTGCATGAATCTAAGGAAAATAGAATATAAGTTATGGATAAGTGTACAAAGAGCTTTCAACAATTCATATCTCATTGTCTTTATGATTAATAATAAACAATTACAAGCTCTTGGGGGAGAATTTATCTTATCCTCCTTTTTTGAACAATCCTTCTTATAATTGAACCCAAGACTTTAGTATCATTATATACTTTGACGCTTTAGTTGAAGATTTCATTTGACAGTCAAAATTCTGTCTAAAAAGAAAAGTGCCATTTTTTTACGAGTGACTATGAAATTTAACATTCAAGGTCAGATCCAATATTGCTTTATCTTGAATGTCTTTTATTTCAAGATTAACTTCATTTTGTCATAATCCAAAACATACTCATGTTGATTTTTGATCTTGTATGATTCAAAGAAAATAATTAAGGAAATATAAATACGTGGACAAAGGGCTTTTAACGATTCCTGTCTGATTGCTTTATAATTACTTATATACAATTATAAGATCTTGGGAGGAGAAATTTATCTTATCCTCCTTTTTTGAACACCCTTCTTAGAAATCCAAGACTTTAGGATCATCATATGCCTGATGCTTTGATTGAATATTTCATTTTAAATTATTTAGTTTTAAATTCACTTAACTTATTCTTCTTATCTTTGAGATAAAGTTAGTTCATTTTGCTTATTGATCAAAGAGAAGTTAATTTTGCATAAAGCTCAAGTATGTTCTTTGATATATTTGAGCCTTTTTTCACTATATTATGCAAAGTACATTGGAGTCTTTTCATTATATTATGCTTGATATGGTCATTTAGCATAGCTTAGGAGAATCAAATAACTAAAATGCTTAAATTTTTACTGACAAAACATTTATTTATTACCATAAAAATATAGTAAATTGATAATTATAAAAGAAGAATTAAAGCATATCTTGTAGAGTTTCATAAAAATTAAACTAAACTAAAACAAAAAAAAACAAAAAAATTAATATATATCTCAATCTCAACATTCTAGATATGTTTCTCATGTAACACTTATATAAAGCTTGATGGCAATGTATTCCTCTTAAAAAGAAAATACAAGCTATGGGCTTACTTCCACTCTCCAAGGAAGAAATTGACAATCAATTATGGAGAACAAAAAAGTACCTTTGAGAACTTGGAACAAGTAGCTAGGGACAAGCTTCACGCATTCAACTAAGGATATAAATGGATTTATGCTCACTAAGACAAGATGCTTATATGTAGGCTATATATAGAGGAGACTTTTCTCCTCTATATCTAAGAAGAAACTCTAATAGTAGTAGTCTACTATATTTTTAATTTAGTTTTCAAAGATCATTTTAGAGGTTTATTTAATTATTTAATGATATAAATGATTTAAATTGAGTGTAAAATATGAGATTATTATATTCCAATTTTGTATTTTGGAAACTTGTAGTTAATTTTGTCAACTTTTGCTATCAAGGTATAGTATTTTCTGGATTTGAATGAATATCTTTCAATTCTATAATATATATCTAATATATATTATAGAATCTAATATATAAATAATATCCAAACATTTTTTTTTTCTCATATAGATGTTTTTCTTCAAAACTTGTGAAAATTGGGAAATAATATTTCCAAAGTTTGCCACATATAATGAGATAGCTATTATTCACACTAAAATATTACATGTGTGTACTAGAATCTAAGGAGTTTACAACCTAGTGACATGATTATGGGAGAAAAAGGCGACCAAGTAAAACACATAAAGGATGGGAAGACCCCATCAAGCCGCACAAAGGAGAGACAAAAGAGGTAAAATGGAGCTAGGCCCTATCACAAAATTTTTGGTGTCGAAGCTAGATTGTCCAAATGGTGGAGTAGTAATGTTGGTAGGCATAGGCAATTTGATAGTTACTCCTGGACTACTTGTTGACGGTCAAATTTCATGTTAGGGCTATTGATCACATGGTGGGACCCATAATAACTTGTACCATTTGCACCATCGGATGTGCCATCAACGGCGCCATTAGGGATGGAGACCTAGGTCGAGCATAGGTGTATACCTTTGAGATGTAGCTCCAAAGAGCTCACTACTTTGATGTTGAGTCTTTGAGTTTTTGGCTATGGTAGATAGAGGCCGGTGAGCGTCACCTAGAGTCTCTTAGCTAGAGTTGGTGTGACTTGACTGTAATCAATGCATGATGTTGGCATAGTGTTGAGTGAATGATCAAGTATCTATCAATTTGAGTGTGATTCAAGTTGAAGAAGAATTGATCACATCAAAGAAGAGTTAGTTAGAAGGAAATTGGATGCAAGAATAGAGAGTTTTGGTTGTATCTCCAAGCTTGGTTGATCATGGTTCAGATTTCCATAAGAGTGGTCATGTGTAAAAGCTCTATGTAATTGATGCAGATTTGGTAAGAGGGGGTATGGTGTGTAGAAGTGCTGGCCAAAATTTTGAGAATGGAGTTAATTTCATATAGTGGATGTTCAATTTGAGCCCAAGAGGTGAAATTAGGTAGATCGGATGCAAATTGAGCTTGAAGTTCAAAATGGAAAGTGGAGTTGAAAACCCATCCCTTGAATAAGGGATTTGGAGATCCATATCCTTCCAATTTAGCTTGAGTAGAGATTTAATAGAGGATTTGGCGATCAGCAACTATTGAGGAGTAACATCAGATTTATGTCAGATTTTGGCTTGAGTTTGGTGAAACTTGGCCAAATTTAGAGAGAGTTCAAATTGGCAAGAAGAAAAGCCTCATTTGGTTGAATTTTGGCATTTTGAGGTATAGGGCTTCAAAAGCCTTGAAGCACTAGCATGTGGCGTGAGGCTAGCTAGTTTAGATGAGTTTTGTTTGTCATTGGCAAAATCTGCCCACCCTTCTAGATTGCGTGTAATAGGGTTTGAACCCTAGATCTCTGGTTCTTAGATTGGTACCCTAGTCAATTGGTCCACCTTCACTTGTTGTCCTAGTGATTATTCCATTGATACCTATACACATATAGCTTTGGCTAAGAGATGCAATTTGATCCTATTCTTGGTGATCCTGGTAGCTTAGGAATTATGTATACACTCCTATTATATCAAATGCCAAATGGTGGCAAAGTTAGTCTGGTGTTGATTTATGAGATGGAGGGTTTTGTTTAGACTTCTTGTGATTGAAACCCCTCCATTCTTTGCTTCCTATTGGTGCACCATGTTTGTGTGAGGTGCCTTGATTTTAGAGTCTTGGTGCTCTGGTATACTTGCGGTAGTGAGGCTGAAGTGATGACCAACCATACTATCTATGTTTCTCTTTGGTAAGACTGGAAGTGATGACTTGCAACCATGAGAGTTTGTGTTATGATAGTAGGTTACCAATTGTCCTTTCCCCTAGTGTAGGTTGTTGCAATTAGAGCTACATCAATGGGTGATGTTCAATTGATGTTGGCACTTGGTGAGGTACTTGCAATGGCTACTATTGTGGTTTGAGCTACTTTGTTGCAATGGAGTTCTTTGGTGATTCTAGAGGAGATAACAATGCAATACATAAAGGGTTTACCCGGAGTGGTGCTCAATATCAGCTTGTATCTTCAACCCAATGAGAGAGAAGGTTGACTTTGAGTTGGAGTTTGATACAAGAGCTGATTCAATTGAGAGTACACTTGGTGTGTCAACACTATTGTTGTGGGACAGGGATAAGATTTATGGAGCCTCCAAAGGCTTCAAGCATTACTCTAATATAATGTGTACCATTAAGTTGGATGATTTCATCCAAGAGTTTGATACTTGGTGTGATCTATAGTAGACCCAACTTTGTTCATATCCTTCATGGCATAGAAGGTTGTTTTAGCACTTGGAGGGTCCACCAATGGATGACTATCATGAGTTTAGGAAAGCTTACTTGGAGTAGATCAAGCTATGAAGACAATATTGGTGTCCAAACAACATCTCCATCACTTCAGGCTTGGTTGCTAGGAGTAGATTGGTAATTCCCATGAGTTCTAGCTCAATAGCATTGGTGGATCTAGTGGAGGTGCATTAGTTAGAGATGGTGCTACTACAAGTGGAGGTACCACTATAGGAGGTGGTGTAGTATTGAGGTTTAACTCCATGGTGGAGTTCTTCCAATGCTTGAGGCAAAACTACCAAGGAGTGCGGACTAACAAGCAAAGGAGCTTCCATGAGTTTTAGTGGAAAGTTGAAGAGAGCCTACACAAGGCATACACTCGTAGGAGATTTTTCATCAGTTTCACTTAGGGAGTTATTGAGATCCAAGCAGTTTAGTTTTAGTATGGGATCCTGAAGAGGGAGTTGTAATGTAAGGTACGTGATGCTATGTTGTTACATGCTACTTCACCTACTTTGGTAGTGGTCTTTAATTTGGCTAAGCACATTGAGCTCAACATGGTAGAGGAAAGAATGGTGACATCTGGATTTGGTAGGGAGACCTCATCCATAGTTGTTACTTCTTCTAGAGTGCATCATGCCATGTTGGCTTCTAAGGACAAAGTGGATAGCCCAAATTTTATGGAGCAAGTGGAGAGCCTAGTGTAGCTAGATCCTTCCCTTCATTTTCAGGTCAGTGGTAGCCAATAAGTGGTGTTGTTGCTTGTTGGACTTGTGGTGGACCTTACTACAAGAGAGAGTGCACTCAAGGCAGTAGACATGATACCTCTAGTGCATCACAACTAGCATAAAGACAATGTGACCATTGTCACAAATTTGGTTGCACTAGTGACCAATGCTTTGACCTTCACCTGGAGTTACAAAGTGGTAGGGCTGCTATGGTAGATGGTAGAGGAAATCCAGATCCTAGAAGACAAGGTGGTAGAGGTGGTAGTAGAGGATCCATACTTGGTAGGTGCAATATCTTCCCTTACTTCTGATACAACCATGGCTACTCAAATTGAGCAGTTGGAGCAAAGATTGGCTAGCATAGCCATAGCTGAAAGGAGATCAAATTTGGGTGTTGAGGCTTCCACCTCTTATGTTGGCAATAGTGACATCTTGGACTTTATGTGTGGAATAGCACAGGTAGATGCATCTACTATGGTGACAAGGAGTGCAATACATGTTCTAGAGCCTAGAGGAGCATCAAAGAGTTGGACCCATAGAGAGGAGAGGTTGGTAGATAGGTCAAACTCCTCCAATCTATCACAATCTTTGAGGCACTACAAACAACATCCATGGCTCCTAGACGTCCTAGTGCAGATGTGGTAGGTGGTGATGGGGCACATGATAGATTACTTGCTAGTCAACCACATGTTACTATACATATTGAGTCTATCTTGATGTTAGGTGGCTCAATTGATTATGCACTTCCCATTATTCTCAGCCAATAACATGTTTACATTGGGAGGAGTTGACCCAACTCTAGTGTTCCATTTGGCTGCCATACTTTGTGAGAATAGAGATGATGTGGTTTTTACTACTAGAGTAGAGGTGGTTGATAGTGGAGCTAACCTAATTGAGGAGCATGGGATCCACCCAATGACCAGTGGTTTATGGCAAACAACAACAAGTAGATTGGAGGAGTTACCAATTAGATCTACCTTTGAGCAAGCATAATTCACACATGGAGTTGTCCTATTGGATAACTAGAGGGGGATTTTCTGTTTGGTGGGACCTTTAAGGAAGGTCTATACACCATAAAGGGTCTTATTAGACTTTGGTGCATAGCCTCTTATGTTGGGGAAGGCTACAATTGTCAATTTGGAGCTATGGAAGATTGATATAGAGACGTGCCCATTTTAGATCCAAACATTAGATCTACATAGTACATCACATGTGGAGAGCTCATTGTCTAGATTCAGCATGGTCATCCAATTGATAGCTCTATGGTGAGAGCTCAGGCTATTGCAATAATAATAGAGTCATATGATGTGCTAGTTGGTGGAGTAGTCTTATACCCCATGGGTTTTAATATTGACTATTGGGAGGAGATAACCTCCTATAGACCAGGCTGGAAGTCAAGTGAGAGGTAAGTATTGTTGTGCATATATACATTGCTACACAACATACATCGCCGTCAACATCATACACTATAGAAGCACAACTCACACATAAGTCATACATAGGCTCTAAAGTGCCACAATAATCAGATTGTTTACAACTCTTGAATCCATTCAACTCAGATTAGTACTTGATCTGTCACTCTATAAACTGCCAACAATTGGGCACTGATTACTATCAAGCCAAACCCACTCTAGCTAAGAGAATCCAGGTGATGCTCGCCGGCCTCTATCCACCATAGTTGGGAACTCGAAGGCTCAACATCAGAGAAGTGAGCTTTTTAGAGCTGCACTTTGAAAGTATACCCTTGGACTTGAGCTAGGTCTAAAACCCTAATGGTCCCAAATGCTAATGGTCCCATCGATGGCACACTCAACAGTGCAAATGGTGCAAAGTGACGGTGGGCCCCTTGTGAAGTCAGTACCCCAAACACAAAATCTGACCGTCGGAAAGTAGTCTCTAAGAAACTACTGAAATAACTCTAACTACTATCACTACAACTCCAGTGTCTGAGCAATCTAGATGCAACACTATAAATGGCATGATAGTTGTCGTGCATATATACATTCCTACACAACATACATTGCTGTAAACATCATACACTATAGAAGCACAACTCACACATAAGTCATACATAGGCTCTAAAGTGCCACAATTGCCCTCCTAGTTGGTGGTTAGGTCCCTCTAACTCCAGATAGCCATCTACTCCAAGTATATGGTATACCCTATGATAGGCAAAGATCAGGAGGCCGGGTGCTATGAAGCCCCATTGTTAGTCGCCTGTCTGCAATCTATACCATATAAAGAATGAACTAGCTATAGGTCAAGTACATCTAGGACATAACCATTGTCCTTGAGGAACCACCATGAGGGAAGAAGTCATACATTCCATATGCCATCCTCTCAAACAGCTATCACACACTAACATAGTAATAGCTCCACCAAAAGGGCCACATAACATACACCTCAAGCGTGCACATACAAGTGCTAAGCTTAGGTCCATAATACCATCAATGTTTTAGAGGTGGCATGGCGCACAATTGCGCACATGATCCTTTCAAACAACACCATCACGTCCTTCTAACACAAGGACTCCAGATGGCAAAACCTCATGCACTCTCAAGATAGTGTGGCGTGTTGAAACATCAAGTGTCATCGATGCTGTCTACTGTAGATATACATAGTCTCTTGGATGAAATTGATGGATCAAGGGTCTATAACCTCCTCCTCGAATGGTAGCATAGCGTAAAGTATCTCTATGCCAAGCAATCGCCAAGTTCTCAAAGACCATCGGCATCACTCTCCAAAAGATCTCTGCCCGCTGAGAACTATAACACCCATTTGTGCATGTGTGTGATATTGTGATATTTAGCTTGGTATTACAAGTACTTGAGAGATATTATTTATATAGAGATAAAGGATGGTTCTAAATTGGTCATGATAAGCTAAATCTAGTCATAGCTAAGATAGAAGGGACCTTACTTTAGAGGAAGTGAAAAAGATGAGCATCACTATTTTGGATTCTAGTGTGTTGACTTGGTATTATTCCTAGGTGTTTGGCTTTGAGGAAAAAGTTGAGAACTCTTGGGCCCGCAAGCCCTTTTTTTTGGATTCTTCTATAGTCCAAGGATATCCCATGTGAAGGAATCCTTGACTTAGTGGTTGGGTCAAGATAAGATCACATGCTAGTGGAATATGCCCATGTGAATGGATATTCCTTTATACTTTTTGACTTTACTTGACTTTTAGCCTAGTAACTTGAGTTACTCCAATAATTAGTAACTTTGGTGTGTAACTATTTCACAAGTATACAAACAAGGAGTGAGGAGGTACTCATCATCCCCTTGTTTATATACTTGTGAAATAGTTACACACCAAAGTTTGCAACTATCTCTCTCTCATTGAGTTCTCTAGTGAGCAATATCTTGAGTCTTGGAGTGTTAGCCTTGGAAGAGTATGATAGAGTTGGGGTTCCTTGCCTTCTTATTCCATGGTGTGCTACCATAATAGCTATCAGAGGTTCATCCTAAGTGAGAGATAGGCCGGCTCACAGAACATGCACTCATCCATACATCAAGGTCATCTAAGTCCAAAACCACAGTAGCATCTCAACAAATGGCTACAGGTAAATCTGGATCTCATCCATAGAGTAGAAAGTATGGAGAGAAGGATGCTAAGGAGGCTTGCTGGCTGAACCAATAGCCCATGGCCAACCAAGGTAATTGGAGATCCCAATCTCCCAAGTGGCCTCTCTGCAAACCATACTTTCACTATCTTTTGTTCACCGTTTGAACCACTCTCTCCGCTAAGCCATCTGCCTTAGGGTGATCTCAAGATGTAGTACAATGATTAATTAAAGCCTTGTCACACAAGACCTGAAACTCTCCCAAGAACTCTCTACCCTAATCAGTCAAAACCTCAGCTGGTGCACCAAAATGACTAAGAACTTGATCTAGGAATGAGTAAGTTGTCCCTTCACTAGACTTGTCAAGAAGTGCCACCAACTCAATCCATTTGGAGAAGTCCTCCACCATCACCAAAACATACTGATGATGTCTCACAGTCAGCGATAAAGGTCCAGCAATGTCCAAACTCCAACGGTAATCCAATCCCATGATAGGTAATGGGGTAACTATGGTATGGGAGCATTGAATGATGCTCTAACTTGGTCACAAACAACACATCTGGCAACAAACTATTGTACCTCGGTTTGCATACCGTACCACCAATAATGACTCTAGAGTAATGTGGTATCCACAAATTTTGTTTTTTTTGAAATGGAGAAGAAGAATTGTGTAGAGAAGTCGGATTGCACCTTTATGGCCAAAGAAGGCAAAGAAAAGAGTCTTCAGGATGAAACCCAAGGTAACGTGGCTTTGGGTCATAAGGCAAAGTACTCGGACTTGCCATGTCAGCATACAACCCAAAGTAAGAAATCTTTGTATTGGGGGGGTGCTGAACCCAAGGCGAGGATAGTGTAACAACTTTCCTTTGGGGCAAGCAATTCAAGAAGAGACCGTTCAAAAACCGGCGGTCATACACATGAAGGACACTTGATAGTGACAAGAGCATGCAAGAGGTGTGATTTCTTGGTAGAAACTCAAATTCAAGAGTGACAAAGAAGGCGCAACTCTATAAAAATTGGGCTAACAACAAAGCAATGTCAAGCAATTTTCCTTTGCCATTGAGGAGTTGTCCTGCAGAAGATCGTGGGAAGGGAAGTAGAGTTGAAGACGCGCTAGTGTGTAGAGGAGAATAAGAGAGAGCTAATCCAAGAGATAGTGAGGAAGAAAGAAAGATTGGAGGAGGAAAGAAGAACTCCAAATTTGCAGTGAGAAATCATGCAATTTTGGAGGTTAGATGTGATTGCAAGAATTGAAGTCTTGAGCCAACTTCGGATCACATTCTTGGCGTGGAACTGGAATGTGAGCTTTCCAGGATTCATGACCGAGATAATCAAGAGTAAATGTCTTGATGGCCCAAGGAAGAGGGGAAGAAAGGAAATCCGGCTTGCTAGATGGAGTCGGATTGGAGATTAGTACTCGGAAGCGAGGCAGGCGTGGAGCAGGGTGCCACGTTCTTGGGGAAGGGAGAGATAGCCGAAGAAACACAAGAAGTGAAGGATGCATTCTCTTTGAAGCATACAAAGAATGGGTACAAAGTAGAGAGTTACAAGGATCCTTTCAAGAGAGGGATCGTGAGTGCTCTCATGGCAATCTTGAAGCCAGAGAGAACAACTTATGTGATGAAGCACCAAGCGGTGTTCTTCCATAAGATGTTTGCAGGAGAGCCAATTAACTGGGCGAGGTGCTTCCATGGGTGAACAAGACAGATGGTGTGGACCTTGCGGGATAAATTGCCTCCACATTACATTGTGCCGTTTGTACCACATTTCTATTTGGGGCTGATTTTGCTCAATGCGGCGCAGCGCAATAGAATGGTGTTGCATTTTCATCCCAACTTAAGAAAGGAGGTTGACACAGAGGAGCAACAATTCATTCTTCATATCAGAAACAATGATGAGTACTACGCACAGACGGAGAAGAGTATGCAAGTGGACGTGAGTACTCCAAAGTCAAAGAAGAGGAGTTGACAAGGAGAAGGCAAAGACGTCAAGAGAATGAGACCTCGGAAGACCAGAAGGGTAAACTCGAGGAAAGGTATGGTAGTAATCGCATCATCAGAAGAAGACTTGGAAGGTGAAGCCGAGTGCAATTTTGAAGACTTGGAATGCAAGGAAGAACCCGAGCTCCCACTACAGAGTGGAGACACAAGTAGTGATAGTGACGAAGGCGGGGAGATGACGTTGGTACCCATAATAGAAGAAGACATTAGGATGGAGCTCAAGGAGGAAGGTAACGTGAAGTTAGAAGACGAAGTGCCAAAGCAAGAGGAGAGAAAGGTTACCATTCAAAGAGGAGTTTGGTCCAGGTGAAAGGCAAAGTGTGAAGCGGGTCCAAGCAAGGTAAGGGAAGAGGAGAATACCAGTTCGGGGAGTGAAGCGTCTATTGCGATACGATGACTACAACAAAGAAGGCGAGTATTGAGGGAAGAAGAGGTGAAGAAGGAGATCACTCCAAAAGACGAAGTAGTTGCGAGTAATGGAGTGGAGTACCTATGCAAAGTTGTGTGTCCTCTGTTGGTGAAATTGGAACACAAGAAGAAAGAGATGCAATTGAAGTGTCCAGAGGTGAAGATTGTGTTGCAGGTGTTAGCCCAATTGGAAGAAGAGAACTCGGAATGGAAGAGGAGTATAATCCGAGGAGAGGAGGAACAAGAGGTACTACGAGTAGAGGCAGTAGTATAGAATCAAGTGATAGAGAACTTGAGGAGAGAAGCAAGGAATCGAGAGGAACTTGTGAAGCAGAGTGACATAGCAAGGGAGAGACAAGTAGTTGAGAATGAGATCTTGAAGCAACAGTTTGCTAATTCAAGATTAGAGATTATCCATGCTATGGCAAGAATAGCCAAGAAGGAACAAGAGCTCAATAGGGTGATGGAGAGTGTAGAAGAGAAGAAGCAGTTGTGGCAACGAGAGTTGACAGTGAGATATAGAGAAGAAGAGAGGTTGCAAGAGTTACTTTGTAATCAGGAGGAGAAGATTGTACAAAAGGAGAAGGAGAAGGAAGTTGTGAAAGCCAAGTTTGAGGCAGCATTAGCAATGTACCAAGAGGATTGGCTTGCAAATCAGGAACGAGAGAGGAAGATGAGACTGGAGCCATTGAAGGAGATTGTAATTAGGATGAACGCAATGTTGAGTACAGAGGCCAGTGTGCATATCAAGGAGATGAGGCTGCATGAGTTGAAGTTGTTGGTGTAAGAGACGAGGAGGAGACATGCAAAGGACACCAATTTGAATGCGTTGTTGATTAGTCTCAGAACTCGTGTAGATAGGAAGATATTGGAGGTAGAAGACAATGTCACAATTTGATTAGACTTAGTAAAATTGGAGATAGATAAACTTTGGAAAGATGTTAGAGCAAAACCCAAAGTAGATGAAGTAGGAGTACAAATGTCTTTAGAGTTACCATTGGAGACATTACAAAAGAGTGGGTCGGGAGATAAGGAGTTAGATAGATTACCCACTAGTGAAATTTCAGATCAGGAAAGAGAACTATTAGATTTGGTAGAAGATGTAGGAGTTATGAAACCCGAGGACAGAGTAGTAAGAAGTGAAGTTACTTCGGGTTTGGGTTTGAAAGCCAAGGAAGAAGTAGACATTGGATCAGAGTAGTAATCGAATTGAGATTTGAAGAGGTATTTATGAAGAGATGCATTGTCATTTTGGATTTGCAGGTTAGAAGAGTTGTTAGGAAACGGTATAGTTTTTAGAACTATTGTTTGCTTTACTATTTAAGAGTGGCATGCACAAGAAATTGTTGTTCAATGCTCATAATTCTGAGAATAGATAAAGCAAAGTGCTGTAAAGCAGTGCTCATTGCTTGAGCTTGATTCCGAGTATCAACGTTGTGTCTATAATTGTGAGTGTGTGGAGAAATTCAAAGTGCAAGTCAGTGTGCTTGTTGGATGTTGGATTCTGCAGCCTTGATCTTCATTCTATATGTTTGATCCTGATTGAAGTGCAATCAAAGCAATGCCTTGACAAATCTGAGAGGAATTGTAGTGTTGGTAGTATTTTGCATTTGTAAGTGCAGTGCAAAGTTGATGTGAAGCAATTTTGATCAAGGAAGTTGTGCCTTCAATGGAAGGGTGGAACAAAATTCTGAGGCGAAGTCATTTTGCAGTGAAGTGCCATTTTTGGGAGAGCCTAAATCATCACAATCAAGATTGTTTGGAAAGATTTGATGGAGTTGTGATTAAGGAGTGTTACTTTGTGACAAGACTACGCATTAGTGCTTGTTACTCTCTTCTGGGTGTGGTTTCTACCTAAGACACTAAAGAAGAACTCAAGAAGAACTACATTGTTACTGTTTGACTTTGTATTTGACCAATTCTAACTAGTATCTCTGCGGGAACGAACTTTACTTACTTGATTACCGCAAAAGTGATATTTTCCAAGTTGCCACAAGTAAGCTATATTTATGCTTTACTCCAAAATGTCCTAGCTCCTCATGAGCATGATGGACCAACTGTGGTCTCTGAGATGGAAGTGGTACTACTCACACTCTACCATCTTCCCATACATGTAAAAGGTGTTTGCCCTCCAATCTGAACAGTCTGGCTCGCTGAAGAACACGGTCTCTCTCCTTGGCCCCATTTGTGCCACCCACAACACTAGTGCAAAGATAGTCCATCACTAAGACATCATCATGAATATCTTGCTAAATTGTACCAATATCTTCACTCTTTGGATCTATGACCTCAATAACTCCTCTTGTATGCACTAAGAGAGATACCACCAAAGCCTCTAAAAATATACACAAAAATGCCAATGTATGCCAACCTGGCACCATCTCCTCATTTGTCTCACCATGCCAACGTGCTCCGGTCTGATCTTGCTGGTTGGGACATGGGTTTTTACTCAACCTATCTGCATCACAGTTCACCACTCTAGATTTGTGAACGACTTTGAAATCATACTCTTGTAAAATCAGAGCCCATCGTGCAAGCTTCCCTAAAAGCTTGTCAGACTCCATCAACCACTTTAGTGGCTGATGATTAGTGATGAGAGTGAAGGGGTTACTAAATAGATAACATAAAAAATGTGTTACTGCCCAAACTGCTACCAAGCACTCTCCCTCATATGAACTATACTTCACCTCTACTAAATTTTTGGAGCGACTAGTATAGGCCACCACAAACTCCTTCCCCTCATCATCATGTTGGGTGAGCACCACTCCAAGCTCCAACATACTCCAATCAGTATGAACCTAAAATGGTTGTCCTCTGATCAGTCTCCTCAAAATAGGAGCAGATGTCAACATCTCCTTGAGCTCTACAAAAACTCTCTCCTGCTCATCTCCCCAACACCACCCTTGTGTAAGCTTGGTCAGCTTCATCAAGGCCTTGGCAATGGCACTAAATCCTCTAACATAGCAACAATAGAAGTTTGCCAACCCAAGGAATGCTCACACTTTGCTCACATCCATAGGCCGAGGAATACGTGCAATAGCCTCCACCTTGGTCTACTGAACACCAAGTCCTCCGGGGTAGATAGTGTGACCCAAATACTCAACTTGCATGTGGAAGAACCTACACTTCCCAAGATGTAATTTGAGTCCATGAGATCTCAACCTTTCAAACACCTCCAACAACTGTCTCTCATGCTCCTCCACAGTAGTGCTATAGACCAAAATGTCATCAATATAGCACCAAGAAAAATCCAATCTAGCTAGAATCCTATCCATGACCCTCTGGAACTCAGCAAGAGCATTCTTTAACCCAAATGGTAAAAACCTCCACTGATATAACACATCCTTGGCTTGAGGATCAATAGCCCAAAATGATGTCTTAGACTTATCCTCCTCCCTGATTGGCAACTGATGATATCCCGCTTGAAGATCCAAAGTACTGAAGACCTTTGCATGCCCAGTTGCATCAAAAATCTCCTCCGGTGTAGGCATGGCATACCAATCAGCCTTGGTCTGTCGATTGATAGGACGGTAATCTCCACACATCTACCTATCTGTGTAGTTGCCATGCATATCCTTCTTGGCTGGCATCATTGTCGCTAATACATACTCTCCATGTGAAATCTCTACCAAACCAGCCTCAAAAAGGTCACTACTTTGGCTCTGAATCAATGTCCTCTCTATCTCACTATATCGATAAGGACATCAAAAAACTGGTGTATCACTAGTCAACTCAATCCATATACCAGAGCCCTTTAGAGCACCCAAATCCTTCATACTAAAGGCAAAACAACTCATGTGGCTCCTTAAGAACCTCCAAACCCTCCGGCTTTCCTCTCCAGTAAGCTTGGGTCCAAGATCTGGCTCCCAAGTATCCTCTGTAATTGTAGTAGGAGTGGAAGACGTACTGACTAGCTGCTACACTGGGCCCTTTGGGAGCAATAGTGTCATGCCCCTGACCACTAGCGGTCCCAACCTCTATGTGAAAAATCCCTCCACTCAGGCTGCAAACTCCACACGTCCTCTAGCTGCATCCCAAGTGGACCAAGGTGTAATCCAAGTAGCCCACGCTCACTAGATGGACTCCAAGAAGATCACTCTCCCTAGTAGCTATTGGCTATGTCCCAAAAGTACCATGCCCACTTGGTCCATCACCCCCAGCATATGCTTGAATTGTCTCGATAGGCACAAGGCTCACAAGTGTCCGAGTGGTGATGCCTATCCAACGCATCCTATGTTGCTCTACCAAGCCAAGGCTCACAATCTAGGTCCATAGCCTGACCTAACACCTGACGTTGGATGCCTCTGACACTGCTGGAACAACGGTAATATCGGTGCAAAAACCCATGCCTGCTCTCTCTCATCAACGTTCGGCTCCACCAACTACTATAATTGTGAGTCCCAAACAAGTTCAGGTCCTCCCTCTTGAAAAGCATGAGAGCTTGGGAAACTCATGAGTGTGGGAAATGCGGCTCTAGGCTGTCCAACTAGGTTCACCACTGCCATAGGTGACCTATCAACCACTACCACTGTCTGAGGTTGACGCCCAACATCCAAGATATCATCAACAAAGATGTGGTCAAGTTGCTGAATCCCATCATTAGCATGTTATAGAACCTCTCTAGGTAAGAGGTTTGTCCACCAATGACAAAGACAATGAGCCTGTGATCTCACTCTGGCTGCATTCTAAAATTTTGTAGGTCCCATCTAAGAATAGACCTAATGTGTACTACCACCACTCTAGTGCAAGAATCACCCATCAAAGGAACGTTCTCCAAAAAGTAAGATGGAAGAATGGAGTGATGAACCTAGAGATATCACAGTATCCGTAACATCTCCCAAAATACACCAAAACAAGAATTTTGAAGACCCAAACCTCGGCTATCACGTGTATGTCCTTGACATGGCCATCCAAAAATCACCAAGTGAATAGGTCCATATCTCTCTAGATCATGTGCCCCCACTAAGGAAATCTCTGCTAATAGGGCCTTATAGTAACCTCTGATTGCTGACATTGGTAATAACTCTGGATACCAATAGGCCAAGTGTGCCACATGATGTAGAGAGACTCACCAAGCAATCTCATCTCTCTCTACATACACGTACCTCTATACTTGTATACCCACCTGTGATACCGTAGCTAATCCGGTGCTAATCCCATCGAACAACTCCAATAGACATATCTCCTCTATTAGATATTGCCAAGCAAGGAGTGTGGTATCCAAAGGTGTCAAAGTAATCGACTTTGGAGGCTCATCCTCACACTCATCTCTTGATGGTACAAAGGCTCTATTCCAAGCCTGTTGCACCAATTGATCTGCATGCTGTTGCAACGCCTCTTCTGAACTCCACAATGGAACATCCAAGGTAGATAGAACAATCCCACTCATACTCCAAACCCGAGTGATCTCCTCTGTTATTGGAGTATTCTCTGCATGGGCGTTCCCCTCCAACAAGTAACCATGCCAAGTTACTGCAGCACTGCAAGCTAAAACTGATGTTGCCATGGTCTCGGACTGTAGTGAGCCAAGACTACCACTATTGAAGCATATTGTAGGCAACATACCTATCCCTCACCAGACTGCCAACCTGGTCTATATGAGGTTGTCTCCTCCTAATAGTCAATGCTGAAACCCATGGGGTATAACACTACTCTTCCAACTAGCACATCATATGACTCAACTATTGTTGCAATAGCCTGAGCTCTCATCATCAAGCTATTAGTTGGATGACCAGGCTGAACCTAGACAACAAGCTCCCTATGTGTGATGTACTATGTCAAACCACCACCTAGAGATGGTTGGATCTGAAATGGACACCTCTCCACATTGGTCTTCCGTAACTCCAGACCAACAATTGTAGCCTTCCCCAACATAAGAAACTATGCACCAAAGTCTAACAAGACTCTCTATGGTGTATAGACCTTCCTTGAAGGTTGTACTAAATAGAAGATCCCCCTTTGGTTATCCAATAGGACAACACCAGGTGTGAACCGTGCTCTCTCAAAGGCCGGTCTAGCTGGCAACTCCTCGAGTCTAGTCGTTGCTGCTTGCCATAAACCACTGGTTGCTAAACGGATCCCATGATCCTCAACCAAGTCAGCTCTACTATCAACCACCTCTACTCTATTAGTAGAAACCGCATCATCCCTACTCTCACTTAGCGTGGCAGCCAACTGCAACACTAGGGTTGGGTCAACTCCCATTGTAAACATGTCATTGGCCAAAAACAAAGGACGCCGCATAATTAGCTGAGCCACCCCCAACATCATGCTAGACTCAGTTTGTATAGTAATAGGTGGCTGACTAGGAGGTAGTCCATCATGCACTCCATCACCACCTACCACACCTACACTAGGATGTCTAGGAGCCATGGATGTTGTCTGCAATGCCTTAGATAGTGTGAAAGATTGGGGAAGTCTGACGTGTCTCCCAACCTCTCCTCTTTGTGGGTCCAACTCCATTGATGCTCCTCTAAGCTCTAGAGCACCTATTGCACTCCTAGTCACTACTGCAGATGCATCCATTTGTGTTGCTCCACACATGAAGTCCAAAGCATCTCTATCATCAGCATATGAGGTAGAAGCCTTAGCACCCGAATCTGATCTCCTCCTCCATACTAGCCAGTCTTTGCTCCAATTGCTCAATCCGAGTAGCCATAGATGTATCAGAAGTAAGGTTAGGTACTTCACCCCTACTAGGTGTAGATCCTCTACCACCTCGTCCTCCATGAAATGGAGCTCCTCTACTACCTTCCATAGCAGCCCTACCACTTCGTAACTCCTGGTGTAAGTCAAAACATCGGTCACTAGTGTGACCAAATCTGTGGCAATGCTCACACTGCCTCTGTGCTGGCTGTGAAGCACCCAAGGTATCAGGTCCACTTCCCTAAGTACACTCTCTCTGATAGTAAGGTCTACCACAAGTCCAACAAGCAACACCACCACTCATTGGCTATTGCAAACCCAAAAATAAAGGTAAGGATCTAACTCCACTAGGCCTTCCACTCGCTCCATAGGATCTAGGCTGTCCACTCTATCCTCAAAAACCAACTAGGCATGGTGCACTCTGTTGCACTCTAGAAGAAGTCATAGCCATGGATGATGTTTCCCTACCAAATCCAGATATCACCACTCTCTCCTCCACCATGTTGAGCTCAATACGCTCAGCCAAACCAAAGACCACTACCAAAGTAGGCAAAGTAGCATGTAACACCATAGCATCATGAACTCTATGTCGCAACTCCTTGTCCAGTATCCCAAACCAAAATTGGACTGCATGGGCCTCAATAACTCCCTGAGTGAAACTGATCAGCCGCCTCATGCGAGTGTATGTCTTGCATAAGCTCTCTCAAGCCTTTCATTGGAACTCCTGCAAGCTCCTCAGCTTGTCAATCCGCACTCCCTGGTAGTTTTGCCTCAAACACTAGAAGAACTCCACCATTGGATTAAACCCCGGTACCACACCACCTCCTATAGCGGTACCTCCACTCGTAGTAGCACTATCTCCAGCTAGTGCATCTCCACTAGCTCCACTAACACTTCTTGAGCTAGAACTTGTAGGTATAGCCAATCTACTCTTGGCCACTAAATCTGAAGTGATAGAGACATAGTTTGGAGACCAATGTTGTCTCCATAACTTGATCTCTTCCAAATGAGTTCTCCTCAATTCATGTTAGTCATCCATTGGTGGACCCTTTAGATGCTGAAACAACCTCTTCCATGCCATGAAGGGTGTAAACAAAGTCAAGTTCCGCATTTGTTGCAGATCACACCAACTATCAAACTCTTGGATGAAGTCATCCAACTCAATTTTACGCATTGTACCAAAGTAACGCATAGGGCTTTTGGAGGTCCCATAAATCTTGTCCATGTCCCACAACAATGGTGCGGATACACCAAGTGCACTCTCAATTGAATCAACTCCTATGTCAAACTCCAACTCAAAGTCAATCTCCTCCCTCATTGGGACTTGAGATACAGGCTAATACCAAGTACCACTCTGAGTAAATCCACTGCGTATTGTAGGGCTATCTCCTCTAGGATCCCCAAAGAACTCCGTTGTGATAAAGTAATTGCAACCCCAAATTGCAATAGCAAATCGGAACCACAAACTACAACCGCAAGTCGCAACCGCAAGTACCCCACCAAGTGCCAACACCACCAAGTGCCAATACCAACCAAGCACCACCCACTAATGTAACTCCAACCAAGATAACTACACTAGGGGAAAGGGCAACCTGTAACTTGCCATCACAACACGCACTCTCACGGTCTACAGGTCATCACTTCTTGCCTCATCGAGAGAAACAAAGGTAATCTGATTGGTCATCACTCCAGCCTCACTACTGAGAGCACACTAGAGCACCAACGCTCAAAAGTCAGGTCACCTCATACAAATGTGGTGCACAAACAGGAAGCAAAGAATAGAGGGGGTCCAATCACAAGTAATCTAAATGAAAACTGTTCATCTCATAAAACAACACGAGACTAACTTTGCCACCATTTGGCATTTGACATAAGAGAAGTTCGTATCTAAGTCCTAAGCTACCAAGATCACCAAGAATGGGATCAAATTACCTCTCCTAACCAAAGCTACAAGTGTATAGATAACAATGGCACAATCACTAGGACAACAAGTGAGGGTGGACCAATTGGCTAGGGTACCACTCTAGGAATAAGAGATCTAGGGGTCAAACCCTGTTGCGCACAATCTAGCAGGATGGGTAGATTTTGTCAACCAATGACCAAGATCTACTTTAAACTAGCTAGCCTCATGCCAACAAGTTGGCTTGCTGGCCCTTTTAGGCCTTTGTAGCCTCTCACAGCCCTATACCTCAAAGCCTCTAAATGCCAAATGAGGCCTTTCTTCTTGCCACTTTGAACCTCCTCCAAAATCAGGTGAAACTCCTCCAAACTTGTGAAACTCCTCCAACTTGGCAAAACTCCTCCAAATCTGGCCAAAATCTGATGTAAAATCCAGCCAAAATCTGATGTAAAAATCTGATGTAAACCCTAAAGTTGGCTGACCGCCAAATCCCCCACTAACTCTTCACTTGAGCCAAATTGAAAACACGGGTTTCTCCATTCACAAATTCACAAGAATAGCTTTACAACTCTACCTTCAATTTTACTTTCTGAGCCCAACTTGCAACAAATTGGTCATGCCTTCACTTCTTGAGCTCAAAAGCACAACCGTTGCTCCAAATTTGCTCCTTCTATGCTCAAAAATTAGCCAGCACTTCCGTACATTGTCTACTTTACTACCAAATCTCCATCAAGCAACGAGCTTTTGCACACCAAGGAAAAATTGAACTTCAATTGAGCTACCAACGATCCACCAAGCTTAGAGATACCACCAACACTCAAAGTTACTGCACCAAATTTCTCCTTGATTTCACTTCTCTAATGTAATCAGATTGTTTACAACTTTTGAATCCACTCAACTCAAATGAGTACTTGATCTATCACTTTATAAACTACAAACAATTGGGCATTGATTACATTCAAGCCACACCCACTCTAGCTAAGAGAATTTAGGTGATGCTTGTCGGCCTCTGTCCACCATAGCCATGAACTCAAAGGCTCAACATCAGAGAAGTGAGCTCTTTGGAGCTGCACTTCAAAAGTATACCCTTGGACTCGAGCTAGATCTGAAACCCTAATGGTCCCGCTAATGGCACACTTGACGGTGCAAACAGTGCAAAGTGACGGTGGGCCACACCGTGAAGTCAATACCCCGAACACAAAATATGACCATCGGAAAGTAGTCTTTGAGAAATTTCTGAAATAACTCTAACCACTATCACTGCAACTCTAGTGTCCAAGCAATCTAGATGCGAGATTACAAATGGCATGACAATATGCCGTCTACTAATATGCTTTAGTAGTGGCAATCTTAGCTCACTACAACTTGTTGTAGTAAGCCAATCAACACCAATCAATTTCAACTTTAAGTGGTTTTGTTATTTGGCATGGTGGCTTATTGGAAAGGAATGCACATGCAAAAGATACTTTAGTACTAGAGGAGATCATTTGGATTTGGAGTACAAGTGGGATAATTCTATACACCTTGGATGTTCTATTGTGGAGTTTTGAGGAAGCATTGTAGCAATATGCATATCAATTGGTGCAATAGGCTTGGAGTGGAGCCTTTGTACCACTAGGAGACTAGTGTGAGGATGAGTCTTTGAAGTCTATCATGTTATCACCTTTGGATACCACACTCATTGCTTGGCAATATCCAATAGAGAGAGTATGTCTATTAGAGTTGTTTGGCGGGATTAACACTGGACTAATTACGATACTACAGGCAAGTATACAAGTACAAGGGTACTTGTATGTGGAGAGAGATAATACTAGTAGGCAAGTCTCTCTACATCATATGGCATACTTGGCCTATTGGTATCTTGAGTTAATATTGATGTCAACAGTCAAGGTTTACCAAAAGATCTTCCCAATAGACATTTCCTTGCTGGGGTTTCAGGATTTGGAGAGATATGGTCCCAATTATTTGGTGGTTTTTTTGGATGGCCATATCAAGGACATACACATGCTAGCTAAGGTCAAGGTCTCCAAGATCTCCATTTGGTGTGTTTTGGGAGATGTTACATATACTACAACATGTCTAGGTTCATTAGTTCATTTCTCTAGCCTACATTTTGGAGAACATCCTTTGATGGGTGATTCTCATACCCAAGTGGTAGCAAGTACACATTAGATCCATTCTTGGATAGGACCTATTGTGTTGTTGGATGCAGCTGGAGTGGGATCACGGAATCATTGTCTTCTTTGGCAACCCACAAGTATCACTTTTGTAGTAATCAATGAGTAATCATTCATTCCCATAGAGATACAAGTCAAAAATAGTCAAATACAAACTCTAACAAAGTAGTTCTTCTTGGTTATGTCTTTAATCTCTTGGGTAGGAATCACACCCAGAAGAGAGTAACAAGCACTAACTTGCAGTCTTGTCATAAATTACAACACCCATGAATCACAATTCTTCAAATCTCTCCAAATTGATATTGATTTTGATGATTCAGTTGCTTCAAAGTAGGCTATTTCACCATGAAGAGATATTGCATTAGAATTTCCTTCCATCTCCCCATTGAAGGTACAATTTTCTCAGTCAAAATTGCTTCACATGAATCCAACATTGTGATCACAAATGTAGAATACTACCAACATTACAATTCTTCACATATTTGTCAAGGCAATTGCACAGCACTAAGATCCAACACATAGAATAAAATCAGAGCTGTAGAATCCAACATCTAACACTCTTTTATTCCAATCTAAACTTCTCCCAACACTCACAAACACAAACACATGATTGATACTTGGAATTAAGCTTAAAATGATGAGCATTGAGTGTCATCGCTTTGCTTTACTCAACTTCAAAACTGAATGTACAATGCTACAAATGTCTATTTTAAATAGACAAAGCACTCAATAATTATCCAAACTACCTAAATTGCTTCAACTACTTCCTATAGATCTCTAGATCCAAAGTAACACTTTACTACTTCATATCTACCGCTTTAGATATCAAAATTATTACTCTCAATCAATCCAACTTCTATTTCTACTTTGGCTTCTACACCCAAGGTACCTACAAGTGCACTCTGGGTTCATCTACTATATCTAAACTTCATCAACTTCTTTCTTATCCTCAGTTTGAACTGAAACTGAAGTCGTATTCCTACTAATTACATTCTCCTTCTCAATAGTAACTTCTTTAACTAACTCAAGTAACTCACTCAAAGTCACATGAACTCCTACTTCAACTACTTTGCATTTGGTTTGTACACTCATCTTCAAACTACTATGAAGTTCATCTAGTTCTGATCTAACTAAATTTAATCTGAGACTCACATTGTCTCCTTCTATCATTTTCATGTCTAATCTATCTCTAGGACAAATCAATAGATTATTCATATCTACATCCTTTGCCTTCCTCTTCCAAGTTTCCTACACAAGCAACTTCAGTTTGTGTAGTTGAGATTCCTCCAACCTTACATTGGCTTAGTGCTAAATATCACCTTTAATTTACTAACAATCCCTTTCATTGATCTTGACGCCTTCTTTGAGATTGAATCCTCCCAAGTCCTCTCTCCTTCTAATTTCTCCCAAAGCATCTTCAATTCTTTTGCCTACTTTGCCTACTTTGCCTCCAACATTGTCTTCTCTTCCACTTGGTGAAAAATCTGAGCTTTTTCACTTTTGACCAGATCTTGCAACCTCTCTTCTTCATGATCTTTGCTTGCCAATTCTTGTTGCTAGGCCAAATCTTTCTCTGCTACAACTGATCTCAATTTCTCCAACTCCTACTTACTTACCAATGCAATGGCCTTGGAGTGTATTACCTCAAGTTGAGCATCATTGATTCTGCCTTTATTCTCTTGAATGCCACTTTTTGCTCCTTCAATTCTTCTTCTCGATGTTCTAGATTCTTCCTTGCTTCTCAAACCTCTCTTGCAATGTTTCTAGACTCTTCTTACAAAGTACCCCATCTAGCTAAATTATTTTGGCTTCTTCTTCTCCTCAGATTAATTGTTCTTTCAATTTCATGACTTCATCACCAAACACTTCACCACCCACAGTTCATTTCTCACCTTTGGATGATCTCTATGCATCTTCTTCTTCTTGTTGTTGTTGTTCTTCTTCTTCTACAACTACAATAGTAAAGGAGATACAATCTTGGATAGATAGTTCACACCTTTGAACTCTTCCTTGTCCTTGTCTTTAGTAGGTGCTTCTTTTGCAGGTGCCTTACCCAAAAGGTGTGATCTCCTTACCTTCAAGTTTATATCCTCTAAGCTTTCTTCAACTTTCTTGGCTTGGCTTAGTCCTGCACTTGCAAGTTGCAAACTTCTTCTTGATCTTACTCCTCTCTAGAATACTAATCTTGGCTCTTCATCACATTCTTCCGAGATATCTACCTTAGGTAACTCCATGTATTGGGCATCTCCTCCTTCCATATGTTCAATCTCCACATGGAACTCTCAATCCTACTCCTCTTTAGCCACTTCTTCTATTGATTGCTAAACTGTGGGTTCTCCTTCACTATCATTGCTTGATTCCTTGCTTTGCAAAGTGACCTCTTCTTCTTTAGAGGCCCTACACCTAGATTCTATGTTTGCCTCTGATTTTGCTCCTAAAAACAAATCCACCACATCTCATGCCTTGGGTTTAGTCTTTGAGTCTTCTTGTTCTGAACCGGCAATACCATATCCTCATATTGACTTCACTTCTTTGGCCTTGGAATGGTTATTGCTACTATCTTCACTCATCCGGTTCTAGTGAAGTAGTCATCTCCTTCTCAAATCTGTCCCATGTAATATTGCTCATCTTTTTTTGCATCTCAACAAAGATCCGGGTTGAAGTGGGACACCATCTTTTGTTTCTCCTCCAAGCTGAGCATTTTCAAGCTCAAGGGGAGATGCATTGCAATTGGTATGAAGTAATGGGATGGCATATTCATTCTCCAATTGCCAATCATTTGCCTTGGCTATTGGTAAAAACACTTTGCCAAGGTCACCTTCTTTCTTGTGAACATTTGGTGAAAGAAAATTGCATGTTACTTTGTCACATAGGTGGATTGGTTTGGCTTAAGCATAGTTAGAGCCCCAATGATACTTCACCTCATTGGGTCTTTGTAAGTCTCTACCTTGTACCCATTCTTGGTGCAAGGCACACTGGAAGTATTCTTCAACTCTTTAGTCTCCTCCGTAGGATCACACTTCAAATAAAAGGTGACTCTTATTATATCTCTTGCTTCTCTTTCCAACACAAGTCTCCAATCCAACTCAGTCTTTTGAGCTAGATCCCCTCTCTTCCCCTTTGCCTCGGGACCATCTATACAATTATTTCCAGTGATTTTTGCCATAAATCCTAGAAAACTCAAATTCAAGTTCCAGGCCAAAACTATGATATGAAGTCTACTTGAGACATCAATTCAAGCTACCATATCCAATCTCCAAATTGTAGGATTTTACACTGCAAGTAACAAAACCTGTTTGTTGCACTTTATTGGTATTGTGTGCTCTTTATTTCAAGCTCTCTCGCAAATTACTTGGCTACTCCGCTACTTGGCTTGTAAGTCCAACTCCTTTGGGATAACTCTTCAAAGGAACATGATAATGATTTAGCATTGCAGAATTCACTAGACAAAGTCTCAATTTTATACTTCTTTGATTCTTGGTCATTCTTTAGTCAAACATCAATTGCAACTCACACCTTTTGCATGACTTGTTCTTGTTGCTCTCAAATTTATACTCCCAAAGTAGCTATTTTTTATGTCTGTACCTTCTTGGTTGGTTCATCCCAAGTATAAGTTGTTAAGGTTTCTTTGGATTAGGTTGATCATTCCAATGCAAAGTATCCTTACTTTGGATCTACAACTATTCTAGTCTATTACAAGTCCTTTCCTTTGACACAAAGTCAACTTCCTTGGGTCAGATCTAAACACATGATTCTTCTATTCTTTTCTCCATTTGGCTTCAATTTGGCTTCAACAATACACTTCTTTAAAACTCAACAAAATCAAAAAATGTGGATACTACATCTTCATCTTTGGTGGACAAATCTCTTACCCAAAGAGGTTCTACAATGTGCTTATGATGGGATTTAATGATTAGGCCACCTTACTATTGATGATATTTTGGATGTTGGCACCAATCCCAAACAAAGGTAGGGGTTGATATGTCTTCTATGGCAGTGGTGAACCTTATGGGATAGCCTAGAGCCGCTTTACCCACAATTATGAGTTTCCCAAGCTCCCATGTTTTTCAAGAAGGAGGTCATGGACTTGTTTGGGACTCACAATATTAGTAGTTGGTGGAGCCCAATACCAATGAGAGGGGGTGAGCAATGGGTTTTCATATTGGTATTACCACTATTACATTAGTTTTAGAGGCATCCATGCATTAAGTGTTAGGTCAAGCTATGGATTTGAATTGTTTGACCTAGATTATGAGCCTTGGCTTGGCAAAGTAGCATAGGATGTGCTTGATATGCATCACCACTTGGACACTTGTGAGCTCTATGCCTATCAAGATGATTCAGCCACATGCTAGGAGCAATGGACTAAGTAGGTAGGGTATTCTTGGGACACAACCAATGGCTACTAGTGAGAGTGGTCTACTTGGGATCCATCCAAGTGAGCATGGTCTACTTGGGTTACACACTTAGTCTTCTTGGGATGTAGCTAGAGGATATATGGAGCTTGAATTTAGATTGGAGAGATTTTTCCACATTGGGATTGGGAACTCTAGTGGTTGGAGGCATGACATTACTACTCCCACAAGTCTAGTGTAGCAACAAGTCAATGTATCTTCCATTCCTACATCAATTACAAAGGATACTTGGGAGTCAGATCTTGGACCCAAGCTTACAAGAGGAGAAAGACAAAGAGTTTGGAGGTTCTTGAGGAGCTACACAAGTTGCTTTGTCTTCAACATGAAGGATTTGGGTGTTTTGAAAGGACTTGGTATTCAAATTGAGCTTACTAGTGATAAACTCATTTTTTACATCCCTATAGATATATTGACATGGAGAGAGCATTGATCCAAAGCCAGATTAGAGACCTTTTTGAGGCTAGTTTGGTAGACATTTTACATGGAGAGTATATGTGGTACCCATATTTTTGTTTTTTTTCTTATTTCTGAAGAGAAAGTGTACAAACAAAGTTGAATTGTGCTTGTATGGCAGAAGAAGGCAAAGAAAGGTGTCCTCAGGTGTGACAACCCGGAAAATATCACTTTTGCAGTAATCGGGTAAATAAAGTTTGTTCCCGCAGAGATACGATTCAGAAATGTCCAAATACAAAGTCAAAAGTCACAATTGCAGTTCTTCTTGATTGCTTCTTTAATCTCTCAAGTAGAAACTACACCGTGAAGAGAGTAACAAGCTCACAATCTTGACAACTTGTCACGAATACACACCCACATAATCACAACATAGCAAATTTTGTCCAAACAACTCTTGATTGTGATGATTCAGATTCTCCCAAAGACGGCACTTCACTATGAAGAACAATTTTGCCTCAGAATTGTGTTCCACACCTCCACTAAAGACACAACTTCCTCAATCAAAATTGCTTCACATCAACTTTGTGTTGCATTCACATATGCAGAATACTACCAACACTACAATTCTTCTCAGATCTGTCAAGGCATTGCTCCAATGCACTTCACTCAGGATCAAACACATAGAATGAAGATCAAGGCTGCGGAGAATCCAACATCCACAGTCACATTGACTTGCTCTTCGGAATTCTCCACACACTCCCAAACACACACACAGAATTGACAATTGGAATTAAGCTCAAGCGACGAGCACTAAGAACAGCACTTCGCTTTATCTATCTTCAGAAATATGAATACTGAATAATATTGCACTGCGAATGCTCCCCCTTAAATAGTGAAGCAAATGGCAGTCCTTCCTACCTATGCACCGCTTCCTAACATCTCTTCCTACCTGCAGATCTCGAGTGACAATCTATCTCTTCATATCTCAAAATTGATACTTACACCAATCCGATGTCTATCTCATCATCGGCTTCCAAACACAATGATCTTCCTATTATTTCTCCTTCTTCGGGTATAGCTAATTCTACCAAATCCTTCACTAATTCTACTACTTCTACACTACAATCTAAAATTGAGCTCATGGGTAATCCATCTACATCCTTATCTCCTGACCCACTCTTCTCTAATGTGTCAAATACCAAGTCCGATGACACTTGAATTCCTACTTATGCAACATCGGGTTTCTACTCCGCTATCACACTATTCCAAATCTTCTCTAACTCTAAATTGACTAAATCTAATCTAAGACTAACATTATTCTCTACTTCTAACATCTTCCAATCTATGCACTCTCTCAATCGGATCAACAACGTGTTCATGTCCACATCCTTGGCTTTTCTCTTCCGAGTTTCCTGCACAAGCAACTTCAACTCATGTAGGCGGGCTTCTTCCAATCTCCCTTCAGCCTCCGTGCTTAGAAGTGCTCTTAACTTCCCCGCAACTTCTCCCATTGATTCCGATGCATATCCTCGAGAGCGTTCTACCTTCAGTTCTTCACGATACATCTTCAACTCATCTTTGTACTCTGCGGTGAGCATCTTCTTCTCTTCTGCATACTACGTGCTCTACAATTCTACACTTCTGACAAGTTCTCGTAATCGTTCCTCTTCTTCTTGCCTGGCTGCTAACTCCCTCTGCCATGCTTGATCCTTCCCCGCTGCACTCTTCTTCAAGCTATCCAACTCCTGCTCCATTACAATGGTCATCGCCTTCAAATGAACATTCTTGATGCGCATGTCACTTACTTCCTCCTTCATCTTGCTCAGCCACATCGCCTATTCCATTAATTCTCCGGCTTGCCTCTGCAGTTCTTTTTCTTTAACCTCACAGCTTTCTTGTAACATTGCGAGAGTCTTCTTCTTCAAGCCTTCCTCCCTCCAAAGTTCTTCCATTTCTTCACGTCTTTGGACTTGTTGCTCCTGCAACCTCTTCACTTCACTCAGCAAATGCATCACCACCTGCAACTCATTCATCCCCTTCCTACAATCTTGGGGAATTACCTTCCAATGCTCCTTTAGTAGCTCCAGCAATGGTGTGACCACTTTTGTCAAATACGTTATTCCACCAAAGTTCTCTTCCTCTTCATCGCCGTCTTCGTCTTCAATCTTCACCTCCTTCATTGGCTCCTTCATCCGAAGTCGCAATCTTTGTATCTTCAGAGACATTGTTTCTGTACTTTCTTTGTCTATGCCTCTTGAACTCGGCCCTACTGGATACTCCTCCTTCTCCTCTGGCCTCAGCTTGTTCACCACCATCGCTTGACAATCTTTAGTGACCGCCACCGATTGCTGAACTTCTGGCTCCCCCTCGCTATCGCTTTCGTACTCCTCACTTTTTAAGGTGAGCTCCTCTTCTTTGGATTCCTCTTCTTGCGACTTGGTTTCTTCCTCAGACTCTGATCCCGATGATGCTTCTCTCACCATCTTTGTATTCTTCATAGTCAGCCATTGAGTTTTTCTTTGAGTAGGAGGCAACTTTTCTTCTTCAGGTTTGTCGCATTTCTTCGTCTTTGGACTGGTGATTTCTTCAACCTTCCACTGTACGGTCTTCAAGAAATACTCATCATTGGCTCCCAGATGTAGCATCTACTATCGCTCTTCCTTGTCCACTTCCCGTCATAAGTCAGGATGAACATGAGACACCATACAATGACGCTCCTCTTCTGTCAGCAGGTTCAACCCAAAGTAGAAGTGTGCTGCAAATGCTGCAAAATAATGCGGTGGAGAACCTGTTCACCAATTGATCACCATCTGCCTCATTCGGTGGTGAAGCACTTTGCCCAATTCACCAAAACTCCTGCAAACATTTGGTAGAAGAAAACAGCTTGCTGCATGTTCACATATGTAGTTCGCTCTGGCTTGAACATGGCCATCATCACCCCCATGATGCTTCTTTGAATTGGATCCCGATAGGACTCCACCTTGTATCCATTTTTCGTTCTTGGAGCAAATAACTAATTGCGAATTTCCGCCGTCTCTTTTGCAGCATCACACTTCTGATAGAAGGTGATCCCCGTCGGCTCCCTTGCTTCTCTCCCCAATACTTACCTCCAATCCGACTCAGTCCATTGAGCCGGATTCCCTCTCTTCCCTTCCACCTTGGGACCCTCTTCACAATTACCGGCAGCTATTTCTACCATCACTCCCAGAAACTAAAATTCCAGTTCCATGCTAAGAAAGTAATACAAATTCTAGTCAAGACTTTGATTCTAGCTACTACATCTACTCTTTGAATTGCAAAACCTCACACCGCCAGTGCGTTGGCTACCTTCTTCGCCATAATCTGTTCTCTCGTTCTACGATGCTAGAAGATGATACCCTCTCCTGGACGAGACACTCTAACTCCCTCGAGATTTTGGAAAATTTCACTCTCAATGGGCTTCCGGACACACATTACTGCAGGATGACTACTCAAAGGGATTGGAAATTTACTTGGTACATTCAACTTGTCCCTGCGCAGTCGCAATCTTATATTACCCCGAATTGCAGTCATTCTTCAGTCAATTTCAAATTTGACCTTCTCTCTTCTGCGTGCAAATCCTGGTCACTGTCAAGACATGCTTCTTCTACCTCCACCATTTCTTGAAATGTACTTTCTTGCCACGTACCAAGGTTGTTAAACGGTCTTCGTATCTTCTGCGCCTTCCGACCCAAAGATGGTGCTCTTTGGAATTTTTTCGTCATACTCCTTTTCTGAGTACCTCCATCATCGGATCCGATGTCGTCCTCTTTGGATGTCCTCCAAAGTTACTTCTATCCATTCTTCGTCCGCAATTTGACTTCCAGTGCTTACTTCTTCTCTTAAACACTAATAAACACAAAAAAACAAAAATTGTGGGTACCACATCGGGGTGTAACCCAAGGTAAAGTGACTTCATGTCAGAAGGCAAGGTACTTTGAATTACCCTGTCAGCATGCAACCCAAAGTAAGGAGACTTCATCTCAGGGGTGCTCAACCCAAGGTGAGGATAGTGTAACAACTTTCCTTTGGGGCAAGACATTCAAGAAGGAACCATTCACAAAAATGGTGTGCATATGCGTGAGGAACAATTGACAATGATAAGAGCATGCAAGAGGTGTGATTTCTTGGTAGAAACTCAAAGTGAAGAAAGACAGAGGAGGCGCACCACTATAAAATTTAAGTTAAAGATGAAGCGATGACAAGCAATTTTCCATTGCCATTAAGAAATCATCTTGCATGAGATTGTGGGAAGGGAAGTGTAGTCAAAGATGCGCTGGTGTGTCGAGAGGAAGTCGAGAGAGTTAATCCGGGAATTAGTAGGAAGAATAGTCCCCAACCCAAAGTAAAAGAGAGAAAGATGGGAGGTGGGAAGAAGAACTCTGAATTCACAATGAGAAATCATGCAATTCTGAGGTTAGATGTGATTGCAAGAATTGAAGTCTTGAGTAGGCTTTGGATCACATTCTTGGCATGGAACTGGAATGTTAGTTTTCCAGGTTTCATGATTGAGATCATCAAGAGTAAGTGTCTTGATGGCCCTGAGGAAGAAGGGAAGAGAGAAAATCCGGCTCGATGGACAGAGTCAGATTGGTGATTAGTACTCGGGAGAGAAGCAAGCGCAGAGCATGGTGCCACGTTCTTGGGGAAAGGAGAAGTAGCTGAAAAAACCCAAGAAGTGAGAGATGCCTTTTCTTCAAAGCACACAAAGAATGGCTACAAAGTGGAGAGCTATAAGGATCCTATCAAGAGGGAGATTGTGAGTGCTCTAATGGCGATCTTGAAGCCGAAGAGAACAACCTATGTGATGAAGCACCAAGCAGTGTTCTTCCATAAGATGTTTGCAAGAGAGCCAATTAATTGGGAAAAGTGTCTTCATCAAAGGACAAGACAGATGGTGTGGAATTTGCAAGACAAGTTGCCTCCACATTACATTATGCCATTTGCAGCCCACTTCTATCTAGGGCTGAACTTGCTCAATGCGGCAGAGAGACACAAGATGGTGTCCCATTTCCACCCCGACTTGAGAAGAGATGTTGATGTAGAGGAGCAGCAGTACATCTTGCAAATCAGGAGTAGTGACAAGTACTACGAGTAGACGGGGCAGAGTGTGCAATTGAAAGTGAGTACTCTGAAGTCAAAGAAGAGGAGTCGACAAGGAGAAGAAGAAGAAGTAGAGACGGCGCGACCTCAGAAAGATAGAAAGGTGAACCCAAGGAGAGAACCGGTGGTAATTGTATCATCAGACAAAGAGTCAAAAGGGGAGGCTGAGTGCAAGTCCAAAGACTTGGAGAAGGAGGAAGAACCCAAATTCACGCTTCAGAGTGGGGACACAAGTATTGCTAGTGATGATGGAGTAGAGATGCAATTGGTACGCAAAGAAGAGGAAGCCAAGATGGAGACGGAGGAGAAAGGTAACTCGAAACTGGAAGACAAAGTTCCAGAGCAAGAGGAAAAGAGAGTTACAATTCAGAGGAGAGTCTATTCTAGACGTAAGGCAAAGTATGAAGTGGGGCCAAGTAAGGTAAGAGAAGTGGAGAGTGGAAGTTCAGGGAGTGAAGAATCCATTCCTATAAGGAGATTGCGGCTAAGAAGGCGAGTGTCGGGTGAGGACGAGAAGAAGAAGGAGATAAGTCCGCAAGCCAAAGTAATTTTTAGTGAAGGAGTAGATTATCTATGGGAGATTGTGTGCCCGTTGTTAGTGAAGTTAGAACACAAGAAGAGGGAGATGAAGTCAACGTGTCCAGAGGTGAAGACTATATTGCAGGTGTTAGCTCTATTGGAAGAAGAGAACTTGGAATTGAAGAAGAGTACAATCCAAGGTGAGGAGGAAAGGGAAGTGCTACAAGTAGATGCAGTAGTGCAGAATCAAGTAATCAAGAACTTGAAGAGAGAAGTGGTGAGTAGAGAGAGAACCATAGAGCAGAAGGACATAGCAAGGGAAAGATAAGTAGTTGAGTATGAAATCTTGACACAACAATTTGTTGTTTTGAGATTAGAGATTATCCATGCTATGGTGAGAGTAGCAGAGAAGGAGCAAGAGCTCAATAGAGTGATGGAGAGTGTAGAAGAGAAGAAGCAGCTCTGGCAAAGAGAGTTGACAATGAGATATAGAGAGGAGGAAAGATTAAGAGAATTACTTTGCAATCAGGAGGAGAAGATTTTACAGAAGTAGAAGGAGACAGTGAAAGCCAAGTTCAAAGCGGAATTGGCAATGTATAGAGAAGATTGGCTTGCAAATCAAGAATGGGAGAGAAGAATGAGACTAGAGCTATTGAAGGAGATAGTAACAAAGATGAATGCAATGTTGAGTACAAAAGCCAGCATGCAAATTGAAGAGACGAGATTGCACGAGTTGAAGTTGTTGGTGCAAGAGATGAGGAGGAGACATGCAAAGGATAAAGACTTGAACATTTTACTTATCAGTCTTAGAACTTGTGTAGATAGGAAGATATTGGAAGTGGAAGACAATATCACGATTAGATAGACTTAGTGAAATTGGAAATAGATAAACTTTGGAAGGATGTAAGAGTGAAACCCAAAGTAGATGACATAGGAGTGCATATATCTTCAGAATTACCATTGGAGATATTAGAGAAGAGTGGGTCAAGAGATAAAGGTTTTAAAGATTACCCACTAGTGGAATTGTAGATCAGGAAGGAGAAGTGTTAGAATTGGTAGAGGAAGTAGGAGTTGTGAAACCCAAGGACAAAGTAGTATGTGAAGTTACTGCGGGTTTGGAAGCCGAGGATAAAGTAGACATGGATCCGAGTAGTAACCATTTTAAGATTTGAAGAAGCAGATATGAAGAGGTGCATTGTCATTTTGGATCTACAAGATAGGAAAAGTCATTGTTAGGAAATGGTATAGTTGTTAGTAAATGTTGATAGCTTCACTATTTAAGAGTGGCATTTGCAGTGAAATGTTGTTCAATGCTCATTATTTCTGAGAATAGATAAAGTGAAGTGTTGTGAAGCAATGCTTGTTGTTTGGGCTTAATTCTGAGTATCAATTCTATGCTTGTGTTTGTGAGTGTGTGGGAGAATTTTGAAGTGCGAATCGGTGTGTTGGTGGATGTTGAATTCCATAGCCTTGATCTTTACTCTGTATGTTTGATCCTAAGTGAAGTGCAATCGGAGCAATGCCTTGACAGATCTAAGAGGAATTGTAGTGTTGGTAGTATTTTGCATTTGTAAGTGCAGCGTAGTGTTGATGTGAAGCAATTTTGATCAAGGAATTTGTGCCTTCAGTGGAAGGGTGGAACACAATTCTGAAGCAAAGTTGTTTTGTAGTGAAGTGTTGTTTTTGGGAGAGCCTAAATCATCACAATCAAGATTGTTTGGAAAGATTTGATGGAGTTGTGATTAAGAAGTGTTAATTTGTGACAAGATTGCAAATCAGTGCTTGTTACTCTCTTTTGGGTGTGGTTTCTACCTGAGAGACTAAAGACGCAACCAAGAAGAACTGAAGTTGTTACTTTGCTTTGTATTTGGACATTCCTGACCAGTATCTCTATGGGATCAAACTTTACTTACCCAATTACCGCAAAAGTAATATTTGTTGGGTTGTCATAGTATACGTCAGCTACAATGATGCTAGCCAAGGAAGATATGCATGGCAACTATAGACATAGATGGATGTGTGGATAATACCATCCTATCAACTGATAGACTAGGGCTTATTGGTACGCTATGCCTACACCAAAGGAGATCTTTGATGCAATTGAGCATGCAAAGGTCTTCAATACTTTGGATCTTCAAGCAAGATATCATCAATTGCTGATTACGGAAGATGACAAGTCCAATACAACATTTTGGGCTATTGATCCTCACTACAAGGATGTATTATATTAGTGGAGGCTCTTACCAATTGGGTTAACAAATGCTCTTGCCAAGTTCCAAAGGATCATGGATAAGATCCAAGTAAGATTGGATTTTACTCAGTGCTATATTGATGACATTTTGGTCTATACCACTCTTGTGGAGGAGCATGAAAGGCTTTTGTTGGAGGTGTTTGAGTGATTGAGATCTCATGGACTTAAATTACATTTTGTGAATTATAGATTCTTCCACAAGCAGGTTGAGTATTTGGGTCACACTATCTACTTGGAAGACTTGGTGTTTAGCAGACCACGTTGGAGTTATTGTATGTATCCTTCCACCTATGGATGTGAGTAGAGTGCAAGTATTCCTTGGATTGGTGAACTTTTTTTGCCACTATGTTAGAAGATTTAGAGCTACTATCAAGGCCTTGACAAAGATCACCAAGCTTACATAGGAGTGGTGTTGGTAAGATGAGCAAGAGAGAGCTTTTGTAGAGCTCAAGGAGAGGTTGAAATTTGCCCCTATTCTTAGTAGACTAATCAAAGGATGACCATTCTAGATTCACATTGATAAGAGTATGTTGGGGCTTGGAGTAGTGCTCACACAACATGATGCTGAGAGGAAGGAGTTTGTGGTGGTCTATGCTAGTTGCACCAACAATTCAACAAAGGTGAAATATAGATCATATGAGGGAGAGTGCTTGGCAATAGTATGAGCAATAGCACATTTCTGATGTTACCAAATAGGTACTTCACTCTCATCACTGATCATTAATCACTGAAGTGGTTGATAAAGTCTAACAAGCTTTCAATGAAGCTTGCATGATGGGCTTTGAATTTACAAGAGTATGATTTCAAGATTATTCATAGACCGGCAGTGGTGGACCATGATGCATATGGGTTGAGTAGAAACCTATGTCCCAGCCAATAAGATTAGACTAGAGCATGTTGGCATGATGAGACGAATGGTGCCAGGTTGGCATGCATCTACCTTTCTATGTATATTTTTTGAGGCTTTGGTGATATCTCTCTTAAAGCATATAGAAGGAGTTATTTAAGTTCAAGATCCAAAGGGTGGAGTAGTGGTACAAGACATTCATGATGATGTCTTGGTTATGAATTATCTTTGCATTGGTGTTGTGGGTGGCATGGTTGGGCCAAGGAGAGAGAGCATGTTCTTCAACGAGCCGAGTGGTTTAGATTGGAGGGTAGATACCTTTTGCATGTATGGGAGGATAATAAAGTCCAAGTAGTACCACTTCCATCTTAGAAACCACAGTTTGCATGTCATGCTCATGAAAAGCCATGACATTTTGGAATAAAGTATACATATAGCTTACTCTACAGTTTGTATTGGTGGTGCAATATGCAAAATGATGTATAACAATCTGTTGCTAGAGGTGTGGTTTGTGAGCATGTTAGAGCATCATTTAATGCTCATATGCCATAGTTACACCCATTACATATCATGAGGCTGAGTTACCATTGGAGTTTGGACTATGCTAGACCTTTTCCATTGACTGTGAGACATCATTGGTATGTTTTGGTTATGATGGAGCAATTCTCCAAGTGGATTGAGTTGGTGGCACTTCTTAACAAGTCTAGTGAAAGGACAACTTACTTGTTCTTGGATTTGGTTCCTAATCATTTTGGTGCACCAATTGGGGTCTTGACTGATCAAGGTATAGAGTTCTTGGGAGAGTTCTAGGATTTGTGTGAAAAAGGCCTTAATTGACCATTGTACTACCTCTTGAGATCACCTTGAGGCAGATGGCTTAGCAAAGAGAGTGGTTGAGATAGTGAAGCAAGGATTTTGTAAGTATGGTTTGCAGAGAGGCACTTGGGAGATTGGGATCTCCAATTACCTTGGCTGGCCATGAGCTATTGGTTCAGCCTACAACCCTCCTTAATTTTTACTCTATGGACAAGATCCAGATTTAATTACAACCATTTGTCAAGATGCTATAGTAGTTTTGGACTTGGATGATCCGAACATATGGGTGAGCGCATGTTCTCAATGGGCAAAGATCTTTTGAAGAGTGATGCATATGATCTTTGAGAACTTGGTGATTTCTCTACAAAGGGATACCTTATGCTATGCTACTATTAAGGAGGAGGTTATAGATCCTTGATATGTTGATTTCATCCAAGTGACTATGTGTATTTATAGTAGATAACACCAACAACACTTGATGCCACATTATCTTGAGAGTGCACAAGGTTTTTCCTTCTAGAGTCCTTGTGTTGGAAGGACGTGATGGTATTTTTTGGAAGGATCATGTGTGCAATTGTGCGCCATGCTACCTCCTAAACATTGATGGCAATATGGACCCAAGCTTGGCACTTGCACATGCAAGCTTGTGGTGTATGTTATACGGCTCTTTTGGTGGAGCTACTACTATGTTAGTGTGTGATAGCTATTTGAGAGGATGGCATATGGCATTTTGGACTCCTCTCCTCATGGTGGTTCCTTAAAGATAGTGATTATGTCTTAGATGTACATGAGTTATAGTTAGTTCACCCATTATACGGTATAGATTGCAGACAAGCAACTCATGATGGGCTCAATAGCACCCAATATTTTTATCTTTATCCACCATAAGGTATACCATATACTTGGAGTAGATGGCTATCTAGAGTTAGCGGGACCTAAACGCCAATGAGGGAGAAATTATGGCACTTTGGAGTTCATGTATGCTTTATGTGTGAATTGTGCTTCTATAGTGTATGATGTTGACCACAATGTATGTTGTGTAACAATGTATATATGTATGATAGCTATCAAGACATTGTGGTATCAAAGCTAGATTGCTTGGATGTTGAAGTAGAAGTGTTGGTAGTCATAGGCATTTTAGTAGTTGTTCATAGACTACTTGTTCATGGTCTAATTTCATGTTAGAGCTCCTGATCACATGGTGGGACCCACTATCACTTGCACCATTTGCATCATCAAGTGTGCCATCAGCAGCACCATTAAGGCTAGAGACCTAGGTTGAGCAGAGGGGTATACTTTCAAAGTGCAACTCCAAAGAGCTCATTTCTCTAATGTTGAGCCTTTGAGGTCTTAGCTATGGTAGAAAAAGGCTGGCGAGTGTCACCTAGAGTCTCTTAGCTAGAGTGGGTGTCGCTTGACTGTGATCAATGCACAATGTTGGCAAAGTGTTGAGTGAATGATCAAGTACTGATCTGTTTGAGTGTGATTTGAGTTGAAGAAGAAATAATTCATTGTGTCACTTTAGAGTTCATGTATGCCTTATGTGTGAGTTGTGCCTCTAAAGTGTATGATGTTGAAAATTATGTATGTTGTGTAACAATGTATATATGCATGACAACCCCAATATGAACCAATATGAGAAATTTTCCCATTGCACCTAAGATATCCAAGCTATGCAAGTTGTAAGGTCTACAAACTACTAGAGCATTCAAAGAAGCATCACCTAATGCGATTGCTCTCTTATGGATTGCACTAGCCAATGCTCTCTATAGAGCAATGGACACTAGCTGTCTAGAGTATGCTACAAAGTATGAGAGTGAGAGTGGTACTCCTTGACGTCTAATATGATAAGCTCTCACACACTCCCTCACAAATGTGTCAAATGCCTTGTCCATCACTCCATATAACTCCAAGGCTAATGGAACAAAGAGGTGACATTGCTGAATACTTCTATACTTGGAGACCTTGTGTGCTACTGCTCTGCATGATGCCCATCCAAGAGGTTGACTAATCACTCCATTGCATCATGTGTAAAGTCTAGGTAGAACCTCATTCCTAAAGAGAATGAGGTTAATGCAAATAATTATGGGGAGTTAAAATAGTCTTGTTATGCATACATATTTTTGAGAAGATTTAACAACCAAATAGTGGAGTATTCTCAAGATGGAGTTTTTGACAAAGATATCTTTCATTTGTGCTAAGATATATCAAAAAAATAATTTATTTAAAAGTAATTTTTATTATTGGTATAACCATTTTCTCAATCTAAAAATAGTAAAATATTTATTCAATGCTTCTACAATAGAGAAGTGCATCCATAGTTGATTGATCAAAATAAGGATATTGAACATCTTTAAGTCATTTATATCATTTCTTTGACACACATCTATAACACAATGTAAGTGAAGAAGCAAGATGTTTAGAAGTACTTGAGAGAATAAAAAAGGTTGTTATGATTAAGTCTTTATATCTCACTAGAAAAAGATATATTAACTTTTAGCATTTATAGAAGTAAAGTGCTTGAATGAGTAACTATATATCTCTCATAGCTATCAAATTTGTATTAAATAGATCCATGGAATATCAATACATTAGAAAAAAGTACTTTTAAAGAGATCTAACTCAAAGCAAAAAATAAATAAAGGTATCCTCTAAGAAATTATAAGGATTAAAATTTTTATTTAATTGACATATTATTATTAAAAATGGTTTTGAATTAAAAATATAATAACATAACCAAAATAGAAATTTAAGTGATATATTAAAAATCAAGATTAGATCTTGAAATAAGTAATAAATCATTTATATGAACATAAAAGAGAAATATTTTTTGATAAAGAAATAATCATAAAAAATAAGAATAGTATTATTGTCTTTAAATTTTTTCCATAGCTTGCTTTGATTCAAAATAAGGATGACAACTCAAAGGTTGACCACCAAAAGTTAAAAATGATTTTAGCACTATTGTGAGAAAAATGAATAAATAAGAAAGATGAAATTTTTTTCAAATTCAATAAAGACATATATTGATATGCTTATGGTAAAAAACATATATATGTGTGAAAGATAAGGCATATATGAGGAAACACTAAGCAATAAACCAACATGTGCTTTATTTATACATATTTAAAGCAAAGCAACATCCAAATTTAACCTTCTTGCTCACATTGTACTCTTTTTGGTATGAAAGGATACAGGTCATGAAATAACTGTAATATATGTGAAATTGCTTGAAAAGAGTTTTGGAGTTGCTAGGAGCTAGTGTAGCAATGTGATCACAAGATTGACCACTAAAAGTGAGAGTACACTAGTTGAGAAGTGAAAAATTTGGACAACTTTAGTAACATAAAATCTCAAGGTGATGAAATAGTAGCAAGATTCTTCCTCAGAGAAAGGATAAAGAAAAATTATATAAAGAATAAAGAATAAACACATAGTAGAATAGCAAAAGGAGAGAAAAGGGAGAATGGACAATCAACTAAAAACTCTCACTAAAAAAGACTTTGAATGCTTGCATTTGTGAGCACAAACTTTGGTATTTATAAATGAACTCAGTACAAGACTTTATAAGAAGCTTCCAAATAAATTTTATTCTAGAGTATCCAAGAAGCTACCTTTCTTGGAGTACAAGCTAAGCTAGCACATTTACTTAATATAAAAGTTGCTCAATTATTTAGTAGTTTCAGGATGCTTCTCACCAAGAAGCTTCATGGATGCTTCTAAAACATTCTTAGAATTTCTAGATGTATACTTACTCTAACCTCCTTTCAGTTGTGCCTAGGTACTACTAACTCAATATTATTTACATATTGCTCCATAGCTAGTTGATAATATACTCTTTACCATGGAAGCTTCAAATCCTTGGATAGCAACTTGAGCATTTTGGAGATGAGAAACAATCTCCAATGTGGCATCATGAAATAGATACCATTTCTAAAGGATCCTATATTTGATTTGTTATTGGCAGCCACATTGGATGTCTCTTTGTGTAAGAATATAGTCAACTTCATATTCTTCATGGTCATTAACAAGGATTGGAAGAGGAGGTTGTCTATGTGTAGGAAAAGAAGATGGGTTAGAAAATAAAGAGTTTTAACTTTTAAGATGGAAGATAGGATAGATCTTAATAAGATTAGAAAGAGCAAGTTTGTAGGCAATAAGAAAATAATCTGAATTATATCAAACAGATCTATGTAATATGGAGTAAGTTTAAACTTGGTTGTTAAGAAGAAGAAGAAGATTAATAAAGAAATTTTACAAATATAGTTGTCAAGAAGGAGAGCAATATTACTATAAGAAAGAATGATCTTATCACCTACTTGAAAGGTGATATTGAAATAATTTTTATTACCATATTTCTTTTCCCAATTGTGAGCAATAAGAAGATGAGATTTGTGTTGATGTAAAGATGCACATAACATGGAAAAGCATGTGGAAGTATGAAGAATATTGGATGGTAATGGATAAAGCATAGAATTTAGAACAAGTGGATCTTGCATATATTTAAGAGAAAATAGAGCAAACTCTTACTTACGTGCTTGGATCTATTGAAATAAAATTCAATAGTCATAAGACAAGTATCAAAGTTGAACAGAAGTGCATAGCATATCTTTTTTAAGGTGCAACTTGCTTCTTTTTTTTCCTCATTAGTTTGAAGGAGATAGGTTATAGCCAATACAATCTTGATGTTAAATACATTGAAAAGAGTTTGCTAAAATTAACTACTGAATCAAGGATAGAGATAAGAGATGAGGACACATGGTGTTTGAATGTAATATCAAAGTAAATCTAAGCCAATATTTGGGCATCCATTTCATTCATAATGGTTTCTAATCTGCTTGTTGGGCTTATTGCTAAATGCCATAACTGTTTTATAACCTTAGTTTATCTAGGGCAAGGATTGATGATGTCTGATCTCACATGTTCTCATTGAGTAAATGGAATTGGTAGTGGGTGAAGTAGTCCACTTGAGTTTTGGTTGCATATATTATTGCATTAGCAACTCTCACTAGATTAGTCAAACTCTTGAACTTCTTGGGATGTTTGGTTACTACTATCATTGTTATAAGGTACTCAATATCTTTTCTACATCCATGTCAAAATTGATTGGTAATTCATGCAACTCTTGAAATCAAATAAGTTGTAGGTCTGCAATAACTATAACATAGATTTGGTTCTTTCAAAAAAGAAGGCCATCCTTGGAAGAAAAGGCGTTATACTCCTTGTCATGTGTTGCAAGACAAATTTTCATAAGGTGAAAAGAAGAACTCTAGTTGTAAAGTAGTTATATAAAGCAACATATATATAGACCTTCACATCTCTTTATGCCATGGTGCTTGCTGTTGTTATGAGTGATTCAAGAAGAATCTTCAAATCAAGTTATTGTGAGAATGCATCAAGAACAACATGGAACTTTCTTGGTTTAGGCTCAAGCTTGATATCATAAAATTGTAGTTACTCCTCCCACCAATGATACCAACTCTTCATGTGCTCTAAATTTAAGGATATAAATAAAGTTTTGTGAATAATATGCATTATCATTATGCATTACTTGTTTTCTTAGGAGATAATATCTCCACATCTTTGTTTTATATATCATTGTAACTTTTTCTTGACTTTGAGTAAAATCAATATATCAATTAACCATCAATATATCTCTACATCTTTGTTATATATATATATATATATATATATATATATATATATATATATATATATATATATATATATATATCATTGCAAGTTGTTCTTGACTTTGACTAAAATAATTTCTACTAAGCTTAACCATCAAGATACAAAGGCAATGGGCTGCAACCCATATGGTATTTCCTATTCTAGCACAACTTTGCAAAGTTTAGAAGCATCAAATAAACCACATAAGGTAGTTGAAGATATATGGTAAGAGGATAGGTCATAAGGACATCCTATCCATAAGTTTCCTAAATGCTTCTTTTGGCTTCTTGGTCCACTTGAAGCTTGTTGTCTTCCCTGAGAAATTTGTTAATGGTGCGACCACATGAGCATAGTAGTTTATGAATTGTTGGTAAAAGCTTACAAAATCAATTGAATCCCTAGACTTTTGTAGCATCCTTAGGAGTGGACAAAATGGTAATAGCTTTGATCTTTTTCCTCTTCAATCTTGATCCCTTTCATTGATACCTTATAGCCCAAGAAGGTAACTTCCTTCTTCTAAAAGACACTTGGATTTCTTGAAATAAAATTTCCCTTATTGTTGCCATTTCAAGATCTCTCATATGTGGTTTTTACATTCTCTCTCTATTCTACTATAAATTTAAAATGCCATCTAAGAACACATATTGATCCAATAACCCATCTAGTACCCAAGCATTTGATCCATGAAAAATATTTGAGTATTAGCAAGCCCAAAAGGTAAAACTCCATTCAAAATGCTCATCCTTTGTACAAAAGGTATATCATCTACACATCTTCTCCATCAATGGGAATCTGCCAAAGTTTCTTCAAAGACCTACCTTAGAGAAGTATTTTCTCCGCTTGGTTGATCCAACAAGTCATCAATGCAAGGCAAGAGATATGCATTCTTCACATTTGTTTATCAAGACTGTAATAATCAATACAGAATCAAAGACCTCCATCCTTCTTTGGTACAAATAGCATTGATGTTCCCAAAGATGATGAGCCCAATGATGATGTGTTATGTTGTATGAAATCCTTCTCCAACAACTTGATCAATGTTATTTGGAGTTCTTCTAACTCCTTTGGTGAGAGCCAATAGATTGGTCTACTCATTTGTAGTACTACTTGGCAATAGCTTTATATTGAAGGCAACACTTCATTCAAAAGGTAACCTTTTTAGAAGATTGTCAAGAAATACATCTTCTAATTACAAACTCTTCAAATATTTGCAACCACTTCTTTTGGAGGCTAATTCTCCTCATCAATTTGTTCTTGTACTATAGGATTGATCTAATAGAAAAACTAGAAAATTATTTCTCCAACGCTTTTTCTATAACTATTACACTTACAAACATCTCATCTTGAGATTGATCGCTTTAGGTGGCCTCTTCAAAGATACAAACCAACATAATCAATAATTATTATCTTGGTATTTTATTTGAATTTTTTTATCAAGCTCAATTAAATTGAACCATATGGTGTTCAAGCCAAATAAGACCTAGAACAATATTCTAGTGTATGTGAGTTATTATGAATCTTTTGCAAGGGTACTATTTGCAAAGGCCTAAAAAAATTAATTAGACCTAAAAAACGTGTAGATTTTCCCCTTGGACTTCCCTCCCCACTGATTTTCTTATTAAGATCTTTCCAATGGTACCTCAACCATGCAATTTGGAGATTCTTATAAAAAGATCCCCTAAAGACTCCCTCCGGTCAAAGCTTGTTTGACCAACTAGATAGGACCAAAACCAACATGTCACCCATGCATACAACTAATCTAAGGATAGAGTTTGCTGACATGTCACTAATCCATGTATCTGATCCAAGGGTGGAGCTTCCTTTGAAGGAATCCTCTTTGCTATATAATAAGGACAAGGTGTTCCTTTAGTGCATTGGAGTTTTGAATGTGAAGCTTTGTGTTTTGTGTTTTGGGTTTCTCTTGGTGGTTCTCTTGTCCTTGGAACAATATAATGGTATCAGAGCAAGTATTCAATCCAAGAGAGTGGATCATCCCTCTTGGAGGAACATGGGCTGTTGAGATTGAGTCATTTTAATGAGAGAAATCATAATGCAATCGATAGATTAGGAATGTTTTAGAGAGAAGATGGGATAAAAGCTCTTAGAAGACAATTTCTTGCACCTTGCCTTTGATTTTTGAATCTATTTTACAACACAATTATGTGTAGCTAGCAAGAGCAAGTGAGTAAATCTCAGTTTACCATTTTGAAGCATAGTTTATGGATATAGTGATGAATTCACCAAACCCGATGATTCTACTTATAGTGATCTATGATGGAGAGTAGGATTTGAAAATTTACAATTTTTTCTGATGGATTTGAATATACAAATCCTCTCCCTTTCAACACTCAAGTAGAAATTCATTATGTGGTTAGTTCAAAAGTGACAATTTTGGTGAGGAATGTTATCAATAAGTGATAGCCTCTAAAGTCCCAATGATATTCCCTATAGTTTTTGCTCCCTCCTGAATGATCATATTAACTCTTTATTAAAGTAAGAAGTAGCAATTGAGCATTTGTTGTGTGTAGGTATCATGGATCTGTAGTTATAAGATTTGATGCAAGGAATACAAGGGATGTTGAATGAGTTTTGGGAGATCAAGATGACCATGGATGCATTGCAAAGTCAAGTACGTACCTTTAGAAATGATCAAACAATGCAAGAAAGAAAACTATCTCAAAATCTAATACCAATGGCCAAAGTACCTGGAGAGTCACTCATGCCAATGACACCAACCTGATCAACAATGAAGTCACATTGTTACTACAGATGAAGAAGACATGCAATATTGAGCCTTACAAGGGTAAATGTTCCATGGAAGTAGTGAGAACTCACCAATGGAAGATCAATGGGTTAAAGAAAGATCACACAAGCAAGAATTACCTCTTTATGTCATAGGGAGAATTGTTATCTATAAGAGAGATAGATGTTTTATGGGTCTAATAAGCAAAGTCTAGAGTGTACAACTCAGTGGACAAATTCCTAAGAATTTGAAAGATGTGGTCAATGAGTTCCAAGATGTCTTCTCAGATGATCTGCCTTCAAGATTACCACCAAAAAAGAGAGTAGATCATAAAATTGAGATATTTTTGGGGTAGACATCTCCTTGTAAGGCCCCATATTGTCTATCACCTCATGGGTTGGAGGAGTATAAGGCTCAAATTGAGGATATGCTACAAAAAAAGGTTTATTCAACCCAACATATCACCATATGGGGCTCTTGTCTTGTTTGTGAAGAAGAAGGATGGTATAAGGCACATGTGCATTAACTATTAGGGCCTAAATCAACAAATGATGAAGAAAAAAATTCCCCTTACTCCACTATCGTGTTGTGGTTTGTGTAGCCTATGAAAAGCTAAACTAGTGTGGTTTATCTTCATAAAGATGGAGTAGGTTGTATGACGGATCCTAGGGTTGAACTATTGCCATGTGAGCAATCTATGTACATGTATATAATTGGCCACATGGAGTATGATCTTGTCTTTTTCAAGGACTCTTATGTATATAGGTGATGGAGAGTTGAGAGAGGAGTGTGTGTTTACTTTGAGGAGTCTCAAGAAGGAGGAGGATGTTGGGAGTGAGAGTTGTAGTAGAGCAAGAGCGTTGGAGCATCATCATTTGAGCAAGAGATGTCCCATGCTCCCAATCTGCCACTCCCAAATCCTTTTCTCATTAGCCTTCAGATTCTACACCATGACAGCATACATGATTGGATAGTGGCACATTTTAGGGCAGCATTCATGGAGTTGGTGGGAGAAAACTTGGATCTTGTTGTCTTTCTAGTGCTTACATATGAGCAAGTCTAGGACTTGAAAATCTATTTACTATTATAGATAAAGAATGACTTAAATTTTCTCATGAGCTTCAAGATGGAGTTATGGGATCCATTTGTCAAAAATTGAAGAAACTAAATGACAAAAAAATGCAAGTGATTGGATCCCAAGAGAAGAAGTCTAGCATTTTTAACAATCAAAGGAGTTTGGATAGTGCATTTGAAAAGAGAAGACCACGGTTATAGAGAGGAGCTAACATGTCACAATTATAAGACAAAAATCAAATGATTTAAGTAGATTCCATGGGAGATATGATAGATTAAATCAAGAGGGGTAGAACTCATACCTAAGAGCACAAAATAGACAATTTGGAGAGCTTCGTGAGACATTTTCATAATTTGTCAATGGATTTGCAGAGAAGACAAAGTGATTATAGAGCTAAGTAAAAGAAATTTTAGGTTTTGATCAATCTACAATTAGTTCTGGTCAATTGAAGTTGGAGCTTTGGAAAGTGAGGTGTGGAGATGATATGCTAATCAGGTTTGGAATTTTGGTAACTCCTGAAGTTGTGGTTTGAATCACCTTATGAAAATCTCTAGTACTACTGGTGGTTAGGACTTGCACCTCTAAAAAAATCTTCATATGAATTCCTCAAATAGAGAATTCAAGGTCTTGGATCAAGTATACCTGGGGTCTTTAGAGCTCAGAAATAAGCCCAACTCAAGAATTTATCTATATCTAGGGGTTGGGGTTGGATTAGGTTATCAAACTTTGCAAGGGTTTAAACAAGGGCATATCCATATACTATAAAAAAATAATTTTACTTTAGATCTATGAAGGATGCGAGATGATGCAAATAGTTTTCATTAAAAATATTGTCATAAGCTTGGTAGAGCATTTCTATCTTTGATCATGATTGAATGCCAACTCTCTTTTTTTTTATGACTATGATTGAGGATTTTAGGTTTCTGTAGTGTTGGTGAGGATTAAGTGTACCTTTGATCTAGAAATCAAGGGAAATTTGCCAAGAAATAGGAGCAAGCCCTAAATTAGGGATTTCAAAATTAGGGTGGAAATTTCAAAATACTAGGCAAGTTTAAGACCTTGTCAAAGGAGTTGTCTAATTTTGACTTCTTTCATATAATGGAAAGCTTATCTTATAGGCTTTACATTAATTTCTGATGGTCTGATTTTTACTTCTTTCACATCATTGGAAACCTTATCTTACACGCTTTCCATTGATTTCTAGAACATGCACATCCAAGTCACACAAAGAAAGTTATGTTTGTATGAGTTGCATAGAGTATTCCTTGTCAAAAAGACATAGAATTTCCCATTTGGATTAGAAATTGGTTGAAACTTGAACTACATATTGGTGGCAGCTTGGAGTACAAGTTGAAATTAGCTTGATGATAGAGCAAGAGAGCTCTGAAGCTCATTTCCAACAAAAACCACTAAGAATTGTTGTTGAATTCTTGTCATTAGATCCTCTATGTGCTTGCATGCCTATTTGTATGCCCAGTTGTTTTGGATTGGTGTGCAAGCATTGTGCTTAGGTTCTTTCCTTCTAGGAGTGTTATGTATTTCTCCTAGTAAGCAAACGGCACATTAAGAAAGGAAATGATGTATTTACAACTCAAGATAGTTTGTTTATTGCAGCACCCACACATGCTTAATTTGAAAAAAATTATTAAATTCTGAAGTAGCTTTATGTCAAAATGAAAGTTGGTATATACATGCAGTATCTCTCTCACAAATTATAAATAAAGCTATTTTTGAGGATAAAAATCACAATAATTGTAGTTTTTTTATAAATTGCAGTTAGGTGCAATTGAATATCCATTGATGTTTCCATGAGTTAATAAGGTTACCACAATTGATTCCAATATGATCAAAAAAAGGATAATACTAGCCAAACATCAAAGTAATTCTCAATCAATATAGTTGAAAATGTTGTTTTTGTAGAGCTTGAGACCGTCTTATGGTCTTTACTCAACAACAAAATGTTATTTTCCTTACTCAAGACCATATACTCAACACCGTATCCAATTTTGTTGCTTCTATATGTCACACCTCTATTTGCAAATGATATTGTTAATTCACTATAATGACCCATCTTCATGCTATTAGGACCATTTTATTTTTTACTTGCAATCTTCTTAAAAGTAGGAAGAACTAGGAATTAGTAAAATCTACTATACAAGAGGTGATAATTATCATCAGCCAAGAAGATAATCATGTAGGGAGAGAAAAGATGGAGCATGAAAATCAGTTCTACTTGCTCAGATTTAATGGTCACAAAGAAGCAAATAATCTTGATTGTGATCTTTGTGACCAAAATTCTCTTTGGTCATGATCATCATGATGATTTTGATATTGAAATTCAAGAATAGAAAATTTTAGGATGAAGTCATGGAATGGAAAGACACACTTGGAATAACAAGTGTTGGAATCCTCATTGGTCTTAGAGTCCATGATTCTTGAGGAATTCAAATGACATGATTGCACAACAAACTAGAGCAAGAACAAAAATTGATGATTGTGTAAATGGACTAAACTACTCACATGTGCAAGTAGCCACATTTCACCAATGACATACATGCTGAATTCTAAGTGGCCAATCCTGAGCTATAAATCCATGGCCAACCTTGTGCATCAACTTCTTTCTTGTTTGGCAATTTCACAAATTTGTGCTTAAAGACATTGGCATTTGTAGGTGGACATCAAGAGCAATTTGCAAATGAAGAATTAAATGATTTTTTGAGCAGATGTATGGGTAGTTTGTGAATTTTGAGAAATTCATGATTGCTCATGATGGAATTTGTAAGTTTGTAATAAGAGAATGGATGACCAGAATAAAAAGTCATATTGAAACTCTCACTTGAGTGAAACTCTAAATGCCTAGTATGAGCTTTAGTTTTGGTATTTATAGCAAAAAAATACAAGGCTCTTGAAAAGCTCCTAAGGTAACTTCCTTCTTGAAGCTGTCTTCTTGGAGTGCAAGCTATGATTGTTGTTAACTTGGTGTGCAAGTTACTCTATCTTTGGAAGGTACCTAAAAACTTCCCACCAAGAAGATTTCTAGGTGCCTCTAGAACATTCTTAGGATTCCTAGCTATAATCGGGGTTATTTTACTAACTCATTAGCCTATGCTAACTCCATATTATTACATATTCTCCCACCACTAGTTGATGACGTCCTTGTTGCAATGGAATCTTCAAACTCTTGTATGGCCATTTGTGCATTTTAGAGATGAGAAAGAGGCTCCTATGTGGCATCATGAAGAGGATAGTCTTTCTAGAAGACCTTGTATTTAATGTTTTGTTGGTGTCATGTAACACCCATTTGTGCATGTATGTTCTATTTTGATATTTAGTTTGCTTTCTAAGTAATTGAAAGATATTATTTATATAAAGATAAAAGATGGTTCTACATTAGTCATGATTAGCTAAAGTTATTCATAGCTAAGATAGAGAGGGGACCTTACTTTAGAGGAAGTGGAAATGATGAGCACCACTATTTTGGATTCTAGTGTATTGACTTGGTATTATTCTTAGATGTTTGGCTTTGAAGAAAGAGTTAAGAACTCTTGGACCCACAAGCCTTTTTGTTTTAGATTCTTTTATAGTCCAAGGAAAGCTCATGTGAAGGAATCCTTGATATAGTGGTTGGATCAAGGTAAGACCACATGATTAGAAGAATATTCCCATGAGTATAAATATTCCTTTATCTTTTTGAATTTATTTGACTTTTAGCTCAATAACTTGAGTTACTCTAGTAATTAGTAATTTTGGTGCATAACTAAGGATGATGGGTATAAATACTAAGGGTTTAACTTTGAATATGGAAGACAAGATGGATCTGCTTATGACTAGGAAGGGCAAGTTGGTAAGCAGCAAGAGAAATGATTTGAGTAATATCAAATTGACCTAATCAATTAAGAGCAAGTTTACAAACTTGGATCTCTAGCGAGATACAAAGGTTACTAGAAGAAAACATGACCTTATTGCCTAGTTGAAAGGTGAGATTGTGATAATACTTATTGACATATTTCTTTTGCCAATTTTGAGCAACAAGAAGACGAGACTTGGTTTGGTGTAAGGATTTACATAAAATAGACAAGAAGGTGGAAGTATGAGGAACATGAGATGGTTGGGTGCTCTCCTACCAAAAAGGAAAATAGAACAAGTGGATCTTGTCTAAAATTAAGGAAGAATGGAGAGAATCTAATATTTGTATGTTTCAATTTATTGTATGCAAACTCAATACCACAAAACTATCACGATTGGTATGATGAACATTGAAAAATGCTCATATCATATCTTCCAAAGTGTGATTGGCTTGTTTGGTTTACCCATTACTTTAAGGATGTTAGTGTATAGATAAGCCAAGTGCCCAAGAGTGCCCAAGAGCTTGTCAAAAATTACCAATGAAGCAAGGATCACAATCAAAGATGAGAATCTTTGGCATCCCATGGTGCTTGAAGACAATGTCAAAGTAAATCTAGGTTAGCATTGGATCATGTATGATATTTATGTTAGATGCCAAGTGAATATGCTTGCTAAGTTTTATCATCAAACACCATAATAGAGGTATGGTCTTGATCCATCTTGGACAAGGATGTGCTGAGATTGAGACTTATATGTTCCTATTGGGTAGTTTGAATAGGAAGTGGTTAAAGTAGTCCACCTAGTTTTTGGTTGTTGACCTTATTGTGTTGGCAACTCTCATAAGATAATGATCTCTCCAACCTCTTGTGCCATATTTAGGCATCACCATTGAGTTTGGAAGGTACTCAAGGTTTTGTCCACACCCAAGTGAAAAAATTAGTAAGTCATGTGCTTCTTGAAGCCACACAAGTAAGAGATTATCACATAGAACATTGATCTAATTCTTACAAAATAAAGGTCTCCTTGAAGGAAAAAGTGTTGTATTCTTTATTTTATGCTACAAGACAACTTGGCACCAATTGAAAGAAGGGTCCTATTGTAAAGAAATCTTGCACTCTATGTACCTTGGAGTTGATTGATATTACAGTGATTGCTATTATCATGGGAGATTTAAGAAAAATCTTCAAATCAAATTTTTATGATAGTGCATTGGGAATGACATGAAACTTTTTAAGTTTGTACTCAAGCTTGATATCAAACAATTATGGTTTATTTTCCCATCAATGATATCAACTCTTTATGTGCTCTAAATGTAAGGTTTTTGATCAATTTCGATGATCATTTGTTTCCATGAGAGATAATATCTCTAAACCTCTATGGTATATACCATTGGAAATTGTTCTTGATTGCAAGTAGAGAAATTCCTTTCTAGTGTGTTTAGTCAATGAAACACAAAGGCAATGAGATGTAATCCATATGGAAATTTATTTTGCAACATAGATCCAATGGTTAAGCTAGAAGTGTCAAAATCAACCACACAAGGTAGTTGAGGATCATATGGTTGGAAGATGTGTCATGAAGACATAATATACTTCAAATTCTTGAATGTTTCTTTGTGCTTGGTGGTACACTCAAAGCTTGATGGCTTCTCCAAGAGATCTATCAACCATACTGCCATATTAGAATAATAGTGGATGAGCTGCAAGTAAAAACTCACCAATCTATTGAATGCCCAAACTTCCATAGCATCCTTAGAAGTAGGCCATGTACTGGTCTTGATTTTCTCCTCTTCCATCTTAATCTTCTTTGATTAGACCTTATGACCCAAGACGGTAACCTCCTTTTACCAAAAGCCACTCGTTGACTTTTTGCAATAGAACTTCCATTGGTATAGTCATCTTAAGGCTCATATATGATTCTTGTGTTCTACTTCCATCTTATTGTAGATTAAATATCATCCAAGTACACCCCCATATATCAATCCAATAATCCTTCTAAACCTAATGAATTTGATCTATGAAAACTATTGGAGCATTAGTGAGCCCAAAAGGTAAAACTCTCCATTCAAAATACATACACCTTGTGCAAAAGGTAATTTTTTCACGTCCTCCCTATCAATGGGAATCTGCCAATAGTTGCACAAAAGGTCAAACTTTGAGGAGTATCGTGCTCCACTTAATTGATCCAACAAGTCATTAAATTGAAACCGGGGATTCATATTCTTCATGGTTTATTTATTAAGGTCACAACATTCAATAAAAAATCAAAGTTTGTGACAACCCAACAAATATCACTTTTGGGGTAATCAAGTAAGTAAATTTTGTTCCTGTAGAGATGCTGGTCAGAAATGTCCAAATACAAAGTAAAGTAACACCTTCAGTTCTTCTTGGTTGTGTCTTTGATCTCTCAGGTAGAAACCACACCCAAACGAGAGTAACAAGCACCAATTTGCAATCTCATCACAAATTCACACTCCTTAATCACAACTCCATCAAATCTTTCCAAACAATCTTGATTGTGATGATTTAGGCTCTCCCAAAAATGACACTTCACTGCAAAACAACTTTGCCTTAGAATTGTGTTCTACCCCTCCACTGAAGGCACAACTTCCTTGATGAAAATTGCTTCACATCAATTTTGTGCTGCACTCATAAATGCACAATACTACCAACACTACAATTCCTCTCAGATCTGTCAAGGCATTGCTTTGATTGCACTTCACTCAGGATCAAACACACAGAATGAAGATCAAGGCTGCGGAATCCAACTAACAAGCACATTGATTTACACTTTGAAATTCTCCACACACTCATAAACACAAACACAAAATTGATACTCGGAATCAAGCTCAAACGACAAGCACTACTTCACAACACTTTGCTTATCTATTCTCAAAAATAATGAGCATTGAACAACATATGACTGCAAATGCCACTCTTAAATAGTAAAGCAATCGACCATTACTAACAACAATACCGTTTCCTAACAACTCTTCTAACGTGTAGATCTGAAATGATAATGCACCTCTTCATATCTGCCTCTTCAGATCTCAAAACTGTTTCTACTCTGATCAGATGTCAATCTCCTCATTGGCTTTCAATCCCAAAGTAACTTCACACACTACTCTATCCTCGGGTTTCACAACTATTAAGTCCTCGACCAATTCTAATGCAAAGAATACTTAGAAAGAATACCTGTAATAGGAATTGTAGATCAGAGCAAAGAAGCATTAGATCCCTAAACCCAACCCACTCTTCTCTAAAGTATCAAATGTCAAATCCAAAGACACCTGCACTCTATCTTGCTTACTTCGAGTCTAACTACTATCGATTCCTTTACTAATTCTACTATGTCCTCATCAAGAATTGTAATTGAAAGCATGGGTACACTATCTACACCTTCAACTTGCAACCCATTTCCCCTAATCACTCATGTTATTGACTCAAATACACTTACTATCTGATCTTGCACTTTGGGTTCATTCACTAGTACTATTTCTTTTCTATTTCTGTCCTATCTTCAATTAGAATTGAAAATGAACTCATGGGTATCCTAAATATCTTCTTCCTCTAGTCCTTCTGGCAAGACTCCCAAAGTCACCTTCATTGCACTCCGAGGTTTGACTACCTCGGGTTGAATCATATTTGTCTTTAGGCAAAGTCTTTAGACTAGAGGGCATGTAAATCCAAAGTCCGAAGTCGTATAGACACAAAGACACCAACCCAAAGACACTAAACTACTTTGTACATCCACTCCCAAAACTTCAAATGCTTGTTTCTTCTGCTACAGACCATCAAACTCAACAATTTTGGTACCAATGGAAAGCCTTGAACAAGACACTTCCAACGAGATATAGCAGGCATGATTTAGACATGTTGTAGTTGAGATACAGCCCCCGCAAGAATCCTGACCTACAATTTCTATTTCTCCTTCGGGTCTGCACTCTTTCGGGTCTGATCCAATACAAGTATTTCTTCCTCTTACATGAAGTTTACTTCCTCAGCTTGATCAAAACCTAGGTTTCCCCTCATTTCTTCTCCATTTGGTTTCAATTTGGTTTCAGCAAGGCACTTCTTCTTCAAAACTCATCCAAAATGAAAAATGTGTGTAACACAAAGTCCTCCAACCTTCTTTGGAACAAAGAGTAGTGGACATATTATGTCTTTTGAAATCCTTCTTCAACAACTTGGTCAGTGTTGTTCAAAGTTACTCTAGCCCTTTTGGTGAGAGAAAATAGATTGGTCTACTCACGAGAGTACTAGTTGACATAGCTTGATCTTGAAAGGTATACTTCAATCAGAGATAATTGCTTTGGAAGATCATCCCAAAATAAGTACATAAAATACTAAATGATTGATCAACCATTGGCTTTTGATCCTCATCCAAGTCCCTTTGCACAATTGTTTTAAATCCACACCACAAAAATAAGAATATCTTTCTCCAAAGCTTGCTATAATTGTGTAATACCAATAGCTACACATATTATCTAGAGGTGAAAATTGGCTTGGTAAAAGGATTTTTTGTATGATGGGCTAACTAGATCAGATAGAGATGTCACCAAAAGAGTACTTCTACTAATAAGGCAAAAGCCAAAAATAGCTAAAAACTTCAAAGCCAATTTTGGAGGCCTAAATGGATGAATAAGACCTTGAAAATAGAAAGGAATCCTCCCTTTTGTAAAGAAAGTCTTGCCTTCTCCTCCCCTTCTCTCCTTCCTTCCCTCCCTCCTCCATGGTTTGTCTCATTGAGAGCTTTCCAATGGGTTACCTCACCCACATGATTATGAGTTTCCTATAGGATGATTCTCTAAAGATTCCCTTTGGTCAAACCTATTTGACCAACTAGATAGGACAAGGACCAACATATCACCCATCTAGGCAAATAATCTAAGAATGGAGCTCATTGACATGTCACCCACCCATGCATCTGATCCAAGTGTGGAGTTTCCTTTGAGTGGATCCTCTTTGCTATATAATAAAGAGAAGGTGCTCCTTTGGAGCATCGTAGTATTGAGTGTGAAGCTTATGTTTTCTCTCTTATATCTCTCTTGGAGAGTTCTCTTGTCCTCAGAGTATTACAAATTGCTATACTTCCCATCTTGGGCCCAACTATTCTTAGGTTCTCACTCATATGTGCCAAAAAACCTAATTGATAATTCTTACTTTGGTGTTATACTTGAATTTTTTGTTGGGCCAAATCAAATTGAACCTAATGATGTTCAAGCCAAGGAAGAGCTAGGATGATATCATAGTATAAGGGATTGACCATGAATCTCATGTACTCGGACGGTTGCTTTCCAATCTTGAATGGAATAGGTTGTGGGGTTTGGAATGCAAAGCCCTTTCTACCATATGCCATCATCAATTTGCTATCTAACGTTGGCTTTATATGATATCTTATTACTTTGCTAATTGCATGTGCATTCTCAAAACTCCTAAAATCAACCAAAATTCTATAACCACAATCAAATATGATACCTTGCAAATGAAACAAACTTTCATAGGTCAAGCTTTCAATCCTATTAGAACTATTCAAGTTCCTCATAAGTTGCTCTATAGCTCCTATTGAGATTCTTTGTTTCCTTGATCATTATGCTTCAAAAACTCCATTTTGGCAACTAGTTGGGTTGTCTATTTTAGAGTGGGCATTCAACAATACAATGTCTAATTTGATAATAATAGAAGCAGCCATCATTTGGTTGTAATTTCTCTAAGTCTACCATACCAAGTGGATGGAATCATTCTCCATCAATGTTGGCTCCTCCACCCATGTTTGGTGTGTTTATAGGTTTTGTGAAGGTCTAAGTCAAGACCAAGATGGGGTAACCAAGGAATCAAAGTGCTTAGCTAATTGCAGTGCATCTTTTAAGTTTTTGGGGTCTTGTATGGTTACTTCTATTTCATAAATTGATTTAGAGCTTCACCTTCCAATATCTTTGAAATTTTCATTATGGTGTTTTGGAAATAAGTGATGTAGTTTCTCATAAAACCAATTTGCTTCAATTTTTCCATTGTATGTCATGTTGCTTGTGCAACATCCATTGCTTGGAATCTCCTAATTATTTCTCTCTTAAATTATTTCCATCTCAAGATTGGAGTGACAAATTGCCATTGAGCTTGCTCTGCTTAGAATTGCCACCATAGTTTTGCCACTCTATCTAATTGGCTTCAAGCTAAGAGAATCTATCTTTATTCATCCTAAAGATTTGTAGCTTCAAACTAATGTTCACAATACAATTTTTATTGCACTTGGTAGATTCTTGTCTTCTCTTTTTTGAAATACTATTCTCTCTAGGTGCTATTATCATTGATGATCTTTCTTTTTGAATAATTGAGTAAGGTGCTTACTTTTTTTATTGCATAACATTGATAATTTTGAGTATCACCATAATGAGTACAACTTTACCAAGCTACCTACTTGCAATTATCTGAGTTAACATAGAGATGCAAAATGTTTACCACTCCCCATAAGTTACAATGAGAAGGATCAAAGGTTCATCAAACAAGGTGATTGTAGTAAAAAAAATTTCCCAAAGCATGAAATGATACTTTGGTAGTACATGGACATCAAAATCCCAATGTTTTGGATGAAATAGATTTGGTGGTCCATAGATTATATGCATTCTATTCTTGCTTTGATATCAATGTTAAAGACCAATGAGAGAAATAGAAGAATGGAAGATCAAAATAGAGTGTCACATTGGAACTCTCAATTGAGTGAAAGTCTGAATGAATAGCATGAGCTTTGGCTTTTGTATTTATAGTGAAGCAATACAAGGCTCTTGAGAAGCTCCTTTCTCAGAACTGCCTTCTTGGAGTGCAAGCTAAGCTACCCAAGAACCTTCCAAGGAAATGTCCTTTTAGAAGCTGCCTACTTGGCATACAACCTAAGCTAATTATTAACTTGGTGTGCAAGTTACCCAATATTTGGAAAGTGCTTAGAAGCTTCCCACCAAGAAGCTTCCAAGGTGCTTTTAGAATATTCTACCAAGAAGCTTCCTAGATGCTTTTAGAACCTTTTTAAACCTTTTAGAACATCCTTCCTAGTCATAATTATTACTAATTCATCAACATATGCACATATTATTATAGCATTTCAGGCAAGGAGCCATAGGAATGTTGTCAAGGTTATTCTAAAATCACCCAAAGTGTGTAAGTAAGATCTTCATTATCATGAAGAGATCCTTTGCAATAGGAAGCTTGACTTCTCAATGTGGAACTAGAATTTGAGAGACCTTAGCATGATTCACAAGATGTGGGATAATTGTGATCTTGGATTGGAAGTATTGTGGAGGAATGTGTTTGCTTGGATGGAAGAACATTGGCGGAAAGTGTTGGGTCTTGCAATTGAGTGCACTCTTGGAGCAATCATGATTAATTCCTAGTTTGCCCAACCAAAAGGGAAATTGGGAGACATCATCAAGGTGTCATTTAAAGATAGAAGTCTAGCAATGGCTAGAGAAAATCAAGTGTTACAAAGATCTTGTAAGGAGAGTGATCTTGGAGTCAATCATGAATTTGTTTGAGTTCAAGAGAACTAGATACGTGAATATAAGCTAAGTAATCTTCTTTCACCATTTGAATAATGACAATTGATCAACTAGGTATAGATGTTCTATTCATGAGTGTGAAAAATCTATGGAGACATGAACAAAGAAGGAAGAGTCACATTAATGTTGCATTTAATGATCCACTCCTATATCAAGATGAACTTATTAACGATAGAGGAAAAGAAATTGTTCACAACACACTATTATCATGTTGGATATTTTCACACACATCTTGATTTAGAAGAAAGATACAAGAATGGGTATGTCCATGTGAAAGAAGCCTATAATACCCCAAGTATAATAAGAAGAAAAAGGTCCATATAAGTGATGAATCATTTAATGAAGACCAAGACAACAATGAAGATGAAGACCACAAAGATGAAGATCAAGATGACAGGAGGAGGATGTCATGAGGGAGGAGGATGTTATGGAAGACAAATACAATATGACCATGAAAGATCACAAAAAAGTTGTCGCTAAGGTACCCAAACATTCATATAACCACAAAGTTAATGCAAGAGCACAAAGTGGCAAACAAACCCAAGGAAGAGCAAGCCAAGGTGGAGTGAGCTATGGAGATGAGAACAATGGATCCTACACTTTCATTAAGCTCTCCTTGGACTTAGAGGTAGGAGCAAGCACCCAAAAAAATGGTGCATATTCAGAACCATGAAGAGAAGAGGTGACCAATGAAGTTGCCCAAGGAGAATTGCCAACAAAGGAGAAGAAGACACTTCAGAAGGACAAAAAAGTGCATACACCAAAGCATCCCAACAAGTATCAAGAAAAGGTCTAGCATCCTCATCTATCATCATACAAGGAGAGCATGATGTTGAAGCTAAACCTTCAAGAACAAAGTTAGATTTAGTTAGACAAGGTCAAAACTAAAGGATCCACCGCAAAAGAGAAGATGCTCTAGGCAAAGAAGGACAAGGAGAAGAGGACCTAAGAACTAAAGGAGAAGGAGTACCTTTTGTTTGAAGATCTCATGAAGGAGATTTCATGAATAAAAATATTGAGACATTAAAGGCCAAGGGGGAAGGGTCTATGTAGGCACAAATACATGAGTGAGAAGTTGATGCACAAGTGGTATAAGACATAACCACACATCACAAAGAGGTATATAAGGAGGTTAGGACTTCCCTCTTTATGTAACCAGAACCAAGAAGAGGGGTGATGAAGGAGCAAGAGAGAAGTGCACCACAAAGAGAATAAGATGTGAGTTGCCCTACCAATAAACCATGATTGTTACCATGGAAGGTTCTTCATATTGTAGGACTGGTCTTTCATGAATTAGAGACACTACTAATATACTATCAAGAACTAGATATGAGTATCAGAAACCACTTGAAGTTGGTCCATCATCTCAATCAAGTGGTATAAATGATAAATGCAAAGAAGGAAAGAGTTCATAAGGAGATCACAAAGGTAAGAGAAAACTTGATCACAATAAAGCTACTTGTTGTGCTCATAAGGAGACTATGGAAAAATGGTAGACAACCAAAAAGGTGAGATGGAACAAGCATGGTGTTGAGATTAAGAGAACACATGTGGAAGTAAGAGTTATTTTTCTTGGGATATATCAATAAAGAGTGGAGGACAACAAGGAAATCAAGGCCTAAGATAAAGATGTCAAGAAGAAGAAGGAAGAGGTTGAAGAAGCTTGAATAAGGATCTAAAGTACACCAACTACAAGGAGATGGCCAAGTCATTTGATTGGATGGAGGAAAAAGAAGAGGTAGTCCAAAGATCTGAATGAGCAAGGATAAAAGGAGAGCTTATTGTGAATTGCATGACTTTGAAGGAGGAACACAATTGGATGGTTACAAAGTTAGAAGCCACAATCAGACAAATGGTGGAGCATGCAAAAAAGCTAGCCAAGACCCTTTCGCATCAAGTCTGACATTGTGATACAAGGAAGTAGATTCATACATCAGAAGACATAGCTCTGTACTTATTATGAGTAGATAATTTACAATCATGAAGATCATTGGCATGATGCATTTCTTCATTGTGATAATAAGCCAATGATATTCTACACTTCGAATTATTTACATTGTCATGGTCTCACAACTTGGTTTACTTATTATTGTGAAGAACTACCTTCACTTTTAAATGTCCTAATCAGCAAAGCTACTTTCTCTTGGTATTCCATAAGCTGTAGAAGAATAGTCTTCATGATGTCCTCAAACTTTTTGTTTGTGTGCCCTTAGAGATCTATGAAGAGTTGTAGAGTTGCTTGTTGTTGTACACCTTGGCCTCCAATGCATGAATCTACGTTTAAAGTGAAGGTTGTTCTTCACAATAGTGACCATGGTATTTATACCAAGTTGTGAGATCATGACATTGTAAAATAACTGTAAGTGTAGAATATCATTGGTGGCCTTGATGAGGAATGGTCTTATTAAAATCATTTATCTAGACCTTTTTCCATACTACCTGTAAAGACAACTTTCAAAAGTTAAAATCTTTGTGATGATCAGAAAAAGCCAAATTAGGAGTGGTGAAAAAATCAAAGAGCTAACATGGTATTGCTATCTAGGCAGTCTCTAATTAAGTAAGATTAGGATATGATACAATGACAAAATGGATTAGCACAAAGTGATCCAGATGTAATTAGTAGATTTCTAATCAATCATAGTCATTGGATTTCCTCTGCATGGGAGTAGAAATTTTATTAGGGGCTTTAACCCAAAGTAGACTATATTCATCTATTTAGTTGAACCTTTTTATTATAAGTTGTTGTTGTAGTGTAGTGTAGTGTAATACTAAGAGCTAGTCATATGATCTAGATGTGAAATTCAATTTGGTAACATCTGGAATGATATTATACATGATGGTAAAAATATATTAGTTAGAAGTATCACCAAAAGAGTACTTCTACCAATAGTGCAGAAACCAAAATAGACTTGAAAACCTTAGAACCAAATAGCTAGACATATGATTTAAAGGTGAGAATTGGTTTAGTAACATCTAGATGGATGCTATACATGATGGAATAAACATATCAGAAATAGATATCACCAAAAGGGAACTTTGACTAATAGAGTAGGAACCAAAATATGCCGGAAATCTTTGAAGACAATTTTGGAAGCCTAAATGGATGAATTAGGCCTCAAAAATGTGCAGATTCCCCCCTAAATGGATGTAAGGCTGGCCTTCCCTCCCCCTTGATTTTTCTTGTGGAGAGCTTTCCAACAGTACCTCACCTACATGATTATGAGATTCCTACAAGAAGATTCCCTAAAAGATTCCCTCTAGTCAAAGCTTGTTTGACCAACCAAATAGGACCAGGACCGGCATGTCTCCCATCCAAGTAAGTAATCCAAGGGTGGAGCTTGATGACATGTCACCTATCTGTGTGCTTAATTCTATGGTGGAGCTTCCTTGGAGGAGATCTTTGTCTATATAATAGAGAGAAGGTACTCCTTTGGGGCATCGGATGATTGAGTGTGAAATCTGTGTTTTCTCTCTTCTCTTGTCCTTGGAGTATTACATGTAGCCAATAGAACGATTGGACCTTTGTGTTGAAAATATTAGAGAAGTAGAAGCAGCTTGTGACACATGCTCAATGTTCATAAAGCTCAATGCTCATAAAGACCGTTGGTGCTTGTGGTAGGCTGTAGCATTAGTTCCAAAGTTGAAAACTGTTAATAAGGAGTAGGTGTCACAAACAATCAACCAAGTTTTGCCCTTGGGAAAGTAACTTCAAAGCAACGTGACCTTTATGACCAATGAACCATTGCCTTTAGGAATAATTTGGAAAGGATCTTTAGTGAAGGTGATTTTGATTTTCCTTTTCTTTAAGTACACCACCATGGGTACACTACACTGTTAAGGGAATAATTTCACTCAAGAAGCTAAATATGAAACAATAGGTAATTATCAATTGCAACACTTTTACTTCATCTTCTAGCTATTTCTAACTTGTATCTTTATGGGATCAAACTGTTCTTACCATTTTACTATTATTATGTAGACATTGTATACATTGGGTTGTCATAAGAACAATCTCTATTGGCAATTGATGTTGTTATTCACCAGATTTGGATACCATGAGATGATATTTAGCTAATAGATTTATGACATTCAAATGTAAAAAATTATTTTTATAGTGGTTGAATCTAGATCATCCTTCTTTAAGACAAACTTAATGTGAGAAAGGTAGTTATATCTACAAGTCAAATGTGATATTGCAAAAACCTTACTACCTTCCTTAGAAATGACCAACTCAATTTTGATACATTGTTTGACAAATTCAACAACATTATTTTTTAAAAGTTCTACATGTTTTGACATCAATTGTCTATAAGTCAAATGAGATATTGCAAACACCATATTGCCTTACTCAATAATGACAAACTCAGTTTTTATACATTGTTTGACAGATTCAACAATGTTATGTTTAAAAAAATGATATGTTTTGACAAGAAGTGTTGATAAGGATGTGCAAGTTGTTCAACACTGAAACATAATCTCAGTAGGTATCTTGTAAGCCATTCCACATTCAAATCATGTTGACCTGCACAAAGATCTATACAACAAAGTACACCAAAGTACGTAATCATTTGAAATTACATTCCACTCTTTATAAGTGCAGTGTCTTGGTTTTGGCCAAGAGATTGCAGTTATAGAGGGCTAGCTTAGCAAAAATTCTACAAGAGTAATCTTTCAAAGAATTGCATTATGAAAAATTAGGATTTTATGAGTGCAATTTTTAGCAAAAGTTACTATTACCGAGAGTAATAGGTTTTCATATACATTGATTGAAATTATGCATGCATGGAATAATCCTATGCGTCCTGCATACCTATAAACCTACATGCACACCGTGCTTTCTTCTTGTGCATCCCATGCATCAATCAATTTCTCTTATGTTCTATTTTTTGTAATTTCTATTTCCTATGCCTCTCATGCAATTAATTTTTTAGAGCATCTTGCATTTATTCCTACATCATGCTTCCATTTGTGTGTCTTTGGATGGCATTTTTAAGTGAGTTTTATGATAGTATGATCAATTTGTATTGTGCTTTCCACTAGCAAAATAAGAGTTAGTAGAGCTATAAGAATTTCAATAAAATGTGTTATATTAAAACTAAAAGCTTAAATTAATTAGAATTATTATAGGTATGAATTAGAGTGTAGATGATTACACTTGGAAAAGTGGGGTGACTTAGATTTGAGAGTGCAAATTTATGCTTAACGTTGTTGATAGGAAATTGTGGAAGTTATTTTGATGTTGAGCAATCAACCAATCATGGCAATTTTGACATATAAAACTTGACTGCTTGCTCTTATATTATATATATAAGTCACTTCTCATCCTTCTTATATTTGAATATGAAACCTTGAATGAAATTTAAGAAGCTAGAATCACTTCCCCTCCAATTTTACTTTACTTTTTCCAAGTGTTACTCCAACATGCATTCACTCATTCAATTTTCAAATGTTTGTTCTTTTTAATTTTTTGTTCCGGTTGTTCTCACATGTTCTTATTCTTGCACATGAAACTTCTTTTATTGTCTCACCTTGATAATTTAGTCACACACATTTTTTCATTGTTGTTACATTGATGATTTTTCCTCCTATCACCTAATCCTCTTGTTATGACCTTACTAACATCCTCACTATTTCAGCCCGTAAATTTTGAGTTGAAACCCCCATACCCTTCTATGTGGTTTCTGTCACCTGAGAAATACTCTACAATAGCAATAGTGCTCCATTTTCAAAGAAATAATCTATGGATACCCATAACTTTTGTAATGAATATCTCTGCACTACCAAAATCAATTCGTAATTTAAAAACTCCCGATTGGCTACCAAGCCTTGGAACCATTAGTAGGGAGATCAAGTGGTTAATGTTGAGATAGACCATAAGCCTTTTAGTATATTGGTGATAAAGGAAATATATATAAATGATAAATATTTTGGGCTAACTGATGATAGTTATTCAACATTAATATATGGAAAGGAAAAAAGAAACTTATAGGCACCTTGACAAATGATGAACTCTACCTTTAATTAAATATATACTTATGTATTTAATTATATGAACAAAAAAAAATGAAGCAGTCAATAGGGTTTTGATGACTTTAGTTGATAGGAACAAAAAGATTTGAATCCCAAAAGATCCAAAGCTACACATAGTGGTATGATTGAATTTCACACCTTAGTCCTTGTTGGACATGTTCAATTACAAAAGATACTAGAAGTACTCTTACTAATCTAATTTTGGCCTAAGATACCAAAAGAAGTGGCCATGTAGATGAATATTTCAGAATTTTAATAATATTAAGTGTGAAATCAAAAGCATTTAATTTACTATGACCTCTTCCTATTTCTCAACAATAAGAAAATGAGAGCATATGATTGTGGACTAGTTTATATGTAATAATATCTAGTTAACAAAAGCTAAATAAAGGTAAGAGGAGTTTTTGATTGACATACATCTAGAAACTCTTAAGAATATTTTAGAAGTATCTAGGGAGCTTATTGGTGAGAATCTTCTAAAAACTACCAAAATATTGAATAACTTGTATATTAAGTAATTGATAATCTTGGCTTATACTCCAAGGAAAGTAACTTCTTGGAAGCTTCCTTTGGAGTCTTTTATTTAGTTTACTTATAAAGAGCAAATTCAAGGCTCACTCTAGGCATTTGGAGTTTCCCTTAGTGATAATTTTTATGTTGATCTTCCATTCTCTTATTTCTCTCCTTGGTATGTTACATATCATACCAAGGAGTAGTAAGTATCATAGCAAGAATGGGATAGATGGAATCTATGGACCACCAAATTAATTTACACCAAACCGTTTGGGACTTTTATATCCATGTACTACCAAAGAATCATTTCTAGCCATTCATCCTTGTACACTTTGCCAAGTATTATTAAATATGACCACCTTGTTTGTGGAACCATTGATCTTTCTAATGACTTAAAGAGAATATTGTATATGGTATATTTACATATTTACATAGAATATTTTTGTGAGAAATTAGTTTGGTGGATCAATACTCATGGTAGCAAACCATTGAATGCTTAAAGTAGCATTTTTATGCAATAGCAAATTGAGCATCTTACTCAATTATTAAAAGAGAGAAATTATGACAATCAACCTAAGCAAATAAAGAGAACAAATTTCCAAGACAAAGAAGATCAAGTTTGATTCCCAAGACCTTAGGCATTTGAGGGCAAAATTTTACCAAGTGCAATAGTTTTTTGTGCTTGATTGTAAGCATTATTACAAATATACAAATAAGAGATTGATCTTCTTGACTTTAAGTCAATTAGAAGGTGTGGCCAAACTATAGTTGTAATTCCAAGTAGAGCAAGCTCAACAACTTGTTACCCAAATCTTGACATGGGAAAATTTTAATGTGAAATTGGGAGATTTCAAGTAATAAATGCTACAATAGCTACCTACGATTGGTTGGCAAAATTACAATAGATTGGTTTCATAAAAAGTTACATTATGTCATTCCTAAATACCATGATATAGGTTCCAAAGATACATGAAGGTGAAGCAATTGATTGGTTAGTCAAAGGGTTGAAATTATGTACTACATTAGAAGTAATGATGTAAGAGCCTTGATATTTAGAAGAAACTATACAATCTCCCAAGCACTTTGATTCTTTGGTTACAACAATTTGGTCTTGATCTAGATCTGCACAAAACTTGCAAATACATTAAGCAAGGGTGGACAAGCTAATACTAATTGAGATCAATATCATTTAATGGAGATTACTCTATACTAAAAATTGTAAACAATTGAGATAAAATTGTGGTTGATTTTATTGTTGCCAAATTAGACATTGTATTTCACTATGTCTAACCAAGAATGGACAACCTTGACCAATTGCCCCACTAAGTTCTTGGAGCTTGATGATCAAAGAAAAAAATATTCCCAATAGGAGATACTATTAGAACTTAAGTTATTCCAATGGGATTGAAGGCTCAATCTATGCAAACTTGATTCATTAGCAAGGTATGATATAGATCATGGTTGTAAGATTTTGGTTGAAAATAATAGTTTTGTAATTTTAATATTCATATAATTAGCAAAGGAATTATAATTTTCTATCAAACCAATATGAGGTCATTGCAATGTTTTGAGGACATGTGAACCTCCAAGAGAAACCCAGAAGAAGAAACAAAAGCTTCACACTCAAAATCCAGATGCTCCAAAGAAGCACCTTGTCTTTATTATATAGCAAAGAGGATTTCCTCAAAGGAAGTTCCACCCTTGGATCAGATACATGGATTGGTGACATGTCAATGAGCTTTACCCTTAGATTAGTTGCATGCATAGGTGAGATGTTGGTTAGAGTCCTATATGGTTGGTCAAACAAGCTTTTTTTGGAAGGAATATTTAGAGAATCTTCTTATAGGAATCTCATAATTGCATGGTTGAGGGACCATTGGAGAGCTCTCAATGAGACCATCAGGGTTGAGGGAAGGCCAGACTTTTCCTCCCACATGGATAACGCTGCACATTTTTGAGGCCTAATTCATCCATTTAGGCCTCCAAAATTAGCTCTAAAGTTTTTATGTTATTTTCAACTCCTACCCTATTTGTAGAAGTACTCTTTTTGTGACACCTCTATCTGATCTACTTAGTCTATCATATAAAACATCCTTCTAGATGTTACCAAGCCAAATTTCACCTCTAGATAATATATCTAGCTATTGGTGTTACAAACATCCCCTCCTTTTAAGACACAATATCCTTGTTGCAAAGTTGTTGCTCAAAAGACTAATACCGGTGCATGGTTCAAGTTGGTTGTTGGCTCCCATGTTGCCTCATACAAGAGGTAACTTTTCCACTATACACAATATTCCACATGTGGATGGCGAGTACCACAAATGCATTTTTAGAGAATACGTCCAACTTCATAATCCTTTGTGCTATCAATGAGTGGTCGACAAGGTCAAATGTCTTGTATGGAAGGAAATTGGGCCGGTCAGGAGGCATATCTACATAGAAAGGAAACATGAAATGTTGGATTGATTTTCATGTGTGGATGCATTCACTAAATTGTTGTATGCAAATTCCACCAATATAATAAGGTGTCCTACCTCTCTTGCTTCTCTAAGGTGAAGCCCCAAAGCAAATCTTCTATAGTGTGATTAGCTTGATTTTTTTGTCCATTGGTCTGTGGATGGTAAGCCATGGACATGGCTAATTTGGTTTGAAGAAACCAAAGAGTGTTCTCCAAAACAAACTAGCGAATTGAGTGCCTCCATCAATGATGAACACTTGAGACATGCCATGGTGAGAAAAGACTACATTCAAGTACAATCGAGCTAGTTGTAGAGTAGTCATGTCCTTGGTGGTAGGACACACATGAATCATTTTGCTTAGTTGGTCAATAAAGACTATGATAGAGTCAAACCCTAAGGTGGTCTTGGGCAATTCACAAACCAAATCTATGCTTACTTGTTCCTAATGTTATGTAAGAGTAGGGAGAGGTTGAAGGAGTCATGTGGGAGCATGACTAAAAGCTTTATTTTGTTGATAGAGAGGTAGCTCCAAACATATTCCATCACATCATTGCTCATCTATCATGCCACCCTTACCAAATAGTGCTATTAGAGGTTGTGCAAACTTGGAGAAGTCCTTGACAAATTGATAATAGAACCTCATCAATTTTAAAAGCTCTTGAGTTGACTTTGATCTTCTAGAGCACTCCATTTTTGAATGACATCTATTTCATATGTTAACACTTAGATACCTTCTGCACTTACTCTATACCCCAAGTAGTCTATTTCATACTTGCCATCATTGTACTATTATAGACTAAGATGTCATCTAGGAAGATGATAATAGATTTATCCAAGTATGGATGAAATATATCATTCATCAAACTCATGAAAGTGGCTGGTGCATTGGTGAGGCCAAATGACATCATTAGGTACTCAAAATGTACCTTATTCAAAAAGTAGTTTTGTATATATCTTCTTCCGCAATCCAAATTTGGTTTTAACCACTCCATAGATCAAGTTTGGTGAATTGACTTGCCCTATTGAGTTGATCAAACAAGTCATCCATGTGATATTGTACTTTGCCTTTCTCTCTTTAAGAATACACAAGGTACCTAACTATTGAGCTATGGATTGTGTGTAAATCTATCACTACTAGTCTGAGCACACATGTCACCCAACCATTGGAACCTTGTCCTCTTGTTTTTGGTATTCTTGCTATTGAGAAGTGTAGTAACAGGCAACCTAACCTATCATCATAAGACGCACTCTTGGTAGGCTAGTCATCACTTGTGACAACCCGGCAAATATCACTTTTGCGGTAATTGGGTAAGTAAAGTTTGTTCCCGTAGAGATACGAGTCAGAATTGGTCAAATACAAAGCAAAGTAACAATTGTAGTTCTTCTTGGTTGCATCTTTAATCTCTCAGGTAGAAACCACACCCAGAAGAGAGTAACAAGCACTGATTTGCAGTCTTGTCACAAATTAACACTCCTTAATCACAACTTCATCAAATCTTTCCAAACAATCTTGATTGTGATGATTCAGGCTCTCCCAAAAATGGCACTTCACTGCAAAACGACTTTGCCTCAAAATTGTGTTCCACCCCTCCACTGAAGGCACAACTTCCTCGATCGAAATTGCTTCACATCAACCTCACACTGTACTCACAAATGCAAAATACTACCAACACTACAATTCCTCTCAGATCTGTCAAGGCATTGCTTCGATTGCACTTCACTCAAGATCAAACACACAAAATGAAGATCAAGGTTGTGGAATCCAACATCCAACAAGCACACTAACTTGCACTTCAAATTTCTCCACACACTCACAAACATAGACACAAAGTTGATACTCGGAATCAAGCTCAAGCGACGAGCACTACTTCACAGCACTTCGCTTTATCTATTCTCAAAATTATGAGCACTGAACAACATTTGACTGCAAATGCCACTCTTAAATAGTGAATCAATCGACAGTTATCTTCCTAATGTACCTCTTCCTAACAACTCTACAAACCTGCAGATCTCATATGACAATGCAACCTTTCATATTTGTCTCTTCAAATCTCAAATCGGTTTCTACTCCAATCCGATGTCCACTTCATCTTCGGCTTTCAAACCCGAACCCGAAGTAACTTTACTTCCCACTACTCTGTCTTTGGGTTTCACAAATCCTAATTCCTCCACTAATTTTAACATTTCTCCTTCCTGATATGAAATTCCTATCATAGTTAAGCCTTTTAAATCTCTATCTCCCGACCCACTCTTCTCTAAAGTGTCAAATGTCAAATCCGAAAACACCTGCACTCCTATCTCTCTTACCTCAGGTTAACTACTATCAATTCCTTTACTAATTCTATTGGGTTATCATCAAGAATTGTAATTGAAACCATGAATACACTATCTACACCTTCAATTTGTAACCCACTTTCCCTTAATCACTCATGTTACTAACCCGAAGACACTTACTGTCTGATCCTGCACTTTGGGTTTATTCACTACTGCTACTTCTCCTTCAATTCATGTTCCGTTTTCAATTAGAACTGAAATTGAAGTCATGGGTATTCTAACTATCTTCTTTCCCTACTCTAACTTCCTCTGATCCCTCCCGCAAAATTCACCAAGTCACCTTCACTGTACTCTGAGGTCCGACTACCTCAGATTTAGTCATCTTCATCTTGAGACAAAGTCTTTAGACCCAAAGTCATGTAAACCCGAAGTGCAAAGTACGAAGTCCGAAGTACGAAGTCACATTGACCCGAAGAACCTCAACCCGAAGTACATCTACTCTCAAAACTTCAAATGCTTGTAACTTCTTCTACAGACCTCCAAACTTTGCGATTTTGGTGGCAATGGAAGCTCTAGACGAGACGCTTGTAACGAAATATAGCACTCTTGATTTAGACTTATTGTCACTGAGATATGGCTCCCGCAAGAATCCTGACCTGTAACCTTCATTCCGATGCGAAGAAACCTTCCTTCGGCGTCTGATCCGAGTTTTTCCCTCCTCTGACACGAAGTCAGCTTCTTGGGGTTTGATCTAGTCCAAACCTTTCTTCCTCTTATATGAAGTTGACTTCCTTGGGTCTGATCAAAACACAAGTTTCCACTCATTTCTTCTCCATTTGGTTTCAATTTGGTTTCAGCAAGGCACTTCTTCTTCAAATCTCGTCCAAAATGAAAAATGTGGGTACCACATCACTTCCAACATTACTAGTACAAATCTTGGTGAGTCAGATTGTGTGAGCAGTTGAAGACTATAGATTCCATTGGATGGGATATTTTGGACCATAGAAACAAGACTACCAAATGAGAGGCCACAACTGCACAGACCTAGCCAAGTAGTAGCTCTAGTAGCTCCTCCATAGAACTCCACTATAAAGTTTTGCAAGTTAATGTCAATATGCAGCAAGAACTCCAAAGCAAGAGATGAAGGATACAAGAGGAAAGAAAACAGGAAAAAAAAAAAGCTAGAATGAAAATTTTTGAGTTTGGAATCCAAAGCACAATACCACATGAAAGCATATTTTTGTATCCAAGATTGAAATAATGATTGAGAAAAAATCATAATGGTGAAAAGAAAGATCTAATTGTGTGCTTGGGATACACATCCCATGCCACTTTTCCAACCCCAAATATTAAATTTGTAAGTTAATGTTGGTATGCAAAGAGAACTATAAGGAAAGTTGTTAAGTATGGAAACCAAGTGCAACACCATTTGAAATTATATTTTCCCATCCAAGATTGACATAGCAATTTAGAAACAAAATTGGTGATGATAAAAGGAGAAAGATCCTATAGGTATGTTGAGATGAGCACTCGATGCCTCTTTGTAACCATGGGGAAACTCCTACAAAATCTGCCAAAAGTAATTTGTAAACTTTTTGTAAGTTTCACTTTGTGTTCATGTGTTAGTGTGCAATAGTGCAAAGAATACAATTAAATCTCTCTCCAACAGATTGCAAATTTCACATTTGATTTGAGATAAGAATTTTGATTTGAAATAACAAGAAATGGGAAGCATCTAGAAGTCTAAACTCATATTATATACACCACTCTCTCTCAAGTTGACACATGGCAACGATATTCAAATTTAAATTCTCATTCAATGAATGACTCAATTAGTGCTCTAATTAAAATTTACAGAATCCCCATACTTGTAAAAGACTATGGATCATGATTTTAATTTCCCATAAAATATTTATAACTGTGGGTAGAGCATTTGTAAAAATTATGTATATCCAATTCAGCAACCCATAAAATTTTACAGATTGTATAGTGCTGCAAAAAACCTAATCAAACCCCTTAATCTTTGGGTCCACCTCCTTCATATTTATAAAATTACTTTAGTAATTTAACTATGTTAAATGTACATGTTAAGAAAAGAATGCAATTGTGTGGTATCATCTTTCTCTTCTTTATGGAAAACCTTGCACACTTGCTTATCAAAACACATTTATAGCAAGCTCAAGTGATCTATCAGGATCATATTACCACTTGAAGATAAGTAAATTTAAAGAATACATCTTTCAAAGCATGAAAAACAAGTTATTGTGTTATCTCTTATTTTTAATGTTTTCATTTATCCAAGAGCAATGTTAAAGCTTATGCAAGCCTATCAATTGATTTAGAAAATTGACAATATGATCTTATGAGTCTTAGATTTTTTTTTGTTAAGTTGATGTTCAAGTAAATCCTATTTTTGGAGCAATTTTTGTTTCTCATTGATGGCTTGAGTGCTTCCATAGTCACTCTATGGCATACATATTAAACCCCATGTCTTCAAAACTTAATTTTGATACAATTCACTATCTATTATAATCTAGAAGAATTTCATAGGATGTTAACATAGTTCCTTAACTTTGACTATTGAACTAAATATCATTTAACATTATAATAAAGCATCAATCTAAGTTCAGTCAAAAACTTTCATCGATACCATGATATTTGTATGAGTGACATCAAATAGCATTAACAAGTACTCAAAATTGTTATACCTTTACAAAAGAATATTGTGATATTTTTATTTTGAAATCTAAATTTATTATATCTACTATACAATTTCATTTATGATGAATACTTAGCAACTTGAAATTCATCAAAAAAGTCATCCATCCATCTTTGTGATACTTTTTCTTGTTAACTTATAAATTTTTGGTACAATGGTGGATAAAAATCCCTATACTTCTATCATTATTCTTCATAAACAAGATTGGTGCTCCATACTAAGATCTATTTGGTTGAATCTTTTCACCATTCCATTTCATTTCACCATTTTCATGTCTCTTCCTCTACTTGCACTTTATATTTTTTTTTGCTCATTGGGAGTCATCCTATATGGAACTTTATAGTGTGTTGTACTCCACTCCAATACTCAATCTTCTATTATGTCTTTTTTCCATGATGATAGACTAGTTTGAATGTCATATGAAATGAAATGATTTATAAAGCACAAAATTATATCATGAAATTATATCATTACATTCCTTCATCATATCTCTCAATTTTTTTCATAATCTCAATCTATTAATTGGAAGTGATAATATCTTTGGTTAGTCCCAAAATACAGACATCTTTATAATGGATGAAATTTCTAGTTTTCATTTCATAAAGGAGAAGTTTGATTTATGATCTCACTCTATCTTCATAGATTGCTCATATCTTTATCTTCAACTATTTTTCCCCCAATCCACCTATAGATTTCAATGCTCTATTGCATATATCCCTAAGCTTGTATGATGGTGAGGTAATATGATCAACTTTCATTTTATTACCTACTTATAATTACAATTATTCTTATACTTTGATGTAAGGTCAGAATTATATTATGTTTCTTCTTTCAAATTTTATTTTTTCATTATCATGCTTTTCAATCGCAATTTCTCAAATAATGGCAATGTATTATAAAAGGAAAGTTTTCAAATGCACTTGTATCAATTAGGAATTTCACCTTCATTCCTTTTGAATGCATATCAATAATAATATTTTTTTCTAAATCAATGAGGAATCTCACCTTCTATTGTTTTTAGTATACATGAATAATAAGGAACTATGCTTCAATATATTTTCTTTCACTCATCTCCATCTTTAAACTTGCCTTTTCTCTTTTGGTAGAAAAAACTATATCATGAGTCTACATTCTTGGTCATCTTTTACATTTGCCTCAACTGAGATGCTCCATTTTTCATTCATGCGTATTGTCTAGAATCTGGCAACTTAGTTATTATGATTGACAAACATAACATTTTATTGAACATTGACAAAATCCTCCATAACTGAAGCATCTCTTATTATGTGTGGTGTTTGTTCTTCAAGCTTTTACACTTGGTCCATCTTTCTTAGTTTCAATAGTAGCTTGAGTATGGACATTGATATTGCAAATTTTCCATATCTCTCTATAGTGGTTGTATTCATAATTTGCATTAAGTATTCCCAAATTCTACAAGTGAATGGTAATTTTTCACATCTTGTATAGTAAAACTTTACTTTACTAGACATTAAGAAATTTCTTGACCTTGATAAGAAAATCATCTTTCATAACTTTAGAGCCACCTTAAGCATTAAAAAAATAAAATTTAAATGCATATACCAATTTCATACTTAAAGGCACCAAAGTGATAAATATTATGATAAATCTGATTCCATATATTAGAACCATCACTATAGTACTCTTGTTATTTACTTTGTTAATATGGTCTAACTTTGAAATTTTTATCCTCTTTTGAAAAATTTCTCATCAAGCATCTCTACAATTTAAGCTTTCATACAAGTCTTATTTTCATCTCTTAATTTTGTTAAATGTTGGATGTGGAGTTCACATTTTCCATTTGATACAACTCTTCAATTTGATCTTAATAGTTATTGTATTAATCAGAGTGTTAGCTCTACTATTAGTAGTAATGACTTAACCCATAGTTTGGGCCACAGGGTAGTATGAGACAAGGGTAGTATGAGACAAGGGAAATGTGGGTCATCCCTTACGTGGTTGGCCTTTCTCTAGGCTTGGGAGGAACTGCGTGCAGGTTTCCCATAACACACTTAGCCATTTTGCGGGACCAAGTCTCTTGTGAGATGCTTAACCTTGGAGATGGCTCGCAAGTCTATCACCTCTATAAGCTTGTTGACCTCCTTGATTATCACTCTTTGTTAATCAATCTTCACACTACATGAGAATTTTTGGATATCCCATTGTGGGAACATAGGTATCAAGGATTAAGAAAAAGAACACATCATACAAGTTCCATGATCATTTATTGATACTAGCAATCATCCATGCCAAGATTTGAGAGAAAATGATGGATAGTGTGTTCAAAGTTTATATCTCTTGGCAGCAGCCTATCACCTAAAACATACTGTCATCACCTACCCTACAAGGTACACTTTGATACTAGCTGATATTCCTTCCTCTAGCCAAGTCTTCCTCCTTGCTAGTTAACCCTCAAGCTCTACCTATTTATCAATTCATGAGAACTCTTTGCAACTAACACCAACCCCACCATAGCAGAGTGAACTCCCTTATATAGGTGGGATCAAACCCTAAAAATAATTTCTACTTTTCTCCCAAACATCTTCTATAGTGGCCATCTCCTTCAAATGCAACCCTCCATAAATGCTAATTAACTCCTAATCCTTGGTTCTAATTTGGATTGCACTACTTAAGTGCATCAATGTGCCACCTTTACATTCATTATCTACCTAAATTTTTCCTACTATCTAACATACCCATAGAATAACTGCCCACTCTCTTGTTTATCCTACAGAGAGGAATCCCTTGGGTGCAGGATTCCTCTCTATAGGATAAACAAGAGAGTAGGCAGTAGTGGGAGTCCCATAGTGACTTGCCCATAATGGAAGTCCCACACTCCAATTCTTGCAGCATTAACTTATTTATAGCCAACATAGCCCTTAGTACCTACTTGGCCTAGATAACACAATCCTCTCCTAAGTCCTTGCCCTCCAAGCAAGCACTTTTGAAGCCTACTTCTTGTTCTTGCCCTTGTTTACAAAAGGGAAGAACTTTACTCTCATCTAATAGTAGATGCATGTATGATCTATTTCTTGGTAATTCTTGCAGATGATGTCTTGTACTTGAACAAATCCATCCATGTTGGCCAACTCCAAGGTCCTTTCTAGACAAAAACCCTACATGTTGCTTGCCTATTCTAAGAGATACATGAAGGTGAGATTTTTGATCTTATCTTGAAAAGAGTTGATTGTACCATTTTCTTTGATATCACTATGACCTAGGTGGTGATGTTATTGAGACAAGGTCTTGCAATATACTGCTCAGAAAATGACTAGGTCATGAGTCACATACCATTACTCCTAGCATACTTCTAACATATCATCATTTCCCATACTCCAATGGGGCAAGCTCATACCTTTGACAAGCATTGTAGCTTCTTCTTGTAAGAGGAGTGTTAGATGTTTAAGCATATGGGACATCCAAGTCCAGCCTTTCCTTCTACTGCTCCTTAAGGCCTCTAGGAAGAGCATCCAATGGTGCGGGGAACCCAAGGGATTTCATGTCTCTAACATTGGTTACCAAAGGCATAGGTCCTTGAGTACTAAGGGACAACCAACATAACAAGCAATCAGTTGGCATTATCAACCTTGCATGATTTTTGAAGCGGATTGTTGTATGAGGAATTATATATGGTCTGAGTATATGACAAAAATCCTCATGTACAAGTATAGAAATTATTAGACTTCTTACCTGGATCTCCCAATCCAAACAATAGGGTATAGGTGGTCCTCTAACTTTGGGCTTCTTAGACTTAGGTACATATGTAACAACTCTGGAACCATTGGAATCACAAGAGTCTTCTTCCTTGTCATTGAGATTTGCATCCCAATTCTTGTCAAAGCACTTAATCATGCAACTACTCAATGCATCATAGGACAATGAGTATTTGAAGGCCTACATTGGGGAGTGTTGGACTTGCTTCTCTAAGACTATGAGAGGAACTTCCAAGGAGAGAACAAAGTTGGTATGGGTTCTTTTCCCCAATTGCTCAAATGTGATTGTTAACTCTTGGATTGATGTGAGAGTGAGTTAACTCTTGGATTGATGTGAGAGTGAATGGTCACAACATCAAGGATGCATTGGTTGATGGAGGATCAGCAGTAAATGCCATGTCAAAAAGGTTGATAAAGAAGTTGAGTATGATAGCTCCAAGACCTTCAACATTTGTGGTGAGCATGGCAAACAAGCAACAAGTTTGACCAGTAGGGGTGATGGATAAGGTGGTAGTTTCAATTATGGGAATTCAAAATCTCATGACTTTCCAATTCTTGAAGGATTCAAGCTATGACTTACTTCTTGGGAGGCTATGGTTGAGAGCAACACGCACAAACTGAACAATGGCACAAAGGGTACTTGAGGATTGAACCATCAAACCATAGAGTCACAGTTCCTATGACTAACACCACCAACACTTCATATTTAGATACACCATCTTCTGATTATTTGGGAATCAGATTCTGAAGGAGCTTCAGGTGTGGACACAAGCATGGAAGAGGAGACTTCCACAGAGGAGGATGAATCTGAATCTGATTTAGATGTGTATCCTTTGTGTGCTATGAATTTTGCACCTAAGCCAGAGGTTTCGAAGGACCCAGATAAATCACCATTGACACTTGAGGAGGTAGAGAGAAGGTTATCTACCCTCAAGTATGGTCCAAATGTTACCAAGGAGGAGAATGTGAGATTTGAGGAGATTTTCCACAAGTTCATCCATGTGTTTGCTTTTAGTTACAAGGATTTGAAGGAAGTCACCTTGGAGGAGCACAAGATAGAGGTGGAGTCACATGCAAGACCAATCCGCCAAACACAACATTGCATTAGCCCACCAATATCTTTGGTTGTGAAGGAGGAGATTGATAAGCTCAAGGAGGCAGGATTTATCTTTGAGGTGGAGAATTCAGAATGGGTGTCTCCAATTGTAATTGTGAAGAAAAAGAATTGCAAGCTTCGAGTATGTGTGGATTACAAGAAGCTCAATGTTGTTACCAAGAAGGACTACTACCCATTGCCATTCATTGATGAGATCTTGGAGGAGGTTGCTGGTCATGAGAGGTACAGTTTTGGAGATGGTTATAGTGGATATAACCAAATCAAGATTGCACCAAAGCATCAACAACTCGCCACATTCACCACACCTTGGGGAACTTATGTTTTTAAGGTCATGCCTTTTGGGCTTTGCAATGCTCCAGCCACATTCCAATGGTTCATGAACAAGGTATTGGAACCTTTCATTGGGAAATTTGTGAGAGACTTCATTGATGACTTTTGTGTCTATGGGAGCAAAGAGGAGCAAAGAGGAGCACTTTGAGCACCTAATCAAGGTCTTGCAATGCTTGGATGAGGCAAATGCATCACTCAACCCAAAGAAGTGAATTTTTGGATGTGAAGAAGGTCTACTTTTGGGGCACATCATCTCCAAGGATGGAATAGCAGTTGATCTTGAGAAGTTGAGGAAAATCTCAGACCTTCCACTCTCTTCAAGCTTGACAAAGTTACGCCAATTCTTGGGGATGGTTGGATACTATAGGAGGTTCATCTTCTCATTTTCCAACAATGCTTATGCATTGACCATCTACATGAAGAAGGGTGTAGATTACATGGTGATTTTGAAGGACAAGGAGGCTCTCAAAGATTTTGAGGAGCTCAAGCAATCCCTTGTTGTAGCTCTAATTCTTGCTAAACCTGATTGGAATAAGCCTTTCATCCTCTACACTGATGCTTCTAATGTAGCTATAGGATGCACTCTTAGTCAATTAGACCAAGATGGGCATGATCATCCAATAGCTTATGCTAGTAGGCAGATGGTTTCAGCAGAAAAGAACTAATTTGTCACGAAGAGAGAAGGGTTCGTAGTGATCTTTGGTCTCAAGAAGTTTAGAAGCTACTAAAGGGAGACTAGCAAGGTGGATGATACTCTTGTTTGAGTATGACTACACCATTGAGGATAGGTCAGGAAAGAAACATGCAAATGTTGATTTGTTATCTAGAGCCTATTATCATGATGGAGATGAGCCAATAGATGATTCCTTCCCGGATGAGGAGCTCATGAAAATCTTAGTCACTCAAGAGGTTCCAACAGAGTACAAGGAGATTGTGGATTTTGTGACAAGAGGTAACTATCCAAATGGGATGCATGCTAGGGAGAGGAAGGCCCTTGCAGCAAGATCTAGACCTTACACAATGGTAGAGGATATTCTTTTTCACCAAGGAGCAGATGGTCTACTTTTAAGAGTAGTGGAGAGAACCAATCAGACCTTGTGCATGATGTTGGCCAAAGATGCAGAAATGGAGTAGGCTAAACATCATTAGGACAAGAGGATTCATGCAGTTTTATGGGAGTATAGGACAACCATGAAGACTTCCACCGGATATTCTCCATTTCAATTGGTATATGATATTGAGTCTACCCTACCTATTCACGTTGATCTTCCTACCTTCCAAAGCATTCATAGGAGATTGAAGAAATCACAAGGAGGGTATGCAAAGAAGTCAAGGAAGGAATAACTCATGGAGTTGGAAGAGGCAAGAGCAATTGCTATGGTTCAAGTGGAGCAAGCCCAAAGGAAACAAAAGGAGAGCTATGACAAGAAGCAAGGCAAGAAGAAGGTAGAGCCTTTCAAAGAAGGTGATTGGGTAATGTTGTTTGATTCTATTTGATTCAAGAGAGTGCAAAAGAAGTTTTTGCCTAAGTACTTTGGACCTTTCATAGTAGAGAAGGTGTGGGGCAATTACACCTATGATCTCAAGGAGTTGGGAGGAAGACACTTTGATAGGATTAACCATGATAAGTTTAAGATATAACATAGAAGGTAGAGAGACCTTCACTTTGAGGACAAAGTGAAAACTTAGTCCGGGGGTAATTGTAACACCCATTTGTGCATGTGTGTGATATTGTGATATTTAGCTTGGTATTACAAGTACTTGAGAGATATTATTTATATAGAGATAAAGGATGGTTCTACATTAGTCATGATTGCCTAAAGTTAGTCATAGCTAAGATAAAGGGGACGTTACTTTAGAGGAAGTGGAAAAGATGAGCACCACTATTTTGGATTCTAGTGTGTTGACTTGGTATAATTCCTAGGTGTTTGGCTTTGAGGAAAGAGTTGAGAACTCTTGGGCCCGCAAGCCTTTTTGTTTTGGATTCTTCTATAGTCCAAGGATAGCCCATATGAAGGAATCCTTGACTTAGTGGTTGGGTCAAGATAAGATCACATGCAAGTGGAATATGCCCATGTGAATAGATATTCCTTTCTACTTTTTGACTTTACTTGACTTTTAGTCTAGTAACTTGAGTTACTATGGTAATTAGTAACTTTGGTACGTAACTATTTCACAAGTATATAAACAAGGGGTGAGGAGGTACTCATCATCCTTTCATTTGCAATTATCTCTCTCATGGAGTTCTCTAGTGAGCAATGTCTTGAGTCCTGGAGTGTTAGCCTTGGAGGAGTATGATGGAGTTGTGGTTCCTTGCCTTCTTAGTCCATGGTGCGCTACCATAATAGCCATCAGAGGTTCATCCTGAGTGAGAGATATGCCGGCTCACAGAGCCACTTTGGTGAATAGAAATTTTCTTTAGTGGCAACTCTTTGTCCAAGTGGTGGTGCATTCAAATTGGTGTATAATCTTTGGGTCCAAAAGACCTTTGTACTTGAGTTCTTTGCGTCCATCCACCCTTTTGCTTTTATTCCTTTGGCATTCTTCCTTTGGAGTGCATTCACCTTCATACTTGTTTCCATTGGACTTGATTCCTGTGGGATTCTTCCTTTGGAATGCATTCATTTTCATAATTTTCTCCTTTGTAGCCTTGTATGTATAAGCAAAACTCCAAAGAAAACTCCAAACAAGATATTTCCTTTCCTAAACAAGCAATTATTCTACTCCAATCTTGTGACAAAGAAAAAAAAAAAATCAAAATATAAATTTTGCAAAAATCTAGGTACCACACTAGATCAACCCAATGCGGTAAAATTTTGCTCACCTCAATAAAAATATATTCTTTGTATAAATAAAAAAAATTTAGTAATTGCATGTAACTTTTCTAATACTCTTTCACTTTGTTCATTATAGTTTATATGTTTTTACTCATTAAATTACATATGAATTCACACTATTGCTAGATAGATTTACAACCATGGGATTTGGACTTTTGGCAAGGATTGGCAGATTGACTTGCAATATCAAGTTTACAAAGGGTATTATTAGAGTTTTTGGCCAGCTTGAGATATATGAAATGACAATGAAAAGTATGGGGTATTATAAAGTCTTCCTTTAGAAAAATCACAATGGACATACTTTATTCTGATTATCCCATTATTGTTGTTACAAACAGGTTATATCTTCTAGTAGCCATGTTGAAAAAGAAACTATAAATCTGAACTCTAATAAAGATCTATATTTCCAAATAAAAATATGAATAAAAGCCTTGTGATAATTAGATATCAAAGTTGTACTAAAGGCCAGAAAGTTAAAACCTAGTGCAGATTAAGGAATGCAACATCAAACAAGATTGAACATCACATAAATTCTTAAATACAGAAAAAAGTAAATATGGATCAAAATTTCCATTTGATACAACTTTTAGTTTATTAGGATTTTTAATATCAGTAAAATTTGATATGAACTTCAACTTATAATTCTTGACATCTGACATGGTCATACCTGATTTTGAATCAAATTTTTCATTCTATTTGTTTTTATTTCATCAATTATTCTATCAATTTGAATAAATTTTATAATTATTATTAATTCAAGAAATTATTTTCATTATTTATATTTAAAAATAATTTAAATGTGGTAGTGTACTAAATATCTTCCGATAAACTCATATAAAATAGTTTTAGACATCAAATTTTGAGAGATAAACATTCAAACAAAATCAAACATATTATTTTTACCATCTAGACCATCTGCAAAGGAAGAAGGAAAATAATATCAAGCTAAGCTGATGTCTTTATTATAGATTCTCCTAAGTAAGAATAAAATAAAGTTAATTAAAGGCAAAAGCTTTACTAGACCATCTAACTATGTATTCTAAAAAGAAAAGAGAAGATAATACATTAAATAAACATTTACACATGATAGCTGTATAAAATATAATAAATAACTGGTATAAAATATGACTAAGTATGGTCAATTTGATCTTTTTGTGTAGTTAAAGACAAGTCCACACTCGTTGACTTACATAGCATTATCCAACTCGGTTCAAGTCAATTATATTTTAATTCTAGTTATATTCCTATGGGACAAATGGTTCTTTTATTACAGGTAGATTTTATCCAGAACGGGTGCCCAGAAAGAGCATGCCTAAATTGAGAAAATAGTTATTAACAAAGTGATATGCTATTTTAGGTTCTTGGAAATATATACACTTACATTATAGGTCAGGAGACATTGTCAAAAGAGTACATGTCATCTCAAAATAAAAGTAGAAACAAAACTCAAACTATGTTGGATATTGGTAACTTGTTCTTACAACTTATTCCAAAGTCAGCTTTTCAGCTATATAACCGGCTACTGTAATTTCCACCCGAAACCCATCGGGTTATTTCTTTTCTCACCTCACTTTCTTTTGATGTCTTTCTTTCAATATTAATTTAGTCCTCTTACTCCTTCTCTACTTGCTACTCCCTAATAAGTGAGTAAATTAAAAGAAAATGAAATACATATGTAGATCCCCTTGTGGTGATAACGATTGACTAAAGAACTACCCTAGTTCTGCTAAATACTGATATGGTCGACTTGAAACAACTCGAGAGCAGAATCTCTAATTTTACTGGTAAGTTATTTGTTTTATGAAACACAATTGCAGTGCTATTTCGAAATGTGCAAGGTTCAAATGCTTGTTTACAACTGCAGATGTATTCTTATATATCCTGAGAAAAGAATCAAGGGTATAGAGTAGTTTACCATAAAAAGCATCAGAGAAAAATATTGAAGGATGAATTATTACATTGTTTGTGTATTGCAAACTCGGGCATTGGACCCGTCGAAAAATCACTTTCAAGAATTTGAAGATAAATTCTGTGTTTTATCCATTCATGACTGATGTATTACTTCCTTAAATAGTATATAAGTTGTTCTTCTTGCTTTCTACATAAGTTCCTTCACAATGTTCTACTAAAAGAAACACATTATTAAGATTTCAGAGCTTACCGTAACTATCAAGGTATGGATATTCATTCCTTTTACATGACAATATATTAAATTCCGTTGTTTATAAGTTTGGGGTTATAATATTCCACATCACATCCACTCTCGAGTGATTAAAATATTCTGGCCCCTACAGCAGGTAAGATGCTTATGATAAAAGTTTTGAAAATTAGTAAAATATCAATCTAATTGACTTATATTTCGACTAATTCCATTACGCATGAGTTTGTAATAAAGCTGCTAAAAGGTATACATAATGCTATCTAGGCTCTTAAAGACAAACGGTGGATTTTCACTCAAATGACTATATAATAATATGAAAACCTTTGGGTTTGGAATTGAACGCACAAACTAATTAAAAGGGCAGATGGCAGGGTATCCCCGACTGGCGTGCGGACATGGACGTTGAAGAGTTTCTGTCCTTTGTGCAACTTTCCAGAATCTCTGTAATAGAGGGTGAGAGAATGTGAGATGGAGGGCACAGTTTAATATAGGAGTAAAATATTGGAGAAAGGAGGCACTAAATGATGATGAAAGAGAACAATGACCCACCCAAAATTGGTATCTCATACGTAAACAAATCCACTTTGAGGGAGTCTTGGCCTCTATTTGCCAGAAACCTCCCGTCAGCTTTCTAGGTGAAAAGCCTTTCCGGAGTGTCAGTCAACAGACACGGTATCCACGTTGCTTCTATTTAGCAGAGTACGATTCTCTCACTAAATGACAAGACAATCATAAAGCCTCCTGAACGAAACTGCCTTTGATGAATCAAATCCCAGATATCAAAAAGTGATTCTCTGGGTAAAATCTTCACGAACATTTTAGCAAGCCACATATTCTCCGAACTCTGGACTTTACCTCAAGTTTTGAGAAACAAATTCACTGTAAGAATACATACGTCTGATGATTCCGATTTTAACTTACGTTGATATTTTCGCTTCAAATCCTATTTTTAAATATCTCTTACCTGCTCAGTCCATGAACTGAGAAAAATGAAACCAAAAGAATGCAGTGACGTTGGAAGGCATTCCTATCTATCTTGCAAGACCTTTGTCATATCTCTCTCGCCAATCAAATGAATAATTTGCAACCAAATCGCATCTCTGCTGGGCCCTTCTAATCAGGTCTTCTAGAATCTGGCTCTTCTAGCTTTGTCGTTTCTAGGTACACTACTCCTGAAGTTTAGAAGAGAGGGTACCCCGATGGAAACCTGACACACAGCCATTTGCGCTCATAAGCAGCCCAGTGTGCCCAACCGACTTTCTCGATGAGCTGGATTCGCAACTGGAACAGATGCTTCTGAGGGGCCTTGCTGTCATCTTGTATCAAATCAATGAGTGCCTGTTACAATATCAGCTGTTAGTATGAATTTCAACAAGACGCTCCTTGAATGGATGACCAACGCTAAAATGTAAGTCCTCATCAAAACCAACTAGAAGTATCTTTGTTTAGACGGTTAAGCATCCCGTACGGTCGTTGAGCTTAATTTATCACACAGCTAGAATAGTTCACTTCCTCATGAAAGATAAAGGTTAAGCTTTTCATTGGGACACTGTACCTCAACAACTACCTTGTCTGAGGCAATCACGGTTAGTGGCACGATCCTAGTCTAGCCTCTGTAATGAAGTAATTTCTGTTCACGTTTAATTGAAGTTGATGGTTAGCATGAAGTGTAAAGTCTGCCATATTCATTTTGTATTGAAGGTTGGATTCTCAAATGAAATTCAAAAAAAGGCTGTAGCTTCTTGGAGGAGTCCATGAGTAGACAACGTGACTCATCTCTAATTCAATGACAATTATGATTTGCAGAATCATATCACTATTACTTCAATTTTGAGTTGATCATATTGTTCACATTAACCTTGATGGCAGTCCCTTGACGCCCTGCTCGATCTTCCCGTTTCACGCTCAACAAAGCATACTTCGATGACGCCATGTCGGCCCATTTGCGAAGCTCCTTGTAAGTCTCCTCGAATTTATCCTCTTCTGCCTTTGGTGAGTCAATTTTATCTTGATCAGCAGGCAAAACTCCAAGTTTAGGCACTTCTCTTTCACCGCTTGAAGACAGCTCAGACTCGGTGGATTCGGACGATGGTTCTTGAACCTTGGGCAATACCGCCGTTACCTGGAAGGCAAAGTAGAAGGAAATGGTGAACCAATCGTCCACTCCCTGATCTTGTGATAAGCATAGCATTTGGAGACTAAGTGGGTAAGTAATGCATCTGAAACTGAAATGCAGGGGAGGAGGACCATCAAACACAGAAACATCCAGCAAGGAACAAAAGACAGAGCTTTAGTTGAGGATGGGTGCAGTGGCGTGAAGTGGAAGATGAGTGGATGGTGTCTTGGCTGTATCGGAGCGAAGCATGAGAGGATTGGATATGAGGAGATGAGAGCAGAGTCCATTCGAGGATCGGAATATCCAGAACTCATTAAATGCATATAAAGTGCAGATGATATGTAAACATGATATGCGCAAATCGAGATGAGTATTAAAACCGTAAAGGAGATTAAGTGCATTTAACAAATCAAATGTAAAGTGAAGTCAAGACATAATAACAACATATCGGGAGTAACACATGTATAGAACTAGTAAGCATTCTGTAATCGGTAACAGTTATGTCAAGAAATATTATACATCAGGTAATTAACTACCTACAAGAGGACAGGGTATGAGGAAATGAGAGTACAAGCCGTCCAGAGAACGGGGGATGCAGAGCACAGCGTTAGAGGACTGGATAGAGTATACCGCAGCATGCGCTATGAACTCATGAGTCCTAAAAAAACTAAACAACAGAAGGCAGTCATAGTAAACCTCCGCGAAAGCATGACAGACTTCATCAGTGCCCAATGCAGTGCCACAGTAGCTCAGCGAATGTCAGTATCCCATACCATTCCAAAGCTCATGAGTGTCAAGGCAAACTCGGTTGCTCCATAAAGTGCCGCTCAAAGCCATAACAGTGTTAAGTGCTGTGGAAATTAGAAGGAAAGGGTCCCGTACAGAACAAGGATAAGAATTTCATCTCGAGGTAATAACAAGGTATGTCTCGGTCCTTTCCGTTCTCCCGCTCACGATTATGCATCCTTCCTTTGCTCTTGATTATTCTGCAAATCGATTTATTCTGTTTATGCTTATCCTTGCTTCTACAACACTTAACACTGTTACTGCTTTGAGCAGCACTTTAGGGAGCAACCGCCTTTGCCTTGGCACTCATGAGCTTTCTGGATCTTCCATCCGAGGAACAAGAGATCCAGAACTCATTGAATGCAAATGAGATGCATGATATGTAATGTATACAAAACATGTGCAAGACGAAATTAGTATAAAACTGGGAAAGGAGATGAAATGGAAACAACTGATCAAATGTAAGCAGATGTAAACGCCATCTAGAAACAATTAAAGAGCAACACTTGGATACCAATAACATGCATTGAATAACAGCGCATGTAGAGAAAAAAGCTCTACGGTGAAACGACGACCTCACGAGCCAGACGAGAAAGATTAGGTAAATCTGAAGTCGGGAATCATGTAGAGGCCATGAAATTGACAGCCGAGGAAGACAGTCGAGTCAGGTAGACCAAGAGTATGAAATGCGTTAGAGAACGGGGGAAGTAGAGCGAAGTTAGAGGACTGGATATAGAGAAATGAGGACAGAAGCCATTCGAGGAACCGGAGATCCAGAACTCATTAAATGCAAATGAGATGCAAGATATGTAAAGCAAGCAAGATAGCGAACATCTGATCGAATGATAGCATAAAGAAACCTAACCTGGAAACATGTCAAGAGTAATACCTATATACCAGTAACATGCAACGGAAAACCGGAAACAGAACAACAGTGCATGTAGAGAAATAAATTCAACTTGATGAGCCAAACGAGAAAGATTCATATAGATCGAAGTAGAAAAGCAATGTAACAGCTAGGAAATCAGAACTCGAGGAAGATCCGTGAGTCAGCCCGAAAGTATGAAATCACTCAGAGAACGAGGGAAGTAGAGCAACGCGTTAGAGGACTAGATGTAGATAATATCGCAGCATGTGCTATGAACACATGAGTCCTAAAACACCAAAAACACAGAGGGAAACAGAAAGGCGGTCATAGTATGCCTCCATGAAAGCACAAACGACTTCATCAGTGCCTACTGCCATGCTGAAGTAGCTGGGCGAATGCCAGTACTCCTCGTACCGAGTTTCTGTTCCAAAGCTCAAGAGTGCCAAGGCAAACTTGGTTGCTCCCTTTAGTGCCACTCAAAAGGATTAAGAATGTTGCAGAAAGAACAGGCTTAGACTTATGTGGGGCAATGTGAACTGGGGATGGCAAGTGGAACCTGTTGTAAATTGTTATCAAGTGTAAAGAAGGAGCAAACCAAAATACAAAAAGAACAGAAAACTCAAAGAAATTGAAATGAACCTGGCAATAGAATGAGGTCGCGCAAAAAGCCAATCACAGTGAGCAATCAAAGCGGAGTAATCGACACGTACCTGGTGAACCCCTGAAACAAAAACAACAATTAGAAGAGATGCAAGCATAACATGGCACCGTTCTCCATTACTGCTGTTCAAAAGGAGAAGCTCAAGAAGAATACGAGGGGTGAGATCCAATCAAACACGGATGCAGGGAAAAGGGAGAATGTAAACTCCCAACTCAAAATGGAAGAAGTAAGAAGGACGAGGATAGAACCAACTTACAAACTAAAACGCAAGAGAAGTGTGAGGGTGTAAACCCGGGAGAAGCGAGGGAGCCTACAGCGTGGGACCAGGTGTCAGTACACCGACAGTCTAGCATGGCAAGTCTAAGTATACAGATGCTGTAACCACTGACACAAGGTGTGAAAGAGAGTATCGGAACCGAATGCAGAAGGCACACAGGCGGTGAGGGCCAGCAATTAAGTATTTCAAATCATCTAAAAGCTTTGAAGCATTACTGGTGCTATCTGACGGGATAAGGGTCTAAACAACTGCAAGGGTGCACATGTAGAGAACTGGATACAGTATGTTAGTTTTGGTTTGTTAGTTTAGTTAATTTCTAGTTTAGAGACTTCTCTTGTTTTTAAAATTTTGTTAGAATCCTCTAGAAGTCCTGCTAAATATCTTCTACTTAGAGTGCTAAATATCTTCTATTTAGAGTAAAGAGGGGCGCAGCCCTAATTAGGGTTAAACAAAACAACCCCCTAGGGTTTGCTGAAGTGTATATAAGAGTGCTTTCTACTCCTGTTTCAATTAGTTCTTAAACAAGGGTCATTCCCAACACCTCTTCCTTGCATTTCGTGAAGTCCTGAGTTGCCTAACATCATCTCAGGATTGTCTTTTGATATCTCAATATTAGAGGCTACTAGTGCTGCGTGAGAGAACCTACTTGATGCTTGTGAGCTGTGATACAAAGAGAGAGGTCTACTGTTGCAATAGTGATGTCTGATACATCAGAGATAAGAGGGAGTGATAGACCTTCCACTTCAAAGAGTAGGAAGCATGGTTCTTATCATAGTTAATCTCTACTTTAGTGAATTCTCTAGTTTTAATGGTTTTGTTAGATTCTTTTAGAGCTCTACCATCTGCTTAAGGTAAAATGGGACACAGCCACAATTAAGGTTGTGCAAAGCAGCCTCCTAGGTTTGCTTCTGTGTATATATAGGTATATGAGAACAGATGCCGTTCTGGGAACGGGTTATCCAGAACTCATGAGGTGCAAAAGATCATTAAGCAAGATGTACATGATACTCAACGCTAGAGTAGTATTAAATCCCTAAGTTAGAATGCATCGAAGGTAACCTACAGCAATGGCATAATCGAAGCAAACATATTGAAACACCTGCATATATAGAGAAGAAACATCATCAAATGAGTATATATTGGTAAATGAGAGCAGAAGCCATTCTGGGAACGGGTTATCCACAACTCATGAAGTGCACAAGTGCACATATTCGATAAACAACATTTACATGAATTACAGTGCTGGTGTAGTATGAAAGCTTTAGTGTAAAATGCATCGAAAATAACCTGCAGCAAAAGTATAGGTGCAACAAAGTAACCTGTAGCAAAGGCATGAGTGCAAGAAATTGAGAACACCGTACTGCTAATGGACAATAACGAACTTGAAATCGAGAGCAACAAGGCCAACGCGAGCGTGGGTTAGAGAGCTTGATGTAAGAGTTCACCAATAAATATTAATGATGTCAGAGAGCAGCAATGCAACCAAAAGCGAGAGGCATAGGAAACGTGCGATGTGCTGTAAGAGCCTGCCAGGACGCAGTGCGTGGATGAAGCGAGAGGAATAGAAAACTTGCTATAAGAGCCCACCAGGATACAGTGCACAGATGAAGATGAAGAACGTGGGATGGAGTGGGGGAGGAACACAGGAAACAGTAGAGAGCGAGGCAGGAAGCAGTCAGACAGCGAAGGGAAAAAAATTAGGGAGTGAAATAGTACAGGAATGTGTGGATGTAGCAGGCATTTCGCGATGATGGCTGCAGAAACGGGTAGACATGTAAGAGTGTAACTATAGCGGAGCGTAAGAGGACAGGATAAAGTATATCACTCCCAGTGCTATGGACACTGGAGTCCGGATAAGCTAAACAACTGAAGGAAGCAGAAGGCGGCCATAGTAAACCTCCACGATAACACCAATGACTTCATCAGTGCCTCAAGCAGTGCCGAAGTACCTGAACAATTGTCAGTACTCCTCGTCCCGAATTTCTGCTCGAAAACTCACGAGTGCCAAGGCAAACTTGGTTGCTTCCAACAGCGCCGCTATCAGCAGTAAAACAGCCATCTATCAGCAGTACTAAATGAAATAACGAACCGCCAGGGGAAGGTTACAGAAATGGAAGGCTACAGAAATGAGTAACTGGAGCTTAAAGTCTTAAAAGAACAGAAATCGGACTAATGCATAATGTAGGCATGAACGAAATTGTGAACAAGGGAAAGAAGAAAAATATCAAACGCAGGAGAATGTGAGTGATGTGAGACATCCCTCAAAAAACACCTGCAAGGACAAAGTCTATCAGGGTGAGCAGTAAAAGAGAGCGAAGCACAAAGAAGCCAGGAGGAGGTAGTAAGAAAACAAAGGAATGAGCCAGTTAGAAGAGTGTGAAGCTGAGAGCTAGAGAGCAGAAAATAAAGCAGAGAGCAGAGAACAAGGCAGAACGGACAGGCATGAAAAGGTGGACTAAGGAGGGAACGCACTATGAGCTAAGCAAGAACTAGAACCCAGATGAGCAGAAAGCAAAGGAGAAGGAGAGGGTTTCCGAGGGAAGGATGGCCTCGGGTACTGAGAGAGCCTCGGGAACTGTGAAGGAGCCAGGCGAGATGGTCACACGTGTGAGATGATGCCCCATGTAACTATGCTACGTATAACTCTGCTTAAATATCGATGTATCCTGGTGTATCCTTATCAACAGGAGAGAACAAATATACTGAAACGCGCAGTCATGTAAGGAGTGTGAGTAACAAGCTGTAATGGAAGACCTACAACTCAAAAATACACCATTCCGTTCGGAGGAAACTGAAAAAAACAGACTGTTGAGAACACATACAAGGGAACCGTGAAGTAAAACATCAGATGTGAGTTGGGGCAAAAGGGAAGAAAGTGGATAGTCACATAGCTGAGAATGGGCGATGCATCAAACATGAGACATGTATATATTGGTAAATGAGAGCAGTAGCCGTTCTGGGAACGGGTTATCCAGAACTCATGAAGTGCACAAGTGCACATATTCGATAAACAACATTTACATGAATTACAGTGCTAGTGTAGTATGAAAGCTTTAGTGTAAAATGCATCGAAAATAACCTGCAGCAAAAGTATAGGTGCAAAAAAGTAACCTGTAGCAAAGGCATAAGTGCAAGAAATTGAGAACACAGTACTGCTAATGGACAATAACGAACTTGAAATCGAGAGCAGCAAGGCCAACGTGCGCGTGGGTTAGAGAGCTTGATGTAAGAGTTCACCAATAAAAAATAATGAAGTCAGAGAGCAGCAATGCAACCAAAAGCGAGAGGCATAGGAAACATGCGATGTGCTGTAAGAGCCCGCCAGGATGCAGTGCGTGGATGAAGCGAGAGGAATAGAAAACTTGCTATAAGAGCCCACCAGGATACAGTGCGCAGATGAAGATGAAGAACGTGGGATGGAGTGGGGGAGGCAGGAAGCAATCAGAGAGCGAAGGGAAAAAAACTAGGGAGTGAAATAGTACAGGAATGTGTGGATGTAGCAGGCATTTCGCGATGATGGCTGCAGAAACGGGTAGAAATGTAAGAGTGTAACTATAGCGGAGCGTAAGAGGACAGGATAAAGTATATCACTCCCAGTGCTATGGACACTGGAGTCCGGATACGCTAAACAACTGAAGGAAGCAGAAGGCGGCCATAGTAAACCTCCACGATAACACCAACGACTTCATCAGTGCCTCACGCAGTGCCGAAGTACCTGAACAATTGTCAGTACTCCTCGTCCCGAGTTTCTGCTCGAAAACTCATGAGTGCCAAGGCAAACTCGGTTGCTTCCAACAGCGCCGCTATCAGCAGTAAAACAGCCAGCTATCAGCAGTACTAAATGAAACGACGAATCGCCAGGGGAAGGTTACAGAAATGGAAGGCTACAGAAATGAGTAACTGGAGCTTAAAGTCTTAAAAGAGCAGAAATCAAACGAATGCATAATGTAGGCATGAACGAAATTGTGAACAAGAGAAAGAAGAAAAAGATCAAAACGCAGGAGAATGTGAGTGATGTGAGATATCCTTCGAAAAACACCTGCAAGGACAAAGTCTATCAGGGTGAGCAGTGAAAGAGAGCGAAGCACAAAGAAACCAGGAGGAGGTAGTAAGAAAACAAAGGAATGAGCCAGTTAGAAGAGTGTGAAGCTGAGAGCTAGAGAGCAGAAAATAAAGCAGAGAGCAGAGAACAAGGCAGAACGGACAGGCATGAAAAGGTGGACTAACGAAGGAACGCACTATGAGCTAAGCAAGACCTAGAACCCAGATGAGACATGTATATATGTATATGAGAACAGAAACTGTTCTGACCAGTGCCTAAAGAAACCGTCAGGAATAAGTCCTGATCACCACTATGGTAAACAAGCCTACAGTGAAAGCTATGAGTCAAATGAGTATATATGAGTATTTTCAACACTTGTTTGAGTTAGTTCTTCTACAAGGGTGATTCCCAACACCAACACCTTGCATTTCGTGAAGCCCTGAGCTTCACATCATCTCAGGTGTGTTCTATGTTATCTCAGTGTTGGATGTTATTAGTGCTGCATCAGTGAACTTCTGAATGTTGTCTTTGAGCTCTGATACAAGAGAGAAGTCTAGTATTGCTGTGTGTTAGTGATGTCTGATACATCAGAGATTAGAATGACTGACAGACCTTCGATGTCAAGGAGCAGAAACAATAGTTCTCATCAGAGTATATTGCAGCATGTGCTATGAACACATGAGTCCTAAAACACTAAATCAGCTGAAGGAAGCAGAAGGCGGCCATAGTAAGCCTCCTTAAAAGCACCTATGATTTCATCAGTGCCAAACGGAGTGCCGAAGTAGCTAAGCGAATGTCAGTACCCCTTGAACTGAGTTTCTGATCATAAGCTCATGAGTGCCAAGACACTGGAGTTAGATCTATGGATAATGTATATTATGTATTATGTATCGCAGCATGCTCTATGAACGCATGACTCCTAAAAGATGGAAGCATATTGTATAACAGAATACAGAACCCGTTGTAAACAACCCAGTTGCATACCCACGTCCAAAATGGAAGCATATTCGGTAATGGCAAACAGAACCCGTTGTCCACAACCCGGTTCCATTCCCATATCTGACTGACACAAGATGGTAAAGGTCTGTCAAAACTATCAATTACATAGAGAGGCAAGCATGTGAAATTTTGCAGGCAGTGGTTAGCCAAAATCTGCAGACAGGGGTTAGCATGAATAGTGAATGCATCGATATTTGCAATATATTGGATATATGAGGACAGAAGCTGTTCGCGGGATGGGGGATATTTGCAGTATATTGTGAGTGAAAAAACCCTTGAGAGTGAATAAAAAATTAGTAACTGCATGAAAAGTTAGTGCACAGGACAAGAACTGCCAGAGACTCACAAGAAGAAGAGACCCTCTCCGGAGCGACTGTATGAGGACTGGGATTAACACCTGCATGCTCTATGTCAGCATGAGTCTGTCAAACACTACCAAACACAATCAGGAAGAAACAGTCTTTACTTAGTAAATCTGCACGAAAACACCCACGCCTTTGTCAGTCCTGCGGGGGGATAGCTGGAGCCACTGCCAGTATCTCCCATCTCGAGTTTCTGTTCTTTTGCTCATGAGTGCCAAGGCAAGCCCGGTTCCTACTTAAAGTATCGCTAAGACCAAAAACATCAGTAAGATGAGGGGTAGGCCAGTATTAGCTGGACCCCCGTTGACAGTAGAAAACATTCAATGTGCGTTATTTAAAAACAGCGGAGAAAAAACCCACAGTCCGACATTCAGGTGGCAAGGGGAGACTGAGTTAGTGACCTGTATGGCACCTGTAGGGTTAGGGTGGAGAGGGAGAGAATGAGGAACTAACCTGTTCAACCCCTGTAGGTTCAGAAATAGAGAATATACCTTGTATATATACCTGTAGGGTGAAGAGGAAGATAGGAAAACAAGAAAAGAACAGCAGCTAGGTGGCTAAAGAGTGATACATAGCAAAACTTCAAAGCGTCAACACTGGATGTAGAGAATAGCGATTGGAAAGTCAGAGGAAGCATTCCAAACTATGATGTTAGTAAGAGCGACCAGCATGCCTCATTTATCCAAAAGCCTTCGACAGAAAGAACCATTCGACTGAGAGGCATTCGAGTGAATGACTCTCAATGGACAAGTGGGGAGAACAGCTCAAGCCATACAGATAACTTCATCCCGAAGGTTAGTCCAACACGCAGATTGAGTATGCGTGTAGGAAAAGCCAGAACAGAGAGGCTGAATGTACATGTCAGAAACGGCATGCAAACGAGTGAACAATGTTGTCAGGAAATTAAATAAAGAAGTGCGAAATTACTAAGTGAGGAACGGACAGCATCGAAGGTTATATGAAGTGTGAAAAGAGGATTCATAGTGGTGCTGTCTACATTCCTACAGGTGGGCTTACCAAGAAGCACCCCACCTTTTTCCGAAAAGGGGAGTAGAGTAGTTCTCTGCAGATTCCTTTCGATGTAGAGCCAGGGAAGAAAACTTCTTTTAACATAACTCTCGTGAAATTTCTTACTTACTGAATTCATAGGATAAACCTTGCGTGTAGATTCAACTAGTCTACGAGCCGCTTTATGGCAGGATTTAGCCGACATACAGATCCCTTTGTACCTATCAGATTCCGACTTAATTATCCCTAGTTTACAAACCAAGGAAATGCTTTAAAGAACATGCGGACGCGTCATAGAATTGATAGCTGTGTAGTTTGTGACGGTGCCTTTGTCAAGGACATCTACTTCTATTGTTTCACAGGTTTCGAGATGGAAGCATATGCACACCTGAACTTGCTCCTCGATTTCAAGGTACGCCAAACCCTTTTTGTACAAAGCATCGGCCAGGGCATCACGCTGATGCTCCATCTCTTTCTTCACTTGCTGCATCAGAGTCTCCTTCAGATCAGAAATTTCTCGCAGTGCCTTAACCCCATAGCAGCCATAAAGCCACAAACTCTTCGTAAATATGCATCGAGTGTTCGATGGAAGTAAGTAATAGAAATGCAAGTGCGGGATTTGCCAAGAGGAATAGAGGAGAGAAACAAATTCATGAACTGACCGCAGCATCAGAATCTTCAGTATCGCTCTTCACTCCAAAATACTTGGCAAGGGCGTCTCTATCTATGAGAGCAATGACCTCATCCGCTGCCAAAGTGACCTGTCAAATCCAACTTAGTTGATAAGGAGATTTCAACATCTTCTGATACAAAAATTCTCGTCCTGAAGCTTTAATGTAACCAGGAAGGACCATGAAAACAAGAAAAGGCGAACCAATCATGATAATTATACAGCATCTTATGCTTTCATTGCTGGTGACGTATGGTAGCTCACACCTTCTACAGATCGCTAAGAATCAACAATTCTAACAAACAGAAGCGAATTTAAGTTACTTGTTATTAGCAAACTTATGCTGATTTGATCTCTAATAGATTGCAAAAAGATGTAACCTTCTGCTTATCATCCTTGTCTTCAGATGCAGCCAACTTTTCCAAGATCTCTATTCTGAGTTGGAGATGTTTGGGATACTCCGTCTGCAGTACGAGTGGCATTGAGGTCAGACCAACACGCATGTTTCACAGTCCTTTCTAGCATGCTTCAAGGTCGAATTGTACAGAAGGTGCCCAATAAGTGATTGTAAAATCACCTTGAGAACCGAGACCAGCTCATCCCAATCCTTGCGCTCTTCTTTTGTGGACATGGGCAGGCTTGAGAGCACCTTGATTTTAGCATCCCGTATCTACATTTCAGAACAAAGGTAAAGGAGATTCTCAAGACATTTAATTTGGGAGATGAGTTATTGTCACTAGCGATGTGACAAAGGTACACCACATATGCAAGAAAGTACATTAAATTGAGATATTGGAGATGAGCAGAAACCCTGACATGCAAAACTCTCATGCAAATAAAAAAATAAGCTGTATTCCCAGAAAGTTGTGGTGCAAACCTCTTCCTCCAAGGTTTGTGCTACTGATTTCTTCACCTCGGCAGAAGCTTTCTCTTTCGGCTTATCTTCTGCCTGAAAACGTTAACCACAAAAGAGTTCAGCGTAATTCAATTCTTTGGATGAGGCCAGTGCTTTTAAAATCAAGCAAGAGCTTGAGAGAACGACCAGATAGTTAGAATCTACTGGAAGAGAATAAAACCCGAAGTCCGTGGAATCTTTCACAGGATATTAATCCCTGAAAACTATGTGGAAAGTAAGAATACGATATCTATGAATACATCTATACTCCTCTCCAGGAAGCAAGCAATGATAGAGAGCCGCGCCACTGCAGGAGAAAAACAAAAATCCAAAGGTGAATTCCTGAATTCAATGTTGGACCTTGCTTTGCGGTGGTAAGACATACGACAACTGCGAACAGGCCGGGCAATCTTCACCATCCATGTCGCTCCTTGAGCTACCTTTTGAAAGCTTCCCCCACCTAATTTTACCAATCATTACACTACCAACAGCCGAATCCTGCTCAAGTACACCCATACATACAAGATCCGCATTGCATAAGAACTCTGAATGGTCTATCCAGCCAAAACTGCGGGACCAGCTCCATGCAGGGAGAAATCAAAGGCAATAAATTGCACCACGGCAAGAATGAAATACCTTTGGTAGCTTGTCATCGGGCGAAGAGCCAAGGTAGAGGGCACAAGTTTCACTGAGAAGACGAGAAACAAGTTTCAGTTATCTGTTTGAGATTATGCTCACGGCTACTGGAATCTCTCTCTCTCTCTCTCTCTCTCTCTCTCTCTCTCTCTCTCTCTCTCTCTCTCTCTCTCTCTCTCTCTCTCTCTATCACACACACACACACACACACACACACACACACACACACACACACACGCCACGCAAAGCATGCTATCTACCACGAATGTGGAATTTACCCAGGTGCCAGAATTTTCCCCTTGAGTTGATCAGTTCCAGTTATAGGCCCATCGATGTGTGAGTAGAAAGTGAGCCTTACATGGTTCTGCGCATGAAGAGATACACAAAGTAACAACGAAGTAAGACAAGAACAGCCAGTCAATTGCTATGGCACTCTTAAGCACAAAATGGTAAAACCTCCTGACTCTGGAATGAGCTCAAATTGACATAGTGCTGCTCACATGACTGGCATGACAGAAAGGGGGTTCCAGAGTATATTTAAACCTAGCCAACGAAGCTCTCGCTTACAGCAATGTACAGAATTACCACTGTTTCAACTAATGAAGGATTGCGCGTACCTTCTCCTCCAACTTTCGGTCAAGCAACAAGGGGATTTTCTTCAACTTTTCCAGGTAATTCACATTATCATGCCTACACGCATGGAACTGAGTTGATAAATTGGATAAAGTGTTCAATGGGCAAGGTTTCAAACAAGAAACTACCAAAATGTAAGACGGCAACATTCGTAACTCCAGAGGTGTCCCCACAGCAACGGCTTAACTGAACGCTGAAGCTACCTGGACAATCCCCCAAGATAGAACTGTGGTACCATCCGTGATATTCAATGTGTTTAGTAGTTAAAACAAGCCCTTCAACTTCTTTCTAGTTCCATTCGCTCAAATGTCTTGCCTCAAAGTTTGCTCCTGTTCTAACCTTCATAGGCTTCTGAAACTTTAACTTGAAAAGTCTTCAGAGTTTACTCCTATTCCGTAGTTCAATTAAACGGATAAAAAACATGTTGGAACCTCCATTTAAGGTTCTTAGAGGAGCAATTACCAAACATGTTAATTATGTATCCTATTTGAAACCTTGTCTTCAACATGCTACAATAATACGAGTAGGATGCCCAAACACACAGCGCTATCTAATCGGGAGAAATCTAACTTTGGATCTTAAAATACTCAAGATAGTACGCAGGGACCAACTGTTGAGGAAGGCGGATCGAAAACGCCAGTAACCTATTCGAACTTTCACGAATACACGACGTGCATCCAAGTACCGTAGTAAAGCTAAGCAAGGTCTTTCACCTCACAAGCATGCGCAACATGTAGTCCCCTTTCGGTAGCTTCACTCCCTTTGGATAGCAGTCTCCAATTGCCAAAACTCTCTGATCATAACAGAAAGTCAGCAAAGTGCAACTCTTTTGAATTTATCATGACCCCGTAAACCCCAACAGAGACGTGGCTGATGGAAGCCCGTCTCGATCAAAGAGAGTAAGAATGTTGTGCAAGTTTAATACGGTTAGTACAAGAATAGAGAATCGGTACGATACTGCCAAATTATATTGAACTGGTATGGTAAAGACATACCTTGTTACAATCAAAGATCATATAAAACTGAGATTCAAATTCGGCGTCATAGATTCTGTTATTCAGGTAGGATAGACGAGGAGTTACTTCTGCTCCATCCGCCAATGAGAACTTGTACCTGTAAAAATAAAGTCCGATCATTTTTCAGAAACAGAGCATCACAGGAGGCCAGCCATGGTGACGGTTCAGTCCTATGTATAACTCGGTCCAACAGATCTTAACGGTCCTACAAGTACATACACAGCTCAGTGATATACATCTTGCTTGATTCATTCTATAAACGGTTTCTAACACAGATTATCAGTGAGGTCACTTGAACGTGAGCGTGAGGTAAGCTCGTCTGGTGATAATTTTACCAGGAACGTTAAAGCTGTTTCGATCGATCAACTTTACCAGAATTATTGGACCCAGATAAAGATAGGAATTACTCACGTCAGCGTAAGGCCATGGATCTGACGGCCGTTTGATAGTTTGTCTCTAGTTGCTGACATAGGCTCAACTTTGGCCTCCACGGGCCGGTATGGAACTCTGACCTGTAAATGGACAAGTGTCAGCGATGTGTTACTGGTACAGGATACTGATCAATATCACTAGCGTACACACTATAATCAATCGGAAGCATGATCTATTTCAAGTTCAGACCTGAGAGAAGTTGTGGATTATTTCGGATGTCAACCTTGGGACCAGTGTCACCAATGCCTAGATCGAAAGGTTCTATCAACTATCTTCGGATATTTTTGGCATCCTTAGATCTGGAAGATGGGTAGCAGATCAAGCACCAGCTCTGTATAATCCTAGAATAAATAAGGCATCTCGAATGTAGAGACCACACTACAACAGGTTCGATACGATTACACAAAATCTTGCTTCAACACAAAATTCAGATGCAGGTAGATCAAGTTCCAAGACATATTGAAACAAGATCGTAACCGGATAAGCCAGCTACCTGGCAACCAATATGAGAGGCTACTGCACCAAAATATTGACCAGATGATAAGCCTCTCACTGAATGAGTTTGAATATATTGATCCTCGCAAAATCATGCATCAGCCTAAATCATTGGTGCCGACCCAGGATATTGTTTCCATCGATGTCTGACAAAATTCAGTCCTTTAACCGGTATAGAGAAATGAGGACAGAAGCCGTTAGATGATGAATGGGAGATCCAGAACTCAATGAATGCAAATGAATGCAAGATATGTAATGTATACAAGATAGCGAACATCTGATCGAATGATAGCATAAATAAACGTAACCTGGAAATATATTAAGAGCAATACCTATATACAAGTAGCATGCATCGAAAAAACGGAGCATGCTTTAACCGGTATAAGTATTGTCGATAACTCTCAACTCGTATGAGTATCACAAAGACTCACAGTCCGCACTTGCGGAGAGTGTGACAAGCATACGACAGATGATACCAGCTGATACATTTAGCAAGGAAATGCACAATCATCGATCTCATTGAACAAGGTGTTTCTGCGACTGGAGTATGTAAATTTAGATTTAACAACAGTACATCATTTCGAAGGGCGGTGTGTGAGAGGCGACAGGACATCAAGAGTCCTCTGTCTTAAAACTATTTCGAAGTAGATCAGGCAACATCTCTATTAAGTACTTGTCAAATCGTCATGCTGTGCTGGGCTACGCTTCTCCAACTTCGATCCGAGCTCACGGCCTAGGGAGATTACGTATAGCAGAATGCCCATGCTAGAAGCAGGTTCTTTGGTGATATCACAGTTAGGTTTTAGTCTCAAATAGAAAAGCATTTTCCCAAAATCCGCTTAGTCTGACTTTCTACCTGAAGGGAAGTCCTCAGAGATGCTCTCGGTTTAATATCAGTGTAAACTCTGCCAACCTTTCTTGCAAAAAGTGATGATTACCTTAAACCTTAGTGAACCAAACTACTTGACGGAAGAAACGAAGATGAAATCAAAAACTGAAACTCATAATATGTTACAAGTCGCAATATAACATACAAAGCTTTATATGTGTATTGATGCAGACGCTGTTGAGAGAACGGGGGACGGCAGCACACGGATGATAGAGTCAGGAACACGTAATATAACTGCAAAATAACTGACATGAATAACATAACGAAATAACTACAGATGAATAGCTTGCCAAGGTAACTAACAAGCAATTCCTTAAGAGCGCAGTGCTGAACGGGGCCAAGTAGAGTTCAGTATTGTCGTCAGTCAGTCAGTAGAACCGCTGAATTGAAGAGAACGAAGCATTATGTTAATTGAGTTAATCTCTAATTTAATTGATTCTCTAGTTTTTATGGTTTTGTTTGATTCCTCTAGAGTTCTGTCATCTGCTTAGGGTAAAGTGGAGCACAGCCACAATTAGGGTTATGCAAAGCAGTCTCCTAGGGTTTGCTTCTGTGTATATATGAAATGTTATCTGAGCTTGTTTGAGTTAATTCTTTTACAAGGGTTATTCTCAACAACAACACCTTGCATTTCATGAAATCCTGAACGGCTTGACATCATCTCAAGTGTGTTCTATACTACTCCAGTGTTGGGTGTTATTAATGCTGTGAGAGTGATCTTCTGTGTGCTGTCTTTGAGAACTGTAGAGCAGAGAGAGGTCTACTATTGCTGAGTGCAATCAGTGGTGTCTACTCTGGTGAGACCAGAAAAAACTGAGTGCTAGTGTTGTCCAATACATCAGAGGTTAGAATGACTGGCAGACCTTCTACTTCAAAGAGCAGAAACAATAATTCTCATCACATTATATAATTGAGAGATGGGAGCAGAAGCCTCTCTAAGAACGGGGATCCAGAACCCACTACGTGAATATGAAACGTGCATATGAAATTCAAGCATGACCGTGTGCAAATAGAATTGAAATGAATCTAAGCAAGGAAATATATAACCAACGGAAATCGATACATTTCATAAGTAGCACCTGCAGTGAACGTCAGTATACATTATGGATGAAGAACAAAGAGACAACAACAGCAACATATTAGGCATCTGAATTGAAAGCAGAGGAGGATCATCGAGCGAATAGGAAGGTCCACTCGAAAGAAGTAGGAAAAACGTAGCTTTAGTGGAAGATGGGTGGAGTGGAGCGAATTGGAAGCATTATATATTATTCACTCTATATCATTCGCAACTGTACGCATTATACAACCCCATTTGACATCCGATTAGATGATTTAAATTCTATGTGGAAATCAACTTTTTCTTCAGTATATGTATTGAGAAGAATCAGCCCACGTTTTGAGTTTCTTGCATGAAACTAAAGGGGAAGAGGTGTACTGAAGAAGAATCATTTATCTGGTCCATCACGCTTCATGGTAAGTACAGGTTTACTCTTTTATTACTTGTCTACGTTTACTGTTTGATAGGACCATAGGAAGTTAAGTTTTCACGAATCATGTGTCCATCAAGTCAGAGACACTACCGTAGGGTCAGATCACTTCACGATCTGTTCAGCTGAGACCCTTGATGATCAACTCATTTGCTTGAGAAAGCTTCCAACAACCTTAGGTATTCAGAATGGTGTACAAACTTGGAGCCAACTACTGAAAATATCTCTTCCCAGCCGGCATAGAGACTTACAGTAGTCAGATTTGCCCACGGAGCCAGTCGCTCTGTTGCTAGAGGCGCTTTTATGTCGACTCTTGTCACTGTTTCACTTCCGTTGATGCACAGCTCCCGCTCAGTGGCTAGAAGTCCGTGAAACTCCACCTTTATAACAACGCAGGTAATGAAGAATCATTAACAGTACTCCCAAGTTCTTCAGTTCCATAGTCTTGTTGAATCAAAAGAAACAGAATCTCATAGCTTGATATTGGCACTGGCTCTGATGAAAGAGTAGGAGACGAGGGTAACAAAATTGACGGCACAAACAAGGGAACTTTGATTCAAGTTGATCTGATGGTGGTGAGTACTTTGTCCAAGTGAAGAGACTAAGTGGAAAGATTAATATGTCCACGTCTGTGAGGATAAACTAAGGATCCCCAGGAGAAGACGTGCTGCAAACATGTGTAGCTTCTCCCAACAGCTTGGACACGACCATTTGTCATTACCACGGATCATAACTCAAGGCTTATGCACAACGGTCTATTGATGTATTTGCGAGTATCCTCCTGATAACTTGTACACAATACTCTAGATCCAAAAGTTACCTGTATTTCAGCCAATGCCGGAATATGACTACCACTTCCACTCGACCAGAACAATGCAAGCGTGAGCTCCATGGTTACTCCCCCTTCAACTTGAAAGGCGAAATCCTTGGAGCAAGGAGCAGTAAAAGTTGCATATGTCTCCCAAAAGTTTGATCTCTTCTTAGGCAATAGCTGCATGAACGAACTTATGTACTCAAAAACCTTGTCATCCAAATTAGCTCATAATACATATGTAGGCAATAATTTCTTGCGGTGAAACTTGAAAGATCTTTCTGTCTTCCATCATCACCTGATGTCTCTAGTCACCACATTTTAAGAAGGACAAATTCTTACCATCCAGATAGTATAGTTGTTCTTGAATACCCTCAAACGACTGAATCATGTGAACCTTCCATGACTTGCCATGCTTATTATACTGGTTTTTACCTGAACAGCACTGACCAAAAACCGGCGGGGAGTATCAAATCCGTGACATCGTATAGAAAGCTCTGCCCATGTTGCACCCTCTGGGACAACGATAAATCTCCTATCTGTGAATCCTGCTTCGAGCAAAGACAGTTGACCAGTTATCAAGTTAATATGCTATTGGTTTACACGCTGAGATGAGTGCAGAAGTTGACAGTCACTTCGAAGATGAGGCCGACAGAGGAGCATTATTACGATACATATTTGAGAAATGGGAGCAGAAGTCGCTCGGAGACAGGGGGATCCAGAACCCACTAAGTATGGAACCAAGAACGTGCATATGAATATCATATGGAATGCATGCATGACCGTATGCAAAGAGAAATGAATTGCATCTAAGTATATGGAATGTAAGTGAATCTAGTATTACGAAGATAAGCGGAAGTAAGGATGTAATTGGTACATATCATAAGTAGCACCTGGAGAGTAACTAGTATACTTCATGGACGAGGAATCAAGACACAACAAATTAAGCATCTGAAATTGAGGAAGCAGAGGAGCGAGGAATGAAAGCAGAGGAGTACCCATCAAACAGAGAAACATCGAGCAACGAGGAAAAGACTGAGCTTTAGTTGAGGACAGGTGGAGTGGAGCGAAGTGGGAGAGGGGTGAATGGTGTCATGGCTGTGTTGGAGCGAAGCGTGATACATATTTCGAAACATATTTGAGAAATGGGAGCAGAAGCCATTCGAAGAACGTGCATATGAAGTGCATATGAAATGCAAGCATGAAGGTGTGCAAACAGAAATGAATTCCATCTAAGGAAATGGAAATTCAGTGAGTCTAACAATACGAAGATAAGCAGAAGTAGAGACACAAAAGATACATTTTCCTACGTAGCACCTACAGAGAACTAGTATACATCATGTAATAACAAGCAAGACACAACCGATTAAGCATCTGAAACTGAAAGTCGGGGAGGACCATGAGACAGAAAAACATCGAGCAAAGAGCAAAAGATAGAGGTTTCGTTGAGGATGGGTGGAGTGGAGCTTAAGTGGGAGAGGATTTCGATATATATTGTGTAAGGGAATACAGAACCCGTTGTAAACAATCCAGTCCCAGAACCACGTCTGACATGTCTGACTCTGACATTTGTCAGCAACACAGTAAAGGTCGTCATAACTGGCAGTTACATAAGGAGGTAAGCATGCATATGTCTGCACACAGGGGTTAGTATCGGGCTGTGATGCATAGGCATCTGCGGTACAGAGTGAGTGCGAGCAAGTGTAACCTTGAGAAAAAAGCATGACGTTGTGACAGTATCATAGTGTTGTCGTAATGTTTATACGAGTTTATATGATTAATGGGAGCAGAAGCCTTACACCGAACGGAGGATCCATAACCCACTTAGGACCGAATCGATTCAAACCAAAAGCATGCATATGGAAATAACAATAAAATGCATGCAGGAACGGAAGCAAACTGAAGTCAAACTGATCTCAGCAGTAAATGCAGAGCGGAACATAAGCGAAAGAGATAAAACGCAGAAGCGAAAATTGATACATTCAATGAGCAGTGAAACGGTCTGCAAAATGTCAGAAAGCAAAGGAGCCTTCTAGAACAGAAACAGAGGATGCATTTAAAAATGACTGCAGAGGAAAACCTTCGAGCGAGTAGGAAGACACATACGGAAGCAAAGGGAAAGAATTGAACAAGTAGGAAAACATAGCGTAGTGGATGATGGCTGGGTTGGAGCGAACTGTGACAGGACTGGACAGTGCATATCACAGTGTACTCTACGGGGGCATGAGTCCTAAACTTCTAAATATTAAGTGTAGGACATAAACAGTACAAGTCTCAAGACCAGAACTATGTGACGCCCCGGAGCGAATGTATGAGACTGAGGTTACCCCTACATGCTTTATGTCACCATGAGCACGTCAACACTACAAAGCACAATACGCAAGTAGAAGTCTTCTCAAAGTAAGTCTGCACGATAACACCCACAACTTCATCAGCACCCTCCGTGGTGCTGAGATAGCTGGATGCAAATGCAAGTACTCGTAGTCTCGAGTTTCTCTTCTTTTGCTCCTGAGAGCCAAGGCAAACCTGAGTCTTCCTGAAAGGTGCTCACTTGATAACGAAAATTTAAGTACTTGACACATCTTTTTAGCGATCCGGGTCTTCAAATCAAAATACACTACAAGAATGTTTCCTGCTACTATCCGCATGCAGCAACATAGTTCTGCTACAAGATAAATGTAAGATGACGTGAATGCCTACTGTGCTGGAAGTAGGATGAACCAGGGTTAGGAGCAATTCGACTTACCAGGAGTGAATGATATATTCGAGAATGTAACTGATGAAGAAGCCACTGCCAATTGGATGGGCTTGACTATAGTGACTGGTACGCGGAAGATGGGTCCTCGCCAAGGGGCTTCCATATCGCTACCAACAACCTCCCCGTGATGAACTCCCTCTTTAAGTTGTGTAGGATCAACCACTAGACTGCAACGACAAAAATGGGAAGAAAGCGAGAATCATCATCGACCTAAACAAAGGACTCCAACAAGAATAATTATAGAAAGTTCCTAGAAGAAGGATGCTCCTGGTTTCCTACACTACTAAAACCTAAGTCACAGAGTCTGTTTGACTCTCTTAATGTATCCAGTAGCAGTCATATTCAATAACAAGCACATACTTGAAGCTACGGCCATTGTTCGTAAGAAGTAGGTATCCTGGGCATTTAAGCCAAGTAGGATTTGTGCTCTCAAGTTGCAATCGTTCTTCAAATGGAACAATCAGGTCCAAGTTATCGGCGTCTTCATGGAACTCAGGCTTTACTGACACAGTCCACTTTTGGCACGAGATACGAATTAGTCAAAATGATCGACTATAAGGACCAAGTGATCAAGTCAAAGACTAAGTCAGCAAATGCAAAGCCAAGCTACGAGCATGAAACCTCCCCAATTGCAAGACGAACTTCGGATACCTCCACGCGTAATCCATCTTGCCTTCCGCAGTGGACTTGTCAGATGGTAAGTTCTCTATTTTATGGAATTTAACAGCTCAATACTCGACATACTGACGAAAACATTAGTACATTGACTCTTCTGGCCAAAACAAATATTGGTAACGACTCCAATAGACACCTGCCTTCCATACAACGGAGCTGCTGTCTATCCTTCGCTAGCGGAGAATTATCAGCCTTCAGACACCTTGCTCTATGAGCTTCACCTCAGCAGTTCCTCGCTTACGTACTGACGCAACAAATGTATCTGTCCACATTTAGTCATTCAGAACATGTACTGATCGTATATCGAGTCCTATACCTCACTGGCCTGCTGCAAATCCTGCGCATCCCTCAAGTACACTCCTCGCAAGGTAGCCCCTGCAGACGGACGACAAAAATACAGTATGGAAACGGAAAAACCACATGTACAATAAATTGACAAGCCAACGTTCATTTTAACTGGTAGCACGTCAAAACAGGAATACCGTTGAATGATCTAGTGCAGCAACATGGAAAACAGATTCATACCTGAATTACCAAACCGAGTCAGGTGGACTTTGTAGAGCACAGATGGTCTATCTTTACATTTCTGCAAGTACTCGTACGCCCTGTAGAGCCAAATTCCAGAGTGCAGAAGAAAGTTATGCTTTCTAGAAGCTGATTTCCTGCATTACGCTTCAAGCTCCAGGTGAAGCGCACTCTACACCTAGTCCACATATATATTAGGACATGAGAGCAGAAGCCGTTCGAAGAACGGAGGATCCAGAACTCATTACGTGCATATGGAGTGCGGATGAAATGTAAATATGATATTGGAGTTATGAGGACAGAAGCCATTTGAAGAACGGGGGATCCAGAACTCATTAAGTGCAAATGAAATGTAGATGAAATGGCAATAAAATGAAAGCAGAAACTCACTAAGAAACATGCGAATCATAGATGAGATCTAAATCATAAAAAGGATATATTGTCAAGCAACGATCATATATATTATCATATATTCAGACATGAGAGCAGAAGCTGTTCAAAGAACCCGGGATCATATATTGGTATATGAGAGCAGAAGCCGTTCTGGGAACGGGTTATCCAGAACTCAAGAAGTGCACATATCCGATAAACAACATGTACATGAAGCACAATGCTAGAGTAGTATTGAAGCTGTAATGTAAAATGCATCGAAAGTAACCTGCAGCAAAGGCATAAGTGCAACAAAGTAACCTGCAGCAAAGGCATAAGTGCAACATAGTAACAAGCAGCAAAGGCATAAGTGCAAGAAATTGAGAATACCGTACTGTCAATGGACAGTAAAGAACGTGAAATCGAGAGCAGCAATGCCAACGTGAGCGTGGGATAGAAAGCTTATGTATGAGTTCGCCAGTAAAAAAGGAAATCGAGAGCAGCAATGCAACCGATAGCGAGAGGCATAGGAAACATGTTGTGTGTTGTAGGAGCCCGCCAGGATGCAATCCGTGGATGAAGATGAAGAACGTGGGATGGAGTTGGGGAGGAACACAGTAAACACTAGAGGTCGAGGCAGGAAGCAGTCAGAGATCGAAGGGGAAAGGACGAGGGAGTGAAATAGTAGGGGAATGGAGGAGTGGAACCAAACAAGAATTCTCGAAGGATGTGGCTGCAGAAACGGGTCTAAATGTAAGAGTGTAACTAGAGCAAAGCATAAGAGGGCAGGATATATAGGTATACGAGAACAGATGCCGTTCTGGGAACGGGTTATCCAGAACTCATGAGGTGCAAATGATCTATAAGCAAGATGTTCATAATTGACAATGCTAGAATAGTGAGAAATCCATAAGGTAGAATGCATCAAATGTAACTTGAAGCAAAGCCATAATTGAAACAAATTGAGAATAACATATGGCTAACAGACTAGTAAACCACCATGAAATTGAGAACTCTATGCAAACAACTGCGAGAAATAGGTCACGCTAAGTAAAAGACTGCCAGTAAGCAGTGCATGAACAATAAAAATAAAAAACGTGGGCTGGAGTCGGGTAGGAACACTGTATACACAAGAGGTCCCATGAATCAGGCAAAGAGCGAAGGCAAAATAATAGAGAGGAGGGAATTAGCTGGGGAATGGAGGAGTGGAACAATGCGAGAGCTATAGGATGGTAAAGTATAAGAGGACAGGATAGGGTATAAAGTATATCACACCCAGCGCTATGGACACTGGAGTCCTGAGACACTAAACAACTGAAGGAAGCAGAAGGCGGCCATAGTAAACCTCCACGATAACACCAACGACTTCATCAGTGCCTCACGCAGTGCCGAAGTAGCTGAACAAATGTCAGTACTCCTCATCCCAAGTTTCTGCTCGAAAACTCATGAGTGCCAAGGCAAACTCAGTTGCTTCCAACAGCGCCGCTTGAAGTAATAAACAGCCATCGTTCAGCGGTGCTACACAAAATAATAAACTGCCAGGGGAAGGTTACAGAGACTGAAGCCTACAGAAATGAACAAATGGAGCTTAAAGTTCCAAAAGAGCAGAAATTGGACATATGCAGAATGTAGGCATGAACGAAATAGTGAACAAGGGAAAGAAGAAAATAAGATCAAAAGCAGGAGAGTGTGAGTGATTCGAGACATCCCTAGAAAATGCCTGCAAGGACCAAGTCTATTAGGGTTAGCAGCAAGTAAACCCAGAGAGCGAACCACAAAGAACCCAGGAGGAGTTAGGAAGAGACAAAAGAATGAGCCAAGTTAGAAGAGTGTCAAGCGGAGAGCTAGAGAGCAGAGAATAAGGCAGAACGGACAGGCATGAAAAGGTGGAACTAAAGAAGGAGAACGCACTATGAGCTAAGCAAGAACTATAGCCTAAACGAGCAGAAAGCAAAGGAGAGGGGAGAGGGTTTCCGAGGGAAGGATGACCTTGGCTGCTCAGACAGGCCTCGGGAACTGTGAATGAAGGGAGAGCCGCAGTGCAAGATGGTCACACGTGTGAGATGGTGCCATGTGTCAACCCAACAACAGCAGGGGTATTCAGTTTGTGTGAGCAGGTGAAAGGCTTGAAACAAAAATGTTGTGGAGACTAACTCCAGGAGGAATGCACTATAACTCAGTAGACTGGATATAGTATATCAAGACTAACTCCAGGAGAGAGGGATGCACTATAACTCAATAGGCTGGATAGAGTATACCGCTTCATATCATAGTAGCTATGTTATTTATTACTCTACTTGTAATATGAATGTATCCTGATCAACGGGAGAGAATAGATATACCGAAACGCTAAGGAGTGTAAGAAACAAACTGTAATTGAAGACCTACAACTCAAAAATAAACCATTCGGGGGAACTGAAAATGACAGACTGTTCAGAACACATACAAGGGAACCATGAAGCAAAACCTCAGATGTGAGTTGGGGAAAAAGGGAAGAGAGTGGATAGTCCCATATCTGAGAATGAGCAATGCATCAAACATGAGACATGTATATATTGGTAAATGAGAGCAGTAGCCGTTCTGGGAACGGGTTATCCAGAACTCATGAAGTGCACAAGTGCACATATTCGATAAACAACATTTACATGAATTACAGTGCTAGTGTAGTATGAAAGCTTTAGTGTAAAATGCATCGAAAATAACCTGCAGCAAAAGTATAGGTGCAAAAAAGTAACCTGTAGCAAAGGCATAAGTGCAAGAAATTGAGAACACAGTACTGCTAATGGACAATAACGAACTTGAAATCGAGAGCAGCAAGGCCAACGTGCGCGTGGGTTAGAGAGCTTGATGTAAGAGTTCACCAATAAAAAATAATGAAGTCAGAGAGCAGCAATGCAACCAAAAGCGAGAGGCATAGGAAACATGCGATGTGCTGTAAGAGCCCGCCAGGATGCAGTGCGTGGATGAAGCGAGAGGAATAGAAAACTTGCTATAAGAGCCCACCAGGATACAGTGCGCAGATGAAGATGAAGAACATGGGATGGAGTGGGGGAGGCAGGAAGCAATCAGAGAGCGAAGGGAAAAAAACTAGGGAGTGAAATAGTACAGGAATGTGTGGATGTAGCAGGCATTTCGCGATTATGGCTGCAGAAACAGGTAGAAACGTAAGAGTGTAACTATAGCGGAGAGTAAGAGGACAGGATAAAGTATATCACTCCCAGTGCTATGGACACTGGAGTCCGGATACGCTAAACAACTGAAGGAAGCAGAAGGCGGCCATAGTAAACCTCCACGATAACACCAACAACTTCATCAGTGCCTCACGCAGTGCCGAAGTACCTGAACAATTGTCAGTACTCCTCGTCCCGAGTTTCTGCTCGAAAACTCATGAGTGCCAAGGCATTTAGTATATATACATATATATTGTATATATATAGTAATATATTGGTAAATGAGAGCAGAAGTAATATATATGTATATATTATACTATATATATTATACTATTATATTATATATGTATATACTGTATATATATATACTGTATATAATGAGTGGAACATATATTGGTAAATGAGAGCAGAAGCAGTTCCCAGAACGGGTTATCCAGAACTCATGAAGTGCACAAGTGCACATATTCGATAAACAACATGTACTTGAATTACAGTGCTAGTGTAGTATGAAAACTTTAGTGTAAAATGCATCGAAAATAACCTGCAGCAAAAGTATAGGTGCAAAAAAGTAACCTGTAGCAAAGGCATAAGTGCAACAAATTGAGAATACCGTACTGCTAATGGACAATCACGAACTTGAAATCGAGAGCAGCAAGGCCAACGTGAGCGTGGGTTAGAAAGCTTGATGTAAGAGTTCACCAGTAAAAAATAATGAAGTCAGAGAGCAGCAATGCAACCAAAAGCGAGAGGCATAGGAAACGTGCTATGTGCTGTAAGAGCCCGCCAGGATGCAGTGCGTGGATGAAGCAAGAGGAATAGGAAACTTGCTATAAGAGCCCACCAGGATACAGTGTGCAGATGAAGATGAAGAACGTGGGATGGAGTGGGGGAGGAACACTGGAAACAGTAGAGAGCGAGGCAGGAAGCAGTCAGAGAGCGAAGGGAAAAGACTAGGACGCTTGAGTCCTGAGAAGCTAAACAGCAAAGGGGAAGCAGAAGGCAGCCATAGTAAACCTTCACGAAAACACCTGCGACTTCATCAGTGCCTCACGCAGTGCCTAAGTAGCTGAGCAATTGTCAGTACCCCTCATACCGAGTTTCTGCTCGAAAACTCATGAGTGCCAAGGCAAACTCGGTTGCTCCCCTAAAGTGCCGCTCAAAAGTAATGGGAATGTCAAAAAGAACAGAGGTGGAAGTGTGGAAGTGTGGAAAGCAAGGGCAAGCAAAAGTGCAGCCACGCACTCACGCGCTGGAGTCTTAGCCGCGTAATGAGGATCAGTCCAGAAAGAAAAGAATCCACATGAGTAAGATGAGGGAAGAAATGGAGACATACCTGATGGATCCCTGAAATCTCGAACATTCATTAGTAGAGAGAAAGTCCAGGACACAACAAGGAGAAAGAGTCAAGCAGAGGTTCGCTTGTGATATGAGAGTGGAGCAAGAAAACTTCAGCGCTGCACGGGAAGGGGATGAGTCAACTGAAGCGGGAAAAGCAGAGGTGAAGTGAATGAAGGTGAAGGTGAAGTATACAGTAAAGTATATATATGAATTCAGAAGTCAAGAAGGACTCCCAAACAACAGTATGGTATACAGGCCTCCGGGAAGTCCACATATATAGTGTATGAATCCAAGCATATTGAGAAACGGATATAGAACACGTTGTAAACAATCAAGTACCATACCCAATGAATCTACACATAGTCCATACATGATCAGTGTCTGCAAGCTCAGTGTATGCTCAGAGACTATGCATACGTCTAGATGCAAATAATTGCTGTTTCACATTCAGATGCTTTGATCTTTACCGTCCAGTTACAACAGCACTCAAAGTTGGAAGAAAAACGTACTTATCTACTTGCAGAAGACCACGACCTGTTGTCAACGGTTCTTCTGGAGATTCGCTCACTTTGAGAGCTGTGTTTTCTAGAGCCTTCCGCACTATGTGAGGACTAATTGCTTGGCCCTCTGCCTGTGACAACCACCAGTAATAGCCTTCAGCAAGTCTTGGAAACCGAACTAATATCTCGAATTCAGTTGACTCAAGTGTGGCGCAAGGTGCAGGCATCCTACTTGTAGTAAGTCGACATCAAAACAAGACTTCGAAGAAAATTGAAAGCGACACTCTCAAACGCACAGCAATGCAGACATCCTCACCTTCATAGAACTTAATACCAGAGCAACACTACCGCAAGCACATGGAGAAGCCATTGACGTCCCATTCATCAACATGCGCTTTTGGAGAGTCCACTTTGGTACTGGAGCGACAGCCCCACCAGGGGCACTCAAGCACACTCCAAGATCTCCATCCGGTGTTGGACCTCTGCTTGACCTGATGAACTCAAGACACAGTTTTGATTGGTCACCGAATATACTTCCATTGGACAGTCCTTTTCACCTTCTCCTTGTTCTCGTAAGTTTAAGACCTTATTCTAGAAAGGACTAGGTGACTGAATGACAGGTATCACCTACTCTAGGATTCAAGTGATGAACGATGAACAATACTCGAGTACTATGAATATCATACGTTTGTGCTAAATATTCGGACACGATATATTGAGTGTGAAATAACCCGACATATTTGTCTCTGAATATGGAATTCGGAAACCCCGATATAGATGAGAATGGGACCATAAGCCGTTCAGTGAAAAGGGAATGCAGAACCCACTTAGGACCGAACTGAAAACATGCATATGGAATCACCACATGTATGTTCAACATCAAAAAAAGTATAGTGATAAAACGAACGAATGTATATACCAGACCCAAGAGGGTTGGCGATGGAGGATAAAAAGGAAAGTTATCCTCACCATGGACGCAGACATGAACCAGTGATTGACTTAGTCGTGAGTTATACAATTACACTTACCATGTGTACTCAAGGCCATGTTCAGGGGGCGCGACCACAGAATGTGCAGCAGCGGCCATCGTTGGTGACACATAGGCACCTATACCTAAAATGCTCGACGAGGTGCCGCCTGGAGCAGTGACAGTACTAAGAGATGGTCCATTATTTCCTGCGCTGCTTATGAAGATCACCCCGTACTTGTTCACGACCTGGTAGAATTACAAAGAGGTTACAACGGGTTGCATACCTATTTGAACAATGGGAGCAGAAGTCGTTTGAAGAACCGGCAGGCGATCCCTACTAAGAGGCGACCCTCTTAGTAGGGAACCGAGAATATGCATATGGAAGTAATGAAATCCACGCACGAACGTATGTAGATAGAAGCGAGGGTAAGCTAAGCAAGCAAATACACAGCGGAAGTTAAGCGGAAGTGATAAAAAAGCAGGAACATAATTGATACATTTCATGACTACCCTCTGCAGTAAAGTAGTGTGCATCACGGAAGAGAAAAAAGACAGCCTTCTAGAACAGAAACGGATGAAAAATCTGAAATTGAAAGCAGAGAAGAATTATCGAGCGAGTAGGAAGATTCATTCGGGAGGAAATTGACGTTCGGATCGACTGGGAAAACATAGCCTTAGTGGAGGATGGCTAGGGTGGAGCGAACTGTGAGAGGAGTGGATGGTATCTTGGCTGGGTTTGGGCGAAGCGTGACAAGACTTACATATTTGAGTGATGGAAGACATAAACGGTTGTAAACAACCCGGTTCCATCGCCACATCTGACTGACTCTGACTCTGACATTTGATAGTGATGAGAACCATGCTTTCTGCTCTTTGATGTAGAAGGTCTATCACTCCCTCTTATCTCTGATGTATCAGATATCACTACTGTAATACTAGATCTCTCTCTTTGTATCACAACTCACAGGCAACAGCAGGTTCACTAATAGCCTCCAATACTGAGGTAGTACAAAACACACTTGAGATGATGTTAGGCAGCTCAGGGCTTCACAAAATGCAAGGGGGAAATGCTGAGAATCACTCCTGTAGAAGAACTAACTGAAACAAACACTGAGAACACATATATTGGTATATGAGAACAGAAGCCGTTCTGGGAACGGGTTATCCAGAACTCACGAAGTGCAATGATCGATAAGCAATATTTTACATGAATCACAATGCGAGAGTAGTGTTAAAGCACTAAGGTAGCATGTATTGAATGTAACCTGCAGCAAAAGCATCATTGAATTGAAAATAACTGATGGCCAACAGACTAGTAAAGAACATTAAATTGAGAGCATCTATGCAAACGATAGCAAGGAATAGTAAACCATGATGTAAGAGGCCAGCAGTAAGCAGTGAGTGAACAACTGTGAAGAACCCGCCAGTAAGCCGTGCGTGATCAACTAGAACGTGGGCTGGAGTCAAGTAGGAACACTTTAGGTAGTGCATGAACAAAGATGAAGAACCTGCCAGTAAGCAGTGCGTGAACAAAGATGAAGAACCCGCCAGTAAGCAGTGGGTGAATAAAGATGAAGCACATGGGCTGGAGTCAGGTAGGAACACTGTAGACACAAGAGTGCGAAGCAGGAAGCAGGCAAAGAGCGAAGGGAACATACTAGGGAGGGAATTAGGTGGGGAATGGAGGAGTGGAACAAAACAAGAAGTCTTGGAAGATGTGGCTGCAGAAACGGGTCAAAGTGTAACATGGTAATGAGAGCAAAGCGTAAAAGGACCGGATAGAAAGCATATCACAACCAGCACTATGGACGTTGGAGTCCTGAGACTCTAAACAGCTAAGGGAAGCAGAAGGCAGCCATAGTAAACTTCCACGAAAACACCTGTGACTTCATCATTGCCTCACGCAGTGTCGAAGTAGCTGAGCAATTGTCAGTACCCCTCGTACCGAGTTTCTGCTCGAAAACTCTTGAGTGCCAAGGCAAACTTGGTTGCTTCCAATAGTGCCGCTCAGGGTAAGGGAAAAGCTAAAACGTATGAAGCCTAAAATCCAAACAATGGGCAGCAACAATAATAAGTAGAGTGACTATGTGATGCAAATAAATCAGCCTGCGAATGAAGAAAATGAGACCGTGAGCATGAATAAGTAAAGGACTCGAGACATACCTGGTTAAAGCCTGAAAGGAAACAAATGTTAATATCAAAAGCAGATAAAAACTAGTAGAAGTAATCAACGATGCAACAGATGAAGAAGGTAGTAAATTCACTGAGTGGAGTCAACAAAGAAAGAGTAAGGAGGTAAGTTAGAAGGCACAGGAAGGACCAATTTGTTTGACACTCAACAAAGACAGTAGGGAGCGAATCCAATCATGCAGGGAAAGAGCAGGTCAATTGCCATAGAAAGGAGGGTCAAAAGTGCAGAGTAGAGTAAAACATGCAACAACCAAAAGTGAAATGAAAATAATAATCCATAGAGGGGAAAGGGGAACAGGAAGGGGCGGAGGATGAGGGCGAACATAGAAACAAAAAAGAGCACTGAAAAATTAGGGCATCTCAGGAAAGGTCAAAGCATGGAGGGAAGTTCAACCTTGTATGACGTGAAGGACCCTGGTGGGCCCCTGTGTCCATAAGCAGAGACCACGTGTCAATTAGCATACAATCAAGTCCACATGGCAGAAAACGCAAATAGCGATATTTAGAGTGTATATCTCACTGTAGGAGTCAAGATGGTATTCGAGTCTTGGGGAAAATTACTGGTGGGCTCGAAAATGAGCTCCCCACCTGGCAGAAAGAACAGATGTTCTCAAATCTATATAGACAATAGATAGTATATATATGAAATAAGAAGTCAAGTAGAACTCCTGATCAAAGGTATGGTATACAAGCCTGCAGTAAAAACTACTGGTGGGCTCCAACTTGAGCTCCCTGCCTGGCAGAAAGAACTGATGTTCTTAAATCTCTATAGATATTAAGCCAATGGTAACCATGGATATCTTTTCCATTTGTAAAACAGAGCGAAATTTTTTCTGGATCGTGTGAAGAGTGTAATTTTCGGAGATAAAGCTATTTATAAGTTTCCTACAAGCTGAAAGATATGACTTTTGGAATTACAGATCCGTCTATATCTAACACACTCAGATTTTATAATCCCTAGTTTACATTTAGAGGAAATGTCTGAAAGAAAATGAGGGAGTGAGATTGTCTTGATGTGAGCAAAGTGAGGCAACTCTTTCTTATCATAGATAGAGACAAAGATATTGAAGTCGTCCTGGGTAATGCAACAGTCGAGATAATCACAGTGAATGCCAAAATGAGTTCGAACTAGCTCACAGGAAAGTCTGGGGTAGATCCCTCCTCTAGCAGCATCATCCATATACATAAAATTTGTGAAATGATCAAGTCCCGAGCCAACCACCAGAAGATGATCAACATTTCTTCGAACTTCGGACAAGTCGTGCAACAGAGCAACATCATTGGCATCCAATAATCTGCAAATGAAATCAAGTCCATAGGTGAAGAGGTATAGATTAGCCATGAAGACAGCACAAGGTGTCCCCATAGGAATCCCAATCTCTTGACAGAAGAGCTTATTCCGGAAAGTGATGTAGAGGTTATCGAAAAGGAATAGCATCCAACAGATGAGAAAGTACTCATCAACAGCCATGAATTTGAGATGTTTTGCTGATTGAGAGATATTGTTTTGGTTTTTAAGCCATCTATATTTGAAGTCAAGTGTAGAGGTCTCAACGAGTAACACAGTTTCCCTATTCAGAGTGAACCTATCATGGAAAATAGATCTGATGAGAGTAGACAGCCTTGTTTTGAGATCATGGAGGTGGATCTTTGTATTAAGGGCGGTGAAATAAAAACTTTTAAAAAGAACTTTTTCCAGGGTGGCAGGAATCTGTTGCAAACCAGAGTCTGTGGGAGAAGAGGATCTTCTCTTGCGCAGTCTTTGCACCTGCTCAAGCAAAACAGGAACGCCAGAAGAGTCATCCAAGATCTAGCTAGAGTAGACCATCAGCCCCACTCGTAAGAATTCATTCCTCCAGAGGTAGTTTGCAGAAGGTAGCAATGCTTTGAAGAATGAGCTGAGCCAGCAAGTAAGTTCAGATAAGGAAGTAGAGTAGCCTGTGGCAATGAACCTAGGAGCAACTGGATACTTATGGAATTTCCAAGTGCAGCAGAAGTAAGGGAGTTTCTCAGAATCCTTGGAAAGTGCAAAATCCCTGAGAGGTAATGAAACTGTGGTGAGAAAGTAAAAGCTGGTTTTGAGGAATCAATGAGAGTTTATAGGTTGCTGAAGGAGAATGAAGCTCATTGAAAAAAGTTTGAATGTAAAAGTGTCTACAAACTAATACAAAATTGTTGGGACACTTGTCCATATAAATAATAATGAAATGGGATTTGAAATGAACAAGAAGTTTTCTATAATGAGGAGAAAGGAAAAGAGGGGCTACAGAATTGAAATAGTCAGCAATAGGAGGGAGATTGAGTAAAAGTTGAACTTTTTTGTAGAATGGTGACTTTCCATTGGTCAAAAATGCCTTTGGTGCCCAATATGGCTCCATAATAAAGAACAAAATTGCAAATGCAAATTTGAATAGCAATGAAAGTAGAGGGGGAGAGGTGGGCAAAATACAAACCTTGGTTCCTCTGGAGAAGAAAAGTGAAATGTTAGAGGAAGGTAAAATCTGAAACGAAGGTGTAATGACATGGCCGTGTGAAAGGTTAATGAAACCTGGATGTTGAATACAACTGCAGGGAGAAGGAGGAGAAGAAAAGTTTGATAATTTCCGTGAAAGTGAGGCAAAGTTAAAGTGTAAATGGCCTAGAGTTTTTCCATACTTAAAAAGCAACAATGTGGATGGTAAAAGAAGTACTTGGAGGTAAAGCCTATAAAACTTCTGGGTCCCTCCACAAAGATTGTAAGCGGACTTTGTCTATCTCCTTAGAGGTAAAGGGAAAAAGAGAACACATATATATTGGTAAATGAGAGCAGAAGCCATTCGGGGAACGGGTTATCCAGAACTCATGAAGTGCACAAGTGCACAAGAACACACACATATATATATATATATATATATATATATATATATATATATATATATATATATATATATATATATATATATATTGGTAAATGAGAACAGAAGCCGTTCTGGGAACGGGTTATCCAGAACTCATGACTTGCAAATGATCGGTAAGCAAGATGTACATGATTCACAATGCTAGAATAGTGAGAAATCCATAATGTAGAATGGATCGAATGTAACTTGAAGCAAAGGCATAATTGAAACAAATTGAGAATAACATATGGCTAACAGACTAGTAAACCACCATGAAATCAAGAACTCTATGCTAATGACTGCGAGAAATAGGCATCGCTGTGTAAAAGACTGCCAGTAAGCAGTGCGCAAACGATAAAAATAAAAAACGTGAGCTGGAGTTGGGTAGGAACACTGTATACACCAGAGGTCCCATGAATCAGACAAAGGGCGAAGGAAAAATAATAGGGAGGGAATTAGCTGGGGAATGGAGGAGTGGAACAATGCGAGAGCTCTAGGATGGTGTGGCTGCATAAACCTGTCAAAGTGTAACAAGGTGACGAGAGCGAAGCAAAAAAGGACAGGATATAAAGTATATCACAACAAGCGCTATGGACGCTTTAGTCCTGAAATGCTAAACAATAAAGGGAAGCAAAAAGCGGCCATAGTAAACCTTCACGAAAACACCTGCGACTTCATCAGTGCTTCAAGCAGTGCCGAAGTAGCTGAGCAATTGCCAGTACCCCTCATACCGAGTTTCTGCTCCAAAACTCATGAGTGCCAAGACAAACTCGGTTGCTCCCCTAAAGTGCCGCTCAAAAGGAGTGAGAATCTCAACAAGAACAGAGGTGGAAGTGTGGAAAGTAAGGGCAAGCAAAAGTGCAGGCACACACTTACGCGCTGGAGTCTTAACCGCATAATGAGGATCAGTCCAGAAAGAAAAGAATCCACATGAGTAAGATGAGGGAAGAAATCAAAACATGCCTGATGGATCCCTGAAATCGCAAAAATTCATTAGTAGAGAGAAAGTCCAGAACACAACAATGAGAAAGAGTCAAGCAGAGGTTCACTAGTGATACGAGAGTGGAGCAAGAAAACTTCCGTGTTGCACGGGAAGGGGATGAGTCAACTGAAACGGGAAAAGCAGAGGTGAAGTGAATTAAGGTGAAGGTGAAGTATACAGTATATATAGGTATACGAGAACAGATGCCGTTCTGGGAACAGGTTATCCAGAACTCATGAGGTGCAAATGATCGATAAGCAAGATGTACATAATTGACAATGCTAGAATAGTGAGAAATCCATAAGGTAGAATGCATCAAATGTAACTTGAAGCAAAGGCATAATTGAAACAAATTGAGAATAACATATGGCTAACCGACTAATAAACCACCATGAAATCAAGAACTCTATGCAAACAACAGCGAGAAATAGGTACCGCTACGTAAATGACTGCCAGTAAGCAGTGCATGAACGATAAAAATAAAAAACGTGGGATGAAGTCGGGTAGGAACACTGTATACACCAGAGGTCCGATGAATCAGGCAAAGAGCGAAGGAAAAATAATATGGAGTGAATTAGCCGGGGAATGGAGGAGTGGAACAATACGAGAGCTATAGGATGGTGTGGCTGCAGAAACCTGTCGAAGTGTAACAGGGTAACGAGAGCGAAGTGAAAAAGGACAGGATATAAAGTGTATCGCAACAAGCGCTATGGACGCTTGAGTCCTGAGACGCTAAACAGCAAAGGGGAAGCAGAAGGCGGCCATAGTAAACCTTCACGAAAACACCTGCGACTTCATCAGTGCATCATGCAGTGCCGAAGTAGCTGAGCAATTGTCAGTACCCCTCATACCGAGTTTCTGCTCGAAAGGTGAAGTATACAGGATATATAGGTATACGAGAACAGATGCCGTTCTGGGAACGGGTTATCCAGAACTCATGAGTTGCAAACGATCGTTAAGCAAGATGTACATGGTAAGCAAGATGTACATGGTACGCAACGCTAGAGTAGTATGAAATCCCTAAGTTATATACAGGATATATTGGTAAATGAGAGCAGAAGCCGTTCGGGGAACGGGTTATCCAGAACTCATGAAGTGCACAAGTGCACATATTCGATAAACAATATTTACATGAATTACAGTGCTAGTGTAGTATGAAAGCTTTAGTGTAAAATGCATCGAAAATAACCTGCAGCAAAAGTATAGGTGCAAAAAAGTAACCTGTAGCAAAGGCATAAGTGCAAAAATTGAGAACACAGAACTGCTAATGGACAATAACGAACTTGAAATCGAGAGCAGCAAGGCCAACGCGAGCGTGGGTTAGAGAGCTTGATGTAAGAGTTCACCAATAAAAATTAATGAAGTCAGAGAGCAGCAATGCAACCAAAAGCGAGAGGCATAGGAAACGTGCTATGTGCTGTAAAAGCCCGCCAGGATGCAGTGCGTGGATGAAGCGAGAGGAATAGAAAACTTGCTATAAGAGCCCACCAGGATACAGTGCGCAGATGAAGATGAAGAACATGGGATGGAGTGGGGGAGGAACACAGGAAACAGTAGAGAGCGAGGCAGGAAGCAGTCAGAGAGCGAATGGAAAAGACTAGGGAGTGAAATAGTACCGGAATGTGTGGATGTGGCAAGCATTTCGCGATTATGGCAGCAGAAACGGGTAGAAATGTAAGAGTGTGGCCCATCACACGGCTCTCTAACCTGACTTTCTTCAGTAAGGTTGTACTTGCCGTTTTGAAGCACAATGCTAAAGCTGTCAAATGAGCTTTTGGGGGGCCACAGTCATTACAAGCTTAGCTAGCGCACGCCCTAGGGGAGACTACCTTCAAGGTTAGTCACTCACGCCATATTGCTGGATCAGGCTTTCGCCCATTGTCCAAGATTCCCCACTGCAGCCTCCCGTGGGGTCTCGCGTCCCTCGGACCTGCCGGGAGAGGGCGCGCAACTATCTCGAACCGATAGCCCCTTGCACTTGCTCTTTTTAAGGGCAAGTGCTTCGATAGGAAATAGGAAATATAACAGAGCGAAGCGTAAGAGGACGGGATAAAGTATATCACTCCCAGTATATCACTCCCATGTATACAGGATATATATGAATTCAGAAGTCAAGAAGACTCCCAAACAACAGTGTGGTATACAGGCCTCCGGGAACATGTATATATATATATATACCCTAGGGAGTTGCTTTGCACAACCCTAATTAGGCCTGCGACCCCACATTACCCTAATCAAGTTGATATGAGAACTCTAGAGAAAACTATCAAGGTCCTAAAATAGAGAAGTTACTAAACTAGAGATTAACTAAACTAACACATAGTAACTCAAAGATGGTATCGGATTGCTTCCATATGTAAAGTTTAGTCGACGTAGATTCAGACATGAGAACAGAAGCCGTTCGCACTCCAGAACTCATTACGTGCAAATGGTGTGCATATGAGATGTAAACATGATATTGGAGTTATGAGGACAGAACCCACTCGAAGAACAGGGGATCCATAACTCATTAAATGCAAATGAAATGGCTATAAAATGAAAGCAGAACTGACTAAGAAACATGCAAATAGTAGATGAAATCTAGATCATAAAAAGCATGCATTGTCAAGTAGCGCTCATATATAACTACATGTACAGAAACCAATGTGTACTCAAGAAACGAAGAATCATCTCATACCAAGAAATCTCGAAATAAGTGTGTGAAATAATTGAAAACCAAACTGAATGAATGGAGAACTAATTGATTGAAACCAAACCTGGGATTTTGGGTATGAAAAAGTAGAGTGGAAATCCTTCTTAGAACGATTTCCACTCTGCTTTGCTTCCCCGTTTGAGGAGGTAAATTAGAGTATGGCGTTAGGCGAGTGGATATAGAGAAATCAGGACAGAAGCCATTCGAGGAACAGGGGATTAGGGGACTGGATAGAGTATATCACTGCATACACTATGGATGCATGAGTCCTGAAACGCTGAAACAGCCAGAGGAAGTAGAAGGCAGCCATAGAAAGGCTTCCGGAAAGCACATACGACTTCATCAGTGCCAAACGTAGTGCTGAAATAGCTGAGCGAATGTCAGTACTCCTCGAACCCAGTTTCTGTTCGAAAGCTCATCAGTGCCAAGGTAAACTCTGTAGCTTCCTAAGGTGTCACTCATAAGTCAGTGATCAAAATGAGAGAAAAACTGAGAAAAGATTGTTGAAAATGAAATAAAGTCTGCGATGTCAGATGAGCAGAACAAGAAATCTGGAAGAGAACTAAACATACCTGGTGAAGACTTGAAAGCCAACCAAGATTAGTACAGCAAAAGCAAAGTAATCAGGTGAATTGAAACAGGCAGTAGAAAACACACCTCGGAAGCTAAGAGAGGAAAATGAGACAGAAACCTAATGGTAAGCGAAAGGAGAGAGGGAGATGGAAGGAGGAGGTTCAAAGAGCAAGAGAGCCTTGGATTCTCTTTGTGATTAGGAGATCAGCCATGTGGATTAGGGTAAAAAATTCCTAGTCATATAAAAAGACAAAAACACCTGCTATCTTAAAGAGACCTGAGATTAACTATCTGGTGGGCTCAGACCGGAGCTCCCCGCCTGGATGAGAGAACTGAATGACTGTAAACATGATATGTGCAAATCGAGATATATGTCGAGATATATGTTTAGTCGAGATATATAGGTAATGGGAAGCAAAAGTCGTTCAAAGAACGGTGGATCCACCGGAGATTTTGCCGAGACAGTTCACTTCATTGAAATGCAGCGCACAACAGATCTGACAGAGCCAGACTAAAATTCATATTGGCACGGAGAGGGTTCTTGTTTACTTCAGTAGCAAGCTCGATAAATCGCCCATAGTCGGGCCTTGATGTTGGCTCCCCGTAACTCATGTTGATAAGGTCGCACTTGTTCTACAAACGGCCACAGTGACTGAAGGTCAGAAGAGACCGCCATGCCCTGAAACCTTCTACGCTCTTTTACGGCACTGGCTTTGGCCTGTCTAGTCAAGAATTTTACGCTAATGTGACAAGATACAACACGTCTCGTTTCTTAGGTACCTCAATGACCGCTATGAGAGCACGAGTCAAACCGGTGCCAGTTTCCATAGAGCCAAGCCGTGAATCACCAATTTTACAGGACACGAGTTGTGCTCCAGGGGCAACTCCATTCAACAGAGGTTCCTGTTCAGCAAGCGACAGGTCATTCTCACAGAAAAAAATGAAGCACTCAAGGTATGATTTGCAAGAAAAAGTATGCGTTTATGTGGCAACTTCTTCCTGCTTGAGAAGCAAATCAGGCAAATAACAAATCAGCTGGACAAAAGATTTGAGGAAGAACATGGAGACGCTCGATGCTGGGAAGTGCATGGAATGAGAGCACAGGCCGCATCAGAGTTTCTAACAGCAAAATCAGCTAAAATCCTATGCTATTATAATATGCGGGTAAGTGGGGTAATTAGAAAAATCATGAACGGCCTCAATTTACCTTCGGATGGTGAGCAGCTGTAATTCCTGCGACATGAGTGCCATGGGGAGAGCTGTCTGTAACGATGCTCAAGATACGCCCTTCGTCATAAATATTAAGCACAAAAGTGCAGGCATCCATACGAGTGAATAGTCCGTATTTGCGCTCAGTTCTGCATGCAATTACAGAGATAAGTTGCAGGACACCGTACAGCAACTCAAGATTACATGAGACTTCCCGTAACGCTGCTGTCATGAGATAAGACATTTCACAAACCTGTAATTGGTCATGGGTTCGAAGTCGATCAACTTCCCGGATTCATTATCTCCTTCCATGTCTTGAGTATCCAGAGCAGCCCGCCACACTTCACCATCGTACCAGACAACAGCATCAATGACCGGACCCTTGTCTTCGTAAGTCTGATTTATGACAGCAAGTTTGATATGTCAAATGAAGCCTGAATGTACAAAACCCAGGCTCAGCCGCATGAGCCACAACATCCTAATTGAAGACAAGCCACAATCTAACGATCAAGTAAAAGGGGCCGCCATCTGCAATGGTTTCAACGATGAGAAACTTCTACTCCCGAATCATATGCAATAAAGGTTGACCGTATCCTTACATCAGAAAGCTTTTGAAGGATGTCGTATCTGGTTTGCAAGTCTTCGCGCTCCTTCCTCAATGCCGTCTCAGATACTTGTGGATGTTGCTGCTTTCCGATCACAAAGGAGAACGCCATGTAGGTCATCAGATAACGAAACATTGATCAGCCCGAGATAGAGAATTCAGAAGCCTGGAACTTGTACTGGTAATCAAGTATCTGAAAAGCATCCGGCCGATCGCTCCTGACTATTAGCAATGAAAGTCACAATTTGCGTGAACCAAATATTATCGGAAAACGTGAACAACTATTATACCATCCCATCCTGTCAGATCGTCATCATGACACCCAGTCTTGAACCACGGTGACTATGAACTTGATACCCAGGTAACTTGAGGTTTAATGTAGGGCTTTGTGAGCAACACTTCAAAGTAAATAAAGAGAACATAATCGGAGAGTGACTGCGATGGATTTGTAGGAACCGACCAAGTCAAAAGCCGTAAGCTGGCGCATTGCTTCCGTTATAGCCTCGCGTTGCTCCTCTGACCACTTCTTTTTCCTCTCTTTCTACGCACCAAGGACGGTAAGACAAATTCGGGTTTGAACTTATAACAGCAGGTCTCCGAATTCCTCGTCACGAGTTCACTATCCATAATAGCCATCTCTGAAATATTGAATTGAACGTTTACCTTAACTCTTGCCACCAAGGTATCGGTAAAAAGACCAAATGCAAATTTGTATCCAACGTGCCATTCTCCTGAAGGATTTTTCCACGATTTGTTGATTTGCAGTCGAGCACCTTCGCACATAAATGGTAGGATAGCACCACGGTTTATCCATGAGCAAGCTAGAAAGGTTTGAAGCCCACATCCCTCAGAGATAAAACGGCAGCATTAATTCTAGAGTTCTCCAAACCCCAACATCCGCCCACTTTTATAAAATAGATTCCTCAACCATCAACACCATTATATACCATTCTATCCTTTCAACTTCTGCTCTTAATCTGAATGGTAGAGCGGCTCATCTAAACCTGGTTGTCTACCTCAAGAACCATACCCGATTTCATGCCTGCAGATCCAGATTACTTAACTGGACTGCATACATGAATGTCGGTTGTGGTACACCGGACCAATTCCAAATTCCAGAAAGTAGGCGATGGGGAGTAGACGAATTTAAAACCTGAGGATCCGATCAAGTAACCATCATCATCTGATTTGACTACCGTTGATGTATCGACATCACCACTTCCTGTGCTGCACGATAAAGACAGATAGACTCGTTATAACGGCTGCGCAGTGTCTGAGCAAGAATTCAGCAGGATCAAGCACTCCGTGGAGAGATTCTAGAGGCAGCAGCATCAAAAGACCGTCATAAAAGTGACGGAAGAATTCTTGATTATAGGCATATTGGCACCTGATTCTTTCGAAACACTCCATGTTCTATTCGTTTTGGCTTCGGCAATAAACAGGACAGAAACGTGAGAATTCACAAACGTATTTGACGAGGATTCTACTATCCTCACCAGTCAACAACATCGACAATTTTCGGCTTGCCATCTGAGGTTGTTTCCAGTCCTGCAGCTGCTGGATCCACGCCGGAGTCTGCACTCACATTTCGAGATGACCATCAGCAAGAAGCGTGTAGTAATCCTTCCGTGATGTTAAATCTTTCGAAGGGTCTACTCCTCTGCGCGTTCAGGGGAATAAATCATCATTCTAATAATTAGCACGGCAATTTAACTCCTGCCGCTGTGAGAAATTCTCATGATTTTAGTCTGATGAAACTGGTTCATAGATGATGTTGTAGGCGAGGCTAGTCTAAAACAGCGCATGACAGTAATCATCATTTTCTCCTCGAGCTTGATAGAACAGAACACGAATGGTCTGTAATGAGGGCGTTACCAAATATGGCGATGGTCACTCCCCTTCCATCGTACTCAGGGAACTGCTCCAAAAATCTAGTGGCTCCAACCTCCGTCTTCGGCATCAAACCACCCAGAAACTCCGTGGTCCCGAAATTGCAAGAAAGGTTGGGTTCTTCATCCTTAGAGTCCTCGAATCCCGACATTGAAAGATTTTCACGTCTATCCGAGGTTGCTGCGGACCTCCGCCTGAGCCAGTTATCCAAGGTGATTCCGCTGCCTTTCACCGTATGTGCGTCCCAGAAGCTGGATTGCAGCGATCGACCGCGACAGTCTGACCTTTTCAGGCGTCTTCTTCCGTTGGAAAGACGCACTTCATACTCAAATCTCCCTGCACCTGCTCTGCCCAAAGTCGAAGTCGGTGCTGTCAGAGAATCTTTCCCGCTAGGAATGGCCCAAAACGCATTCGGACTCGAGCTCTGACAATTTGTCAGTTCACAAACATCACGCGCGCTTCTTTGTGCTCGATCAGCTGCGGGCGGATCGAAATCGAACCGTGAGAGGCAGCAAGGGTTTATCGCAAACTTATCGCATGGTACGTAAAGGGCCAGGGGCAAACCACGCAAGTAGGCAGAAGAGTGCATGTGCCCTGACACGGCTGAGGACTATATTTCCAGTGGCTTCTCTCCTACGTCTACAAGGCCCGATCGTACACGCGAAACGGAAGAATGTGGCGTATGCTATATGACCACTAATAAGAGCAGAGAATTGCACCCAGAGTATACGCTACATCTCTACACTTGAGCTCCAAGTGAATTCGCTTTTTGCGCAACGGTGTTTTCTACTCGATAAAATCAAGGTTCTGGCAAAGAGGTTTTTCGGGGATCAAAGGGTTCAATGCCGCTTGAGGTGGTAGTGAATTTATCCTGTTGAAATTCGTTTCCAGACTAAACTCAGGCAAGGCTGTCTTATTACTGGAACTACTCCTTAAGCTGCTTAGTGAGCTGATGGCAGCAGCAGCGCTACTGCATTCAAAGTTCTTCACTGGGCGGGAGTCCAGCAGAAACTGGCTAGCTCGCTTCAACCACTGCGACTGAGGAACTTTATCTGTCAAATCTTCCGAAGAAGAACAACTCACACACAAGAACACTGTCCACAATTGTTGAGACAAGTTCCTGCTATATCGGAAGAAACTCGGGAGTGTCCGCGAGCTCTTCCACTTTATTTCTTATTGAAACTTTAGTCACACACAATCCTCAGCAACCGATGGTACCAGCAACTGCCCCACCTCTTCTGAGACAGGCCTTTCCAAACGACGTACTCATGCAAACACCACTCATTCGCACACAGCACCACTCGCTCTACCAGATGGAACAGCGAGCGAGCAAAATTATAATATTACGACCACGCAACAAAGGGATTAAGCAGTGCCGCACCTGTGAGATAATCTGGGCGTGGGCAGGAGGCGTGTTGTGCGCGTGCCTCCCGCAGATGTGGTAATCAATCCGATCTCAACGGAATGGCGTCAAAAAGGTCACTCATAACCTCGTTGTTGCACCTTGGCATTTAATAAGCCACTAAACTCTCACCATAGCCGATCGCAAGAACAAACAAACTAACTAATTCCTCTACCGTAGCAGCATCCATTCCATGCCCCTCCCGAGGAACAGCACCTCCTCCCTCCCTCCCTCCACTTCGGTAGGGTAGCCTCACCATAGCCAGCCGGTCCCATCCCATCTGGATGTGCTGTCGCCGGGATTCAAATCAGAACCTGTAATTTCATTTGCCGGCGGGATGGGCCCCTTCATGCTTTCGTACAGTGAAGTTCGAATGGACTACTACTGAAAGGTATAGCAGGGGTCCGACCAGAGCCCCGAGGTATAATTACCGTGTACAGTGGAGTAGATGCTTTTCGCGCGAGACTTGATCAGGAAAAGGTCAAATTAAAGAAGCTCGCGCTCCATGAGTTCGGGAGAACGGTGTCTCCTTGCTCTACTCTGCCACCATCATTATCCACTTTGAGGTTTCAAATGTACAGTGCTTCCCATATGCAAATTTCTTTACGTTTGTCATGCTCATAGATACCAAAAACCTCATTATTTTGGAAGTATTGCTCCACGACCATCCTACCTCATTCCTACAGTTCCCCCTCACCACTACCATCCTACCTCATTCCCACAGTTCCCACTCACCACGACTATCCTACCTCATTCGTCCAGTTCCCCTTCACCGTCTTTCCTGTCACGTCCGAAAGCATTTGATAAGAAGAGTAGTGAGGCTTTGGTAATATTATTGGACCCGAGACTTTTGAGTGTGTGACAATGGATTTGGCACGTAGACAGACCGCTCTACCGATCTCATGTGGTGGGGTTGGCTTGCTTTCTATAGAGTAGACGGCACCTATAGCATTTTTGGGTAGTTGTACTCTCTCGGCACCCCTATTTTCCTCTCTTTTTGTGATTGCTGATAGGTCGGTTTTGGAGACTTATGTGATAGAGGTAGAGCGGGTATCTTTTCTCTCTAGGTGTTATTGCGACAGACGAGAGATAGTCTATTCACACGAGCATGAGAGTATTTTCCACCTTTTGCTTCAATATCGTCAGATTGGACTAGAGGTTTACAGTCCTCCTTGATAGAGCGACTGTGAGCATACGCTACATTCTCTCTTAATCGACTCGTCCATTCCTCAGGCTACTAGAGCACGTCTTTGCTCTTGCTCCGGCAAGGGTGCAGGCTTTTGGATCCTAGCTCGACCGTGCATTAGGGCTTTTTAACTCGCACCAGCTACTTTTTCTACAACGATGAGGTTTGCCTAGGTTTGGTCCACCCATTTGCATCTTCATTACTCACTTGTGAGTGTGGTTCTACACCAGATGCAGCAACGGTCCACATGACACGGTGTCCTTTTGGAGGACAAAGGATAGCTACCCATGATGCCATTAGAGACATAGTGTTTGTTATGGCCCGAGAGAGTGGATACTTGGCTTGGATGGAGCTTAAGTATGCTTTGCATACGACACGTGTTAGGGTAGACTTATACTTGGTCCGAGATGATCAAGTGACAGTAGTGGATGTTGTGGTTACGGACCCTACGAGGGATACAATGTCGGAGGGAGTGATTACCCATCCCCCTAGATGGGCGGCGAGTGCAGCACCACGTTGCAAGGTCTCCAAATATAGGGGCATGCAGCGAGCTCACCTCTTTGTTCCTCTAGCCTTAGAGTTATATGGAGCGATGGACACGGCATTTGACACATTTGTTAGGGAGTGCATGAGAGCTTATCATGTTAGGTGTCAGGGGGTACCACTCTCACTCTCATACTTTGTAGCATATTTTACACAACGTGTGTCCATTGCTTTACAGAGGGCAGTGGTTGGTGCAACCCATAGGAGAGCAATCACATTAAGTGATGTTTCTTCTGATGCTCCAGTTGTGTGTAGACCGTACGACTTGCATAGCTCAGATATCTTAGGTGTGGTAGGGCTGATTTCTCATATAGACTCTATTGGAGCTTAGCCCCATGTTAACTTTTTTTTCTCTCCCTTGTACTGCTTGATGGGCTCTTCATATCCTTCATTTTTCCTACGCGGTCGCCTTTCTTTTCTTTTTTTATTATTTTAGAAGTGAGATTTACAACAGATATTATGTTATTCTATTGAATTCTAGAGCTTAATTTTGTTTTTGAAATCTTTACTTCTATCCTCCAAGATATGGGTACTTATGGAAGAGACATATCATCAACATACTTTCATATAGAAAAGGAATAAAGAAAAAAGCTGTTTCTTGCAATGGCTAAAGAAGAATATGAACACCAAATAACAAGTGGGACAATGTTTCATTATACAATGAACATTGTAATAAATTACTATATGGAGGATGGAACACCTAAAATACAAGTGAATAAGCTATATTATATATATTCTTGTTGCTAGTTTGATAGATTGCCAATGAAATTTGACAATATTATTTTCAAAATAGTACATATATTTTCATATAATTTCAGAAAAAATTTTGTGATGCACCATTACCAAATAGATATAAAATTTGTTTTAGTTGGTTTTATAGGTAACTAAAAGAAGAGCATAATTAGATACCAATATCAATGTCAATGCAATAAATCCTTGTACAAACTTCTCATAATGTTAGGACGAAAAAGTGAATGACACAAAACTTCATATACTTCCAAATGATCAACAAAAACAAGAGTCATTGTGTTCATATAACTTAACAAAACAAAGTTGCAAGTCGGTAACTTAACTACTAGTGTTTGTACAAATCATTGTATACAAACAATCCTTGCAAAATATGAAGATGGAACTATTATTTCCTTTTTTCTCCTCTTATGAACTATAAAAATTTATCACTACAACCCTATACCTTCAAGCAAAGTGCCACAAAATGTTGTGCTATGGACATTCATGCAGGGTGCATGAATGCTTGCCAAAGAACTAATCTCTAACCATGCCACGAGTAGTGGTACTTGACCACAACCTCTCACCAACCATTGGAGCGGCCAAAGTGCAAAGTGGAGTGATAGAACTATTAAAGTGTGTTGTAATACCATTAGTTAGACAAATTAGCTATAGATGAAAATTGGCTTAATTTGATATTTAGAGATGTTATACATGATAGTCTAAGAAGTAGATCTATCATCACCAAAAAAGGAGTTCCACTAAGAGGGTAGATGCAAAAAACACAACAAAAACTTTAGAGCTAATTTTGGAAGCCAAAACAAAAGAAGTATGCCTTGGAAAATGGAATCTTACATCTCATCAAAGGAAAATATTTTTTTCTTCCCCCTTTATTTATCTCATCAAGATCTTTCTAGCAACACTTCTTCCATGTTGTTTAGAGCTTCATACAAAAAGATTCCTAATAGATTCTCTACAAACAAACTTGTTTAATCAACCAAATAGAATAAGGGCTAACATGTCACCAATCCATGTATCTAATCTAAAGGTGTAACTTCCTTGGAAGGGATCTTCTTTGTTAAATAACAAAGATAGAGTGTTTGTTTGATCATTTAAGTTTTGGGAGTTTCAATCTTATTGTAATACCAAGGGTTAGCCATATGATCTAGATGTGAAATTTGGTTTGGTAACATCTAGAATGATGTTATACATGATGGTCAAAATAGATCAGATAGAAGTATCACCAAAAGAGTACTTCTACTAATAGGGCAGAAACCGAAATAGACTTGAGAACCTTAGAACCAATAGCTAGACATATGATTTAAAGGTGAGAATTGGTTTGGTAACATCTGGAAGGATGTTACACATGATGGACTAAACAGATCAAAAAGAGGTATCACCAAAAGGGGACTTTTACTAATAGAGTAGGAACCGAAATATGCCTGAAATCTTTGAAAGGCAATTATGGAGGCCCAAACGGATGAATTAGGCCTCGAAAATGTGCAGATACCCCCCCCCCAACAGAGGAAAGGCTGGCCTTCCCTCCCCCTTGGTTTGTCTTGTCGAGAGCTTTCCAACGGTACCTTACTCATGTGATTTTGAGATTCCTACAGGAAGATTCCCTAAAAGATTCCCTCTGGTCAAAGCTCGTTTGACCAACCAGATAGGACCTAGACCAGACAGGTCACCCATCCAAGTCATTAATCCGAGGGTGGAGCTTGCTGACATGTCACCTATCTGTGTCCCTAATCCTATGGTAGAGCTTCCTTGGAGGAGATCCTCTTTGTCTATATAATAAAGAGAAGGTGCTCCCTTGGGGCATCGAATGTTTGAGTGTGCAATCTGTGTTTTTTCTCTTCTCTTGTCCTGGGAGTATTACAATGGTATCAGAGCGAGTGTTCTAGTCCAAGAGAGTGGATCACCCCTCTTGGAATAGCACGAACTACTGAAACTGAGTAATTTGAGGTGGAGAACATAGAGTAATCGCTAGACTTAGGAAGGACTTTAGAGAGCGGATGGGATGGATGCGCCGGGGGGACAATTTCCCGCACCTAGCTTTCCATTCTCAAACCCATTCCACATCAAGGTTATGTACATCCAGCGTGAGCAGATGAGAGTATTGCTAGTTTATCACTTCGGTGCGGAATTCATGGACAGAGTGATGAACTCACCAAACCCGGTGATTCTACCTATGGTGATATATGACAGAGAGTGGGATTTGACGATCTACATTCTATTATGATAATATGGATATGAATGTCCCAAATCCTCTCCCTTTCAACACTCAAGTAGAAATCCGTTATGTAGTGAGGCCAAAATTGATATTTAGAGATTTTGTGGTTAGGAATTCTGGTGAGGAGTATTATCAACGAGTTATAGCTTCTGAGGTCTCAATAATAGTTCTGATAGTTCGTGCACCTTCCAAAGTGATTATATTGACTTTGTATTGAAGTAGACGTTAGCAATTGGGTGTTGCATGCACCATGGATCCGCAGTTGCAAGAGCTGGTGCAAGGAATGCAAGGGATGTTGAATGAATTTCGAGAGATTAAGATGACCATGGAGACATTGCAAAGTCAAGTGCAGATCCTCAGGAACGATCAAGCCATGCAAGAAGAAGAGCCGTCTCAAAACCCAGTACCTACGACTGAAGTACTTGGAGAGGCACCCGTGCCTACGAACCCTATCAACGATGAAGCCACATTGCTACTCCGGATGAAGAAGACCTGCAACATCGAGCCTTACAAGGGGCAGCGTACGATGGGAGTAGTGGAGAATTGGATCTCGAGAATGAATCGATATTTTTGATTGTTCTCAACAGAGATCACAGAGCATGTTGCAAGCGTGTTTGCATGTGGGTACTTGACCGATAAATCCCTCACATGGTATGATGCTTAGGAACGATCCATGCTGGCAGAGAGAAGGGAGGTCACATGGACAGCAATGTAAGAAGGACTGCTCAAGAATTTCCAATCGGTGGATTTTGTGCAGATGGCTCGAACCCGACTATGGGGATTGAGACAAAAGAATAGCGTACAAGAGTATGTGGAGGCATTTTTGGATCTACAAGTCGCAATTACCGACATGAGTCCAGTAGAGGCTCTTGATAATTTCAAACGAGGGTTGAAAGAGCGGATTTGCCAAGAAGTCATGGTGCAAAACCCTCGCACGGTATTTGAAGCCATTGCTTGTGCACAAAGAATAGCTGGAGCATTAGGTGGAGGTGAAGGAGTAGTTCCACCTCAACATTATCGGGCAGAAATGCCACACATGGGTGGACTAGTACTGATGGAATTGGGCAACCTTTGATTTCGGGATCGAGGAGCACGGCCGCTTCAAGGAGAGCAAGGATGGGTAGAAGAACAAAGAGATGGAGTCCCACGAGGAGAAGGGACTCGAGGAGAACAACGCCGTTGTTACAATTGTGGCCGTATTAGGCATATATCTACCAATTGTCGCACTCGTTTCCCTAGAGGCACTCGGCCTTTGTACAGGCGATCTTTGAACAACATGGAGAGGCACATTGAAGAGGAGGAGGTGGAAACCACTTTGGAAAATGAAGATTGCCAGTAAATGTACCTCGTGGCCTTACTGGCTCAATAAGGAAGCAGAGAAGCAAGGGAAGGAAGAAGAATAATGCGCAAAGATCCCGAAAGGCAACCTCACAATTGATTGTTGTGAATGGAATCCTAGAAGGTAATCAAGTGAGAGTATTAATAGATCCGAGAGCAACAGAGAATTTCTTGTCTCGCTCTTTTGCAATCAGATTGGGAATGGATCTAGAGAGAGATGGAAGTGAAGAAGTAGAGTTACCAAATGGGCAAACAGAGAGGATTGAATCATTACCTAGACGGGTAACCCTCTCTGTAGGAGAATATCAAGAAGCAATTGAGTGGCGAGTGATACAGTTAGCTCGTTATGATGCAATTTTAAGCATGCCATGGATGGAGCAGTACAACCCAATGGTGGATTGGAGGAAGAAAGTAGTGAGAACCCACCAATGGTCAATCATTGGGGTTAAAGAAAAATCACACATGCAGAAACTGCCTCTATATGTCGTAGGGACGACAACTGTCTGTAAGACCGATAGATGTTTTTTGGGACTAATAAGAGAAGTCCATAGTGCACAACTCGCTGGACAAATTCTTGAGAAATTGAAGGATGTGGTGGATGAGTTTCAAGATGTCTTTCCCGATGATCTACCCTCAGGATTACCACCTAAAAGGCGAGTAGATCACAAAATAGAGACACTCCCGGGGAAGACACCTCCTTGTAAGGCCCCATATTGCCTATCACCTCAGGAGTTAGAGGAGTGTAAGACTCAAATTGAGGAGATGCTACAGAAAGGGTTCATCCAACCTAGCGTATCACCATATGGGGCACTTGTCTTGTTTGTGAAGAAGAAGGATGGTACAATGCGCATGTGCATTGACTATCGGGGTCTCAATCAGCAAACAGTGAAGAACAAATACCCCTTACCTCGCATGGATGACCTGTTTGATCAACTCCATGGAGCGAGATACTTCACCAAACTGGACTTGCGGAGCGGTTACAATCAAATCCGAATTGCAGAGGAGGATGTGTACAAAACTGCCTTTCGAACCAGGTATGGCCACTTTGAGTATCTTGTGATGCCTTTTGGCCTCACCAATGCGCCTGCCACTTTCATGAGCCTAATGAATGACATATTTAGTCCATACTGGGATAAGTCTATTATCATCTTCTTGGATGATATCTTAGTATATAGTAGCACGATGACAGAACACAAACAACATCTACGAGAGGTCCTCCAGATTCTAAGACAGAATCAGTTGTACGCCAAAATCTCAAAGTGTGAGTTTGGCAAGTCTGAAGTAGACTAATTAGGGCATAGAGTAAGTGCAGAGGGCATTCAAGTATTGACAAATAAAATAGAGGTCATTCAAAAATGGAGTGCCCCAAAAGATCAGACTCAACTTAAGAGCTTCTTGGGGTTGACGGGATTCTATCGTAGATTTGTCAAGGACTTCTCCAAGGTTGCACAGCCTTTAACGGCACTACTTGGCAAGGGGAAGAAGTGGACATGGGGAACTGCACAAGAGTTGGCCTTTCAAGAATTGAAGGCCGCCTTGCTACATGCACCAATCTTGAAGTGGTATGACCCAAAACGTCCAATCAAGTTGGCTACGGATGCATCAAGCGTAGCAATAGGAGCAGTCCTACAACAAGAGTGGCATGACGGATGGCATCCAATTGCATATTTCTCTCGAAATTTGTTACCAACAGAGCGCAACGACCACACCACAAAACAAGAAGAGTTGGCCATTGTTCTAGCAACCAAGCATTGGAAGCATTACCTGGGCGAGAAGGCATTTGTAGTAGAGACAGACCACAAACCTCTAGTCTACCTCGAGACGCAGAAGGATCTATCTCGTCGCCAAATTTGGTGGGCAGAGTGGCGACAACGCTTCAACATGACAATCACCTACGTGGAAGGTAAGAAGCAACTTGCGGATGCGTTCACCCGCATGCCAATGGCCAACAACTTGGCGGCAGAGGTTAAGATTAACCTTGAATTCTGGCAAGAGATTCTAGCTGCTACAAAAACTGACCCACAGATTGTTGAAGCGCAAGCGTCCAAAGGTGTCACCAGCACCCAAGGACTCACCTTTTGAGAGGGCCGATTGTGGATCCCAAATGTCCCAGAATTACGCACCACCATTCTAGAGGAATGTCATGATTCGGCCATTGTAGCTCATGTCGGAGTGGACAAGACCTTGGAGGCGGTCAAGCGCCATTACTATTGGCCCAAGATGAGCAATGACGTGATGGACTATGTGCGTAGCTGCCTACTTTGTCAACAGAACAAAGCTTCTAATCAAGCTCTTGCAGGGCTCCTTCAACCTATTCCCACTCCTACCCAACGTTGGGAACAAGTGAGTATGGATCTCGTCTGTGAATTACCCAAGACCACCTCAGGGTTTGACTCCATTGTGGTCTTTGTGGACCGGCTCAGCAAAATGATTCATGTACGCCCTACCACCAAGGAGGTGACCGCTCCACAACTAGCTCAACTATACTTAGATGCAGTCTTTGCTCACCATGGCTTGTCTAGAGTACTCATCACTGATAGAGGCACCCAATTCACCAGTTTGTTTTGGCAAACACTCTTTGGTTTCTTCAAAACCAAGTTGGCCATGTCTACAGCTTACCACCCACAAACAGATGGCCAAACAGAGCGGGCTAATCGCACGATTGAAGACATGTTACGCGGCTTCACCTTAGAAGAGCAAGAGAGGTGGGACACCCTACTACCGTTGGTGGAATTCGCTTACAACAATTCAATGAATGCCTCCACCCAGGTCACTCCATTCTTCCTCATGTATGGTGAGCATCCCTTCACACCTTCTAGCTTGATGAAGATCCGTCCAGTGACTACCAAGGTTGATGCAGTCAACACATTTGTTTCTAGAATCCAACAAGGTGTGGAGAGCGCCAAGCACAAGTTACAGATTGTGCAAAATCGACAAAAGCAGTATGCTGATGCACACCGTAGGCACATGGAGTTCAATGTTGGGGATCAAGTGTGGCTCTCGACAACCAACCTCACATTAGTTGGATCTCGTAAGCTCAGACCTCGTTTTATTGGGCCTTTCTCGATTCTTTGTCGCATCGGCGCCGTGGCCTATCACCTTGAGCTACCACCACACATGAAGATCCATCCAGTGTTCCATGTCTCTCTATTACGCAGATATGCTCCCGGATCAGGCCAAGGTACTTCCACACAGGACATTTGACCTTGTCCGACAGTTATTGATGGCATAGAGGAATATGAAGTAGAGCAGATTCTCCAAAAGCGCATGCGTGGTACTCGCCATTCGCGGGTGGAATATCTAGTACAATGGAAAGGTTACCCTCTCTATGAAGCAACCTGGGAACCCGCTGCCAATTTGGCACATGCACCGGTGTTGGTGCAAGCATTTGAGCAACAATTGCACAATAAGGATGTTGCGTCTTAAAAGGAGGGAGGTCATTAATACCAAGGGTTAGCCATATGATCTAGATGTGAAATTTGGTTTGGTAACATCTAGAATGATGTTATACATGATGGTCAAAATAGATCAGATAGAAGTATCACCAAAAGAGTACTTCTACTAATAGGGCAGAAACCGAAATAGACTTGAGAACCTTAGAACCAATAGCTAGACATATGATTTAAAGGTGAGAATTGGTTTGGTAACATCTGGAAGGATGTTACACATGATGGAATAAACAGATCAGAAAGAAGTATCACCAAAAGGGGACTTCTACTAATAGAGTAGGAACCAAAATATGCCTGAAATCTTTGAAGGCAATTTCGGAGGCCTAAACAGATGAATTAGGCCTCGAAAATGTGCAGATTCCCCCCCCCAACGGAGGAAAGGCTGGCCTTCCCTCCCACTTGGTTTGTCTCGTCGAGAGCTTTCCAACGGTACCTTACTCATGTGATTTTGAGATTCCTACAGGAAGATTCCCTAAAAGATTCCCTCTGGTCAAAGCTCGTTTGACCAACCAGATAGGACCTAGACCAGACAGGTCACCCATCCAAGTCAGTAATCCGAGGGTGGAGCTTGCTGACATGTCACCTATCTGTGTCCCTAATCCTATGGTAGAGCTTCCTTGGAGGAGATCCTCTTTGTCTATATAATAAAGAGAAGGTGCTCCCTTGGGGCATCAAATGTTTGAGTGTGCAATCTGTGTTTTTTCTCTTCTCTTGTCCTCGGAGTATTACACTTATGTGCTTTTGTCTTTGGGTTACTATAGGTGAACCCACCTTGTGCGAAAGGTCTTTTCACATTTCCTTTTTCAAATTCTCACAATTTTGTTGCACAAGCATCCGCCCTTGCTCTTGGAATGATTCACTTTTGTCAAAAGAGTGCAAAAATGAGAGAATTTTTGTAAGAGTGTGTTGAGAATAAGATGGATTGTAGCACTCAACAAACCAATAATTACAACATATACCATGAAAGCGAGAGATGAGTTGAGACAAGTGAAACACAAAGATATTGTCTAAAAACCTCCCAAGCTTTCCAAGTAGGGCTTATATTGCTGATCAAATTATATATAAAGTAGGAAACTAGAATTCTTGTTGTGTGATTGGAGTATGTTAGTTATATCTTTGTTAGAAGAGATTTAAGATAGCACCAATATGAGCAATAGAATCTTCAGTGTCAAATACACCCTTGCTAGAAGAGATTTGGGATAACACAAATATGAGCGGCACAACCTTGAGAGCAAATCCAATTTTCTGGACAACACACCATTGGCAATAAGTGTTAGGATAAGAATGCTGCCTATTTGGCCAAATATACATGGATACCCCACATGGTTGCTTGAGTAAGAGTTTGAAAGTCAGAAACAATGAGTATTAGGACAAGAGTGCTCCACATTTGGCCAAACGTACATGGATACCCCACATGGTTGCTTGAGTAAGAGTTTGAAAGTCAAAATCAATGAGTGTTAGGACAAGAGTGCTCCCTATTTGGCCAAATTTACATGGATACCTCATCATGGTTGCTTGAGTAAGAGTTTGAAAGTCAAAATCAATGAGTGTTAGGAAATAGTGCTTCTCATTTGGCCAAATGTACATGGATACATCACATGGTTGCTTAAGTAAGTTTGAAAGTAAGAATCAAACACACATTTTTTGTAGGAAGTAGATGAACATATACAAGATAGAGGATCTCAAGGATCTTACCCAATGAGGTATCACCAAAATAACAATGAAGTTATTAAAAAGGCCTATGTAAACTTGAATCGCCCAATCCTCTCCTAACTTGTACGCAACAAACACCCTATAAGTTGAGAGAAGATCTTCAAAGACCAAGTGAGTGAATTATTGGACGATATGGCAAGAGTGCTACCTAAAATAGTAACACTCTTTGTTCTCCACTTCTACATATGAACAATATCTTTACTAAAGACGAGAAGGAGAAATATCCAATCCACTTCCACCATCCAACATCTTTTAGTGGGCACCTATACTTTCCAAAAGGGAAAAAAAATATCATGAGGTAGACAAAGAGTTTGCTCATACAAAGAGGTTTGTTATAGTGTAACAAATGTACAATATGATTTTTTTTTGTAAGAAGGTGCCATGTTTAACATCCAAGGTTCAAGTCTCAAAGAAGCACCAACAATCCCAAACAATAGAGGTATCTTCCTACATAAGTGGAAGCAAGAATGAAAATAAGAGCCATAAAGAAGATGACTAATAGAGGCATATTCACAAGGAAGTGGAAGCATAAGAGAAAACAAGGGTCCTAAAGAGAATGACAATATAGTGGACAAAGGAAGCCATTACGTAGCACAAACTATATCTAACAAGGGAATGGCTCCTTTGGAACAAAATGCAATGTCTAATAATGATAACTCCTACACTCATATTTTGTTGTAAAGGAAGGATAATGAGTTGAATATTGGAAATTGGAAAAACAAAGCACAATATTTCCAAATAGCAAATGACACTAGCATGGGAGGAATATCTCAAGAGGAAGACAAAAATTCAAGAGGAGGAGATATCCCTATTTCCAAATTTAAGAAATCATCAAGAAACCCAACCACAACCTTTGGTGAATCTCTTCTCTTTGAATTGATAGAAAAATTGTGCAAAGCATTAAAAAATTTTGATTGTGTCAAACTTACCAACAACAACAAGGAAACATTGTTCCAAAAAAGTCTTGGTTGATCAAGAACATCTATTAGAATTGCACCCCAAAAGATGATGTCCAACAAATGAAGGAATGTTTTTTATTATAGGTAGATGGTAAGACAAGGAAGAAGATTCACATATAGCTGATGATATGGTCACAGCCCAGAATGAGATGAAGAAGGATCCTAGGGATCAGAGAATGGATCAATATCCAGGGAACAATGAACATACAAGGAGCACCAACATAAAAGAGGACTTAAAACATTGTATAAAATACAAAAACTATTCACTCACGTGGCTAATGCAATATACACAATTAACATGGTTATACCAATGGTGGAGGCCTCAAAGAAGTTTATGTTGTTATCTGAGCAACTTGACACTACAATAACCAATCCGAGAATGCTCATACAACACTTACACAAACAAATACAAAGGATGCAACCCTTTGTAATGAATTGAACAAAGCTACAAAGTGGATGGAGGAAGAGGTAAATGCTTTAAAGGAAAAGAATAGAATACTAGATAAATAATAGAAAGAAGAACACTCACAACAAGAATAAAACAAGGTAGTTTTTCTATAATTGAAACTTGAGGTTGGAAAACTTGATGCCAAGGTCTTCCAACAACAAAACCACACAAGAAAGAGTTATGAGCACAAGATTACAAATTTTTATCACTACAAATTTAACTTTATGAAGCTCACACAAAGGCAACAACAATGGAAAGATGGTATGAGAACCTAAATAAGTAAACCTATCTTTGGATCTAAATCCTTAACACAAGCTTCAAATGCAAAAAATAATAGGAATATGAGCAATAAATAGAACACAAGATGAGTTGTCAAACAAACTCCAAAGTGAATGGACAAATCTAGAGAACAAATAGACATAGCTACTTATAACAATCAGACATATGGCAACTCAACTTTTGAACCAATTGGTATGCATTGCCAATGGGAACCCCCGTCATACCAAGATGAAAGATATACAAACATAGATTGATGGACTAGAAAGGAAAGGTTATACAAATGATCAATTCAAGGTGTTGTCCAATAAATTACAGAACCATACTAACTCAAAATTCTACGAGGTACAAACTAGCTTTGCAATAGAAGTTGGAAGATAGTGAGAGGAGCTCATATTGCTCATCCAACTATGTGACGGTGAAGGTAGTTTATCATATATGCTACCAACTCATAAAATCAACAAGCAAGTATACTTTGCCTATTATGACTTTAAGTCATTTCATAGTCAGGAAGTTTTAGTAGTCATAACGCAATACCCTTCATACTTATACATACTTTGTAGATAGTTAGATACAATTTGATATGAAGGTGTGGTGTCAATTTTTTAACTAGCAAGCTAGTAGTAAACGGCATGAGATTGAGATGGCCATTCCATATGGATTGTGCTTATTTAAGACAAGATAGAGATAACATTAGTGAGGGTTAGATGTAATTAGCTTATCTTTAGCACTTTGTAGCCATTGGATTTCTTTGCAATTAAGTAGGAAATGTATGAAAGGTTGAGGCCAAATTTTCACCATGTTCCTCTAGTTCATCTTTCTTTTGCAATAAACAAAGTTTACACCATGAAGATTCTAGACTTGGTGTATATGTATTAGTCTACACTTTATCACTCATGCTTAATTGAGTAGGCGTGAGGAATCTTGATGCATGAGCAAAAATAGTTGAATGGTATGAATCATGTGTTTTGAACTAGAGTATGCAACTCTAGTGCTCTACCTAGATCAAGAATTATATAGTGATAGGCTACCAAACACCTAGAGTGTCACAAAGTAACACTATCTTGTCAAATTAAACAACATGTTCATTCAAGACTTCTATGGACATTCTCCCTTTTGGAAAGGATACAACATGCTCATATTCATATTTTTCAAGGTGATAAGATCCTTGAAATTTCTACCTCTACTTTGTACGTGCATTCTAAGATATAGTGTGTAGTACCTTGAGGTCAAGTTGATCTTGTATGCTTACCAAGCTCATAATCAAACAAAGTACTTTGATTACCCAATTGACTCAACAACACTAATCTACAAGTCGTCATGTTAAGTAAGAAATAGGGATAATCCACTGCAAAGCAAACTTTATTAAGAGGCATCATCATATTAAGGAATCCTTCACATTAATTTGTATCAAATGTGATTATTGGTGATTATCTTTTTGTAATATGCCAAAGGTGATGACTTTACACTCTCTTAGGATGACTTTGCAAATGAAGTTAAATACAAAACAATAGACTATCATCTTTGTGACACTTCCTTTTAATTCTAGTCACCTTCAACTCATATCCTCATGGGATTGCATTGATTAGTTCTTATGTGTAACAATATGGAGTTTAGCGACAAAGTTAGTAGGGCTAGCCAAGTAGCAAACAAAAAAAATTAGCTTCAAATATTCTAGAAGTATCTAGGAAGCTTCCCGCTAGCTTAGCTTGCACCCCAAGTAGATAACTTCTGGAAGCTTCCCACTAGCTTAGCTTGCATGCCAAGTAAGCAACTTCTAGAAGGAAACTTCTTGAGAAACTTCTTTGTTAACTTGGCTTGCACTCTAAGAAAGCGGCTCAAGGAAGCTTCTTGAGGAGCTTCTCAAGAGCCTTGTATGCTCCCTATAAAAACAAGAGCCAAAGCTCATGCTAGGCATTAGGATTTTTCACTCAATCAATTGTCCCAATATGAGTTTCCATTCTACTATTTCTCTCATCGGTCTTGGATTTTTACATTGGTATCAGACCATGAATGGGATGGATGGAATTCATGGACCACCAAATTTGATTCCATCAAGCCATTGGGATTTTCATGTCTAGGTATTACCCAAGCATCATTTCACATAATTAATTCATCACCTGGTGCTTAGGGCAAGATTTTTTTGCTTATGATCAGCTTGTCTAAGGAACCCTTGAGACTTCCAGTTGTAACTTATGGAGAATGAAGGACATGTTGCATCTATGTGTTAATAAATAAGATAAATTAGGAGAAGTGGGATAGAGTAGTAGCTAGGGCGGCAATACTAGACGTTATCTATAAAAGACCAAGACCAAGGAGAGAAATAGGAGAATGGAAGCTCACATTGGGATTCTTGAATGAGGGAAAACTCCAAATGATCAGCATGAGCTTTGGCTTTGGTATTTATAGGTAGCATATAAATCTCTTGAGAAGCTTCTCAAGAAGTTTCCTCGAGCCGCTTTCTTAAAGTGCAAGCCAAGTTGACTCGGAAGCTTCTCAAGAAGCTTCCTTCTAAAAGCTACCTACTTGAAGCCATCACGGCAAGAGATGAATACACGTGGCATCCCATGATGCTTGAATACATTATGGAAGTAGAGTTATGCCAAGGTTTGAGCATCCACAATACAATTGTTAGTGCCAAATGGATTTGCTTACTAATCTTATCCACAAACACCATAATTGTTGTGTGACCTTGTTGTGTATCGTGCAAGGAGGTGATGAGATCTAAGCTCACATGTTCCCAATGAGTAGTTGGAATGGGAAGTGGTTGAAGGAGTCCACTCGGCTTTTGGTTATTGGCCTTGTTGCGTTGACAACTCTCACATGATTGAACAAACTCCCAAACATCTTGTGTCATGTTGGGCCATCACTATTGGCATGGGAGAGTACCCAAGGTCTTTTCCACCCCCATGTGACCAACTATTTGTAGATCATGGGCTTCCTAAAGGTGTGCAAGTCGGAGATCACCTTTGGCTAGAACATAGATCCGGTCCGCATGGAATAGAAGGCCTTCCTACAACACTTTCTTGAAGGAGAAGGTGTTGTACTCATTGTTGCTTGTTGTCAGATGATCATGTACCATTTGGAAGAAAGGATCTTGTTGTAAAGCTGACCAAAACTTGTTCTGGACCTCCATCCTTCTTTGGAACAAATAATACCAATGCTCCACAAGGAGAGGTATTATGTTGTTTGAAGTCCTTCTCCACCAACTATGTAAGTGTTGTTTGCAACTCCTCCAACTCCTTTGGTGAGAGCCGATAGATCAGTCTACTCACTAGAGTACTCCTTGGAAATAACTAGATCTTGAAGTGCATATCTTGATCGGAGGATAATCCCTTTGGTAGATCATCTAGAAACACATTTGCAAACTCTTGAACTATCCGATCAACCATTGCTTGATGAGGCTCTTGGCCCTCCTTCGATTGTTCTTGTGCAATTGGTTTGATCCACGTCGTGAATATAGACTTATCTTCCTCCAAAGCTTGCTCTATGGCTGCTTTACTAACCAATTTCCCTTCCAAGGACTCATCTCTTCCAAGCTTACTTCATGGTTGCCTTCCTTGCAAACTTCTAATCTTGGGACTCATCTCCCTTCAAGGTTTGCTCTATGCTACCTTCTCAACAAACTTCCCGTCTTGGGATTGACTATTCTTAGGTGTCTTACTCAAAGGTGCTAGACAACCTAATCGGAAATTCCTACCTTGGTGTTATACTTGAATTTGTCGTTGGGTCCAATCCAATTGAACTTTATGACGTTCAAGCCAAGGTAGACACAAAATGATATCATAGTATAGAGGTGCCACTACAAACCTCATACACTCAAATACTCCTATCCAATCTTGAAGGTAACAAGATGTGAGGTATGGAATGCATAACCTTGTCTACCATCTGCCATCATCAATCTATTTCCAATCATTGGTTTGATAGGAATACCCAATTCCTTTACTACTAGTATAGACATACAATTCTCTAAACTTTTAGAATCAACCAAAATCATACAACCCCAATTAGATATCATACCTTGCAAGTGAAGCAAACTTGCATAGTTCAAGCCTTCAATTCCATTGGAACTAATCAAGCTCCTAGTAGGCGACTCAAAATCTCCTACTAGGATTCTTTGTTTCCTTGATCATTCGGTCCCATAAACTCCATATGCGCAACTTATCGAGGTTGCTCATTCCTAAGTGGACATTCAGCAATGCGATGTGCAACTTGGTGACAATAAAAGCAACCTCTATTTTGTTATAATCTTTCTCTATCCGCTATATCAAGTGGTCTCCGTTGGATACCATCAATCTCTATTGGTACCAGTTCTTCCACTCCTATGTAGTGTATTGGTAGGCTTTGTGTAGGTCGAGGTCAAGACCAAGTTGTCAAAACCAAGGAATCAAAATGCTTAGCCAATTGCATGGCTTCTTCTACATTTTGTGGCTCCTGCATGGTCATCTCCAATTTGGTTTGTGACTTCAATCTTCACACAAATCAATCAAGTTTTCACCTTCTTGGATATCTTGAATTTGCATGATGATGTTTTGAAATTGTGTGATGTAGCTCTTTACTAAGCCAATCTCCTTCAACTCTACCAATTTATCTCATGCGGCTTGAGTGGCATTTATAGTTTGAAATTGACCAAGTATTGCATCCTTGAATTTTCCCCATGTCAAAATCAGTGCAACAATCTATTGTTAAACTCACTCCACTTGGAATTGCTACCAAAGTTTTGCCACACCATCCAATTAGCTATAAGCCAAGAGAATTGGTTTCGGCTTGTCTTTAAGATTGGTGGCTTCAAACTAACATTTGTAATTAAACACAAAATTTCCCACAGTGCCCAAAAGATTCTTGCCTTCAAACACCTTGGGTTTTAGAAATCAAATGCAATCTTCTCCATCTCAAACTGGTGCTCTCTCTATATGTTTTTGTTGTTGTTGGTCTTGTTCATCCAACAATCAAGTAAGATGTTTGATTTGTTATTGTATTGCAATGATAACTTCCAATATTGCTGCCATAGCGACTATTCTATTCCATTACTCTCAATTTATCTAATTGATTAACACATAGATACAACATGTCCAACGTTCTCCATAAGTTACAACCGGAAGTATCAAGGGTTCTTAAGACACAATGATTAGATGTAGAAAATCTTGCCTAAAGCGTGAGGTGATAAATTATGTCAAATGATGCTAGGGTAATATCTGGACATGAAAATCCCAATGGTTTGGTGGAAGTGGATTTGGTGATCCATAGATTCCATCCATCCTATTCTTGCTCTGATACAAGTGTAAAAGACCCAGACCAAGGAGATAAATAGGAGAATGGAAGTTGAAGTTCACATTGGGACACTTGAATGAATGAAAACTCCAAATGCCTAGCATGAACTTTGGCTTTTGTATTTATAGGTAACATACAAAGCCCTTGAGAAGCTTCTCAAGAAGTTTCCTTGTGCCGCTTTCTTAGAGTGCAAGCCAAGTTAACCAAGAAGCTTCTTTCTAGAAGTCACCTACTTGGCGTGCAAGCTAAGCTAGTTAGAAGCTTCTAGAAGCTATCTACTTGGGGTGCAATTTAACTAATTTGGAAGCTTCCCAAGAAGTTTCCTAGATGCTTGTAGAATATTCTAAGTTAATTAGGCTTATTCTCTACTTCATTAGCCTTACTAACTACGATGCTAAACTCCATATTATTACATTATCATTATTCTATAGTAACAAATCAAGCACCTTACTCAATTGTTGGATGAATGAGAGCAACAACAACAAGAACACATGGAGAGAGTACCTGTTTGAGATGGAGAAGATCAAATCCAATTTCCAAAACCTAAGGTATTTGAAGGCAAGAATATTTTAAGCATAATGGAGAATTTTGTGTTTGACTACGAACATTACTTTGAAGCCACCAATCTTCAAGATCATCGAAACAAATTCTCTTGGCTTCTAGCCAATTGGATAGTGTGGCAAAACTTTGGTAGCGATTTAAAGCGTAGCAAGCTAAATGATAAATTATTATGCCAATCTTGACATGTGCTAAATTCAAAGAGGCAATAATTTGTCAGTTTCAAACTATAAATGTCACCCAAGCTGCACGAGATAAATTGGTAGAGTTTAAGCAAATTTGCTCTATAAGGAGCCACATCATGCAATTTTAGAATATCACCATGCAGACTCTAAATACAAAAGAAGGTGAAGTTTAGGATCAATTTGTGAGGGGATTGAAGTCATGAACCAAATTGGAAGTGACTATGCAGGAACCAGAAAAGGTGGAAAAAGCTATGCAATTAGCTGAGCACTTTTTTCCTTGGTAGTGATAACTTAGTCTTGACCTCAAAGCGACACAAAGCCTACTTGTACAATACACCAATGGAGATTGATGTTTTCCAACATAAACCACATGGTACAATGGATAGGGAAAGATTGCAACAAAATGGGTGGTTGTTTTTATTGTTGCCAAGTTGGATATTGCATTATTTAATGTCCACTTAAGAATGAGCAATCTCAACGAGTCTTCCAGATTGAGTTTGTGGAACAAAATGATCAATGAAATCATGAATCCTAGTAGGCAATTTTGAGCCACCTACTAGGAGCTTGATTAGTTCTAATGGGATTGAAGACTCGACCTATGCAAGTTTGTTTCACTTGCAAGGTACGATATCTAATCAAGGTTGGAGGATTTTGTTTGATTCTGAAAGTTGAGAGAATTGCATGTCTATGCAAGTAGCAAAGAAATAAGGTCTTCCTATTAAGCTTATAATTTGAAGAAGATTGATGATGGCGGATGGTAGAAAGGGTTTTGCATTTTGTACCTCACATCTTGTTACCTTCAAGATTGGGACATAGAATTTGGATTATATGAGGTTTTTAGTGGCACCTCTATACTATGATGTCATTCTAGGACTACCTTGGCTTGAACGTCACAAGGTTCAATTTGATGAGCAAAAATGACAAATTCGAGTACAACACCAAGGTAGGAATTTCCAATTAGGTTGTTTGGCACCTTTGAGTTAGACACGTAGGAATAGTCAGCCCCAGGATGAGAAGTTTGTTGAGAAGGTAGCCATAGAGCAAACCTTGAAGATAGATGAGTCCCAAGATGGGAAGTTTGCCAATGAAGCAACCATGGAGCAAGCTTTGAAGAAAGATGAGTCCCAAGATGGAAAGTTTATTAGTGAAGCAGCCAAAGAGCAAGCTTTAGAAGGAAGATAAGTCTATTTTTGAGGTGTAGATCAAGCTAATTGCACAAGGAAAATCTGAGGAGAGCCAAGAGCCTCAACAAGCAATGGTTGATCAATTAGTCAGTAGTTTGCAAATGTGTTTTTGGATGATCTACCAAAGGGATTACCCTCCAATCGTGGTATCCCCTTCAAGATTGAGTTATTGCCCATGAGTACTCTAGTGAGTAGACCAATCTATTGGCTCTCACCAAAGGAGTTGGAGGAGTTGCAAATAGCACTAAGAGAGTTGTTGGAAAAGAACTTCATACGACATAGCACCTCTCCTTGGGGAGTACCGGTATCATTTGTTCCAAAGAAGGATGGAGGAATTTATTTTGGTATTGATTATTGTGGGTTCAATAAGCAAATAGTGAAGAATGCACATCCCTTGCCTTGAATTGATAACTTGCTTGATCAATTGAGTGGAGCACAATAATTTTCCAAGTTGGATCTTTGTAACAAATTTTGGCAAATCTCCATTGATAGGAAGGATGTGCAGAAGATTGCTTTTTGCACAAGGTATGGGCATTTTGAATGGAGAGTTCTATCTTTCAAGCTCACTAATGCTCCAACAATCTTCATGGATCAAATGCATTGGGTGTTGGATGGACTATTGGATCGGTAAGTGGTGGTGTTCTTGGATGATATCTTAATCTAGGATATCATCCAAGAACATGTAAATCATGTGCAAGAAGTCCCAAGACCTCTAAGACAATGGAAATTTTATTGCAACAAGTTGAAGTGTGCCTTTTGGTAGAAGAGAGGTTACTTTCTTGGATGATAAGATCGCATCGGAGGGGATCAAGATGGAAGAAGAGAAAATCAAGGCCATAACTAATTGGCCTACTCCAAAAGATGCTACAAAAGTATGGGTATTTAATGGATTGGCTATGTTTTACTCACAATTCATCCCCTATTATGCTCATGTGGTTGCACCATTGATTGACCTCTTGGAGAAAAACTCAAGTTTTTAGAGGACCACCATACACAAAGAAGCATTCTAGAAGTTGAAACATATGGTGTCTTCAAGACCCATTCTTCAACCACATTATCCTCAACTACCTTGTGTGGTTGATTTTGATGCTTTTAACTTTGCAATTGGAGTTATGTTCCAATAGGAATTCCCATATGGACTACATCCCATTGCCTTTTTGTCTTGCCAATCAAATATAACTAAAAGAAATTACTCTGCTTGAGATTGGGAACAACTTGCAATGGTTTATGCCACCAAGGTATGGAGGCATTATCTCTTGGGGAAACAAATGATCATGCAAATTGCATGATCACTTGTTGAGTCACATGAAGAGTCAACATCATCAATGGGAGAACAGATCCAATTATTTGACATCAAACTTGATTATAAACAAGGTTGGTTCCATGTCATCCTTGATGCTCTATCACAACAACTTGATTTGAAGTCTCTTCCTCTCATCACGGTGGCAATTACAATGGGGTCAATTGACTCCAAGGTCCATAACAAGTTTTGGTCAGCTCTATAACAAGATCCCTTCTTCCAAATGGTACATGGTCGTCCAATAGCATGCAACAAGGAGTACAACACCTTCTCCTTCAAGGAATTCCTTCTTTTCCATGAGGACCATATCTATGTTCCAGCCAAAGATGATCTCTGACTTGTGCGCCTTCAAGAAACCCATGATTTACTAATTGTTAGTCATATGGGTGAGGACACGACCTTGGGTACCCTCAAATGCCAATGGTAGTGGCCCAACATGGCACACAATGTTTGGGAGTTTGTCCAATCATGTGAGAGTTGCCAACGTAACAAGGCCATTAACCAAAAGCCGAGTGGAATCCTTCAACCTCTCCCCATTCTATCTACTTCTTAGGAACATGTAAGCTTAGATCTCATTGCCTCCTTGCCCAAGACAAAGCAAGATCAGACAATAATAATGGTGTTTGTGGATAAGCTTAGTAAGCAAACCCATTTGACACTAACGGTTGATATTGTGGATGCTCCAACCTTGGTGCAAATCTACTTGAACAATGTATTCAAGCATCATGGGATGTCGCATGTACTCATTTTTGACCATGATCCTTGCTTCATTGGAAAGTTTTGGCAAGCACTCTTCCAAATACTCGGCACCAAGCTTGCTTTGTCCACGGCCTACCATCCTAAAATTGATAGACAAACTAAACATGCAAATTGCACCTTGTAAGATATGTTTTGTGCCTTTCTCAACATTCACCATACCAATTGGGATGAATGTCTTGCAATTGCGGAGTTTGCATATCATAATTTTAAACATGCAAGCACCAAATTCTCCCCTTACTTTCTCAATTTTGGCCACGACTCACTTGTTCCATATTCCCTTCTTGCTCCTCTTCCATCTTAGGTCACTCATACTTCCATTTTCTTGACCACCACCTCCCAATCCCTCCAACAAGCAAAATCTCATCTCCTTGTTGCTCAAAATTGGCAGAAACAATATGCGGGTCACCATCATTGTGATCTCAACTTTCAAGTTTGTGATAAGGTCATGCTCTCACCCAATAACCTCCTTCTCCCACTTGATACCCAAGTTTGTAAACTTGTCCCAAATTGGATAGGACACTTTGATATCACCCAAATTGTCTCTCCAGCTGCTTATTGACTTGCCTTAACTTATCATATGTGCATCCAACATATCTTTCATGTTTCTAAGTTGAATCCCTTTGTTCATAGCCCTTCTTCTTTTTCCTCTCTAGTCCAACCTCCCCCTCATCCATTGAGTCCTTATCAATGATCATGAGGAATATGAAGTTGATTGTATCCTTGCACTTCTCCATATTCAATGAGGCCGTTGACAACATACGGAGTACAAGGTTGTTGGAAAGGGTATCCCCTTTGTGATACCACATTGGAACCTCTTTCTCATCACCAGAATGCACAATTGGTCATCCAAGAGCTTGAGGCTTCACTAGCAACGAGGACGTCACCAACTAGCGGTGGGGGAATTTGTAACAATATTTAGCGATAAAGTTAGTAGGGCTTACGAAGTAACAAATAAGACAAAATTAGTCTCAAATATTCTTGAAGTATATGGAAAGCTTCTTGCTAACTTAGCTTGCACTCCAGGTAGGTCGCTTCTTGAGAAGCTTATCAAGGGCCTTGTAAACTCCCACTAAATACAAAAGTTAAACATTCATGCTATGCATTTGGATTTGTACCTCATTCAAGTATCCCAATGTGAGCTTCCATTCTCCTGTTTCTCTCATCGGTCTTTGACTTTTACGTTACCATGTTATTACAAATTTGAACAACACTATGTCATTGCAAATTTCAGATAGAATAAAATATGTTATAAAATATGATTTATTAATATTTATTAATATTATCCAACTCTTACCTACTCTTATATCTAAATTGGGGAATTTATCTTCCTTATTTACAATAAAGAAGATTTTGAATTTCTTAAGTTACCACTTAATTTATAATAATTTTAGAGTCTAATGATGTATATATATATATATATTCATAAATTCAATATAAGAGAAATCCCTATAATTTAAAACTGTTTCAAATCAAATTTTAACTTTAAAAATAAATCAACCAAATAACTATTTTGTAGATAAACTTCTAATCTGTTGAATGTTTTGCTATTGTCTATAAACAAAACTAAAATTATAAATTATCCCATATATATGTGTATATATATGTATATATATCCTACACATTCATATAATATATAAAATAAGATATAAACAATGTATAACAAAATATCATCAAACAATTTTCAATAATATAATACAAAATAAATATTATAAAACCTAATAAGTAATCATCATATTATAGAATTCAAAAATATGGTTCTAAGTTAGGTTGTCTTTAATATAAAATAATTAATAATCCTTCACTTTATTTATACACTTATCTTAAATATATTAGAGTTAAATGTATTGATGTGTTTTCATATTGGATTTAATACAAAAGTTAAACTATCTAATTAAGTGTCATAGATGTTCCCATTCATTTCTTTGCTTGATGTTAGTACCTTGAGTAACATCTTCATATCAACTTGTTTGCTTTTTATCTCTAAAGTAAATTTGTTGCAAAAAGATTACCATATATTGTGAATTAATAAGTAATGTTGTGAGCTAAATATCAACTAGGTAGTAGATTCTTTTTTTTTATTATGAAAGGTTTGCATATATGGAACTAAAATTACATATTCAAAAGATACTAGATGTTTATAATAATTTTACTATGTCCATGACTTATAATTTGAGTATGTTAATGATACACATGCAACATTCCTTGAGAGGTAGAATAAGATGTTAAAATATAAATTATGACAAGCTTGATCCTTAAGTATTAGTGTTTCAAACAAGAGGAGTATTGAAGAGGAAAAAAAAGCAACTATTAATTTCCCCACAAGTACTTGTTTGAATTTTCTTATGTGGGTATGGTACGTGTACATAATATCTTAGCGCTTTCTATGTAACCATAACTAATTTAAGCTAGCTTGAGGAGTTAAAGTCACCACATTTACACAAGCAAAATTCTTTATCTTATTGACATTTTCATATTTGAATATAACAAATATTATTATGAGTCCATGGTCAGTGAATCACATTATGTTAAATGCTAAAACCATAAATTGAATATCCATAAGAAAAATAATAATAATAATATTCTTTCCCTTATTTTTAATAATAATTTATATTTATTAGTTCATTTGATATAGATTATTAAATTTCCAATCTAGTTTCAAATACTTACAAAAATAAAATAACAATTTAGTTGTGGATTGAGACTAAAAATGGATAACTTGTAGAGACTAAAATGAAACAATCTGAAGCTTAAATTGTAATGTTTAGCAAATACTCAACCCAAAAATGAATGAAATTAATGGATGAACTACAATAAACTACACAAACTCCATAAACTTTCAACTTCATAAACAACAATCTTATTTCTTACATTATTGAATAAGATAACCATATCAATCTCATTGTGTTCTGGATATCTGGTGCTTTATATAGTATTCGTTATGCATAAAATACCATATTAATTAATCCTTTACAACCTGGATTTTATATTCACTTTACAAGAAAAGAAGGTATAAGAGATCTTATTTTCTCCTTTAAGATTATAGAAAAGCTTCAATTCTAAACTCCAATCTTATGTAAATCTATTTAGACGGCATTTGATATCATATTGATACTCTCCTAGTTTACTTTATATATAGTATTATAAAAATACAGCAAAGTTTCTTTATTAAAATTGGATCATTATGCTATTTAACTGTGCAGCTAAAAGTCTTGACTATATGTAGAATATTAAAAACTATAAATAGCCTTTTCTCCAATTTGGATGAACACACCTTTTAAATTTACAGTTGAAAGCTCTGGCAAACCTAATAAAGTTGGAACTAGCTAAATTGTTGATAATTTGATAGATTTAGTGAGCAAGTAGAAGTAGAAAATAGATTAAGTAGAAGTAGAAAATAGAATAAGTACAAGTTAGTTTATCACACGTACAGCAAATTAATATGTTTATTATAATTAGAGAAAACAATAATTTTTGGAATATATACACTGCTATATTTAAGTGGAGTTTGGAGGAATATCAAATGGTATTGTAAATAAAATAAAATAAAAATTGCCCGATCCTATTTAAAAATATTACTTTCATTATGGTAAGAAATATCCCTTCTTTAATCTTTACTTGCTCTGAGATGTGTACATGTGTGAACAAAGCTATTCTATAGGTTTGGTTTGCAATTTTGTGCAAAAAGTGATGATAATCATAGAGTAGAAAATATTGGGAATAAAGGATAGAATAGTCTGAAGTTTGAGAGGTTGAAAGTCAAAGAACATTAACATCATTTCGTTAATAATTATTCATAATATAGGATTTGTTGTAAATCACTTTACTTGGACTTTTAACTTGCATAGTTAGAAAAAGTAATGGAAATTTATCACAACAAGGAATGAATATTAATATTTGAATTTTCTGTGCAAATTAAGAACTAAAATATATGGTCTATAAGTACATATAACTTGCTAAAAAACATATTCTTTTTTATATAAGTAATAATTTGAGTAATATTAATACAGCTAATGAATAAAGTTCAATACTAATGTTTATACCAAATACAACTAGAGAAAAACCTTACTTTGATGTAAACTACTAAAATTGATTTGGCTAATATATTTCAAATAGTTATTTAGATAAAATCTAAATTACACTTAATTCTATCAAAAAACTCATTTAACATCATATAAAATTATATATTTATACATATGCATATGTAACTATTAAGGTATTCATGTCCACCTTCTTATTTCAAGTACAGTTATGTGTACGTCTGTTTCAAGAAAGTGCACACTTCATACTTTTTTCTTATATACTAGAACCCTTTGTACAAACATGAATCCACTACACATATATAAAAAAGAAACATATCTAAAACAAGAATTTTGATGTCTTTGCTTTTTTTAATTCAAATTTATCAACAAGAAATATATATATACTTGTTTATTTATTTATATTAATATAAATATTCAAATTTTTAACTTCCTATCTTTCTCTATTTAAACTATTGATAATTTTCTATGATATATATGAAAATCTCTAATTCATTTTTTTTAAAGATTTCATATTTCCTAATATATGCTTAGAACAACAAAACTTAAGAGAGCACAAGGATAGGTTTTCAAATTATATTGGATTAAAAAGAGTAAAGAGTGAGCTTAAACTATAAATTTAGTACATTGAATCAAGAAGTGCATATAATACATCTTATATACTGTATTCATATTATAAAGTAAATTATAACTAATTTACACAACTAATAAACAAAATAGGAGGGTAATGTGATGTTTATATATATATATAATTCTCACTATTTAAATAAGCTACTTTGAAATGAAGAGATTGTGATATCAAAGAAATTATAATAAGGATTTCTGTTTTTCTTAAATTCAACTAGAGCATACTAAATATACAAAATTTTAAATTATAGTATTCATCAAGATTAGATAAAAGTAATATTGCATTTGAAGTTTTCTCTTATTGAATTCTTCTATTTCAATTATAAAATACAAGAGAGAGAGAGAGAGAGATATATATATATATATATATATATATATATATATATATATATATATATATATATATATTGATGTATATTTATTTATTTAAATTATTTTCATATACAAGGGATGTTATAATATTCAGTATGTTACATAGCTAGTGATAGAAGGTTTAATATTCAATAGGTTACATAGGTAGCAATAGTAGGTTTAATATTAAGTAGGTTATCTAGTAACAAATATTAAACGCTTAAATTAGCATTAATTTGATCATTATCATCAATAGGTTATCTAGTAATAAATATTGAAGTCTTGAATTAATTTTAATTTGATCATTATCAAACTTTTGTAGTCCAAAAGAAAATCATAGAGCTATATAATAATAATAATTATTATTATAAGGTCTATTTATTAATTATATAATGTCTATAAATATACATGTAGTTATGATCTCACTCATAATCACTCATTATTATATAGGATGGTTTCATCAATTAGATATTTTGTAGCTCACATAAAAACTAATGAGCTATGATAATATGCATTAATACACTAATATCATTGAAAGTTCTTATAAAGTTACATTTTTTATAAATAAAAACTATTTTTCAATGTTTATTCCATTTTTTGTAATACAAAGAGCTAGCCATATGATCTACATGTGAAATTTGGTTTAATAACATCTACAAAGATGTAATACATGATTGTCAAAATAGATTAGATGGAAGCATCACCAAAAGAGTACTTCTTCTAATAGAGCATAAACCAAAATATATTTGAGAACCTTAGAATCAGTAGCTAGACATATGATTTAAAGATAATATATTTGGTTTGGTAACATCTGGAATGATGTTACACATGATGGACTAAATAGATCAGAAAGAGATATCACCAAAAGGGGACTTCTACAAATAGAGAAGGAACTGAAATATGCCTAAAATCCTTGAAGGCAATTTGAGAGGCCTAAACGGATGAATTAGCACTTAACAATGTGTGGATCCCCCCCCCCCCCAATGGAGGAAAGGCTGGCCTTCCCCCCCCCCTCCCTAGTTTGTCTTCTTGAGACTTTCCAACGGTACCTTACTCTCGTGATTCTAAGACTCTTACAAGAAGATTCACCAAACAATTCCCTCCGGTCAAAGATTGTTTGACCAACTAGATGGGACCTAGACCAACATGTCACTCATCCATGTAAGTAATCCAAGGGTGGAGCTTGCTGAGATGTCAGCTATCTGTGTCCCTGATCCTACGATGGAGCTCAGTTGGGGGAGATCCTCTTTGTCTATATAATAAAGAGAAGGTGCTCATTTGGGGCACCAAATGTCTAGTGTGTAATTTTTATTTCTCTCTCTTCTTTTGTCCTCGGAGTATTTCAATTTTGTTGTATAATATGGACATTTAATGAGAGATATGCATTGAAAGTTCATACAATGTTACATTGCATATGTTTATTAGTAGTAAGTAGAAGCAAGGTTTGTAGAACTATGATATATTTTTGATTTCAAAATACAATAAAAAATATTTTATTTATATTATTCTACCTCTATCTCCTTCTATATTGTCTCTCTATATGTAGTTTTAATGAAAAGTACATATTTTCATGATATGTAAATTCAAAATATATTTAATTGCAATTTGATGGTAATATAGATGATTGAATTTGGAGACTCTCAATTTTAAATTCCAAATAAATAGAATTATTGATTTATCCTCAAGATGTCTTTGATGAAGAAGTGCTAGATAAGTAACATGTTAAATTACTAGAATAGAACACTCAGAGAAAGCTAGACTTTCATAATAAATATAAATATTTCTTTATTAACCTTTTCATCCCTTACTTTGCTTTGATGTCATGTCTCATATTTACTCTACCTCCGATTGATGAAAAAATATATTTATTTATGACTTTTAAACCTACAAATCATTATTTGTTAAAATCAGTTAAAACCATTATTTGTCTTGTTATACAAAATTCATAATGAAGCAACTTGCCATATCCATTGTCCAAAATATTATATAACATAATTTAATACATTTGAGTTATTTTATTAAATTGAAAAATATTTCTATGTCGTAAAAAATGGACATTTGAGGAGATTCAATTATATCTAGACTTGAAGTTTATATGGTTTCTTATGTTAGCTTGTAAAAGTCATGAGATACTTTCAATATCTGTATTGGGGCTTAGCACCATGTTACCTTTTTTGTCTCTCCCTTGTACGGCTTGATGGCGTCTTTGCATCCTTCATTTTTCTACGCGGTCACCTTTCTACAAATATCTGTATAGTCATAATATACTTTCAAATATCTGTATATTCATTACATAATTTCAAATATCTGTATATTCATTACATACTTTCAAATATCTGTATGGTCAAGTAAGCTATATAGTAGAAATCTGCATTGAAAACAAAATAATTCCAATTTTTAGTATACTTGTTACAATTCACGGTTTCTTCACGATTTGACTCGTTTTAGGTTTCATTCTGAATAAAGGAGGTTGATAAGAAAATAATAAATAAATAAAATAAATCTAGTATGATAATTCTTGTTTATTATTTTCTAAATCTTCACTAATGCATATTTTTATTTTACCATATTAATTTACAATATCATTTTTATTTATTTAAAATTTCTATGTAGAATACATTACAAAGAACTAATTAGGAGAGTAGAGTATTTATTCATTTCCATCAAGAATGGATAGTACTGTAAAGTATATGATAATATTCTCATAGATCCAAGCGATCTGGTATTAAGCACATTTTATATAATTAAATAACTTGGCTAAAAAGATAATAGCTATTTTTTATATAAATTTAACATGTATCTATCTTAAATGAAATAAATAAAATTATAAATTATCTTTGGTATATAGATTAAATTTTATCAAGCTTTTCCTTCATCTTCTGTATTATCCTCCAAACTTGTACTTTATTAGCATACATGCAAGAACTATATTAATGTAATAATGATCCTCATAGAAACCAAATCCACTTATTGGGACCTGTTAATATATTTATTCTTCATAATATTACACTTTATTAAGTTTTTTTGAAAATTTTCCTTAAAAAAATGAGCTTTTAGTACTTTAAAGCTTCATTTATGGTCAAAGGTATATGTTTAATAATTAAATTTTGAATTAGGTTCTTAACTTTTTTTAATAGTGCCAAAGGTCATGAACAAAGAGTTACATGCCAATAGAGGATAATTATATTTATATTCTGGCCATATGCTATACAATAAGAAGATCACTGCAATAATGCAAAGAGATTAAGATTTGTCAGGAGCTTTATTTTTGTACAATCATTCTGCAATATGTAACTCAAAGAACATCATAAATTCTCATGACAAATAAATTAAATGATAGCTTAAATCTTGGTAGGAATCCAAAGTAGAACAAGTGAAACATGGTCTTGTTGCTCAAGTAAAAAATGAAAAAGTGAGAGAGAACACTTGTGTCAATATGTTTTTTGTACAATTTCATCATTAATAAAGTCAATATAAGTAAACTTGGTGAAAAAGTAGACCCTGTACCATTAAAGAATACTCTTTATGAAATTTCAAAATGTATAAGAGAGATTCATTGATATTTTTTACATGGATCTAGACCTTATACAATGATATAAATAGTTGCAAGTGAACATAAGCATTAGTAGAAGATATACAAATCATTATGGATTTGAGTCCCTCGTTTTTTTCTCTTTTTTAATGTCCATTATTATTGTAAAATATACAAGCTTCTCATGCACAAAGGAATGACTATTATAATATGTAACTCCGGATTTACTAAGATCAATAAAACATCTTCTTAGTTGAGCAAGCTAAAAATTCCTTTAATACTCTAACTAATTATTTGTTCCTAACACAATAATTAGTTACATAGAGCTTAGTTAGTGTACATAAGGAAGTCTTTAAAATGTTCGTTACTTGGAAGATGTTCTCTAATAGAAGAAGATGTTAATAAGAGGAAATTATTAATACATAAATCTAAAATGGAAATTTTTTGATAATATTTGAGTTTAAGAAGTGAGATTAAAAAGCTCTCTTGAAAATGCCTCCAACAAGCATACCAAAAAAAAAGCTACAAGGCATTTCTCTCACTAGTGAGATACATAGAGTGAGATCTATATGTACATCATGTGATAAAAGGAAGACGTAGTTAATATACAACATATTCAAGGATAAGAATACAAACAAAAATGTCCCATTTACTGTTTAAATCTCTTATCTACTCCCCAAATCACCTAATCACTATACCAAAGCTCCTTCAAAATATTTCATATGGAAAGAAGTCAACTATATGAACATAAAAGGTCCTTCTTTCACACTCATAAAACATGGTCCTCTATAGAAAATTGTTCTCTCAATATCAATAACCATAATAGAGGCAATGTAAAGTTGAAAATATTACCATGACAGTTGACTTAATAACTTCATTTTACCAAAATTACCATAAGTAAAGAAACTCATGTTAGTGAGATCTCATCAAATGGATTGCTTTAAAGGAATAAGAAATTAAGTTCAAAAATTGTGTGCTATTTTAAAAAACCATGTTTCATCAAAACACAAATTAATTCCAATTTGCTAATCATATCTAACATCAATGATACAAGTTGAAGTACTTATAGAACTTACAATGGAGTAATTTCTTCCTGCTTATTTAGTTGAATAAAATTTAAGAAACTTAGTATATTTTACGTGAATAGAAAAAGGACTGCTACACAAAGGAAATGGCTTGCTATACACTTGAAATAAAGCATATATCTTACTTGGTTACTCTGTTTGTTTGGCTTAATGACAAACACGAGTTGATCCCTCTATATGAAGCAATCTACTTGAAGATTAGACTATTAATAGCTTTCAATATTTATGGCGGGGACCAAATATAACTAAGGATAGTTATGTGTCATATATTTGTTTGTGTTAAAATTGCAAAATGTTGTCAAACCATATACCAAATTCAAGTTTAAAAACTATATTACTTGCAAACAATAAAAAGCAAATTATCCCTCCATATCAAGTCATCTCATAGTAGATAAACACATTTATTGCTTTCAATATTGATGGTGTTGACCAAACAAAAGTCCATATACTTATGTACTATCTATTTATTTGTGTTAAATTTGCAAAAGGTTCAAGATTTTTAATCCACAACCAATAAGTCAATCATACAAAATCCTACCTGAAAGTGAGAACATGTGAGCTTAGATATTATTATGTTTTTCTTATTGTATTTGAATAAAACAAAATATATAAATATTTTGAATTCTTATAGTTTAGAAACAAGATGCTTCTTAATTGACCAACCTTTAAATTGACACTATAGGAGCAAAGCATATCACACAACATGGTTTTCCATGAATATTCATACTCTGCAAGGATCCTTATGTCATTGATAAGTATTGGCAAATATTTTTCAAGGCTAGAAGTACTAGATTGACCTGTAACACCCATTTGTGCATGTGTGTGGTATTGTGATATTTAGCTTGGTATTACAAGTACTTAAGAGATATTATTTATATAGAGATAAAGGATGGTTCTATATTAGTCATGGTTAGCTAAAGTTAGTCATAGCTAAGATAGATGGGACCTTACTTTAGAGGAAGTAGGAAAGATGAGCACCACTATTTTGGATTTTAGTGTGTTGACTTGGTATTATTCCTAGGTGTTTGGCTTTGGGGAAAGAGTTGAGAACTCTTGGGCCCGCAAGCCTTTTTGTTTTGGATTCTTCTTTAGTCCAAGGATAGCCCATGTGAAGGAATCCTTGCTTTAGTGGTTGGGTCAAGATAAGGGGAATATGCCCATGTGAATGGATATTCCTTTCTACTTTTTGACTTTACTTGACTTTTAGTCTAGTAACTTGAGTTACTACGGTAATTAGTAACTTTGGTACGTAACTATTTCACAAGTATATAAACAAGGAGTGAGGAGGTACTCATCATCCTTTCATTTGCAACTATCTCTCTCTCATTGAGTTCTCTAGTGAGCAATGTCTTGAGTCTTGGAGTGTTAGCCTTGGAGGAGTATGATGGAGTTGGGGTTCCTTGCCTTCTTAGTCCATGGTGCGCTACCATAATAGCCATCAGAGGTTCATCATGAGTGAGAGACAGGCCGGCTCACATTTTTGGTTCCGTTGCCGGGACCTCTCTAGAAGGCAAGATAATGTTCCGCGTCCAATTCTACATTAGGCAGAAGGAGGCTATGAGAGCTCACTTGGAGAGAACATTAGGAGAGGAGAGGGCTGAACTTATGTTAGAGAACCAAGATCCATTTGTATACCCTGTAGTTCATTATGATGTCTTTGAGGTGATTTTGTACATCTTGTACACATGAGAGGAATTGGAGAGATTGTGTGAGGTGGATTGCAGATTTTGGGGATTAAGGTGATTTTGGGCAAAATCTCAAGTTTGAGATCTGGACTTGAGATTTCTACACATGATAGCTTGGGTTATCTTTCAGTTAGCACACTTGAAATTATTGAGAGAGCTTCTATGCGCACTGGGCTAGAATTTTTGAAAGTTGATAGGGTAAAGTGCTCCCGCAACTGCATGCTCTCTGGAAAATTGTACAGAGTCTGCCATTTCTTCAGTTTTTAGTGAATTGTATTAAAAATTTCCAAGAAAATTCAGTGCATTGTATCCTACTTGGTGCCACAAAAATTAGAGAGAGATCATTTTTGCGCAGTGCGTTATGAGTTTTTGAAGTGAGGGGGGTGGTTTTGAGACCAAATCTGAAATATGGGTGCTGAATAGAAAGGTGTCTAGGCCAAATGGCTCAATGAAAATATCTAAAATTTTGCAGGGAGGGACGCTCTAGAGTTGTGATCAAGTGTGGAAAATTTCAGAGGACTGTGACATATTCGTTGGGAGATTTGAGTGACATTGTGAGGAAGGGTCAATTTTGTAGAGTGGAGATCTCATGCATGAGGAGTTTGAGATCAACAAAAAGCATGTTTGAGTGTTTAGATTCATCTTTGGGAACATGGAGGGTCATCAAGAGTGGAAATTGAGATTATGCAAGGTTCCCCAAGGGTTTGAGGTGATTGTAGGGGTGGATTTGAGGAAAAGAGAGTTTACAATAGAATTTGAAGAGAGTGTTGAGAGGATCCAAAAACCTACACCACTTGGAGGAAAGAGTGAGTCTAAGTGCTTTCTATGTGGAGAGAAGGGACATAAGGCAAGTTCATGTCCATTAACCTTTGAGAGCAAGAGATTGAGGGAAAGGAGAGGCTTACTTGACTTGGGTTTGCATGTTGGACCTTCTTCACCAAGATTGGGAGGGAGAAGATCTAAGACCAAGGAGTTGTGTGAGGTTTGTGGAGTTGAAGGACTTCCAAAAGGACATGAGTGTAGTGGAGTAAAAGCACTTTTGGAAACTTTGGTGAAGGATCTTGGAGAGAGTCTTAGTACAGCTACAGAAATACTACCACCTTCATCAGCTAGTTCTCAAGATTAGTGATGGAGATAATCTTTCAACTTATGGATAAACTATCCATGAGAGTTAGATTAATATGCACTCTAGGATTTGATGTTGCTATAGAAATCTTGGAGCAACCTGAACCTTTTGTGTTCCCTAGAGTGGATTATTCTCAGATGGTGTTAGTCATGTATATACTCTATTAGTAATAGAGTGAGAGAAAAGAAAAGAGAAAAAAAAAATTAAGAGAAAAGAAAGATAGTGAGGGGTTAAGATGGGGAAACTTCCGGTTTTCTTTGGCAAGGATGGAGAAGATGTGGAGGCCTTTGTGAGAGACTTCAAGAGAGCTTGCATAGGAAACAATGAGAGGAGGAAGAATGAGTGGGCCTCATTATTACCAGATTTCTTTGAGGATGCAACACTTACATGGTATGAGTCAGAATACCAAAAGAGAGAGAGGAGAGAGGGGGAAGAGGAGTCTTGGGAGACTTTGACTTCAGCACTCATTGAGAACTTTCTTCCTGATGAGAGTTTTGAGAGATTGATGAGTGAGGTTACATTTCTCAAGCAAGGAGATGGAGAGAAAGTGAGGGTCTATGTGAAAAGAGTGGAAAAATTGGAGTCCAGATTTCGCATAGTGTTGAGGAAGGGTGGGGATGATGTGGAGACTACAATGATTGGCATAGGGGCCATGCTCACCAAGAATTTTGTGGGAGGATTGAGACCACAAATTAGAAGCAAGGTGAGATATGAGAAACCTTCTTCCAAGGTTGAAGCTATCAAGATCGCAATTCGTATGGAGGAGAGTTTGGAAGGGGATGAAAGTGATTTGGTGGTGAAGGAGGTTGTGCATCCTCCTCAAGGCTACAAGTATGGTGGAACTTCTGATACTTTGGTGACAAGGGTTGCACCACAAGTAGTAGTTGCTCCAGTTCTTGCACCTCCACCAAAAGATCCACTCCAAACCATCACAGAACAACTTGCGGATCTCAAGATCAATGTGGTGCAATTATGGGAGAAGAGAGAGGTGGATCAGAATGTAGGGAGAGGGCCTAGGAGTTATGGAAACCATCCATATAGAGGAGGCCAACCAGCCAACAATTTCAATGATAGAAATTGTTTTGGTTGTGGGGGAAGAGGCCATATCCAAAGGAATTGCCCAAATTCCACTTACCATGGAGGAAGGGGTTATGAGGGAGCCAATAGAGGGAAAGAGGGAGGTAGTGAAACCCAAGTGGCTCCTAATCCCAACAAAGGTAAGGGGATAGCATCCATAGATGTGGTTGAGAGCAAGTATGAGAAGGGAGAGTGCTCAAACTCCAAGGGTCCTAATTTGGAGCTTTTGGCACAAGAGAAGAAGAGAGCTCGTTTTGCAGAGGATGTTCACTCTTCTCAAGGATTTACTTCAAGCAAGGATACTCCTATGTCTACTAGGAGCACTCGCACCTCAACACCATCAACAACAAAGACTCCAAGGAAGAAGTTGGGGATGGAGGACTTCTTGATCTCCAAGCAACAATGGAACTACAATGTGTTGGAGGATGTTGGTAGTCACAAGGCTAACATCACAGTGGGCCAATTAATTGCTTTGAACCCTACCTTGAGAAAGGAGCTTAGAGGTGGTTTGAGTTCTACAAGGAGCAAGAAGAAGAAGAAGGCAAAAGTTCCAATATCAATGGGGGTGGTGGATGCCAAGCCAGCACCATGGGAAGCTTGTGAATATGCCTCCAAGATTGATGTGAGAGTGAATGGTCACAACATCAAGGATGCATTGGTTGATGGAGGATCAGCAGTGAATGCCATGTCAGAAAGGTTGATGAAGAAGTTGGGTATGATACCCTCAAGAGCTTCAACATTTGTGGTGAGCATGGCAAACAAGCAACAAGTTCGACCAGTAGGAGTGATGGATAAGGTGGTAGTTTCAGTTATGGGAGTTCAAAATCTCATGACTTTCCAAGTCTTGAAGGATTCAAGCTATGACTTACTTCTTGGGAGGCCATGGTTGAGAGCAGCACGCACAACTGATCGATGGCACAAAGGGTACTTGAGGATTGGGCCATCAAACCATAGAGTCACTGTTCCTGTGACTAACACCACCAACACTTCACATTCAAATACCCCATCTTCTAATTATTGGGAATCAGATTCTGAAGAAGGAGCTTCAGGTGTGGACACAAGCATGGAAGAGGAGACTTCCACGGAGGAGGATGAATCTGAATCTGATTCAGATGTGTATCCCTTGTGTGCTATGGATTTTGCACCTAAGCCAGAGGTTTTGAAGGACCCAGATAAATCACCATTGACACTTGAGGAGGTAGAGAGAAGGTTATCTACCCTCAAGTATGGCCCAAATGTTACCAAGGAGGAGAAGGTGAGATTTGAGGAGATTTTCCGCAAGTTCATCCATGTGTTTGCTTTTAGTTACAAGGATTTGAAGGAAGTCACCTTGGAGGAGCACAAGATAGAGGTGGAGTCACATGCAAGACCAATCCGCCAAAAGCAACGTCGCATTAGCCCACCAATATCTTTGGTTGTGAAGGAGGAGATTGATAAGCTCAAGGAGGCTGGATTTATCTTTGAGGTGGAGAATTCAGAATGGGTGTCTCCAATTGTCATTGTGAAGAAAAAGAATGGCAAGCTTCGGGTATGTGTGGATTACAAGAAGCTCAATGCTGTTACCAAGAAGGACTACTACCCATTGCCATTCATTGATGAGATCTTGGAGGAGGTTGCAGGTCATGAGAGGTACAGTTTTGGAGATGGTTATAGTGGATATAACCAAATCAAGATTGCACCAGAGCATCAACAACTCACCACATTCACCACACCTTGGGGAACTTACGCTTTCAAGGTCATGCCTTTTGGGCTTTGCAATGCTCCAGCCACATTCCAACGGTTCATGAACAAGGTATTTGAACCTTTCATTGGGAAATTTGTGAGAGATTTCATTGATGACTTTTGTGTCTATGGGAGCAAGGAGGAGCACTTTGAGCACCTAATCAAAGTCTTGCAATGCTTGGATGAGGCAAATGCATCACTCAACCTAGAGAAGTGCATTTTTGGATGTGAAGAAGGTCTACTTTTGGGGCACATCATCTCCAAGGATGGAATAGCAGTTGATCCTAAGAAGGTGAGGAAAATCTCAGACCTTCCATTCCCTTCAAGCTTGACAAAGTTACGCCAATTCTTGGGAATGGTTGGGTACTATAGGAGGTTCATCTTCTCATTTTCCAACAAGGCTTATGCATTGACCATCTACATGAAGAAGGGTGTAGATTACATGGTGATTTTGGAAGACAAGGAGGCTCTCAAAGCTTTTGAGGAGCTCAAGCAATCCCTTGTTGTAGCTCCAATTCTTGCTAAACCTGATTGGAGTAAGCCTTTCATCCTCTACACTGATGCTTCTAATGTAGCTATAGGATGCACTCTAAGTCAATTAGACCAAGATGGGCATGATCATCCAATAGCTTATGCTAGTAGGCAGATGGTTTCAGCAGAGAAGAACTACTCTGTCACAGAGAGAGAAGGGTTGGCAGTGATCTTTGGTCTCAAGAAGTTTAGACACTACTTGATTGGAGGGAAAGCCACAATTGTCACGGATCACAAGGCTTTGAAGTACATCTTCAACAAGCCTAATGTTGAAGGGAGACTAGCAAGGTGGATGATTCTCTTGTCTGAGTATGACTACACAATTGAGGATAGGCCAGGAAAGAAACATGCAAATGCTGATTTGTTATCTAGAGCCTATGATCATGATGGAGATGAGCCAGTAGATGATCCCTTCCCGGATGAGGAGCTCATGACAATCTCAGTCACTCAAGAGGTTCCAATGGAGTACAAGGAGATTGTGGATTTTGTGACAAGAGGTAACTATCCAGAAGGGATGCATGCTAGGGAGAGGAAGGCCCTTGCAGCAAGATCTAGACCTTACACAATGGTGGAGGATATTCTTTTTCACCAAGGAGCAGATGGTCTACTTCGAAGAGCAGTGGGTAAGGAAGAGTCTATCCTACTCATAAAGGAGTTTCATGAAGGTTTAGTATGTGGAGGACACTTTGCAGGAAAGGTGACTGCTTTCAAGATTCTAGATGCAGGTTACCATTGGAGAGGGATTTTCAAGGATTTTCTTGATTATTGCAAAACTTGTCATGTTTGTCAAGCTTTTGCTAGAAAGTCTACATCCACTCCACCACTTAGATCAATTCCATTGCTAGGACCTTTTGAGAAGTGGGGAATTGATTTTGTAGGACCTCTCAATAGAACCCCAAGGAACAATCGGTACATTGTGGTAGTTACTGATTACCTTACCAAGTGGGTTGAGGCTAGACCATTGAGGGACAAGAATGAAGATGAAGTGGGTAGATTTCTTTATGAACGCATTATCACTAGGTTTGGATGCCCTTTGGAGTTGGTTTCTGATAGAGGAGGAGAGTTTACAGGAAGCATTACTACAGCCATGCTACGACATTTCTCTATCACACATAGAGTAACTACATCCTATAAGCCAAATTCCAATGGCTTGGCAGAGAGAACCAATCAGACCTTGTGCATGATGTTGGCCAAAGATGCAGAAATGGAGGGGGCTAAACATCATTGGGACAAGAGGATTCATGTAGTTTTGTGGGAGTATAGGACAACCATGAAGACTTCCACTGGATATTCTCCATTCCAATTGGTGTATGGTATTGAGTCTACCTTACCTATTCACTTTGATCTTCCTACCTTCCAAAGCATTCATAGGAGATTGAAGAAAGCACAAGGAAGTGATGCAGGGAAGTCAAGGAAGGATCAACTCATGGAGTTGGAAGAGGCAAGAGCAGTTGCTATGGTTCGAGTGGAGCAAGCCCAAAGGAAACAAAAGGAGAGCTATGACAAGAGGCAAGGCAAGAAGAAGGTGGAGCCTTTCAAAGAAGGTGATTGGGTAATGTTGTTTGATTCCATTCGATTCAAGAGAGTGCAAAAGAAGTTTTTGCCTAAGTACTTTGGACCTTTCATAGTAGAGAAGGTGTGGGGCAATTACACCTATGATCTCAAGGAGTTGGGAGGAAGACACTTTGATAGGATTAACCATGATAAGTTGAAGATGTACCATAGAAGGTAGAGAGACCTTCACTTTGAGGACAAAGTGAAAACTTAGTCCGGGGGTAAATGTAACACCCATTTGTGCATGTGTGTGGTATTGTGATATTTAGCTTGGTATTACAAGTACTTAAGAGATATTATTTATATAGAGATAAAGGATGGTTCTATATTAGTCATGGTTAGCTAAAGTTAGTCATAGCTAAGATAGATGGGACCTTACTTTAGAGGAAGTAGGAAAGATGAGCACCACTATTTTGGATTTTAGTGTGTTGACTTGGTATTATTCCTAGGTGTTTGGCTTTGGGGAAAGAGTTGAGAACTCTTGGGCCCGCAAGCCTTTTTGTTTTGGATTCTTCTTTAGTCCAAGGATAGCCCATGTGAAGGAATCCTTGCTTTAGTGGTTGGGTCAAGATAAGGGGAATATGCCCATGTGAATGGATATTCCTTTCTACTTTTTGACTTTACTTGACTTTTAGTCTAGTAACTTGAGTTACTACGGTAATTAGTAACTTTGGTACGTAACTATTTCACAAGTATATAAACAAGGAGTGAGGAGGTACTCATCATCCTTTCATTTGCAACTATCTCTCTCTCATTGAGTTCTCTAGTGAGCAATGTCTTGAGTCTTGGAGTGTTAGCCTTGGAGGAGTATGATGGAGTTGGGGTTCCTTGCCTTCTTAGTCCATGGTGCGCTACCATAATAGCCATCAGAGGTTCATCATGAGTGAGAGACAGGCCGGCTCACAGACCATATTTGTTTCTTAATACTTCCAAACTAATAATGAAATAAACATGCAAACTATATCTTGAACTAAATTTACAGAGAGTTTATTATATTATTTAAGATGATGTCTTTATAATTTTAAAGATTATCCACACTTAACTCCATAAAAGCAAATATTAAATTCTTTGATTCCTTTTGAGTTTTCTTAGTTCCTTAAAATTGTTTACTTATACTCCAATGAATTAAATAGTTCTAATCAGTTATCCATTCTTTCTTTCTTTCTACAATAAAAAAATGTACTATTGCTAAGATTTACATTAATACTATATTTGTATAAACATGTTTTAGAATCAATGATAGAATTATCCTATTTATTAGTTTTCAATAATACTTGCTTGCTCTTTGATACCAAAGTTTATAACCAAATACCAATTATTTTCACTTATATATCCTTGAATTTGTCTCTTGATATTGTTATAAACTTTACCTTCCTTGATATATATAAACTCTATCTTTTATATTTAAAAATTAGAATAAATTCCATATTCCAACCTATCATCTTTCCTAATTAAATCAGAACATCTTTTAGTTCCTTTGTAGTACTCCAAGGACAAGAGAACTCTCCAATAGAGAAACAAGAGAGAAAATGCAAGTTTCACACTCAATCCTCTCATGACCCATAAAAGCACCTTCTCTTTGTTATATAGCAAAGAGGATCCACTAAAAGGAAGCTCCACTCTTGGATTATATACATGGATTTGTGACCTGTCAACGAGGTCCATATGTGGATTAGTTGTTTGGATGGTTGATATGTCAGTTATTGTCCTATCTTGTTGGTCAAATGAGTTCAACTAAAGGGAGTCTTTAGAGAATCTTCATGTAGGGAGTTTAGAATCAAAAGTACAATTGGAAAGCTCTTGACGAGACAAACCATAGGGGAGGGCAAGCAAGCCTTTCTGCCATTTGCGAGGAACATGCTTACTAGTTTCAAGGCCTAATTCATCTGTTTAGGCATCCAAAATTGGCTCTAAAGTTTTCAAGCTATTTTTGAGTTATGCCTTATAAGTAGAAGTACTATTTTGGGGACACCTCTATCTTATCTACCTAGCCCATTGTACAAAAAATCATTCTAGATGGTACCAAGCCAATTTTCACCTCTAGATAATATATCTAGCTACTTGTATTATAGACCTCTCTTTTTCTAAGACATTATGTCCTCGTTCAAAGTTGTTGCACTGGTGCATCGGTCAAGTTGGCTGTTGTCTCTTATGTTGCCTTGTTTAGTGGGTATCCTTTCCAATGGACCAGATATTCCACAAGCAGGATGGCAATTACCATGGATACATTTTTGGAGAATGTTTTTGACCTCATACTCCTCTTGTAATACCAGTAGCTAGATATATGATCTAGAGATGAAATTTGGTTTAGTAAAATTTGAAGGATGTTATACATGAAAGGCTAATTAGATCAGATAGAGGTATCACTAAAAGAGTACTTCAACTTATAGGCCAAAAACCAAAACATGTTTGGAAACTTTAGAATCAATAGTTAGGCATATGATCTAGAGGTGAAACTTGGGTTGATGACATCTTAAAGGATGTTACACATGATGGAGAAAGGATATCAGACAGGGTTATCACCAAAAGAGCACTTCTACTAATAGGGCAGAAGCTCAAATAGGCCTTTAGCTTCAAAGGCAATTTCTAATGCCTAAACTGATAAATTAGGCATAAAAATGTGCTAATTCCCCATCCAACAAAAGCAAGGCTAGCCTTTCCCTCCTCTTAGTTTTTCCTCATTAAGAGCTGTCCAATGGTATCTCACCGACGTGATTTTGAGATTCATGAAGGGAGATTCTAGGAAAGATTCCCTTTGGTCAAAGCTTGTTTGACCAATTGGGTGGGACCAAGAACAACATGTCACCTATCCAAGCAAGTAATCTAATGGTGGAGCTTGCTGAGAGGTCACTTATCCATGTACCAAATCCTATGGTGGAGCTTCCTTGGAAAAGATCCTCTTTGGCTGTATATTAAAGAGAAGGTGTTCCTTTGTGGCATCAGAGTTTGAGTGTGGAATTTTTGTTTTCTCTATTGTGTTTTTCTATCCTCTTATTATAACACCTTTGCCTCATCAACAAGGGTTGGACAAGGTCAAGACTATCTTGGATGGAAGAGAAGTGGAGTGGCCGATGCGAGGAAGGTTGGAGAATGGTCTAATGAAATGAGGTCTAAGCTTATGAGAACAAACTAATTTGAGGTTAGTGGTTGATAGCTAGACTTGATCTCCCACACTGAACTCCATGTATTGGAGGTGTGCATCTTCATACTACTTTTGTTGATTTTGGGTGATTTACAACCTGTGTGTAATACCAAGGGTTAGCCATATGATCTAGATGTGAAATTTGGTGTGGTAACATCTGGAAGGATGTTACACATGATGGACTAAACAGATCAAAAAGAGGTATCACCAAAAGGAGACTTCTACTAATAGAGTAGGAACCAAAATATACCTAAAATATTTGAAGGCAATTTCAAAGGCCTAAACGGATGAATTAGGCCTCAAAAATGTGCAAATTCCCCCCCAACAGAGGATAGGCTGGCCTTCCCTCCCCCCTCATTTGTCTCATTGAGAGCTTTCCAATGGTACCTTACGTGATTCTAAGATTCCTACAAGAAGATTCCCTAAAAGATTCCTTATGGTCAAAGCTTGTTTGACCAGCAGATAGGACCTAGACCAGACAGGTCACCCATCCAAGTAAGTAATCCAAGGGTGGAGCTTGCTGACATGTCACCTATTTATGTCCCTTATCCCATGGTAGAGCTTCCTTGGAGGAGATCCTCTTTGTCTATATAATAAAGAGAAGGTGCTCCCTTGGGGCATCAAATGTTTGAGTGTGCAATCTGTGCTTTCTCTCTTCTCTTGTCCTCGGAGTATTACACTGTGCTTGGCGTGCTATACATGATGTTGGATTTTAGAAACAAAATTGTTTACAATGTTCACCTTGGTAGCCACTGGACGGACCTTCATCAAGCTTGAAAGTGTGAAAGGATGCTCTCCATACATGAGGAAGAACAATGTGACTTGTGTAGAGGCATTCACTAAATTATTGTAAGCAAATTCCACCAATGGCGTAAGGTGTTCCAACTCTCTTCCTCATCCAAAGTAAAGCCTCAAAGCATGTCCTCAATAGTGCAATTTGCCCTTTCTATTTGTCCATTGGTTTGTGGATGGTAAGTTGTGGATATAGCCAATTTAATTTGAAGAACCCAAAAAGTGTTCTACAAAACAAACTCATGAATTGAGTGCCTCTATCTATGATGAGCACTCGAGATAAGCCATGATAGGAAAAGATTGCATCTAAGTTCAATTGAGCTAGGTACGAGATAGTCACATCCTTGTGGTAGGATGCACATGAATCATTTTGCTGAGTCGGTCGACAAGATTATGATGGAGTCAAAACCAAAGGTGACCTTGGGCAATTCACAAACCAGATCAATGCTTACCTATTCGCAACATTGTGTAGGAGTGGGGAGAGGTTGGAGGAGTCTTGTGGGAGCTTGATTAGAATCCTCTTTTTTTTACAAAGTAGGCAACTCCAAACATATTCCATCACATCGATGCTCATCTTGGGCCAAAAGTATGCCGTTTGATGATATCTAAGGCCTTGTCCACTCCAACATGACATGCAATGGCAAAATCATGGCATTTTGCTAGGATGGTGGTTCTTAGATCTATGTCATCTAGGATCCACAACTTTGCATTAGGGAAGGTGAGTCCTTGGGTATTGGTGATGCTTTTGGATGATTGAGCACCTAAAATCTATGGATCAATTTTTGTAGTTGCAAGAATCCTAGGCCAAAATCCAAGGTTCATCTTGATTTCCACCACCAAATTGTTTGCAATTGACATTTGAGTGAACGCATCTTCAAGTTGTTGCTCGCATTCCACATATTTGATTGTTAGGTTGAATTGTTGCATCCACTCTGCCCACCAAATCTATGGATGATAAAAATATTTTTGTGTCTCGAGGTAGACTAGAGGTTTGTGGACCGTCTTTACCACAAATGGCTTCTCACCTAGATAGTGCTTCCAATGCTTGATTGTAAGGACAATGACCAACTCTTCTTGTTTGGTGGTGTGATAGTTGCATTGTGTTAGTAACAACTTATGAGAGAAATATGCAATGGGATGCCATCCATCTTGCCATTCTTGTTGTATGACTACTCCTATTGCTACACCTTATGCATTTGTAGCCATCTTGATTGGACATTTTGGGTCCAACCATTTCAAGATTGGTGCATGTAGTAATGCATATTTCAACTCCTTAAAGGCCAATTCTTGTATGGTTCCCCATATTTTCTTCTTCCCCTTGCCCAATAGTGTTGTTAGAGGCTATGCAATCTTGGAAAAGTCCTTGACAAATCAATGATAAAACCTCATCAATCCCAAGTAACTCTTGAGTTGAGTCTGATCTTTTGGAGCACTCTACTTTTTAATGACCTCTATTTTATTTGTTAACACTTGGATACCCTCTATGCCCTAAGTAGTCTACTTGAGATTTGCCAAACTTGCACTTTGAGATTTTGGCATACAATTGATTTTTTCTTAGAATCTAGAGGAATTGTTACAGATGTTGTGTATGCTCTTTTAGTGTCATCTTGTAAACTAAGATATCATCAAGAAAAATGATAATAGATTTATCCAAGTATGGATGAAATGTATCATTCATCAAACTCATGAAAGTGGCTAGAGCGTTAGTGAGGCCAAACGGCATCACAAAGTACTCAAAGTAGCCATACTTTGTTCGAAAGACCATTTTGTGTCTATCTTCTTCTGCAATTTTGGTTTGGTTGTAACCGCTCCACAAATCAAGTTAGGTGAAGTGCCTTGCACCATTGAGTTGCTCACACAAGTCATCCATGCAAGGTTATGGATATTTGTTCTTCACTATTTGTTGATTTAGTCCTTGTAGTCAATGTACATGCGCATTGTTCTATCCTCCTTCACAAGCAATACAAGAGCCCCATATGATGATACATTGGGTTGGATTAACCACTTTTGCAACATATCTTTGATTTGAGCCTTACAGTACTCCAACTCATGAGATGATAGTTAGTATGGGGCCTTACAAGGAGGTGTATTTGCAGGAGGTATCTCAATTTTATGATTTATTCTCTCTTTGGTGATAAAATTATGTGTAATTTATCCAAAAAGATATCTTGGAACTCATTGACAACATCTTTCAATTTATAAGGAGTTTTGTCCATTGTATTGGGCATTCTAGACTTCTCTTATTAAACCCATGAAATATCTATTTGTCTTACCAATAGATGTGGTCCTTATGACAAATAAAGGCAACTCTTGCCTTTCTGATTTGCCTTTAATGCCAAAGATCTTCCATTGACTAGTTTTTACTACTTTCTTTCTTGAATCCACTATGGCGTTGTATTGTTCCATCCATGGCTTACCTAAGATTGCATCATAATGAGCTCGTTGTATCACTCACCACTCAATTGATTCTTGATAACCTCTTATAGAGAGTATTACCTTTCTAGGTCATGATTCAATCTTCTGTGTCTGACTATTTGGTAACTCTATTTTGTCCTTCTCATCCTTCTTTAGTTCAATCTCTAACCTTATTGGAAAAGAGAGGGATAATAAATTCTCTATTGTCCTAGGAGCTATCAATACTATCACCCGATTGCCTTCTAGCATTCCATTTATAATAATTAATTGTACATTTATCTTCATCCTTCTTTGCACACTCATCCTCTTCTTCCTCCCGCTTTTACTCTTCTTTATTGGACCAATAAGGCCACAAGGTACAATTATTGGTAATCGTTGTTTTCCAATGTGGTTTCCATATCTTCCTCTTCAATTTATCTCTCCATGTGCTTCAAAGGTCATTTGGAAAAAGAGACCAAAGGCCTCTAAGAGAGCATGATACAATTGAAGGCTATGTGCCCAATTTGGCCAGAATTGTAGCATCATCATTATTCTACTCAACCCCTTCTCCCTGTGAGACTACTCCTTTCCTTTCTTTGACCCCTCCCAGTTCTCCTTGGAGAGGTCTTCCTCCTCTATCTTAAAATTGAATGTTGTCAAATTCCATAAGAATTGGTCCACCAAAATGGTGTGTCTTGGCCCAATAATTTTGCATTGGTGTTATCACTTCACCTCCTTCAAGTGCCCCTACTATTCTTTGAGCACAAGCAATGGCTTCAAAAACAATACAAGGATTTTTCACCATTACTTTTTGGTGAACATGCTCTTTTAGTCCTCTCTTGAAATTTTCAAGAGCTTTGGCTGGACTCATATTGATCATAGCAACCTATAGATCCAAAAATACCTCCGCGTGCTCTTGTATATTATTCTTGTGCTTCAACCCCAAGAATTTAGTTTGAGCCATTTGCATAGAATCCACAAATTGGAAATTCTTGAATAGCCCTTCTTGCAAACTTGTCAAAGTGACCTTTCTTCCTTCTACTAACAATGATTGTTCCCAAGCATTGTACCATGTGAGGGCTTTATTGGTCAAGTAATCACATGCAAATGCACATGTAAAATGATCAAAGATATTTGGAGTGAAAAAATTGAAGGTATCAATTCATTCTTGAAATCCAATTTCCACTACTCCCATGGAATGTTGTCTCTTGTAAGGCTTGATGTTGCATGTTTTTTTCATTCATAGTAAAAATGTGGCTTGGTTGTTGATCAGAATCGGTGTCATTGGCATGCATAACTCTTGAGATACTTTAATTGTTGGTGTTGGTTGTTGAGACTACTCCTGTAATACCAAGAGCTAGCCATATGATCTAGATGTGAAATTCGGTTTGGTAACATCTAGAATGATGCTATACATGATGGTCAAAACAGATAAGTTAGAAGTATCACCAAAAGAGTACTTCTACTAATAAGGCAGAAACCAAAATAGACTTGAGAACCTTAGAACCAATAGCTAGACATATGATTTAAAGGTGAGAATTAATTTGGTAACCTCTGGAAGGATGTTACACATGATGGACTAAATAGATCAGAAAGAAGTATCACCAAAAAGGGACTTCTACTAATAGAGTAGGAACCAAAATATGCCTGAAATCTTTGAAGGCAATTTCAGAGGCCTGAATGGATGAATTAGGCCTAAAAAATGTGCAGAATCCCCCCCCCCAATAAAGGAAAGGTTGGCCTTCCCTCTCCCCTGCTTTGTCTCATCGAGAGCTTTCCAATGGTACCTTACGTGATTTTGAGATTCTTATAGGAAGATTCCCTAAAAGATTCCCTCCGGTCAAAGCTTGTTTGACCAGCCAAATAGGACCTAGACCAGACATGTCACCTATCCAAGTTAGTAATCCAAGGGTGGAGCTTGCTGACATGTCACCTATCTATGTCCCTAATCCTATGGTGGAGCTTCCTTGGAGGAGATCCTCTTTGTCTATATAATAAAGAGAAGGTGCTCCTTTGGGGCATCGAATATTGAGTGTGCAATCTGTGTTTTCTCTCTTCTCTTGTCCTTGGAGCATTATGACTCCCTTCTTGCATTACTTGATTATTCTTGATATTTTGTATTTGATTTTGCAATTCCTCGATGGTCATCTTGATTTCCCATAACTTGTTCAACATTCCCTATATTCCTTGCATCAACTCCTACAACTTTGGATCCATGATTCATACACACAAGCAATGTTCAATTGCTACTTCCTACTTCAATAAATAGTTAGAATGATCGCTTGAGAGGGTGCAAAAACTATGGGGACTACCATCGGGACCTCAAGGGCTATCACTTGTTGATAATATTTCTCACCAAAATTGCGGACTACAAAGTACCTAGACATTACTTTTGGTCTAACTACATAATAGATTTCTACTTGCATGTTGAAATGGTGAAGATTTGGTACATTCATATCCATAACATCATAATAGAATGTAGATTGTGAAAACCCACTCTCTGTCATATACCTCCAGAGGTAGAATCGCCCAATTTGGTGAATTCATTACTTTGTCCATGAATTCTACTCCAAAGTGATAAACTTGAGATACTCTCATTTGCTCATGCTTGATGTGGAATGAATTGATGTAGATGTAGAAAGCTAGGTGTAGAAAATTGTCCCCTTGGTGCTTCCATCCCATCCGCTCTCAAAAACACTTCCCAAGTCTAGTAATTTTGCACTATATTCTCCCTTCAAATTACTCAATTTTAGTAGCTTGTGTTCTTCCAAGAGAGTTGATCCACTCTCTTGGATTAAAACAACCTTGCTCTGATATCATTGTAATATTTTGAGAACAAGAGAACTCTCTAAGAGAGAAAACACAAGTTTCATACTCAATCTTCCGTTGTTCCCAAGGAGCATCTTCTCTTTAGTATTTAGCAAAGAGTATCCACTCAAAAAAGCTCCACTCTTGGATCAGATACATAGATTGGTGACCTGTGAGCAAGCTCCATCCTTGGATTAGTTGTTTGGATGGGTGACATGTTTGTACTTGTCCTATCTAGTTGGTCAAATGAGTTTGATTAAACAGAATCTTTAGAGAATCTTCCTATAGGGACCTATAGGGACTATTTTGTGGGTAAGATACTGTTGGAAAGCTCTTAATGAGACAAATCATAAGGGGAAGAAGGCAAGCCTTTTTGCCATTAGAAGGGAAGATTGTTCCATTTTTTAGGCCTAATTCATCCATTTAGGCTTTCTAAATTGGCTCTAAAGTTTTCAAGCTATTTTTGGCTTCTACCCTATTAGTAAAAGTACTCTCTTGGTGCCAACTCTATCTTTTCTACCTAGTTTATTGTACCCAACACCTTTCTAGATGTTACTTGGACAATTTTCACCTCTAGATAATATGTCTTCCTTCTTGTATTACATCCTTATATGAATCTAATCTCTATATTTTAAACTTAGAAAAACCTTTGTTTCCAACCTATTATCTTTTCTAACTGAATTGATAATATTTAAGTCTTAATCACAATCAAGGATTAAGATTAGCTTTACTTTCATTGAATTTTTAAGATATGTGTTTAATTGTATCTATAACCAACATAGGATACAATCGTTTGAAAGAATTCCTTATTTCATGATATTTATGGAGGATATTTTTCATGATCTTCATAATGCTCGAGATGAAATCTAATCATTCAAAACTAGAACATATAAAAAAACTTACAAACAACAATTAATATGTAATGGTAAAATAGAATAATTGATGAACTTAATCAAAATCATCATATAGTTTATTAAGATGTACACTCTCAATACCCAACTAATATGACAATCAACACCTTTACTATAAATTTAGGAAGCAAGGCACTTGAGAAACTTGTACCTATATTGGATACTTTGTAAAGAAGAAAATGTTTTCTTTCTCTTAGAAGTGAGTATGCATCTATCTCAAGCATAAGTAATTAAACATTTGCTATTACAATATATTAAGTTTATTATAGTCTATTTTTCACTATCATGCAAATATAAATTTTATCAATATCATACACTTTAGAAGTACAACTCATAAAAGAATTAATGTACAAACTCCAAAGTGCAATGATGATAAAAAATAAAAAATCTGCACTAATTACATCTGAAAGCCATAGCCACTCAAAGAATCCAAGTTAATGAATCCATAACTGGTCCATGACAAAGAGAATCCAAGTTCCACTCATTAGTCTTTGTTCACCAAAGCTTGAAGCTTGAAGGCTCAACATAAAGGACTTGAACTCTACAAAGTTACACTTCAAAGGATACACCCAGAGTTGCATGTAAGTCGAGTGCTAACAACACATAAAATATTGTAAATGGTTGTTTTAATGGTGTAAAAAATGACTCTTATGGCCAAAGCAAAAATCATAACATAATAGATGACCACCACCAAGTAGCCCATGAAGAATTGTTAATAAAACTAAATATGCCAAGATCCGTACTTTAATGTCCTTGAAAACTTGCTTATGCATTGGAAATATCAAAATTTATATCATGTAAATATATATATCATTATACAAAATACATAATTATCAATATCATACCCTATAGAAGTAAAACTCATATAGGAAGTCATACACAAACTCGGAAGTACCATAATCTCCTCCTAGTCAGTAATTAGGTTCCTCTAACTCAAAATAGCCTTCTACTATGAGTTTGTGATATGATCTATGGTGAATAGAGATTTGGAGGTCGGGTTTTATCAATCATATTTTTAGTTATATGTATGCAATTTGTACCACATAAGGAGTGAACTAGCTAGGTTATCAAGTTCATTGAAGATTAAAATAATGCGCTCAAGGAACCCTCATGAGGAGAGGAGTCAAACATACCATATGTCGTCTTCTCAAATAACTATTACACACTAACATAATAGTAGTTCCACAAGAAGAGCAATATAACCTACACTTGATGCCTAGACATACAATTGCCAAGCTTGATTCTATCATGCAACCAATGTTTGGAAGGTGGTATGGTGCATAATTTCATACATGATTCTTCTAAATAACAACATCATATCCTTCTAACATGCGGACTCCAAAATGTAAAACTTCACACACTCTCAAGATAGTGCTACTTGTAATCACATCAAGAATCATCAATGTTATCTATGGTAGATATATGTAATAACCAAGATGAAACCAACCGATTGTGGACCTATAACCTCTTCCTCAAATTGAAGCATAATGTTAGGTATCTTGATGATGAGCAATTGCTAAGTTCTCAAATACTACAAAGATCACTCCTTAAAAGATCTTTGCTTGTTGAGAACATGCACTCACCCATACACATATATCATCAAAGTCCAAAACTAAAGAAGCACCATGATAAATAGAATCAGGTAAGTATGGATCTTATTCATAGAGTAAGAAGTAGGGAGAAAAGGACAATTAGGAAATTTGCTGCTTGAATTGCCAAGAACATGTGCTCACTTCCACATCTAAGTCCAAGACTATGGTTGTATCATGATAAATGGCATTAAGTTAATTTGTATCCTGTTTCTAGAGTAAGAAATAGGGAGCAAAGGATGGTAAGGAGGCTTTCTAAATAAATGGAGAGCCCATTGTCAACCAAAGGTAACTAGATATCCCAATCTCCCAAGCGGTCTTTCTAGAAACTATACATATGCAATCCTCTTTGCACCATTTGAACAACTCTCTTTGCTAGATTGCTTGCCCCAAGGTGATCTCAAGATGTAATACGGTGATCAATCAAGACCTACTCACATAAGATTTGAAACTACCCAAAGAACTTTATACCTTGATTAGTCAAGATTTTGGTTGATCAAAATGACTAAGAAACCAATGTAAGAACAAGTAAGCTTTCTTTTCACTAGATTTTTCTAAAAATACCACCAACTCAGTCCACTTGGAAATGTGCTCTCCCTAAACAAAAACATACCAATGGTGTCTTCCAATAAAGGTAATCAAAGTCCAAATTACAATGGTAACCCAATTACTTAACAGGTAGTATGTGTAATTTGTGGCGGAGAAGCATTGAATGATGATCTAAATTGGTCACAAACCACACATTTGGCCACAAAATACTATACATTGGTTTGCATACCATGCCTCTAATAATGAATCTAAATTAAACTATATGTCCATTTTACTCCAAATGTTATAACTTCTTATAAGCATTTCATACCAATGGTAGTTTTTTAGATAGAAGGGGTACTACTTGCACTTTACCATCATATCATACATAACCTCTCAACCTAAACTGCTTGGCTCATTCAAAGATACCATTTCTCTCCTTGATACTAATTTTATGCCCATAATACTACTACAAAGATATTCCATCAACAAGATATTATCATGGATATCTAACTAATCCATACAAAATTTCCACTATTTGAATCAAAGACCTCAATAACTCCTCTTGTCTCTATTGAGAGATATACCACTAGAGTCCCAACCAACATACAAAAAAAGGAAATGTATGCCAACCTAGCACCATTGTCACATACATCTCACCATGCCAACATGCTCCTATTTGATCATGTAGGTTGGAACATGCGTCTCTACTCAACATATCTACATCATAGTTCATCACTTTAGGTACATGAACAACCAAGAAATCATAGTCTTGTAAAATCAAAACAGATTGTGCAAGCTTCATCAAAAGTTTGTTATATTTTGCTAACCAGTTAAGTGAGTGAAAGACAATGATGAGAATGAAAGAGTTCCCAAAAAAATAACGTTAGAAGTGTGCTATTACCCATACTATTACAAAACACTCATCTTCATATGAATTTTACTTGGGTTCCATTGAATTGTTGAATAGGCTAGCATAGGCCACCATGAACTCTTTCTCGTCATCATCTTGTTGGATGAGCATTGCTACAAGCCTGTAATACCAAGAGCTAGCCATATGATCTAGATGGGAAAATTAGTGTAGTAACATCTAGAATGATGTTATACATGATGGTCAAAATAGATTAGATAGAAGTTTCACCAAAAGAGTACGTCTAATAGAGCAAAAACCAATATAGATTTGAAAACCTTAGAACCAATAGATAGACATATGATTTGAAGGTGAGAATTGGGTTAGTAACATCTGGAAGGATGTTACACAGGATGGACTGAATAGATCAGAAAGAGGTATCACCAAAAGGGGACTTCTACTAATAGAGTTGGAGTAGAAATATGCTTGAAATCTTTGAAGTCAATTTCAAAGGCCTAAACGGATGAATTAGGCCTGAAAAATGTGCATATTTTCTCTCCAATAGAGGAAGGGCTGGCCTTCCCTCCTCCTTGCTCTGTCTTGTCGAGAGATTTCCAACGGTACCTCACCCACGTGATTCTGAGATTCCTATAGGAAGATTCCCTCCAGTCAAAGCTTGTTTGACCAACCAGATAGGACCAAGACTGACATGTCAGCCATCCAAGTAAGTAATTCAGGGTGGAGCTTGTTGACATGTCACATATCTATGTACTTAATCCTATGGTGGAGGTTCATTGGAGGAGATCAGCTTTGCCTATATAATAAGGAGAAGGTGCTCCTTTGGGTTATCGGAGTTTGAGCGTGGAAGTGTGTTTCTCATGGTGTGTTACTCTTTAGGTCTCCTATCCTTGGAGTATTACAAAGCCCCAATGTACTCCAATCAATATGAACTTGAAACACATGTTCTTTAATTGATATCATAAGAAAAAGGTGTCAACTCCTTGAGCTCCATAAAAGCTTTTTTATTCTCATCTCCTTAACACCACTTATGTGTTACCTTTGTAAACATTGTCAAGGCCTTACTAATTGTATTAAATACTTTCATATATCAATCATAAAATTTTACTAGTTCAAAGAATGCTTGCACCTTACTCACATTTGTAGGTCAAGGAATACATGCAATAGCCTATATTTTGGTTGGTTGAGCACCAAGTCCATTCAGATAAATAGTATGACCCAAATACTCAACTTGTTCTTGAAAAAATCTACACTTCCCAAGATGAATTTATGAGATCTCAATCTATCAAACTCCTCCAAAAAATGTCTCTCAAACTCCTCCATGATAACACTATAGACCAAAATGGTATTAATATAGCACCAAGAGACATCTTATCCTACTAAGATTTGTCCATAACTCTTTGAAGCTCAAAACACTTTTTTTAATCCAAACAATAAAACCCAGCACTGATATAATACATCCTTATTGAGAAGATCAATACCTCAATTATTAGCTTGGACTTATCTTCCACCCTAAGTGGTGATTGATGACATCCCACTTGAACATCTAAAGTACTAGATACCTTTGAATGCCTAGTTGCATCAAAGATCTCTTCTCGTGTAGGCAAAACAAACCAATCAACCTTAGTCTATTGGTTGATAAAATGGTAATCTTCACACATCTGCTAATTTGTGTAGTTGCTATGCATATATTTCTAAGTTGGTATCAATATGGTTAAAGTATACTCTCTATGTGGGATCTTCACCAAACCAACCTAAGAAAGGTCTCAACTCTTACTCTAAATCAAGGCTCACTCTCTATCACTATATTTGTATTGACATCAAAAGACTAGTGTATCACTAGTATGTTCAATCCAAACCATTTCCATTCAAAGCATCCAAATTCTTCATATCAAAACCAAAACAACTTGGGTAGCTTCTCAAGAACCTCCAATCTCATTGCATTTCTCCTTGTTAAAGCTTACATTTAATGTCTAGCTCCCTAGTATACTCTATAATTGTTGTGGAAGTAGAAGATATATTGACTAGTTGCTAAATTGGAACTTTGGGAATGGGCTCCCAATTGCTAAAGTCCACAACCTTAGGGTAAAAAACTCTTTCTTGTTTGGCCACAAGCTCCAAATGTCCTCTAATTTCATCCCAAGTAGACAAAAGGTGTACTCCCAAGTAGATTATGCTTACTTGGATGTACCTCAAGAAGATCACTTTCACTAATCATCATTGGTTTTGTTACAATATGGAGTTTAGCAACGTAGTTAGTAAGGCTAACAAAGTAGAGAATAAGCCAAATCAGCCTGAATATTCTAGAAGCATCTAGGAAGCTTCTTGGGAAGCTTTCCAACTAGTTAACTTGCACTCCAAGTAGGTAGCTTCTAGAACAAAGCTTCTAGAAGCTTCTAACTAGCTTAGCTTGCACGCCTAATAGACGGCTTCTAAAAGGAAGCTTCTTGAGAAGCTTCTCAAGGGCTTTTTTTGCTACCTATAAATACCAAAGCCAAAGCTCATGCTAGGCATTTAGATTTTTCTCTCATTCAAGTGTCCCAATGTGAGTTTCCATTCTCCTATTTCTCTCCTCCGGCTTGGTCTTTTAAATTGGCATCAAAGCAAGAATAGGATTGATGGAATTTATGGACCACCAAATCCACTTCTGCCAAACTATTGGGATATTCATGTCTAGATATTACCCAAGCATCAATTCACACAATTCATCACTCTGCACTTTAGGCATGATTTTTTGCATATGATCATCGTGTTTGAGGAACCCTTGATATTTCTGGTTGTAACTTATGGAGAACGGTGGATGTGCTTAATCTTTGTGCTAATCAATTAGATAAATTGGGAGTAGTGGGATAGAGTAGTAGCTATGTCGGCAATACCAGACGTTATCCTTGCGATGCAACAACAAGTCAAGCACCTTACTTGATTGTTGCATGAATATGATCAGCAACAATGAGAACATACAAAGAGAGTGCCAATTTGAGATAGAAAAGATTGCATTTGATATCCAAAACCCAAGGTGTTTGAAGGAAAGAATCTTCCAAGCACAATGGAGAATTTTGTGTTTGATTGCAAACATTACTTTGAAGCCACCAATCTTCTAGATGAATAGAAATAGATTCTCTTGGCTTCTAGTCAATTAGATGGTGTGGCAAAACTTTTGTGGTGATTTTGAGTAGAGCGAGATGAACTAGAGGTTTTTGCATCAATTTTGACATGGGCAAAATTCAAAGATGCAATATTGGGTCGGTTTTAAACTATAAATGCTACCCAAGCCGCACAAGATAAATTGGCAAAAATAAAGCAAGTTTGCTTAGTAAGGAGCTACATCACACAATTTCACAACATCATCATGTAGATTCTAGATATACAAGAAGGTGAAGTTCTAGATTGATTTGTGCATGGATTGAAGTCACAAACCAAATTGGAGGTGACCATGTGAGAACCACAAAATGTAGAAGAAGCCATGCAATTGGTTGAGCGCTTTGATTCCTTGGTTACGATAACTTGGTCTCAATCTTGACCTACACAAGGCCTACCAATACACTATGCACGGGTGGAAGAACCGGCACCAATGGTGATTGATGCTATCCAACGGAGACCACTTGGTATAGCAGATAGAGAAAGATTGCGACAAAATGGAGGTTGCTTTTATGTCGCCAAGTTGGACATTGCATTGTTGAATATCTACTTAAGAATGAGCAACCTTGACAAGTTGCCCAGATGGAGTTTGTGGAATAGAATGATCAAGGAAATGAGGAATCCCAATAGGAGATTTTGAGCCACCTATTGGGAGCTTGATTAGTTCTAATGGAACTGAAGGCTCAACCTATGCAAGTTTGTTTCACTTCCAATGTACAATATCTAATTGGGGTTGTAGAATTTTGCTTGATTCTAGAAGTTTGGAGAATTGCATGTCTATGCAAGTAGCAAAGGAATTTGGTATTCCTATCAAGCCAGTGATTGGAAGTAGATTGATGATCGTAGATGGTAGAAAGGGTTTTGCATTATGCACCTTGCATCCTATTATCTCCAAGATTGGGAAGGAGTATTAGGAGTGTGTGAGGGTTGTAGTGGCACCTTAACACTATGATATCATTTTTGGTCTACCTTGGCTTGAATATCAAAAAGTTCAATTTGGTTGGACACAACAGCAAATTCAAGTACAACATCAAGGTAGAAATTTCTGATTAGGTTGTTTGGCACCTCTGAGTCAGACACCTTAGAATAGTCAATCTCAAGATTGGGAAGTTTGTTGAGAAGGTAGCCATAGAGCAAACCTTGAAGGAAGATGAGTTCCAAGATGGGAATTTTGCAAGGAAGGCAACCATGGAGCAAGCTTGGAAGAGAAATGAGTCCTTGGAAGGGAAGTTGGTGAGTAAAGCAGCCATAGAGCAAGCTTTGGAGGAAGATAAGTATGTATTTGCAATGTGGATCAAGCTGATTGCACAAGAAAAATCTAAGGAGGGCCAGGAGCCTCATCAAGCAATGGTTGATTGGATAGTTCAAGAGTTTGCGGACATGTTTTTTGATGATTTGCCAAAGAGATTACCCTCAAATTGAGGTATGCCCTTCAAGATCAAGCTATTGCCAAGGAGTACTCCAATGAGTAGACTGATCTATCGGCTTTTACCAAAGGAGTTGGAGGAGTTGTGAATAACATTTATAGAGTTGTTGGAGAAGGACTTCATACAACATAATACCTCTCCGTGGGGACCAATGGTACTATTTATTCCAAAGAAAGATGGAGGACTACATTTTTGTATTGATTACCATGGGCTCAATAAGCAAACCATGAAGAATGCATATCCCTTGCCTTGAATTGATGACTTGCTTGATCAACTAAGTGAAGCATGTTCCTTTTCCAAGTTGGATCTTTGCAATAGCTATTGGCAAATTACTGTTGATAGCAAGGATGCGCAAAAGACTACCTTTTGCACAAGGTATGGGCATTTTGAGTGGAGAGTTCTACCTTTTCGGACTCACTAATGCTTTAGCGGTCTTCATGGATCAAATATATTGGGTGTTAGATGGACTATTCAATTGCTTGGTGGTGTTGTTTTGGGATGATATCTTAATCTTTAGTAAGACAAAGGCAGAACACATGAATCATGTGCAAGAAGTCCTAAGAGAACTATAACAATGGAAATTTTACTGCAAGAAGTCAAAGTGTGCCTTTTGGCAGAAGGAGGTTAACTTCTTGGGTCATAAGATCTCATCAAAGGGGATCAAGAGGGAAGAAGAGGAAATCAAGGCCATAACTAATTGGCCTACCCTAAAGGATGCTATAGAAGTACAAGCGTTCAATGGATTGCCCAATTTTTTCCGATGGTTCATCCACTATTATGTTCATCGTGGCTACATCATTGACTGACCTCTTGGGAAAGAACTCAAGCTTCTAGTGGACCACCAAGCATGAAGAAGCATTCCAAAAGTTAAAGCATATGGTGTCTTCAAGACCCATTTTTCAACCATATGATCCTCAACTTCCTTGTGTGGTTAATTTTGATGCTTCTAACTTTGCAATTGGAGTTGTGTTGCAACAAGAATTCCTAGATGGACTACATCTCATGGCCTTTGTATCTTGCCAACTTAATACAGCTGAAAGAAATTACTCTACTTGAGATCAAGAACAACTTGCAATGGTATATGCCACCTAGGTATGGAGGCATTATCTCTTGGAGAAACAAGTGATCATGCAAATTGATCACAAGCTATTGTTGCAAACCTTACACTTGGAACACATGAAGAGTTGACATCATCGATAAGAAGAGCAACTCAATTGTTTGACATCAAACTTGAGGACAACCCAGGTCGGTTTCATGTCATCCTTGATGCTCTATCACAATGACCTGATTTGAAGTCTCTTCCTCTCATCATGGTGGCAATTACAAAGGTGTTAATTGACTCCAAGGTCCATAACAAGTTTTTGTCAGCTCTACAACAAGATCCCTTCTTCCATATGGTACATAGTTGTTTGAAAATAGGTGGCAAGGAGTAAAACACCTTCTCCTTTAAGGAAGGCCTTCTATTCCATGCGGAATAGATCTATGTTCTAGCCAAAGGTGATCTCCAACTTGTGCGGCTTCAAGAAGCCCATGATTAACCAATAGTTGGTCACATGGGAGAGGACAAGATCTTGGGTACCCTCCAACGCCAATGGTCGTGGCCCAATATGACACAAGATGTTTGGGAGTTTGTCAGATTGTGTAAGAGTTGTGAACGCAACAAGGCTAGTAACCAAAAGCCGAGTCGACTCCTTTAGCCACTTCCCATTCCAACTACTTGTTAGGAACATGTGAGCTTAGATCTAATCACCTCCTTGCCCAAGACACAACAAGGTCACACAACACTTATGTTGTTTTGGACAAGCTTAGTAAGCAAGTCCATTTGGTACCAACGGTTGATACTATGGATGCTCCAACCTTAGCGCAACTCTACTTCGATAATGTATTCAAACATCATGTGATGCCACATGTACTCATCTCCGACCGTGATCCTCGTTTCACCACAAAGTTTTGGCAAGCCTTCTTCTAGATAGTTGCCACCAAACTTGCTTTGTCCACAGCCTATCATCCTCAAACTTATGGACAAACTGAACGTGCAAATTGCACCTTGGAAGATATGCTTTGAGCCTTTGTCAACCTTCACCATAACAATTGGGATGAATGTCTTGCATCAATGGAGGTTGCATACAACAATTCTAAATAGGCAAGCACCAAATTCTCTCCTTTCTTTCTCAATATTGGCCAAGATCCGCTTGTCCCGTTTCTCTTCTTACTCCTCTACCATCATAGGTCCCTCATACTTCAACCTTCTTGACCACTATATACAAATCTCTCCAACAAGCCAAATTTCACCTCCTTGTTGCTCAAAATTGTCAAAAACAATATGCGGACCACCATCATCATGATCTCACCTTTGAAGTTGATGTTAAAGTTATGTTATCCTCTAGTTATTTACCCCTCCTACTTGATACCTAAGTTTGTAAACTTGCCCTAAATTGGATAGAACATTTTGATGTTACCCAAATTTTCTCTCTTGTTGCTTACAGACTTGCCTTGCCTTGTCATATGCGCATCCATCTTGTCTTTCATGTTTCCAAGTTGAAACCTTTTGTTCCTAACCCCTCTTCTTTTTCCTCTCATATCCAACTTCCTCCTCCCCTATCCCTATTAATGATCATGAGGAGTACAAAGTTGATTGTATCCTTGTACGCCATCACATCCAATGTGGACACCGACAACATATGGAGTACAAGGTCCATTGGAAAGGGAATCCCCTTCATGATGCCACATGGGAATGTACAAACGGCCAAAATGTTTGTACATTTTGGCCGTTTGTATACATTGGTATACAATGTACAAACCTCCAGAATGTACAAACGGCCATTTAGGAGTTTGAAGCTTCAATGGCAACGAGGACGTCACCAACTAGTGGTGGGGGAATATGTAACAATATGGAGTTTAGCGACGTAGTGAGTAAGGTTAACGAAGTAGTGAATAAGCAAATTTAGCCCAAAATATTCCAAAAGCATCTAGGAAGCTTCTTAGGAAGCTTCCCAACTAGTTAACTTGCTCTCCAAGCAGGTAGCTTCTAGAAGGAAGCTTTTAGAAGCTTCTAACTAGCTTAGCTTGCATGCCAAGTAGACAACTTCTAGAAGGAAGCTTCTTGAGAAGCTACCTAGTTAACTTGGCTTGCACTCTAAGAAAGCGGCTTGAGGAAACTTCTTGAGAAGCTTCTCAAGTGCTTTGTATACTACTTGTAAATACCAAAACCAAAGCTCATGCTAGGCATTCGGAGTTTTCCCTTATTCAAATGTGCCAATGTGAGTTTCCATTCTCCTATTTCTCTCCTTGTTCTTAAGTTTTTACAGGTTTTGTACTAAGAATACCATGGCCACTTGGTCCTCGTCTCCAACATGTGATTGAATAATCTTGATAGGCACAAAGCTCACAAGTGGCTAAGTGGTTATGCTTGTCAAGTGCATCTTATGTATAAAAATATGGAGTTTACAGACAAGATAGTCAAGATTTACAAAGTAGAAAAAAAGCCAAATTAGCCAAGAATTATAAAGTATTCTAGAAGTATATAAGAAGCTTCTTGGTACCTTCTAAACATCAAATAATGTGTATGCCAAGTGGTAACTTCTAAGAGGAAACTTCTTGGGAAGCTTCTTGGATAGCTTAGCTTGTATACCAAGTAGTTGGCTTCTAGAAGGAAATTTGTTGAGATGTTTCCCAACTAGCGTAGCTTGCATGCCAGCTAGTCAGTTTCTAGAGAGAAGTTTCTCAGAAGTTTCTTGATTGACTTAGCTTGCATTCTAAGAAGGAAACTTTTAAAAAGTTTTATAAGAAGCTTCTCAAGAGCCTTGTATGTTCCATGTTAATACCAAATCCCAAGCTCATATTAGGCATTTAGAGTTTCTCTCATTCAAGACTCTCAATGCGATCTTTCACTTTGGTCTTTCATTCTCTTAGATCTTTAACATTGGTATCAAAGAACAAATATGATGGATAGAATTTATGGACCATCAAATCAATTTCCTCTAAACCATTGGGAATTTTGTGTCCATATCTATCCTTAAATGTAGTAATAGTCAAGGCGGCAATGCCCAAAGTTATCATTTCTATGGAGCAGCAAATCCAACACCTTACTCCACTATTAGAAGAAAGAGACCATCAACGAGAAAACATATAAAGAGAGCACTATTTAGAGAAGGAGAGGAGAAAATCCAATTTGTAAAGCCCAAGTTATTTGAAGGTAAGAATCTCTTGAGTGTATTAGAGAATTTGGTGTTTGATTGCAAATGTTAACTTGAAGTTACAGATATTCAAGATGAACAAAGACATATTCTCTTAGCTTCAAGCCAATTGGATGGTATGGCAAAACTATGGTGGTGATTTTTAGTGGAACAAGCTAAAGTGCAAGCCATTGTGCAAGTCTTGACATAGAAAGCATTCAAAGTCTAATAATTGGGCAGTTCCAAGCTATAAATACTACACAAGCTGCACAAGGTAAATTAACAAAATTAAAGTAGATTGGTTGTGTGAGATGTTATATCATTCAATTCTAAAAACCATAATGTAAATCCTAGATATACTAAAAGGTGAAGCTTTGCATTGAAACCTTACACCAAATTAGAGGTGACCATGTGGGAGCTCAAACACTTGGGGGAAGCCATGTAGTTGGCTAGTGCTTTGATTCCTTGGTTGCAACAACTTGGTCTTGACATCAACTTTCATAAAACTTGCCAATACACTACACATGGGTGGAAGAGCCAACACTAATAGAGATTGATACCATCCAACAAAGACAACTTGATATAATAGATAGAAGAGGTGGTGAGAAAATGGTGGTTGCTTTTATTGTTGTTAAATTAGACACTACAAAGACAATGTTGAATGTTGACTCAAGAATATATGACCTAAAAAATCACCCAAATGGAATTCATGGAGCATGATGATCAAGAAACAAAGAATCCCAATATGAGAGTTTGAGTCACTTATTAAAGACTTGATTAATTCCAATGGGATTGAAAACTCAACCTATGCAAATTTGCAAGGTATGATATTTGATCATGGTTGTAGGATTTTGGTTTGTTTTGGAAGTTCATAAAATTATGTATCCATGCAATTTAAAAAGGAATTAGGTATTTCTATCAAGCTAGTAATTGGAAATAGATTGATGATAGCAGACTGTAGAAACGTTTTGAATTTAGTGAGCCCAAAAGGTAGAACTCTCCACTTGAAAGGTAAAACTATCTATTCAAAACTTCTAGAATCAACCAAAATTTTACCACCACGATTAGGTATCGTACCTTGCAAGTGAAGCAAACTTGCATAAGTAGAGCCTTCAATCCCATTAGAACTAATCAAGCTCTTAGTAGACAGCTCAAAATCTCCTATTGGGATTCCATGTTCCTTGATCATTCCACTCCACAAACTCCATTTGGGCCCATTCTTAAGTGAACATTTAGTAATGCAATGTCCAACCTAACAATAATAAGAACAACCTCCATTTTGTTGCAATCTTTCTTTATCCATTGTATCAAGTGGTCTCTATTGGATAGCATCAATCTCCATTGGTGCCAGTTCCTCAACCCGTGCTTAGTGTATTGGTAAGCTTTGTGTAGTTCAAGGTCAAGACCAAGTTGTTGCAACCAAGGAATCAAAGTGCTTAACCAATTACATAGCTTCTTGTACATTTTGTGGTTCCCATATGGTCACCTCCAATTTGGTTTGTGACTTCAAGTCCCTCATGAATTGATCTCAAACTTCAACTTCTTGTATATTTGGAATCTTCATGATGATGTTCTAAAATTGCGTGATGTAGCTCCTTATAAAGCCAATCTGCTTCAACTCCACCAATCTTTCTTGTGTGGCTTGGGTGGCATTTATAGTTTGAAATTGAACAAATATTGCATCCTTGAATTCTGCCCATGTTAAGATTGGTGCAACAATTTGTTGTCAAGCTCCCTCCAATCAGAATTGTCACCAAAGTTTTGCCACACCATCCAATTAGTTAGAAGCCAAGAGAATCTATTTCCATTCATCTTGAAGATTGGTAGCTTCAACTTAAGGTTTGTAGTCAAACACAAAATTCTCCACTATGTGTGGAAGATTCTTACCTTCAAACACCTTGGATTTTGGAAATTGGATTTGATCTTCTTTGTCTTGAACCGGTGCTCTCTCTAGTGTCCTTATTTTTGTTGAGCTTGTTCATCCAACAATCAAGTAAGGTGATTGATTTGTTGTTGCATAGCAATAATAACATCCGGTATTGCCGTCGTGGCTATTGCTCTATCCCACTTCTCCCAATTTATCTAATTTATTAACACATAAATGTAGCATGTCAACCATTCTCCATAAGTTACAACCAAAAGTATCAAGGGTTCCTTAGATAAGGTGACCATACATATAAAATCTTGCACAAAGGGCAAGGTGAGTAATTCTGAGGACCAATGCTTGGGTAATACCTAGACACAAAAATCCCAATGGTTTGGCGGAAGTGGATTTGATGGTCCATAAATTCTATCCATGCCATTCATGCTCACATACCAATGTAGAAGACCAAGACCAAGGAGAGAAATGGAAGCTCACACTAGGACACTTGAATGAGGGAAAAATCCAAATGCCTAGCATGAGTTTTGGCTCTTGTATTTATAGGGAGCATACAAGGCCCTTGAGAAGCTTCTCAAGAAGCTTCCTTGAACTGCTTTCTTGGAATGCAAGCCAAGTTAATTGGGACAGCTTCTCAAGAAGCTTCCTTCTAGAAACTACCTACTTGAGGTGCAAGCTAAGCTAGCCAAGAAGCTTCCCAAGAAGGTTCCTAGATACTTTTGGAATATTCTAGGCTAATTTGTCTTCTTTGCTTCTTTGTTAGCCTACTAACTTTGTCACTAAACTCCATATTGTTGCAATGGAGAATATGATGAGGGGAGAAGCCTCATCAAGCGATGGTTGATCAAATAGTTAAAGAGTTTGCAAATGCATTTTTGGATGATCTTCCAAAGGAGTTACCCTTTGATTGTGATATGCCTTTCAAGATTGAGTTATAGCCAAGAAGTACTCCAATGAGTATAAAAAATCTTTTGACTCTCACCAAAGGAATTGGAAGAGTTTCAAACAAAAATGATGAAGTTGTTGAAGACAAAATTTCATATGACATAGTACATCTCCTTGGGGAGCATCGGTACTATTTGTCCCAAAAGAAGGATGGAGTACTTCACTTATGTATTGATACCATGGCCTAAACAAACTAACAATGAAGGATACATATCCTTTGTCTCAAATTCATAATTTGCTAGATCAGTTGAGTGGAACACAATATTTCTCCAAGTTGGATCTTCATAATGGCTATTGGTATATTCTTTCGGATAGAGAGGATGTACAAAAGATTACCTTCACACAAAGTATGGGTATTTTGAATGGATAGCTTGTATCTTTTAGACTCACTTATGCTTTGATAGTCTTCATAGATCAAATACATCAAGTGTTGGATGGGCTATTGGATTAGTATATGGTGGTGTTCTTGGATGATATTTTAATCAATAAAAATATAAAGATAGAACACAAAAATCACATGCAAGAAGTTCTAAGTAGATTATATTAATAAAAGTTTTCTTACAAGAAGTCAAAGCATACCTTTTGACTGAAGGAAGTTACCTTCTTGGATCATAAGGTCTCATATGATAGGATGAAGATAGAAAAGGAGAAAATCAAGGCCACTATTGATTGACCTACTCTAAATGACACCATAATAGTGTAGGAATTTAATGGATTAGCAAGCTTTTATCAATGATTCATCCACTGTTATGCTCATGACATCACACCATTGACCAATCTCTTGAGAAATACCTCAAGGTTTTAGTGGACTACCAAGCACAAAGAAAGATTCAAAAAGCTAAGGCATATGGTATCTTCAAGACCTATTTTCAACCAAATCATCATCAACTACCTTGTGTGCTTGATTTTGATGCTTATAACTTTGCCATTGGAGCTATGTTATAGTTGGAATTTCTAGATAGGTTACATCCTATTGTCTCTGTGTCTTGTCAACTAAATACCACAAAAGGAATTACTGTGCTCAAGATTGAAAATAACTAGTAATGGTATATACCACTAAGGTATGGAGGTATTTTATCTTTGGGAGCACATGAAGAGTCACCATCATCAATGAGAAGAACACTATACTTGTTTGACATCAAACTTGAGTACAAACCTAGTAGGTTCTATTTCATCCTCAATGCTTTATCACAATGACCTTATTTGAAGACTCTTCTTGAACCTCTCATCATGATAATAATTATGATTGTTTTAATTGACTCAAAAGTCCAAATCATGTTTAGGACAATTTTACAACAAGACCTCTTCTTTTAGATAGTACAATGTCATCTTGCAACACATGAAAAGGAATTAAACAACTTCTCCTTCAAGGAAGGCCTTAATTTTATGAGAACTAGATCTACATTATAACAAATAGTCATCTATGACTTATGCGCCTTTAAGAATTTCACAATTTCCCAATTGTAGGTCACATGGGTTTGGATAAGACCTTGGGTACCCTATAATGCCATAGTGGTGGCCTATTATGGCATGAGAGGTTCACAAGTTTGTTCAATATTGTGAGAGTTGCCAATGCAACAAGGCCAATAATAGAAGCCAAGTGGATTGCCAAATGTCATATAGCAATTGTGGTATTTGTTGATAAACTTAGTGTCATATAGCAATTGTGGTATTTGTTGATAAACTTAGTAAGCAAATCCATTTGGCCCCAACATTTGACATGGTGGATGCTTCAACATTGGCCCAACTTTACTTCAACAATGTCTTCAAGCATCATGGGATGCCTTGTGTACTCATCTCCAACAATGATATTCAATTCATCAATAAATTTTAGCAAGCACTCTTCAAGCTCCTTGGCACCAAGCTTGCTTTGTCCATGGCATATCATCCTTAGATTGAGGGGCAAACCAAATATGCAAATTTCACCTTGGAGCATATACTTTGTGCCTTTTTTAGTGTTCACCATACCAATTATGATGAATGCATTGTGGGTGTTAAGTTTGCAAACAATAACTCCAAGCAAGCAAGCACCAAATTCTCTCCTTTTGCCTTAAAATTGGCCAAGACACACTTGTTCCAAATTCTCTTCTTGCTCCTCCTTGATCTTACATTCCTCATACTTCCATATTCTTGACTTAAATATCTCACTCCTTATAAAAAACCAAATCTCATCTCCTTGTTGCTCAAAAACATCAAAAACAATAAGCAAATCAACCTTGTCATGATCTCACTTTTAAACTCGGTGATAAGATCATGCTTTCTTCTAGAAGCCTACCTCTCTCACTTGGTACTCAAGTTTGTAAACTTTATCCTAATTGGATAGGTCCATTTGATGTCACCCAATTCATTTCTCTTATTATTTATCACCTTGCCTTGCCTTGTCATAATAATCCATCATATCTTTCATGTTTCCAAGTTGAAACCTTTTGTTTCTAATCCATCTTCTTTTTTCATTCTTGTCCAACTCCTTCTTCCTCCCATCCTTGTCAACAATCATGAAGAATGTGAAGTTGATTGTATCCTTGTATGTTGTTGTATTCAAAATGGCCGCCAGCAACCTATTGAGTACAAAGTCTTTTGGAAAGGGTATCCCTTTTTAATGCCACTTAGGAGACTCTTTCTCATCTCCATGATGCACAAATGACCATCCAAGAGTTTGAAGCTTCCATGGTGATGAAGACATCACTAACTAGTGGTGGGGGAATATGTTACAATATGGAGTTTATAGATGAGATAGTTAGGACTAACAAAGTAGCAAATATACCAAGAACTATAAGAATATTCTAAAAGCATCTAAGAAGCTTCTTGGTACATTCCAAGTATTGAATAACGTGTATGAAAAGTGGCAACTTTTAAGGGGAATTTTCTTGGATAGCTTAGCTTGCATGCCAAGTAGGTGTCTTCTAGAGAAAAACTTCTCAAGAAGTTTCCTAACTAGCTTAGCTTGCGTGCCAAGTAGACGGTTTCTAGAAGGAAGTTTCTCAAGAAGCTTCTTAGTTAACTTAGCTTGTACTCTAAGAAGACAAATTTTAAGAAACTTCTCAAGAATCTTTTATGTTCCCTACAAATACCAAAGCCCAAACTCATGCTAGGCATTTGGAGTTTCTCTCATTCAAGAGTCCCAATGTGAACTTTCACTATGATATTCCATTCTCTCATCTCTCTTCTCAATCTTTTACATTATGTTATTCAACCAATCCAAGGCTCACAATCCAAGTCAAACTACTGAAGTTCATAACATGACCTAAAATTTGCTACTTGATTCATTTGACATTATTGACAAAGTGGGGATACTAGTATGGAAAGCTTTCATATGCTCTCTCCCACCATCTAAGATTGGTGCACATCATCCAAAATATCATCAATAAGAAGGTTTGTTTGTCATTGAACCTCATCATAAGCACATTGTAAAACCTCCATAGGTATGATGTTGTCCACCAAAGACAAAGATAATGTGCACAAGATCCAACTTTAACTACATCTTACAACATTGCATGACCAATCTAAGACATGACCTAATGTGTACCTACTATCACCTATGTGCAAGAGTCACCCATTAAAGGGCTATTCTCCATAATGTGTGTTGGAGAAATTGCCTAATGAATCTAAAGATGTTGTAGTATATCTAGTTTCTCCTAAAACATACTAAAACAAAGATCCTACAAACCATATCACTATCCAAAAAGTATATGTCCTTTATATGACCATCTAAAAAATCACCAAATGAATACTACTATGTCTCTCCAAATCCTACATCCCAAGCAAGAAAATATTTAATAGTAAGATCTTCTAGTAACCCCTAATTGTTGACATTGGTAATAAATCAAGATACCAATAAGCAAAGTATACCACATGATGTAGAGAGACTCATTTAGTGATCTCACCTTTCTCAACATAGAAGTACATTTGAACTCATATAACGGTTGCAATATTATAACTAGTCTAATGTTGATCTAGCAAATAAATCCAATCAATAGGTATACTATATCTACCAAATAATGCTATAAAATAAGTGTGGTCTTTGAAGATGCTAAGGTAGCATACTCTAGAGGATCATCATCAAATTTTTCCATCTATGGTACAAAGACTCCACTTTAAGCTTGTTATACCAACTAATATGTATGTTATTACAACTCCTCACCAAGACTTTACAAAGGAAAATCCAAGGTAGAAGCAATAACTTTACTCATACTCTAAATTCAAGTGATCTATTCTAATATCAGAGTATTGGCATTCCATTGAAGTAACTCATAAAGTCAAGTAGTAATAAAACCACCAATTGCTAAAATTGATGCCATGGTCCTTGATTGTAATGATCCAAGACTATCACTACTAAAGCATATAGTTAGGCAATATTCACATCCATCACCTTATTGCCAACCTAGCTTAAAGGAACTTGTCTTGTCCTAATAATCAATATTGAAACCCATGGGATATAACACTACTCCATCAACTAATACATCATGATTGTACTATTGACACAATGGCATGGGCTCTCATCACAAAACTATTGGTTGGATGATTGGGTTGAATTTGGCAATTTTTGGAAAAAGGGAGTTACCTTCTTGGGTCACAAGATCTCATTGGAGGAGATCAAGATGGAAGAAGAGATAATCCAGGCCATTATTGATTAGCCTACTCTAAAGGATTCTATAGAAGTATGGGCATTTAATGGGTTGACTAGTTTTTACCAATGGTTCATCTATTATTATGCTCATGTTGCTGCACTATTGATTGACCTCTTGGGGAAGGACTTGAGCTTCCAATAGACCACCAAGCACAAGGAAGCATTCTAGAATTTAAAACATATAGTGTCTTCAAGACCTATTCTTCAACCTTATGATCCTCAACTTCCTTGTGTGGTTGATTTTAATGCTTCTAACTTTGCAATTGGAGATGTGTTACAACAAGAATTCCTAGATGGACTACATCCTATTGCCTTTGTGTCTCACTGACTCAATACAACTAAAAGAAACTACTATGCTTGAGAACAACTTGCAATGGTATATGCCACCAAGGTATGGAGACATTACCTCTAGGGGAAACAAGCAATCATGCAAACTGATTACAAACCATTGTTGTAGACCTTACACTTGGAACACATGAAGAGTTGACATCATTGATGGGAGGAACAACTCCAATTGTTTGACATCAAACTTGAGTACAAACCTAGTTGGTTCTATGTCATCCCTAATGCCTTATCACGGTGACCTGATTTGAAGTCTCTTCTTCTCATCATGGTAGGAATTACAACGGTGTCAATTGACTCTAAGGTCCAAAATAAGTTTTGATTAGCTCTACAACAAGATCCTTTCTTCTTAATGGTACATGGTCTTCTTATAGCATGCAACAAGGAGTACAACACCGTCTCCTTCAAGGAAGGCCTTTTATTCCATGAGAACCAGATCTATGTTCCAGCCAAAGGTAATCTCTGACTTGTCTACCTTCAAGAAGCCCATGATTTACCAATAGTTGGTCAAATGGGTGTGAACAAGACCTTGGGTACACTCCAACGCCGATGGTGGTGGCCCAACATGACACAAGATGTTCAAGAGTTTTTTTGATTGTGTGAGAGTTGCAAACATAACAATACCAACAATCAAAAGCCAACTGGACTCCTTCAACCACTCCCCATTCCATCCACTCAATGGGAACATGTGAGTTTACCCAAGACAAAGCAAGGACACATAGCAATTGTGGTGTTTGTGGATAAGCTTAGTAAACAAATCCATTTAGCACCAACTTGTGATATCATGGATGCTCCAACCTTAGCGCAAATCTATGTCAACAATATCTTCAAGCATCATGGGATGCCACATGTACTCATCTCCAACCGTGATCCTCGATTCACCGAGAAGTTTTGGCAAGCACTCTTCTAGATACTCAACACCAAACTTGCTTTGTCTATAGCTTATCATCTTCAAACTGATGGACAAACAAAACAAGCAAATCATACCTTGGAGGATGTGTTGTGTGCCTTTATGAATGTTCACCATACCAATTGGGATGAATGTCTTGTAGTTGCAAAATTTGCCTACAACAATTCCAAACAGGCAAGCACCGGATTTCCTCCTTTCTTTCTCAATTTTGGCCAAGATCCGCTTGTCCTAGATTCTCTTCTTGCTCCTCCTCCGTCTTAGGTCCCTCATACTTCAACCTTCTTGACCACCATCTTCAAATCCCTCCAACAAGCCAAATCTCACCTCCTTGTTGCTCAAAATCATCAAAAACAATATGCATACCACCATTGCTACCATTGCTGTGATCTCACCTTTGAAGTTGGTAATAAAGTTATGCTATCCTCTAGTAATCTACCCCTCCCACTTGATACCCAAGTTAGTAAACTTGCCCTTAATTGGATAAGACACTTTGATGTCAGCCAAATTGTCTCTATTGTTGCCTATCAACTTGCCTTGCCTTGCCTTGTCATATATGCATCCATCTTGTCTTTCATGTTTCCAAGTTGTTCCTAACCCCTCTTCTTTTTCCTCTCAAGTCCAACCCCATCCTCAAACTGTCCCTATCAACAATCATGAGGAGTACAAAGTTGATCATATCCTTGCACGTCACCACATTCAACAAGGATGCTGACAACATACAAAGTACAAGGTCCTTTGGAAAAGGTATCATCTTCATGATGCCATAGAGGAACCTCTTTCTCACCTCCAGAATGCACAGACGGCCATCCTAGATTTTGAAGCTTCAATGGTGACAAGGACGTTACCAACTAGTGGTGGGGGAATATATCACAATATGGAGTTTAACGACATAGTAAGTAGGGCCAACAAAGTAAAAAATTAGCCAAATTAGCCCTAAATATTCCAAAAGCATCTAGGAAGCTTCTTGGGAAGCTTGTCAACTAGCTTAACTTACATCCCTAGCAAATAGCTCCTAGAAGGAAGCTTCTAGAAGCTTCTAACTAGCTTAGGTTGCACGCAAAGTAGGCGGTTTCTAGAAGGAATTTTTTTGAGAAGCTTCCTTGTTAAGTTGGCTTGCACACTAAGAAAGCAACTCAAGGAAGCTTCTTGAGAAGCTTCTCAAGGGCCTTGTATGCTACCTACAAATACCAAAGCCAAAGCTCATGCTAGGCATTCAGAGTTTTCTCTCATTCAAGTGTCCCAATGTGAGCTTCCATTCTCCTATTTCTTTCCTTGGTCTTGGACTTTTACATTTTGCATAAACCTAGCTTGCTTAAATACAAGTTTAGTAGGTTGTTCTAATATAGTAGTTGCTACTTGCTACAAACCATTGGTAGTCAAATAGATCCCATGCTCCTCAACCAAACTTGCTCCACCATCAACCATCTCTACATTGGAAACAACAACTACATCATCCCTACTCCCACAAAGTGTAGCAACTAAGCAAAACATTGGAGATGGATCAATGAAAACATGTTGCTAATTGAGAACAAAGGGGAGTGCATTATCCAATAAGCCATCCCTAAATCATGGTAGATAAAGTCTTGGTAGAAGAAAGTAAGTAACTAGCATCTATTCAATCATGCACTCCATCACCACCTACATGTAATACTTCAAGGACAAGAGAAGAGAGAAAACACAGATTGCACACTCAAACATTTGATGCCCCAAGGGAGCACCTTCTCTTTATTATATAGACAAAAAGGATCTCCTCCAAGGAAGCTCCACCATAGGATTAGGGACACAAATAGGTGACATGTCAGCAAGCTCCACCCTTGGATTACTTATTTGGATGGGTGACCTGTCTGGTCTAGGTCCTATCTGGTTGGTCAAACAAGCTTTGACCAGAGGGAATCTTTTAGGGAATCTTCTTGTAGGAATCTTAGAATCATGTGAGTAAGGTACCGTTGGAAAGCTCTTGACAAGACAAAGCTAGTGGAAGGGAAGGCCAACCTTCCCTCTATTGGGGGGGGGCAATGTACACATTTTTTAGGCCTAATTCATCCGTTTAGGCCTCCAAAATTGCCTTCAAAGATTTTAGGCATATTTTGGTTCCTACTCTATTAGTAGAAGTCCCCTTTTGGTGATACCTCTTTCTGATCTGTTAAGTCCATCATGTGTAACATCCTACCAGATGTTACCAAACCAAATTTCACATCTAGATCATACGGCTAACCCTTGGTATTACAGACCTCTCTCCTTTTAAGACGCAATATCCTTGTTGCGCAATTGTTGCTCAAATGCTTGCATCAACACCGGTACATGTGCCAAATTGGTTTATAGAGGGGGTAACCTTTCCATTGTACTTGATATTCCACCCGTGGATGGCGAGTACCACGCATGTGCTTTTGGAGAATCCGCTCCTCTTCATATTCCTCTATGCCATCAATGAGTGTCGGACAAGGTCAAATGTCATGTGTGGAAGGACCTTGGCCTGATTGGGAAGCATATCTGAATAGTAGGGAGACATGGAACACTGGATGGATCTTCATGTGTGGTGGTAGCTCAAGGTGATAGGCCACAACGCCGATGCGACGAAGAATCAAGAAAGGCCCAATAAAACAAGGTCTGAGCTTACAAGATCCAACTAATGTGAGGTTGGTTTTTGATAGCCACACTTGATCCCCAACATTGAACTCCATGTGCCTACGGTGTGCATTAGCATACTGATTTTGTTGATTTTGCGCAATCTGTAACCTGTGCTTGGCGCTCTCCACACCTTGTTGGATTCTAGAAACAAATGTATTGATTGCATCAACCTTGGTAGTCACAGAACGGATCTTCATCAAGCTAGAAGGTGTGAAGGGATGCTCACCATACATGAGGAAGAATGGAGTGACATGGGTGGAGGCATTCACTAAATTGTTGTAAGCAAATTCCACCAACAGTAGTAGGGTGTCCCACCCCTCTTGCTCTTCTAAGGTGAAGCTGCGTAACATGTCTTCAATCGTGCAATTAGCTCGCTCTGTTTGGCCATCTGTTTGTGGGTGGTAAGCTGTAGACATGGCCAACTTGGTTTTGAAGAAACCAAAGAGTGTTTGCCAAAACAAATTGGTGAATTGGGTGCCTCTATTGGTGATGAGTACTCTAAACAAGCCATGGTGAGCAAAGACTACATCTAAGTATAGTTGAGCTAGTTGTGGAGCGGTCACCTCCTTGGTGGTAGGACGTACATGAATCATTTTGCTGAGCCGGTCCACAAAGACCACAAGGAGTCAAACCCTGAGGTGGTCTTGGGTAATTCGCAGACGAGATCCATACTCACTTGTTCCCAATGTTGGGTAGGAGTGGAGAGATGTTGAGGGAGCCATGTAGGACTTTGATTAGAAGCTTTGTTTTGTTGACAAAGTAGGAAGCTACGCATATAGTCCATCACGTTGTTGCTCATCTTGGGCCAATAGTAATGGCGCTTGACTGCATCCAAGGTCTTGTCTACTCCGACATGAGTTGCAATGGCCGAATCATGACATTCCATTAGAATGGTGGTGCATAAGTCTGGGACATTTGGGATCCATAATCTGCCATCCCGAAAGGTGAGTCCTTGGGTGCTGGTGACACCTTTGGACAATTGCGCTTCTACAATCTGTGGATCAGTTTTTGTAGTAGCTAGAATCTCTTGCCAAAATTCAGGGTTAATCTTAACCTCTACCACCAAGTTGTTGGCCATTGGCATATGGGTAAATGCATCTGCCAGTTGTTTCTTACCTTCCACGTAGGTGATTGTCATGTTGAAGCGTTGTCGCCACTCTGCCTACCAAATTTGGCGACAAGATAGATCCTTCTGCATCTCGAGGTAGACTAGAGGTTTGTAGTCTGTCTCTACTACAAATGCCTTCTCGCCCAAGTAGTGCTTCCAATGCTTGGTTGCTAGAACGATAGCCAGCTCTTCTCGTTTTGTGGTGTGGTAGTTGCGCTCTGCCGGTAACAACTTTTGAGAGAAATATGAAATTGGATGCCATCCATCATGCCACTCTTGTTGTAGTACTGTTCCTATTGCTACGCTTGATGCATTTGTAGCCAACTTGATTGGACGTTTTGGGTCATACCACTTCAAGATTGGTGCATGTAGCAAGGCGGCCTTCAATTCTTGAAAGGCCAACTCTTGTGCGGTTCCCCATGTCCACTCTTCTCCTTGCCAAGTAGTGCCGTTAAAGGCTGTGCAACCTTGGAGAAGTCCTTGACAAATCTACGATAGAATCGCGTCAACTCCAAGAAGCTCTTAAGTTGAGTCTGATCTTCTAGGGCACTCCATTTTTGAATGACCTCTATTTTATCTGTCAATACTTGAATGCACTCTGCACTTACTCTATGCCCTAAGTAGTCTACTTCAGACTTGCCAAACTCACACTTTGAGGTTTTGGCGTACAACTGATTTTGTCTTAGAATCTGGAGGACCTGTCATAGATGTTGTTTGTGTTCTGTCATCATGCTACTATATACTAAGATATCATCCAAGAAGACAATAACAAAATTATCCAAGTATGGACAAAATATGTCATTCATTAGGCTCATGAAAGTGGCAGGCGCATTGGTGAGGCTAAAAGGCATCACAAGATACTCAAAGTGGCCATACTTGGTTCAAAAGGCAGTTTTGTACACATCCTCCTCTGCAATTCGGATTTGATTATAACCGCTCCGCAAGTCTAGTTTGGTGAAGTATCTCGCTCCATGGAGTTGATCAAACATGTCATCCATGCGAGGTAAGGAGTATTTGTTCTTCACTGTTTGGTGATTGAGACCTCGATAGTCAATGCACATGCGCATTGTACCATCCTTCTTCTCACAAACAAGACAGGGGCCCCATATGGTGATACGCTAGGTTGGATGAACCCTTTCTGTAGCATCTCCTCAATTTGAGTCTTACACTCCTCCAAATCATGAGGTGATATGCAATATGGGGCCTTACAAGGAGGTGTCTTCCCCGGTAGTGTCTCTATTTTGTGATCTACTCGCCTTTTAGGTGGTAATCTTGAGGGTAAATCATCGGGGAAGACATCTTGAAACTCATCCACCACATCCTTCAATTTCTCAGGAATTTGTCTAACGAGTTATGCATTCTAGACTTCTCTTATTAGACCCATAAAACATCTATCGGTCTTACAGACAATTGTCATCCCTACAACACATAGAGGCAGTTTCTACCTGTGTGATTTTTCTTTAACCCCAATGATTGACCATTGGTGGGTTCTCACTACTTTCTTCCTCCAATCCACCACTGGGTTGTATTGCTCCATCCATGGCATGCCTAAAATTGCATCATAACGGGTTATTGTATCACTCGCCACTCAATTGCTTCCTGATAGTCTCCTACAGAGAGGGTTACCCGTCTAGGTAATGATTCAATCCTCTCTATTTGCCCATTTGGTAACTCTACTTCTTCACTTCCATCTCTCTCTAGATCCATTCCCAATCTTATTGCAACAGAGCAAGACAAGAAATTCTTTGTTGCTCTTGGATCTATTAATACTCTCACTTGATTACCTTGTAGTATTCCATTCACGACAATCAATTGCGAGGTTGCCTTTCAAGATCTTCGCGCATTATTCTTATTCCTTCCCTTGCTTCTCTGCTTCCTTATTGAGCCAGTAAGGCCGCAAGGTACATTTACTGGCAATCTTTGTTTTCCGAAGTGGTGTCCACCTCCTCCTCTTCAATGTGCCTCTCCATGTTGTTCAAAGATTGCTTGTACAAAGGCCGAGGGCCTCTAGGGAAACGAGTGCGACAATTGGTAGATATGTGCCCAATACAGCCACAATTGTAACAACAACGTTGTTCTCCTTGAGTCCCTTCTCCTCGTGGGACTCCATCTCTTTGTTCTTCTACACGTCCCCGCTCCCCTTGAAGCGGCCGTGCTCCTTGATCCCGGAATCGAAGGTTGCCCAATTCCATTGGTATTGGTCCACCCATGTGTGGCATTTCTGCTCAATAATGTTGAGGTGGAACTACTCCTTCAACTCCACCTAATGCTCCTGCTATTCTCTGCGCACAAGCAATGGCTTCAAATACCGTGCGAGGGTTTTGCACCATGACTTCTTGGCGAATCCGCTCTTTCAACCCTTGTTTGAAATTGTCAAGAGCCTCTACTGGACTCATGTTGGTAATTGCGACTTGTAGATCCAGAAATGCCTCCACATACTCTTGTACGCTAATTTTCTATCTCAATCCCCATAGTCGGGTTCAAGCCATCTGCACAGAATCCACCGATTGGAAATTCTTCAGCAGTCCTTCTTGCATTGCTGTCCATGTGACCTCCCTTCTCTAAGCCAACATGGATTGTTCCCAAGCATCATACCATGTGAGCGCTTTATTGGTCAAGTACCCACATGCAAACAAGCATGCAACATGCTCTATGATCTCTATTGAGAACAATCAAAAATATCAATTCATTCTCGAGATCCAATTTTCCACTACTCCCATCGTACGCTGCTCCTTGTTAGGCTCAATGTTGCAGGTCTTCTTCATCCGGAGTAGCAATGTGGCTTCATCGTTGATAGGGTTCGTAGGCACGGGTGCCTCTCCAAGTACTTTAGTCATAGGTACTGGGTTTTGTGATGGCTCTTCTCCTTGCATGGCTTGATCATTCCTGAGGATCTGCACTTGACTTTGTAATGTCTCCATGGTCATCTTAATCTCTTGAAATTCATTCAGCATCCCTTACATTCCTTGCACCAGCTCTTGCAACTGCGGATCCATGGTTCCTGCAACACCCAATTGCTAACATCTACTTCAATATAGAGTCAATATAATCACTCTGGAAGGCGCACAAACTATTGGAACTACCATTGGGACCTCAGAAGCTATCACTTGTTGATAATACTCCTCACCAAAATTCCTAACCACAAAATCTCTAAACATCACTTTTGGCCTCACTACATAACGGATTTCTACTTGAGTGTTGAAAGGGAGAGGATTTGGGACATTCATATCCATATTCTCATAATAGAATGTAGATCGTCAAATCCTACTCTCTGTCATATATCACCACAGGTAGAATCACCGGGTTTGGTGAGTTCATCACTCTGTCCATGAATTCCACACCAAAGTGATAAACTAGCGATACCCTCATCTGCTCACGTTAGATGTTCATAACCTTGATGTGAAATGGGTTTGAAAATGGAAAGCTAGGTGCTGGAAATTGTCCCCCCGGTGCATCCATCCCATCCGCTCTTTAAAGCCCTTCCTAAGTCTAGCGATTACTTTATGTTCTCCACCTCAAATTACTCAGGTTTAGTAATTCATGCTATTCCAAGAGGGGTGATCCACTCTCTTGGACTAGAACACTCGCTTTGATACCATTGTAATACTCCGAGGACAAGAGAAGAGAGAAAACACATATTGCACACTCAAACATTCGATGCCCCAAGAGAGCACCTTCTCTCTATTATATAGACAAAGAGGATCTCCTCCAAGGAAGCTCCACCATAGGATTAGGGACACAGATAGGTGACATGTCAGCAAGCTCCACCCTTGGATTACTTACTTGGATAGGTGACCTGTCTGGTCTAGGTCCTATCTGGTTGGTCAAACAAGCTTTGACCAGAGGGAATCTTTTAGGGAATTTTCTTGTAGGAATCTCAAAATCATGTGAGTAAGGTACCATTGGAAAGCTCTCAATGAGACAAAACTAGGAGGAGGGAAGGTCAACCTTTCCTCTACTGGGGGGGGGGAGGCTCCGCACATTTTCAAGGCTTAATTCATCCGTTTAGTTCTCCGAAATTGCCTTCAAAGATTTTAGGCATATTTTGGTTCCTACTCTATTAGTAGAAGTCTCCTTTTGGTGATACCTCTTTCTAATCTGTTTAGTCCATCATATGTAACATCCTTCCCGATGTTACCAAACCAAATTTCACATCTAGATCACATGGCTAACCCTTGGTATTACACTACCACACTTTCACTTTGATGTTTAGGAGCAATGGATGTTGTCTATTATACCTTAAAAAAGTGTTTAAGATTGAGGAAGTTTGACTTGTCTACTAGCATCTCTTCTCAATATGTCCAAGTTCATTGATGCTGCTCTAGGCTCAGGAACATGTATTTCATTCCAAATAATTATAATGGATTCATCCACATGTGTTGATCTTCACATAAAGTCAAGGACATCTATATTACTAGCATAAGAATTGGGAGCTTCAACAATTTAATCTAATCTACTTTATGTTATAGCCCTGCTAGCTAATTATGATCTAACTTCTCAATCTAAGTAGCCATGGTTGTATCAAAAGTACGGGTAGGTATTGTGATCCTACCAAGTGTGGGTACTCTATCACCACCTATACCACATCATCTTCCATGATCTATGGCTCCTCTACCTCATGTTGTAACTCCAAATGTAGGTCAAAGTATGACCAAATCTATGGCAATGGTCAAACTACCTCCGGGCTGGTTGAGGTATTCCAAAGGTATCATGCATATTACCTTGAGTGTATTCCCTCTTGTGATGTAATCCACCACAAGTCTAATAAGCAAGACTAGAAAATGAGTGTAAGGATCTATGTGCACTCGTTCCTCCACTTACTCTATAAGATCATGACTATCTTCTTTGCCCTCAAAAACCAAAACACTCAGGTGAACTCTATTGCACTCTAGAAGAAGTAATTGATACGGATGAGGTCTCCTTACCAAATCCAAAGGCCACTACTCTTTACTCTACCATGTTGAGCTCAATATGATCTTCCAAACCAAAGACCATTGCCAAAGTTGGTAAGGTAGCATGTAATAATATAACATTGCTTAACCTATGTCATAACTTTGTATCTAGTATCCCATACCAAAATTGGACAACTTGTATAGTAACTCCTTGAGTGAAATTGATAAGCATGGAAGTGTTACCATGGAAGTGGTTGTTTTGCCTCAAGTAAAGGAAAAAATCTACTGTAGGGTTAAACCTCAATACTCTACCAACTCTTGCAATAGTACCACCACTCATAGTAGCACCATCTTCAATTAAGGCTCCACAATTGGATACACCAAAGCTACTAAAACTAGAAGTTGTGTATATTCCTTATCTATCTCTAAAAACCAAGCCTAAGGTGATGAAGATGTTGTTCAAAGACCAATATTATCTACACAAGTCAAGCTCTTCCAAGTGAGCTTTCATGAACTTATCATAATCATCCATGGATGGACCCCCAAAATTTTGGGAGAATCTCTTTTATACCATGAAGAGTGTGAATAAGTTTAGTTTTGTATTTGATGTAAATCACACCAAATATCAAACTCTTGCATGAAATCATCCAACTCAATGGTACCCATTGTATCAAAGTAGCACATAGGGCTTTTTGAGACTTGTAATACTCTAAGGACAAGATAAATCTCCAAGAGATATACAAGAGAGAAAAATGTAAGTTTCATACTCAATACTCCAATGCCCCAAAGAAGCACCTTCTCTTTGTCATATAACAAAGAGGATCCACTCAAAGGAAACTCCACCCTTGGATCAGATAGATGGATTGGTGACATGTAATCAAGCTCCACCCTTAGATTAGTTGCCTAGATAGGTGACATGGCGGTCCTTGTCTTATCTAGTTGGTCAAATAGGTTTGACCATAGGGAATTTGTAGAGAATCTCCTTTTAGAAAGCTCAAAATCATGTGGGTGAGGTTCCATTTGAAAGCTCTTGATAAGACAAACCATGGGGGAGAGAAAGCAAGCCTTTATTCTTACATGGGGGCATATTTTTCCATTTTCAAGGTCTAAATCATCCATTTAGGCCTCTTAAATTGGCTATAAAGTTTTCATGCTATTTTTGGCTTCTGCTCTATTAATAAAAGTACTATTTTGGTGACACCTCTATCTGATCTAACGAGCCTGTCATACACAATATCCCTTTAGATATTGTAAAGATAATTTTCACCTCTAGATAATATGTCTAGCTATTGGTCTTACAAGACCCCATAAAATCTCATCCATGTACCATAATACTAATGTGGACATATAAGGTAAAATCTCAATTGGATTAGCTCTTGTATCAAACTCAACACTAAGATCAATATCTTCACACATAAGAACTTGAGATATTGGTTGATACTACATATCACTTTGTGTAAATCCATTATGTATTGTAGAAAATTTTTCTTTGGAATTCCCAAGAAACTCCATCGTGACATATATCCCAAACACTACAACCACAATTAAAATGACCTAATATCACCACCAAGTACCCTCAACAACAAAAATCACCTACTTATATTGCTTAAGTACCTCTAACCATGCTTAAGTACCTCTAACCATGGCAATTATACTAAGATAAAGGGAAATATATAACCTACCATCATAATATGCACTCTCATGGTCTAAAGGTCAACACTTTCTATCCCACCAAAGCAAGACATAGGTAGTCTAAATTGTGATCACTCTAGCCTCGCTGTCAAGAGCATACTAGAGCACCAATGCTCTAAATATCAAGGTGCCTCAAATAAACAAACAAAACGTAAAGAATAGAGGGAATATAATCACAAAAAATCCAAAATTGTAACCTTCCATCTCACAAATCCAATTTGATTGATTGTGCAACCATTTCATATTTTGATATAATATGAGTATTTATCTACTCTTGCACTTCTATGATTACAAGGGTGAGATCAATACCATCTCCTAACAAAAGTTACATAAGTATAGATATGAGTCTACAAGTCTCTAAGGTCACCGGTAAGAGCATACTAGTCGGCCAAGGAACTAGTTCATGAACTAGAGGTAAAACCTTACTATGTATAGTAATTGATGGGTGGGTTGATTTTGACTAACTACTACTAAAAATTTCACTAACTTGCTTAGTCAAGTGCCAACAAGTTTGCATTCATAGCCTCTCTAGCTTATAACACTATATATCAAAGCCTTTAAATGCTAAAGGAGACATTTCTTCTTGCTAATTCAAATGATATCTATTTCAAGAAATTTGAGCAATGTTTCCATACATAGTCTGCTCGATTATCAACTCAAATATCAAATATACAATAAACTCAACAACACTTCTATGCACTATCCATTCAATTGAAATCAACTCAAGCAACAACTATCAAAGGTAGTATCAATCAAAACAAGTTTGAATATCTCACCAATGCCCATAGTTCCTACACTTGATTTCCACATTCATTCTTTATACATAATAAGATGATAGAAAATACTCTCAAAAATCAATATTCTGTACCCATAGACATTGATTAAACAATGAAAACATACATCCTCTCGCCAAGAGAATATAGGTTCTACTTGCCTTCCTATGTTTGCTATAACCCAAAGCCCTAAGACTCAATATAGAAGTAATGAGCTCTTTTGAACTGCACTTTGAAGTACACTCTTTGGTACAACTTGGAAGTCCATCCTTAATGGCATATCCAACATCGCAAATGGTAATTATAAAGGTGTGAAGTGTGACTATAATGGCTAAATCAAACCTTAACATAATAGACTGACACAACCAAATTATTCATGAGTAGTAACTGATAAAATGGTGGCTACAAAGATCCTCACCCCTATCAACTTAGCACACTCGTTTAAGTGTTTCAAATGTATCGACAACACCTATCTAAAGTACAATTAATAAGGTATGTGCTATTCTAATCCATCCGCTACTATAGATCAAATTTTTTTTTACTATCTTCTACCTTTTATTCTCACTATTTGTCATATTTGTTCTTATGGATTTGGTACTTTACAACTAATTTTTGGAGATCAAAGACATAAAAAGTTTCTTTCCTGATTTTTTAAAGCAGCAAAGTTTGATTTAGCGTACTGGTTATTACAATGTTTGATTTTGAAAGAATATGTAAAAAGGAGTTAGTTAGATTTTAGGTTGTGGATTATATATCTTAATTGTCCTTAATTCATGTATACTTCCCAAGAATACACAACAAAAACAGATGTGGATTAAACTGCATAAAAGAAGTGTTAAGAGTTGTAAGAAAGAGCAAGTTGGCTAATTAGGTACAGTAAAACGATTGATGAGAAGGAGAAATCCGTTCTCATTCCGATACTATTGCGACATTTCCTTGTTAGGTTAGGCTTGATGGATCTGAACTTTCCATCCCTTCTTATTATTGTATGGGTTTCATTTCGGTGTGATGGATCTGAACTTTAGCTCTATTTCACATTCCACAAAAAGAGCCATTGCAGCCCGGGTAACTGACCAGCTAGTACAGTAAACTTAATAGCGGGTAGTCGCAAGGGAGGTCGACCACAGGCCGATGAAGAACCACAGGAGCAAAGGCGCAGGCGTTCTGCCAACTTCGAGCGGAGAAGACGCACCTCAGGGATAAATAGACAAGAGAGCGGCGAGGTAAAATCTTTCGATTCCAAAAGTGTAGTCGCGCGCCCGCGCTTGACCTGCCTTTCGTTGCTGTTGCTGCTACTACTGCAGGTGGAGGTCGAGAGCGATAACGAGGGGGAGAGAGAAGAGGAGAGGAGGGTATCAGCTGTTCGAAGTGGACTCGAGTACTAGACGAGGACGGGCTGGCTGGCTAGTAGTGCTTTGACGAAGCATTCTCCGATGATGTGTGGGAGCGTTGGTTCGTGGTTAGACAGTTTTGGTACGATGCGCAGGACATCATCACTGGAGTGTGCCCGGCGTAGATTTCTGTGTTAGGTTTAGATTGACGGCTGTCTGGAACAGGAGCAGGAGCACTTTTTCGTCCAGGGGGAGGGGGGACATGAGCGACTTGTGTATTGGTGTTTGAGAGTGAGGACGCAGCATGTTCTTGAGGACAGAGGTGCGGAGGAGGGTTTGAGATGCGACGCCCTGCTGTTTTTTAGCATCCAATATGGATTACAACAACCAGTCTGACAGTAGCGGTATGTCTTTCTCCGTTCTGGATCCGTTGTTCTGACTGGTAGAGGAATTAGGGTATTTATGGTGGCCGGGGCGTTTGGAGGCCATTTTCATTCTTGTCGATGCTCGCCGGTTTGGTGTCTGGGTGTCTTGAGCTTGTATTAAAGCACAGAAGAAATTGTGCATTTCTTGGTCATGTCAGGTATGTTGATCTCGCTTGCGAGTTTTAAGTTCGGTCGGTTTCATTTTACATTCCTGCCCTCTCTCACTCTGGGTTCGTCTTTGTACATTCTTCGGGGATGAAGTTTGCATGTTTCATCTTGAGTTTGCAGTCAGCAGGTGCCTCCGGGAATCTTCCCTCTTCCTTATTGGTACCGAAAATCCATGCACTGTTCGTGTTTCTTTTAATTCCTGCTAGAACTATTGTAAACATTTTAGCGAGGAGTTGCAAAATTAGTTGTATTCAATTAAGTGAACCATAAGCACCTTGGACCACAGAAGCGGAATGCAGTAGTTAGACTTTGAGCTTTCAATCTGAACGGTGCGGCTGATCAGCAGCCATAGGTGTTAGTGAATTCTTTTAAGGGTGACTCAGAGGTTGAAAGACACACTGGAAGCGGGGAAGTTTCATTACATCAAGCATAAGCGTTATACGTTACCTGGACGGCTTCTTCTGCCATCGAATGGGAAGGAATCCGCAGAGTGCGAAGGGTCGGTCGCGTGAGTAAATGGCATCGTTACAGTTTGAGGAGTTGGTTTATGATCTCTTCTCAGAAAGTAAAATGTTTTGGAGAAAGGGACATAGCAAAATGTTTGTGAAGATGGCCGGGTTGGGTCATTATTGACACCTTCAACGTTACAATGACTTAGGAGAGGGTTATGTTGTGATCTCCAAAAGGAACCTATGCGGGGAATGGTCAGGGAAGCGGACACATCAGATAACATGAGACTATCACTACAGGAATATACTGTTATTTATGCTTTTGAAGCTTATCGGGAGTTCGCCGTAGATAAGGGTCCGTGGTGTTACAACGGTGATTACTTTCAGTAGGCTCTGGAGGGGTCCTTCCGCCACTCAACAATCATCTAGTTTCTTTAGGGATTGTTTCCAAGTGGGAAGGCCTACGCATAGGCTTAGGAAATATATTAGAAATTGCTTAGGCAGACTATGAGGTGATAAATAGTAAACAGGTATATCCGTTGCGTTTCTCCAGTCTTACTACGCGTAGGTCTTAGTAGCGCTAGTGGACAACGTGTTTTAATCACTGTTCCTGAGCACCGTATCAGCTTCCTATGCTCAGAGTACATTAACACCAACATTAGACTGATTGATTGATCCCAATGGCTCTCCAACGTATAGTGAGAATGTTCAGTAAAATATACTTCTTGTTGTAGGGCTTGTTTGTTCATCTTAGGTCTAGATATGGACCTGCTTGACGTGTCTGGGTTGCAATCGTATTCTACAGACTTCTCCATGAACTATTCCTGACTGTCAGCATAAACCTGGGGATGATTGACAATCACAGCACCCGCACAATGTTGGACCTGAATGTTGCAAGTGTACGGCAACAGCTGGACAATTAGACCCTTTCAGTACGATGCCATGATACTTAATATTCTTCTCACCTAAAATTATAAAACGGTATCACACCTACTTATTGGGCAAGCCTTCAAGCGGGAGATAAGATTAGGCAATGATGCGACATTGTACTGGGTATCATAGTAGTCTTAGAACTGGTATCTTTCCTGCTAATTGAGTGTCTATGACGAGCTCTAGTTATTCTTGTGGAGACTTCGCATCTGTGTAGAGATCGTGTGGTAGATTTCTTGCCTTTTGCAGTCTGTTGAACTGGGTTTAGTCTGTGGTGCAGGAACAGACGATGATCTTCCTCCGAGTCACTCGAACCGTGGAGCACGTGGTGTTGGACGGCCAAGTGGGAATGGAAGGGCAGCGAGTGCATCCGCGTATGGCAGGCCTCAGCATCCCACTGCTGACCAACAGATCCGGAAGCTGGAGCTCGATGCTTATACTGCAGTACTGCGAGCCTTTGGCGCCCAGTCGGAGGTTATCACCTGGGTATGTTTCCTCAGGAACCGTTCGTTTACTGTGTACTTAAATGTGTTTACAACGGGCTCTGTATTTCAGTGCGAATTATGTGTATTTCCTCCAAGAGCAAACTGGGGATCACAAAATTGGAGTCCGAGAGATACAGGAGAGTATGTAATTTTAAAAAGTCGTACCTTGACGCGTGTTGGAAACTTGGAGATAGCTGTGTCTTTGAAAACCACCCTCTTCACCTCATTTGCAAAAGTTTCGTTTAGTACTCCAAAAAGAAAGAAAACTCCCACGGTTGTCAGGGTCTTAGTGTTCTACAGAGATTTGAGAAACTGTGTTCTCTCAACCAGGCGGGGAGCTTCTGTCCCAGCCCGCCAGTAGATACACCAACAGCTCGAATTTGTATAATACGTTTTTTTGGTATGAAATACATATTCCATATTTTGTACAATGCGGATGCGTGCTGTTTACCTGCATGGGGCTAACTTGGTTTTACACCGCCTCTCCCTCACATCACCTCGCGCAGACAATGTTTCTCGTTCTCTCACATCCTCTAATGCTATTTCTCACCTCGTCCTATTTTTCACGTTTTTTTTCCTCTCCTTGCTACTCTTCACGGTCTTTTTCCTTTGCATGTATCTCTCTTGCTTGTCCTATTTTTCTCATTAGCATCTTGCAATTCTGCTCTGTTTGCTCCTCTACCAAGCGATGCCTTTCACTTTGGCAATACCCTTTCAGGTATTGCCAAGGTGCGTCTCAAATCCTTTCCTTGCTCGTGCACGGTTTCTTGTATTATGAATCCTTTCCTTTCCTCGTGCACGGTTTCTTTTCTGCATTTTTCTTTCAATCTCTTCCATATTACCTCCAGGGAACCATTTACTCTTTCGACTCAGCAGATGCTCCTACATGACCTTGCTGGTTTCTGCATAAGTTCAAGTTTTTCCTTACTTCTTTCTGTAACCACATTTAAGCGGCACTTTTGGGAGCAACCGAGTTTGCCTTAGCACTTATGAGCTTTTGAACAGAAATCGATTTGAGGGGTACTGGCATTCGCAGCTGCTTCGGCACTGGGTTAGGCACTGATGAAGTCGTTAATACTTTCGTGAAGGCTTACTATGACCGCCTGTCTGCTTCATTTAGTGTTTAGTGTTTTAGGATCCGTGTTCATAGAGCATTCTGCGATATACATAGATCCAGTCCTCTCACTTCGAATTATTATGTCTTTACTTCGGCTTACATTCGTTTTGGACATTTCATCTACGTCTCATATGCATTTAATGAGTTCCGGATCTCCCGCTCCTCGAACGGCTTCTGTCCTCCTATCTCCAATATCATGTTTATGGTCACTTATGATAGAAACTCGGTTTACTGGACAGAAACTCGGTATGAGGGGTACTGACATTCGCTCAGCTATCTCGGCACTACGTTTGGCACTGATGAAGTCGTACGTGCTTTCAAGGAGGCATACTATGACCGCCTTCTGCTTCCTTGAGCTGCTTTTAGTGTTCTAGGACTGATGTGATATACGCACATGTTGCGATATATATTCTATCCAGTATCTCGAACGGCTTCTGTCCTCATTTCTCTGTATCCCGTGTACTTCCCCCGTTCTCTGAGCGATTTCATACTCTCGGTCTGCCTGACTCGACTGTCGATTTCATGGCTTCCACACTATTCCCGACTTAAGATTAACTTAATCTTTCTCGTCGTTTCCCCGGGAGCTTTTCTTCTCTGCATGCACTTTTTATCTGTTACCGTTTATTAGGAACGGCTTGTGTCCTCATTTCTCTATATCCAGTATACTCTATCTATCCAGTAACGCTTCGCTCTACTTCCCCCATTCTCAGAGCGATTTCATACTCTCGGTTTGCCTGACTCGACTGTCGATTTCATGGCTTCTACACAATTCCCGACTTCAGATAAACTTAATATTTCTCGTCCTGCTCGTTAGGTCGTCGTTTCCCCGTCGAGCTTTTTTCTCTACATGGGCTGTTTATCTGTTACCGTTTATTCAATGCATGCTACTGGTATACAAGTGTTGCTCTTTAATTGTTTCTAGATGGCATTTACTTCTGCTTACATTCGATCAGTTGTCTCCATTTAATCTCCTTCCCCGGTTTTCTACTTATTTCGTCTTGCACATTTTTTGTATACATCACATATCATGCATCTTATTTGCATTCAATGGGTTCTGGATCCCCCGTTCAAGGAACGGCTTCTGTCCTCACTTCTCAATATCATGTTTATATTTCATATCATGCTTATATCTCATCTACATTCCATATGCACCCCCGTTCTCCGAACGGCTTCTGTCCTCACTTCTCAATGCCATGTTTATATTTCATATCATGCTTATATCTCATCTACATTCCATATGCACCCCCGTTCTCCGAACGGCTTCTGTCCTTACTTCTCAATATCATGTTTATATTTCATATCATGCTTATATCTCATCTACATTCCATATGCACCCCCGTTCTCCGAACGGCTTCGCTCTCATTTCTCCATATCCAGTCCTCTCACATTGCGCTACACTCCACCCATCCTGTACTAAAATTTTGTCTTTTGCTCCTGGCTCGATGTTTCTCTGTTTGATGGTCCTCCCCTGCTGTCAATTTCAGATGGTTAATCTGTTGTGTCTTGGTTCTTATTCCATGATGTATACTAGTTCTCTGCAGATGCTACTTAAGAAATGTATCAATTGCGTTCTTACTTCTGCTTATCTTCGTAATGTTAGATTCATTTACATTGCATTTCCTTAGATTCAATTCAATTTGAGTTGCAAACGGTCATGCATGCATCTCATTTGCACGTTCCATACTTAGTGGGTTCTGGATCCCCCGTTTTTCGTACGGCTTCTGCACCCATTTCTCAAATATGTGTACTCAACTCTAGATCTGCATGACATATCTCTGGGTCACCTGGTCCGTAAATAACGAATGATGACAATGATGAGAATGTTCGGTTCCTGAAATGAGAAGCCGAGCGCCTTCCACTTGTGGAAACCTTTGTGCATGATAGTACAACAAATTTGTGCCCCTGGACGTATTTCCCAGGATAAATATTTATCTGTCGTGCGCTAAGAAGGTCGACGGGAGTCCTGCACTCCACTTGTACCGTCAAAGTACATTGCCAGCCTCTAGGCCACTTAATCTTCGATTTTGATCATTCTTGTGTCATTGCTGAATAAAATTTTGCTGTGTTGTCAGGCCAAAGAACGGCTCATGTCTGACTTAAGGAAAGAGCTCAGAGTTCCTGATGAGCAACATCGAGAGCTCTTAGGAAGAGTTGCGGGTGACGATGCGCTTCGTCAAATCAGGTTGGCGTTTGTAAAAGCACTTACTTTTAAATTGAAGGAAGGAACATGGAAATATCAAAAGTGAAACAGCCATGGAAATATCATCCTTTAAGTAACTTTCTACATCGACCCTGCGTGTTGTGTTTGCTAGCTTCTGGTTTAGAGTGCGGTTGGATCCTTAGTGGTTCAGAAGTATGAAGCATATTTCTCACTAGAATTGTTTCTGCAACTTGTTCAGATGTGGATCTGTGGTGGATAAATTTGTCATGCGATTTCTAATCTCAGACATTTGGATAAACAGGGAAATGAGACCTGATGAATCTGGTCCGCAACCCACTGTACCACCTCCTGTTCCAGTCTTACTCGATCCCTCGCCAAGTCCAGCTGTCTCACAATCTCGGAAAAAGCAAAAAATAGCTCATGTAGCTCAAGTGCCGACCCCTTTGCCCCCACCGCCACCACCGCCGTTGCTGAAGCCTGCTCCAAACGCAGCTCATGCCTTACCTTCCCCAGCTCCCTCGAAGAGAGGTGTACCTGTTGGGCCTAGAGGCAAGAAAAGCAAGGGGGTAAGACTCGGTACTATCAACTAATACATTGCTACCATCTCTCACCAAATACGACTTTGTGTGTGTGAATTTCTAGTTGAGTTGTTTATTTCCATGGCTGTTGAAGCTATGTACAAGGAGCCGATTTGTTTTTGCATCACTTTTCCAGTCACGAGCATATTGCAGTCCTCTCTTATGGAGAAATCTACTATTCACCTTTCTGATCTCTTTTAGGGTCGTCAGCCGCCTGTGGTTGCAGCCAGCACACCTAAAGCACCTGTCGGAGGTCCAGCTTCAGGCAGAAATTCAAATCTAGGAAGAGGACCTGCTCCAGTAAGAGCAGGTGCCGGTTCAGAGACACCGTCCGATTCTTACTTAGGGAAGAGAGTGAAGACACGGTGGCCTGATGATAACACATTCTATGAGGCAGTAATTACAGATTATGATCCAGAGAAGGTACAATTTCCCATCGTGCAGGACTGAAGCTTAAGGGTTTCGCTGTAGATGCATTTACAACTGAGCTCAACATGAAGCATTTCAGCCAACCTCGTTGAGTTTTTTCCACAGACCACCTCCCTACTTCTTTACTTGGAAGTACTTGATGATTTGGGTGAAGGGTTTGTAGAAATGCATGAATGAGGCGTGTAAGATGTGGTTATTGCTGTGCACAGGGTAAGCATGCACTTGTGTATGACATGGGTACTCCTCAAGAGACATGGGAGTGGGTGAACCTGAAGGAGGTAATCTTTTTGTACTTTTTCGGGCTTGGCTCCCTCACCCTTGACTTAGGACTGTGTCGTTGGAAGATACTGCGTAAGCTCGGCGAGTTGGTATGTCTTAAAATACACGTACTACTTGCCAAATCGATCCATGCCTATTCAAACAAGGATATGGCCTTTTCTGTGGACTGCAAAGACGTGAAGCCGGACAAACTTCGAGAGGAATACCCAATGAAAAAATAGTGTCTGGGCATGTCACAACCACAGAATATCCAATGAAGTAGACCCTGGGCATAAGCATAATTCGGGGGAGCAGTGATACCGATTTCGGAAGTTTCAGAGGTTGTGCATCAATCAGTTGCATGGTGTTCAAGAAAAGATAGTTGATTTATAGGAGTTGTAGGATAATTGAGAAATTTTGCTGAGGGTTGGCTATATGGGAAATTACCTGCAGATGTCGAAAGGTGATATGAAATGGGTTGAAGGCCCACCTATATCTCTTATTAACAAGCCCTCAGGACCGCCAGCTTCTGTTGGTCGTGGTGCTGGACGCGGTATGAAGAGGGGAGGTAGTGCTAGGGGTGGTTCGGTTGCCGGGGTTGGGAGGGCACGAGGTAGTGCAAGAGGTCAACCACCTTCTGCTGCTACCGCAGTTGTGCCGGTCGCCCAGACAAGGTCTTGGAGGGGTGCTTCTGGTAATGAAAATGGGCTGGAGAGGAAGGGGAGCAGAACACTCCAAATTCCTGTCATTGACCCTTTACTTAAAGAGGTACCGTAAACTTCAAGCATTCTTCTGTATCCTACTTTCTGTTATTTTAAAGAGAATCAGATCTCCGCTGGAGCTTGTTCTATTGTGCATGTAGCATCGACCGTTGTGTTTTGATAAGAGTTGCCAGCTCCTACTTAACTTACCTAATTGCCGTTTTGCCAGGCCGAAAATCTTGATGAAATTGTGGACATCGAGAAACTGGAGACCATGAAGCGGAAAGCTAAGGTATGTTCTTCCAGAGGCGACATATGCCGAGGACTTCATATAAGAATTTAAATCTTTTATGATAGACAGGTAGACTCACAGGATTTCTGCCTACCTGATTGACGATAAGTAACAAAATTGGCCCAATTTAAAATCAACACTCGGTCTGTATCCCGGAGCTCCTATTATCCTTGAGCATTGGGGGCTCAGCCACCTTTAGGCAAGGGAATGTGTAGTTCTGTCGGTCACGTGAACGAGCAACTGATGCTTGTGTTTCTTGTGTTTTATGCTCGACAATATGAGTGAAGGCACAAGAGGAAGCTCTTCGCGTTGCTTTGGCGGAGCTCGGTGAGTCTTCAGAAGAGGCTGAAAGTGGTGAGAACCCAGTTTCCGGCTTTGCGGTCCAATGAATTCGAGGAGAGTTGGGTGTGGTTAATTCTTGTTTCTGTGTTCTTGTAAAGTTAGTGTGGATGATTGGATCGTAAAATGAGTTTATATTGAAATAAGTTCATTCGGAAATCTTATTACGATTTATGAGGCTGTTGATTTCCTGTTCTTCTGTGCTTCATTCTCTGTTTCGAATGTTCCTAGACATCTTTCTGTTGCTCTTACTTTAGTCCCCATCATAACTTTATATAGACCGTTCAACATGTTGAGGGCTACTTGTGCATTGGATCGGGGCATTGCTTTCTATCTTCCACTTACCATGACGCATTACTGGAAAGACCAAAAACCATGGCTCACTAGTCAGAACCTTGCACGTCGTTTCCTTTCCCTGTTCCTTTCGTGATTCGTCACTTCATCAGTACTCAATGTCCATTCCCAGTTTGTTGCAGCAGTTCTCTGAATGTATTCTGCTCCAATCTACCTCCGTGGGAGCCGTACTTTTGACTTGTTCAACTCGTAATCTCTGTTTCCTCCGCCCTATAAGCTGTTCAAATCCAGCAGGAAAGTTCATCTTGGTGTTTTGTGCTGGAAGCCGGTACAGATTCTACGGTTCTTAGTAGTCTTCTTCACGCGCGTAACCAAGCCTTAGTGTTAGCTGATGACCTTTGTAATTTACAGACGATGGAGCTCACGGTCCGTCATCGCACACACGGTCAGTCGACAGGGAGAGAGTTCACAGGAGTCGGCAAGATAGCAGAGACCCGAGAGAGGATACAGACGAAGAGGAAGATACAGCGGGTGATGGAAGGGGCGAGGGATCTGACGGAGAACCAGTGGTTGGTGAAGGTGGTGGTGCTTCCGATGGTGAGCATCATTTGGCAGAAGAAGGGGAGGACGACGATGAAGATGGGTAAAATTGCTGGTCTGTAGTTCGCACGAAGTTGTTACTTCCCCTTCTCATCTTGTGCCTAATGGATTGACATATGGATCCGGCAAGGGGCTTCTTGCGCTGTATTCCATATCTACATAGTGACATATCGTAAGGCTTGCGCGGTTAAGTTGGAGTGAAGGCTGGTGGGTAATGAACAAGGGGGAATGGGGTGAGGAATCTCCTCTCCTTGATTCAGCTGCTTTAAGGGCTCAATCCTGCTACTCTGAAACCATGCAAACTAACCCTGTGTGCCGCATTTGTGGACCCCTTCAAGGTCTTTGCAAGAAACTATTTGGGAATTCCATGGATAGGACAATATTGAGCTGGTGTCAGCGTCCCTGCAACTGATCAGGCTTTCCTTGATGGTGCTTTCATCAGCATTAGAGTTGGGGGGTTGATATATTCCTGATAATAGTCAGTCAGCAGTAGGTCTGGTAAACGATTTCCCACAGGTAAAGTCACAATGTGTTGTGTATTCTGGAACTGCGATGGCTTCACTAACATCGCCCCTTGTAAATGTTTTTGAGACGCACTCTATTTTTGAGATTGCACTGATCCGGGCGCTGCTCTACGATGCTTGTGGTGAACCACCTGCAACATGTACAGTAAGTTCCTATCTCAAAGATCACTCTGTCGTAGTTTCAACCTTACGTTCACCAGCCCAGAGGGAGTTTCCGTCGATCATGCTGAACTCTGAAAACGGCTCCTGCAGTGTACAGTATAAGGACCACATACAGGGAGTGAAATTGTCGAAGTTTTGACATGTGCCTCATCATCACTTAGAAGCTGTCAAGGAGCTCCATCTGCCCGGGAATTGTGCTCTGCAACTCCTTCAGGCTAGTCGCAGCTATGTACTGGGGGTCCATAGGTTAAGGTCCATAGGTTAAGGTTTCTGAGATCGCTTCCTCATTTTTATCGAGGGAAGATTTAGTATTTGCTCATCTATGTGGAGCTAGAGTTGACATGCCAAGCATCCTGGCTCTATTATAGGTTGCAGCAACCTCATTGTTTTCGTTTGTGACAGAAATTTGTCACACGATGAAATTAGGGTTCGGAGAGAATTTCACATTGTCCTCCTGGATGAGACAGGCGCATCCTGACGAATGGTACCGTTAATGGCTTTTGTCTGTGGATACATGCAAATCATAAATTGCGATGAATATCGCGTCGAGCGCAGCCGCATTGACACGTGGAGTCGTTTTTCCTAAACCTTCATACACGAACGTGCAACATCACGTAAAATATATACATCTTGAAAAATTTACAAAATCTCGTACGAAGAGTTTTATAAAATCAGGTAGCTACATTAATCGGCTGGTCAAGAGTCGGATGCTTAAGGAGAAAAATCTCCGCGCACTGCTCATCGCATCTACACATATGCGCCATCACATTAAATATGACGGAACCTAGTCGCCTATCCTCATCCTCGGCAAACCTAGTGATCCAGCGACGAGATAAATTTCCCAGAAATATCACAATCTTCAAAAGCTTGGAACAAATGAGGGCCGCCCCAAACCCTAAGTAGGGACACAAATCATGTAGGTTTTCCTTGTAAAACATAACTCAACGCCTTGCCGACACTTGCGCAATCATATTCCATCACTTTAATCCAGTTCTCAAAATCGCCAATTTCCTGAACCGATTTCCGAAGTAATATGTCAGGTATCTCAACTCTTTCGAGACACAATACCCGCTAAGAACGTCTAAACACCTCACACAGCCTGCAATGTGAGATTACCTTCATAGCTCAATCAAACTTGTGTTAGTCACTGAGTAGTGGCTTAGTACCCGCTAAGAACGTCTAAATACCTCATTCAGCCTGGAAAATGAAGTTACCTTCAAAGCTGAATCAAAATTGTGGAAGATAGTTAGCCACTGGGTAGTGGTATGTGTAAATCGTTGGACGGTTGAAGCCAAAGCACGTGCCTCCAACTCAATCCTTTTCTCGTTGATAAACGATTCTTGGACCCCTCCATTCACGCTGTCCACCAAGAGCCCAGAGACGTCTGTTGCTGCTGTCAAGGCATCCTTCCTCGATTTCTCTACTCCCATGTCCAGATTTGACAAGTAATTACGTTCCATCTTTGGTAGAATAACCTGTTATTGCAACCCTCATATTGACATCTACACCTACTGTGTTTCACTTACTTCCAATCCCATACGGTTCTCTGATAATTTCCTGATCAATTGGACGATCCCCAAACGTATATCGTGAGGTGGACCCATGGATAGAACAGCATAATGACAGAGCGTCAAGCTTGCAATAAGGAGAAAGGCCAACATATGAGTCGCTGATTACAGGTCTAGACTGAGAATCCAGGGCTCCAACCAACGACAACAATACGTAAACTACACCTACTTCTCCAACATCACAAAAAACCATGTCTCCCTCTTCAGCCAGATGCAAATTTAGTGATGTATGAAAATTGAATGATACACCGGCTAACGCGGCTACAAAGCCCACGTTAGAGAGTAAGTAAAATAGACGACATAAATTCTGTTAGAGAGTGGACAATGAACGTACGAACGCTTCGATGTATGTGGAACACCCATTACGGTCACCAGCAAATATCGACAACTTTTGAAAGGAGCGCTCAACATATCGTAACCAAGATGGGACAAACAAAGAGACACACATATAAGCACAACCACGAGCATGTTGAGCATGTTGAGCATATTGACAACTGGGTGACGTGGCCTCTCAAGCCGAATGAACCTTGACTGACTGACTTGGTAACAACTTCGAGAAAACCTTAGCACGGAAAGATTAGGATGGTGCAACGAACGTACAACTCAGAGAAAGCGTCCACTCAAGAAAATGATCCTGACGACCTGTGATGCCTACTCGAAGGAGGCAAATGCATACCCTTCAGCGATCGCATCGAAGCGTCGATTCTCTATTTTCGTTGATAGGAGAGAAGACTAACAGGTTTGGCAAAAGAGAGGCGAACAATCGAAAGCCAACAAACAAACATACCGAGTCGATTTGCGAGAATAACATTCCGTTGAGAGTGCTGCTGCATCATCTGTGTGAACGACGCCTCCAAAGGCCCCGCCATATCTCTTCTCTTCTTCTACGAGCGTAGGGGGATTGATACCAACGACTTCTTCGCAGGATTCAACGTATGAGGCCCGAAATGGAATTAAGCGCTGTTGGCTTGTCTAGCATATCGGCCTGCCTGCCAGAGATAATTAATCTGCTTGTGCATCCATCCTCTGCTGCTGATTATTCAGCGGTCGGCTGCTGAAAGCGAGGAAGGACGATGAGACGAGTCGTGTGGAATGGAATAGAGATTCGACTGCCTTGCCATCTCATCTGTGACTTTTTCTCATAATATGACAGGACGCTAGTGTACAGGGAGTTGTACTTAACTCAACCATTGCAATATCTTTTACGTTTCTCTCCATTACCATAGCCTAATCAGTCCCACCTCTCGTTTCCACCCACCCACCGGTACTCTATGTACGCTATTGTCACAATCCCCTTCCCTTCCATGCTTTGCTGCCGAGCGCTTACACGGGGTCGGTATGTATTCCTGTTCAACCATCTATGATCCCATTCCGTAGCTGGCTGACAGAATTACTTGCTTCCACCATCTCTGTCCATTCACGTCACCGAGGCAGGAAGGTTCAGTCGCCAATCCACGTACTCATGGAAGGAAAAACCAGGGCCAAGTTACATTCCAGTAACTGGACCCTGGCACGGCGAGTTTCGGCGGATACTCTGCTCTACTGAAGTTGGTGTGAAGGGCGAGACTTTTAAAAGTCTTAATGATAGCGTCCTCGAGGCATTGGGGTTTCATCGCCAAGTTTCACGTAACTCTAGAGGTGGAGGGGTGAAGTCAATAGAAAACAACGGGTAGCAAAATATCAAACAAGTTTGTATGGTTAGCAAAATATCTTTTGGAACGGAATGGGTTTCAATACTAAAGTGTATGGGTGCATTAGAGGTTCGTACAAGTTTGTATGGGTAGCAAAATATCTTTTGGAAAAGAATAGGTTTCAATACTAAAGTTGATGGGCTGCATTAGAGGTTTGCGGGGTTGCATTAGAAGAAGGTTATGGCTGAATTATTCTAAGTTTCTGACAAAATACTTATAACCTTTGGGGTATACCAAGTTTTGGGGATAAGGAGGTGGATGTGTAACCAACAGAACGAACATGTGAAAAAAATTCAAAACATTTCCCTCAAAGAATATGAAATATCACTTTTTCTGCCCAGGTTTGCTATTAACAAAGGTAAAAAAGAGTCAAGAGTATCACTATACCTTATGATATAGATACTCCATAATAGTAGTTACATGGGAAATCCTATTTTGCTATTGCAAATGATGATAGTGAGGACAATTGTAGCTTTGAGCTTTGGGGTGTAATGTTTACTCTATACCCAAGTTTATAATAAATTTTGTGATAAAAACTTAATTTTTACATTGTGTGCATTCCAAATACACTTGGTGTTAATTTGTTATGCATTGGATATGCTAGAAAGTAACATAGTGTACATTGGTATAGAATGATGTTGGATGTTTGGAAATGCAATATGATGTGCGTTAATGTTTGCTTGGGGGTGAGTGTTGGTGTTTGCTGGTGAGTTTTGACCATGTTGAGATGTATTGTGGTTTGTGTTGGTGTTTGCTAGGGTGTGTACTAATGGACAGTGAAAATTTTGGTATACATTGTCTGTAGATGGGGTTTGTGCTATAATGTACATTGGGGATTATATGAGTTTATGGTTTTTGTCCGAGTGTGTTCTGTGCTAAATCAAGGTTTAGTGAATTAGGATTTTTGTTTGGATGAGTGTTAGGTATAGGATCAGAGGTTTTGTTAGTGATCTATGAATCCAAACAATCTTAATAGGTGTTGGATTTGAACTAAAATCATAAAATCAACAACTGAAGTAAAGAAAAATGAGGATATAGTAATTAAGCCATGAAATTGATAATTTATGAGAATTGATTAAAAAATTTAAAATTCTTTGAAAATAATTTTCTTTTATAGATCATGTTGTTACACACCTCATAATATTTTTGAGACTACTCTTGACTAATTGACTATTCTATAAATTGATTTATAGAATCATATGGAAGTTTGTAGGTGGCCAATCAAAACCCAAAAGAAAGACTCCTCCATCTAGCGATATGTATTGCGTGCACATTCTCTTGACCTAGAGAATTCTATGTAACAATCAACCATAAAATACCCCATCATTCTCAAGGCTAAATTTTACATTTTTGACAAATCTTCCGGTTTGTTCCTACCCAAGAACATTGGATCATGATACTTCTATTACAACTTGATCTTCTTATTCTTTATGCTTCTAAATATTAAAGAATGAGATTACGCAAATATTGCATATTTTAGCTTCTACTTTATTTGACAATTTTCTTTATAAGGTCATGATACATCAAGGCATCATGCAAGAACAAATGAAAAAGTCATGCAAGAACAAATTAACAAGTCATAATAGTATACTCTAGTTAGTAAATAATTCATTTGTGCTCATTTATACATTGCACTAAAACAACTTTGTTTTAGTGCAAGGTTGATGGAATTAGGGTTTTGTTGGCATGTGCATTTAGTTGTGCTTTGCTCTAAAATCAAAATAAATTGACAATTAAGGTTTTTGTTCAAGTGTGCTTTTAGGTATACATTATGCTAAAATCAAACTACAATGATGATGAAAATCAAAATTCAACTATCAAATCAAAATCAATTTATGCTATTATGTCTTGCATTCTGCAAAAGTCCAAGTTGTTTAAAAGAAACACCAAATGGAACAAATTTAGAATCAAGATTCAAAAAAATTTGATCAATGGTGATCAATTTGACCTTGTTATGTAGAGTGGTTACATGGCAAGCAATAATGCATCAATTGACTCTAGTATTATATGTATCTCTTTAGTGTTATCACCTATTCATATTAGGTCTATATATTGTTTGCTTGGGTAGGCATTGGATAGATTTACTTGTGGTTATAATGCATACACCATATGCAAGGGCATATTGCATCACATCTAGCATATAAAAATAGGTACACATGCATACAAGCATGTAGCATAATGCAAATGATCAAAAACAAAAGAAAAACCATAGTTATCACCAAATTTTGCACATGAAATAACATCCAAAAAGCATTTTTATTTATTTTGATTATTGCAGATTCAAAACTACAACTAGATTCCAAGACATATTGAACTAATATTTTTCTAGTTTCTTCTCTATATAAGAAAATTTGGGACATGGTCTCTAACTTTGACTCTATTTCCTCTATAAAATCACCATCCTCCTCCAACTATATATAGGATTTGTTCATTTAAAGATTTTGTGGAATATATACATACTAATCCATTTGAGCAAGTAAGATTTCTTGTTGTGTACTTGAGTTTGAGCCTTTAATTCCCTTGGAGAATGCAATCGAAATTTTAAAATGCCTTTACAATGTTTGTTAAGGACTTGGGTATGTGCCATGCATTTTTGGAAAAGGTCCTTTCCCCAATATATAGCTTGCTTAGAAGAGTGCACAAGATGGGTCATTGGTGCATAAACTGAATTGCTAAGGAGATACTAATTTTGGTCAAAAGATTAGCAATATCCTTACTAGCTTATGTTTGCTTAGATGGGAGATTTTTTGAGCTACATCATGTCATGACATGAGATGTGCATCCTTGAAAAACCCAAAATCCCATGAGCTAAGAGCCATCATCAATGAGTTTGAGCATGAGCTATCATAAATGAGTTGAAGCACAAAGCACAACAATCAAAACTTGACAAAGAAGACACTCAAATTCTCTTACCTCCAATGAAGTGTATTATCCTTTTAAAACTATGGAGTTTATAGATGAGTTAGTAGATGTAACGAAGCAGCATATAGACCAAATTAGCCAAGAACTAGAAGAATATTCTAAAAGCATCTAGGAAGCTTCTTGGGAAGCTTCCCATCTAACTTAGCTTGCATGCCAAGTAAGTGACTTCTACAAGAAAGCTTCTTGGGAAGTTTCTCAACTAGCTTAGCTTGCATACCAAGTAGACGGCTTCTAGAGGGAAGCTTCCCGGTTAGCTTAGCTTGCACTCTAAGAAGGCGGCTTTTAGGAAGCTTTTTGAGAAGCCCCTCAAGAGCTAGAAAAGACCAAGACCAAGGAGAGAAATAGGAGAATGGAAGATCACATAGTAACACTTGAATGTGAGTAAACTCCAAATGCCTAGCATGAGCTTTGGTTCTAGTATTTATAGGGAGCATACAAGGCTCTTGAGAAGCTTCTCAAGAAGCTTCCTTCTAGAAGTTGTCTACTTGGCTTGCAAGCTAAGGTAGCTAGAAGCTTCTTGAAGCTACTTACTTGGAGCAAAGCTAGTTGGGAAGCTTCCCGAGAAGTTTCCTAGATACTTTTGGAATATTCTAGGCTGATTTGGACTATTCACTACTTAGTTAGCCCTAACTAACTTTGTTGCTAAACTCCATATTGTTACATATTCCCCCATTGCTAGTTGGTGATATCTTTGTCATCATTGAAGTGTCAAACTCCTAGATGGCCGTTTGTGCATTTTGGAGATAAGAAAGAGGTTCCCATATGGCATCATGAAGAGAATACCCTTTCCAAAGAACCTTGTACTCCGTATGTGGTTGGCAACCTTGTTGAATGTGGCAATGCACAAGGATACAATCAACTTCATATTCATTATGATCATTGATTGGGATGGGAGGAGCAAGAGGTTGGATACAAGAGGAAAAAGAAGATGGATTAGGGACAAAGGGTTTCAACTTAGAAATATGAAAGATAGGGTGGAGGCGCATATGACAAGGCAAGGCAAGGCAAGGCAAGTCAATAAGCAATAGGAGAAATGAGTTGTGTGACCTCAAAGGGTCCTATCCAATTAGGAGCAAGTTTATGGACTTGGGTATCAAGTGGGAGGGGTAGGTTACTAGACAAGAGCATGAATTTATCACCAACATGAAAGGTGGGATCATGATGATGGTTGTTTGCATATTGTTTTTGACAATTTTGGGCAACAAGGAGGTGAGATTTGGCTTATTGGAAGGATTGAGATACGGTGGTCAAGAAGGTTGAAGTAGGAGGTGCATGAGATGAAGGAGGAGTAAGAAGGGAATTTGGAACAAATGGATCTTGGCCAAAATTGAGGAAGAAAGGAGAGAATCCAGTGCTTGCATGTTTGGAATTATTGTATGCAAACTTTGCAGTTGCAAGCTATTCATCCTAATTGGTATGGTGAAAATTGACAAGGGCATGAAGCATTTCCTCTAAGGTGCAATTTGTGCATTTATTTTGTCTATCAGTTTGAGGATGATAGGCCATGGACAAAGCAAACTTGGTGTCGAGTATTTGGAAGAGTGATTGCCAAAACTTTCTAGTGAAACAAGGATCATGGTGAAAGATGAGTACATGTGACATCCCATGATGCTTGAATACATTGTCAAAGTAAATTTGTGCTAAGGTTTGAGCATCCATGATATCAAAGGTTGTTGCCAAATAGATTTGCTTACAAAGCTTATCTACAAACATCACAATGGATATAACAATCTGGAATTTAGCAATGAAGTTAGTAGGGCTAACAAGGTAGAAAATAAGACAAATTAGCCAAGAATATTCCAAAGTATCCAAGAAACTTCCTGACTAGTTTAGCTTGCACTCCAAGTAGGTAGTTTCTAGAAGGAAGCTTCTAGAAGCTTCCAACTAACTTAGCTTGCATGCCAAGTAAGCAACTCCTAAAAGGAAGCTTCTTGAGAAGCTTCCCAATTAACTTGGCTTGCACTCCAAGAAAGCGGCTAAAGGAAGCTTCTTGAGAAGCTTCTCAAGAGCCTTGTTTGATCCTTATAAATAAAAGAGCCAAAGCTCATGCTAGGCATTTGGAGTTTTCCCATATTCAAGTGTCCCAATGTGAGTTTCCATTCTCCTATTTCTCTCCTTGGTCTTGGTCTTTTACAATGGATGTGTGTATCTTGCTTTGTCTTGGGTAAGGATGTGATGAGATCTAAGCTCATATGTTCCTTATGAGTAGATGGAATGGGGAGTGGTTGAAGGAGTCCACTCGGTTTCTGGTTATTGGCCTTGTTGCATTGGCAACTCTCACATGATTGGACAAACTCCCAAATATCTCGTGCCATGTTGGGCCACCACCATTTGCATTGGAGGGTACCCAAGGTCTTGTCCACACCCATGTGAACAACAATTTGTAAATCATGGGCTTCTTGAAGGTGCACAAGTTGGAGATCACCTTTGGCTGGAACATAGATCTGGTCCTCATGGAATAGAAGGCCTTCCTTGTAGGAGAAGGTATTGTACTCCTTCTTGTATGTTGCAAGGTGACCTTGTACCATCTGAAAGAAAGGATCTTATTGTAGAGTTGTTTGAAACTCAATTTGGACTTTGGAGTCAATGGATATTGTTGTAATTGCCATTATGATGAGAGGAAGAGACTTCAAATCAGGTTTTGTTGTGATAGGGCATCAAGGATGACATAGAACTGACCAGGTTTGTACCCAAGTTTGATGTTAAACAACTATAGTTGTTCCTCCCATTGATGATGACGACTCTTCATGTGTTCCAAATGTAATGTTCACAACAAGGGCTTGTGATCAGTTTGCATGATCACTTGTTTCCCCAAGAGATAATGCCTCCATACCTTGGTGGCATGTACCATCACTTGTTGTTCTTGATCCTGAGCAAAGTAATTCCTTTTTGCTATATTTAGTCTGCAAGATACAAAGGCAATGGGATGCAATCCATCTATGAATTCTTGTTGCCACACAACTCCAATTGCAAAGTTAGAAGCATCAAAATTAACCACACATGGTAGTTGAGGATCATATGGTTGAAGAATGGGTCTTGAAGACACCATATGTTTCAGCTTCTAGAATGATTTTTTGTGCTTGTTGGTCCATTGAAAGCTCAAGTTCTTCCCCAAAAGATCTATCAATTTTACGACCATATGAGCATAGTAGTGGATGAACCATTGATAAAAGCTAGCCAATCCATTAAATGCCCATACTTCAATAGCTTCTTTTGGAGTAGGCCAATCAGTGATGGCCTTGATTTTCTCCTCTTCCATCTTGATCTCCTTTGATGAGATCTTGTGATCCAAGAAGGTAACTTCCTTATGCCAAAAGGCACACTTTGACTTCTTGCGATAAAACTTCCACTGTTGTAGTCATCTTAGAACTTCTTGCACATGATTCACATGTTATGCCTTTGTCTTGTTGTAGATTAAGATATCATCCAAGAACACTACCATATACCAATCCAAAAATCCATCTAACACCTGATGCATCTAATCCATGAAGATTGTTGGAGCATTAATGAGCCCAAAAGGCAAAACTCTCTATTCAAAATGTCCATACCTTGTGCAAAAGGCAATCTTTTGCATATCCTCCCTATTAATAAGGATTTGCTAATAGTTGCTGCAAAGGTCCAACTTGGAAAAGTATCATGCTGTACTCAATTGATCAAGCAAGTCATCAAGGAGGCAAGGAGTATGCATTCTTCATTGTTTGTTTATTGAGCCCACTATAATCAATACAAAAATGAAGTACTCTATCCTTCTTTGGAACAAATAGTACCAGTGATCCCCAAGGAGATGTACTATATCATATGAAATCCTTCTCCAACAAGTCTGTGAGTGTTATTTTGCAACTCCTCCAACTCTTTTGGTGAGAGACGATAGATTGGTCCACTCACTGGAGTACTCCCTAGCAATATCTCAATCTTGAAGGGCATACCACAATCAAAGGGTAATCCCTTCAGTAGATCATCCAGAAACACATCTGCAAACTCTTGAACTATTTGATCAACCATTGCTTGATGAGGCTCCTTACTCTCCTCAGATTCTCCTTGTGCAATAGGTTGATCCATACCGCCAAAACAGACTTATCTTCTTCCAAAGCTTGCTCTATAGCTGCTTCATTGACAAACTTCCCATCTAGGGAATTATCTTCCTTCAAGGTTTGCTCTATGGCTGCTTTCCTAACAAACTTCACACCTTGGGGCTTCACTTCCTTCAAAGCTTGCTCTATGGCTGCTTTCCTTACAAACTTCCCATCTTGGGACTTCTCTTCCTTCAAAGCTTGCTTTATGGCTTCTTTCTTTACAAACTTCCCATCTTGGGACTAGCTATTCTTAGGTGTCTTACTCAAAGGTGCCAGACAACCTAATCAGAAATTCCTACCTTGGTTTTGTATTTGAATTTGTCATCGAGTCCAATCAAATTGAATCTTATGATGTTCAAGCCAAGGTACTCCTAGAATGACATCATTGTGTAGAGGTGCCTCTATAAAAATCATACACTCCAAATACTCCTTCTCAATCTTGAAGGTAATAAGATACAAGGTACAAAATGCAAAACCCTTTTTACCATCCGCCATCATCAATTTACTTCCAATTATTGGCTTGATAGGAATACTCAATTCCTTTGCTATTGCATAAATATGCAATTCTCTGAACTTCCAAAATCAACCAAAACCTACAACCATGATCAAATATCATACCTTGCAAGTGAAGCAAACTTGCATAGGTTGAGCCTTTAATCCTGTTGGAACTAATCAAGTTCTCAACATGTGGCTCAAAATCTCCTATTGGAATTTGTTGTTTCCCTGATCAATGTACTTCATAGACTCCATCTGGACAATTTGTTGAGGTCACCCATTCTTAAGTGGACATTCAACAATGCAATGTCCAACTTGGTGACAATAAAAATAACCACCATTTTGTCACAATCTTTCTTTATCCATTGTACCAAGTAGTCTCTGTTGGACAACATCAATCTCCATTGTGCCGGGTCTTCCACCCATTTGTAGTGTATTGGTAGGTTTTGTGTAGGTCAAGGTCAAGACCAAGTTGTCACAACCAAGGAATCAAAGCGCCCAACCAACTGCATGGCTTCTTCCACATTTTGTGGCTCTTGCATGGTCACCTCTAATTTGGTTTGTGACTTCAGGCCCCTCACAAATTGTTCCAGAACTTCACCTTCTTGTATATCTAGAATGTGCATGATGCTATTCTGGAATTGCATGATGTAGCTCCTTACAAAGCCAATCTACTTCAACTCCACCAACTTATCTTGTGCGGCTTGTGTGGCATTTATAGCTTGAAATTGACAAAGTATTGTATTCTTGAATTTTGCCCATGTAAAGATTGGTGCAATAATTTTTTGTTTAGCTCGCTCCACTTAGAATTGCCACCAAATTTTTGCCATGCCATCCAATTGGCTAGAAGCCAAGAGAATCTGTTTCCGTTCATCTTGAAGATTGGTGGCTTCAAAGTAATATTTGTAATCAAACACAAAATTCTCCATTGTGCTTAAGAGATTCTTACCTTCAAACACCTTGGGTTTTGGAAATTGGATTTGATCTTCTCCATCTTGAATTGGTGCTCTCTTTACATGTTTTTGTTGATGGTTTTGTTCATCCAATAATCAAGTAATGTGCTCGATTTGTTGTTGCATAGCAATGATAATGTTGGGTATTGCCGCCATGGCTACTTCTTTATCCCAATTTATCTAATTTATTAACACATAGATGCAGCATGTCCACCGTTCTCCATAAGTTACAATCAAAAGTATCAAGGGTTCCTCAAACAAGGTGATCGTATGCAAAAAAATCCTACCCAAAGCATGAGGTGATGAATTGTGTGAAACAATGCTTGGGTAATACTTGGATACAAAAATCCTAATGGTTTGGTAGAGATGGATTTGGTAGTCCATAAATTCTATCCATCTCATTCATGCTCTCATTCATTCTTTTACATTCCAATGTAAAAGACCAAGACCAAGGAAAGAATTAGGAATTTGGAAGATCACATGGTGATACTTGAATGTGGGTAAACTCCAAATGCCTAGCATGAGCTTTGGTTTTGGTATTTATAGGGAAGGAGCATACAAGGCTCTTGAGAAGCTTCTCAAGAAGCTTTCTTCTAGAAGTTGCCTACTTGGCTTGCAAGCTAAGCTAATTGGGAAGCTTCCCAAGAAGCTTCCTAGATACTTCTAGAATATTTTAAGCTAATTTGGCCTATTCACTACTTCATTAGCCCTAACTAACTTTGTTGCTAAAATCCATATTGTTACAAGAGCCTTTTATGTTCACTATAAATACCAAAGCCTAAGCTTATTCTAGGCATTTGGAGTTTCTCTCATTGAAGAGTCCCATTGTTATCTTTCACTTTGATCTTCTATTCTTCTATTTCTCTCCTAGGTCTTTTACATTGATATTAAGTAGGAATGGGATGGATGGATTGATGGATTACCAAATCCATTTCCCTTAAACCATTGGGATTTTTATGTCCATGTGCTACCCAAGCATCATTTCACGTAGTTCATCATCTCATGCTTTGGGCATAATTTTTTGAATATGATTACCTTGTATGATGAAGCCTTGAGACTTCCAATTGTAACTTACAAAGAATAGTGGGTGTGTTGTATCTTCTTGTTAACTTTGATAATTATAGGTAGTTTGATAGAGTAATAGCCATGCTGCAAATACCCAAAATTATCATTGATATGAAAAAAAAAGTTTGAGCACTTTACTCAATTGTTGGAAGATAGCGACCATCAATAACAAGAGCACATAGAGAGGGAACCATTTTGAGAAGGAGAAGAGAAAATTTGATTTCCAAAGCCCAAGGTATTTGAAGGCAAAAATCTCCAAGGCACAATGGATAATTTTGTATTTGATTGCTAAAGTTATTTTGAAGCTACAAATCTTCAAGATAAACAAAGACAAATTCTCTTAGCTTTAAGCCAAATGGATTGAGTGGCAAAACTATGGTAGTGATTGCAAGTAGAGCAAGCTGGATGACATTTTTTTGTGCTAATATCAACATGAGAAGAATTCAAGAGCATAATAACTAGGAGATTCCAAGCTATAAATGTTGCACAAATTTCACAAGATACATTGGCAAATTTGAAACAGATTGGTTCTATGAGAATCAACATCACTCAATTCTATAACACCAAAGGTAATGCAAATTCCAAATATACTAGAAGGTGAAGCTCTAGATTGATTTATGAGGGGCTTGAAGTCACATACCAATTAGAAGTGACCATACAAGAGCCCAAAAACTTGGAGGAAGCCATGCAATTGGCTAAGCATTTTAATTCCTTGGTTATGACAACTTGGTCTTGATCTTCACAAAACCTACCAACACACTACACATGAGTGGAGTAGCTAGCACTAATGGAGATTGATGTCATCCAATAGAGATTACTTAGCATTATAGATAGAGAAAGAATGTGACAAAATGATGTTTGTTTTTATTGTTGCAAAATTGGACATCACATTGTTGAATGTCCACTCAAGAATAGACTACCCCAAAAAATTGCCCAAATGGAGTTCATGGAGCATGATGATTAAGGAAACAAAGAATCCCAAAAGGAGAATTTGAGCCACCTACTAAGAACTTGATTAGTTCCAATGGGATTGAAACCTCAACCTATGCAAGTTTACTTCACTTGCAAGATATAATATCTGATTGTAGTAAGATTTTAGTTGATTTTGGAAGTTTGAAGAACTACATGTCCTTGAAATTAACAAAGGAATTAGATTTTATTATCAAGCCAATAATTAGAAGTAGATTGATGATGGTGGATGGTAGAAAGTGTTCTAGATTTTGTACTTAGCATCTTGTTATATTCAAGATTGGAAAGGAGTATTTGGAGTGCATGAGGTTTGTAGTGGTACCTCTACACTATGATACCATTCTAGATTTATCTTGGCTTGAATGTCATAAGGTTCATTGGACCCAATGAAAAATTCAAATACAACATCAAGATATAAATTATTGATTACAGAGTAAAACCTCCAAATAGTCCCACCCCGTACCAGTAACATCCTCTCGTTAGTGACCAAGAACCCTAGAACAATTAGTCTAGACCCAGTAAATATGCCCAATAATAACAGTACGTCACAATTGTGCAATAGTGACATGATGGTGCTAATAGTGACAATTCTATAGTGTAAATATGGAGGTAACCTATCCTATCTATATTTCAAGATCGCTATTGTGGGTTTTGTGAAGGGGGAATGTGGCAACAAATTAATGTGGCATCTTTATTAAACTTCAAATCCACATAGTTCTCTCCATTGACTAAGGTTATACTGGTTGGTCCAAGGTAAAATACATTGATAACACGGATTGTTTCAGCAATATATTTTTCTCAACTTTTTGTTGATGAATCAATAGCCGACAAGCTTTTTGAAGGTTAGAAAGCAGTTTGCTTTGAAGTTCTAGAGATAGCAATGATTTGAGAGAGAGAAAGTTGATTAAATCAGTGATGGCCTGATTTGCTTGCTCAATGCTTATCAAAGGTGGGATCTTCTGAGCATCATTGTCATCAATATTTCTGGAATTCTGCATTAGGTTGTGTTGTTCAAGAACAGACTGGACAATGTTTTCATTGTCAACCTCATCGTCACTAGTAGCATCAAGTGCATCCATTTTAATGAGTTCTTCAGCAACATGTTCAAAATTTTTGTCATCAAGACCCAATGATGCTGAGAAAGATTCCTCCAGTCAAATTTCTCTTGGCATTATCACTAAATCATTGACAACTTGATTGGAGCTAGGTGCTGAGTGATCAATATACTGATTGGCAATGACGTTTGCAACAATAGGGAGACAATTTGCTTTGATAAAACACCGTTGAATACTGTTCTCTTTGATACCATCTGATGCTGATTTGACCCAACTAAGCATGTTGCGCAAGTGCGTGTGGTTGTTAGAAATAGAGAAGCAGGTGCACGTTCACTAGTTTGCCAAATTTCATACTCAAAAAGAAGATGGTTCAATTGGGCACGACAAAAGCATGCTTTGAAAGAGCGAATGACACCTTGATCAAGAGGTTGACAATCACTAATAGCATTGGGTAGGAAGAAAATGATGCATAGGTTCTGATACTTGAAGAGCCTTTCTTGTGAGCCCGTTGGATCAAAAATTTCAGCCGCACAAACATGTGATGAATAGTTATTCTAGAGGATATAGAAGATGCTGTTGCACTGCTTGGCAATTTTGTTGTATGTGTGCAGCAAGTGCATATATGAGGATGTGTCTTGCCATGCTTTGGCTTGGTGGTTGTAGATAATACCAAACACCTTACTTATATCTGGAATATTCTTCAAAGCACATAAATGTGCGCTCTTCGTAATAACCTGAGTGCAAAACTTCTCGCCTGAAGCACTAACTTCGAGATTCACTGTGATTTGTTCTTTGCTGCACTTGACACCATGACCATCCGTATTGACTGTGCAGAATGATCTTGATGATGTGGTGCGATGTTGTAGAGCTAACTCATCAATGTTGATAATGCATTCAAGAGGGACATCATTCAACATTTCACGAATTCATGCAAATGCTTCTCAACTTGTATCGGATTGAGACTGTTGTGTTCTCCACACTTCTTCTTGCTAGTTGTCAAGACACGATTCAAATACTTCTTGAGCCATCCTTTTGAGGCAAAAAATACCTACAGAGCAACTACGTCTGATGGTTTCAAACATTCGGTGAAGTCCTCCAAGATCTTGTCTCTGAAAAATAAAGCCTTATTTGTGAGCACCTCACCAGTCACATTCAGCGTGGGTGCATCAATCTCAATGCACATATGCCATTGATGCACCATATTGGTACGTAGTTGCATTTGAGTTGATGTCAAAACTTTTTTCTACCCAATTTGATGTGAATCATATGCCACCTGCTTAATGAGTTCCCTCTCTTTCTAGATTTTCGTCACAATTGGATGCACCATAACAAAATGCGATGCCGCTTGTTCATGGGTGGCTCCAGGTTGATTGAGAAAATTGATAACCTCTAACTTCATCATCACGTCCAAACGCCTATGCTTCTTGACATTAACCAACATGCATGTAGATAATCAAATTCAAATTCAGCAATACAGTAGCCCCAACACCACTCACAGCGTGATCAAAAGGAAAAATCAAATTCAAATTCAGCAATATAGTAACCCCTACACCATTCACCATGCGTCAAAAGGAAAAATAGCGAGAGTGGGAAAAATGTGTGTGGGTCGGGCACCCAAGTTCCAGAATGCTCAAGAATGTAGAGAATCACACAAAAGAATAGCGAGAGTGGGAAAAAGGTGTGTAGGTTGGGCACCCAAGTTCCAGAATACTCAAGAACTCTGAGACTCATGCGGATAAATAGCCAGAGTGGGAAAAAGGTGTGTAGGCCGGGCATCCAAGTTCCAGACTCAAGAACTTTCTAGCACCCAAGTTCTTGAATCATGCGGATAAGTAGCGAGAGTGGGAAAAAGATGTGTAGATAAGGCACCTTTGTTCCAGAACATTCAATATCATTGAGACTCATGCGGGAAAGAGGCTACGCACTTTCCTCTGGCTAGTGATAACCTCTCAATAGTGACATCGATAGCCAATACAAATGTATGTCACTATTGGGAGGTTTTACTCTATAGGTTGTTTGGCACCTTTGAGTAAGACACCTAAGAATAGTAAATCTCAAGATGGGAAGTTTGTTAGTAAAGCAACCATAGAGCAAGCATTGGAGGAAGATAAACTATTTGTGATGTGAATCAAGCTGATTATTCATGGAGAATATGATGAAGGTTAGAAGCCTCATCAAGTGATGGTTGATCAAATAGTTCAAGAGTGTGCATATGTGTTTCACGATGATTTGTCGAAGGGATTACCCTCCAATCGTGGTATGCCTTTCAAGATTGAATTATTGCTAAGAAATACTCCAATGAGTAGATCAATCTATCAGCTCTCACCAAAGGAGTTGGATGATCTTTGAATAACATTGACAAAGTTGTTGGAGAAGGTTTCATATGACATGATATATCTACTTGGGAAGCATCAATACTATTTGTTTCAAAGGATTGAAGACTTTGCTTCTATATTGATTACCATGGTCTCAATAAACAAACACGTACCCATTGCCTCAAATTGATGACTTGCTCAATCAATTGAAAGGAGAATGGAACTTCTCCAAGTTGGATCTTTGAAGCAACTATTGGTAGATTCTCATTGATAGAAAAGATATGCAAAAGACTACCTTTTGCACAAGGTATAGGCATTTTGAATATAGAGTTCTACCTTTTGGGCTCACTAAAGCTCTAGTAGTCTTCATGGATTAGATGCATTGAGTGTTGGATGGGCTATTAGATCAATGCATGGTGGTGTTCTTGGATGAAATTATAATTTATAGTGGTAGTATTCTTGGATGATTTTTAATCAAGATTTTTCAAGATGGAGGCAAAATATGCAAATCACATGCAAGATGTAAAAGACCAAGACCGAGGAGAGAAGTAGGAGAATGGAAGATCATATTGGAACACTTGAATGTAGATAAACTCTGAATGCCTAGCATGAGCTTTTGCTCTGGTATTTATAGGGAGCATATAAGGCTCTTGAGAAGCATATTTATAGAGAGCATACAAAGCCTCTCAAGAAGCTTCTTTGAGCTACTTTCTTGGAGTGCAAGCCAAGTTAATCAAGAAGCTTCTCAAGAAGCTTCCTTCTAGAAGCCGTCTACTTGGCTTGCAAGCTAAGCTAGTTGGAAGCTTCTAGAAGCTATTTATTTAGGGTGCAAGCTAAGATAACTAAGAAGCTTCCCAAGAAGCTTCCTAGATACTTCTACAATATTCTAGGCTAATTTGGCCTATTTGTACTTTGTTAGTCCTAACTAACTTCATTGCTAAACTCCATGTTGTTACATATTTCCCCAGTACTAGTTAGTTGTTGCAATTGAAGTTTCAAACTTCTGGATGGCAGTTTGTGCATTATGGAGGTGAAAAAGAGGTTCCCATGTGGTATCATGAAGGAGATATCCTTTCAAAGGACTTTGTACTCCGTATGTTGTCGGCTACATTGTTGGGTGTGGCAATGCACAAGGATACACAACTTTGTACTCCTCATGGTCATTGATAGGGATGTGAGGAGGAGGAGGTTGGACATGAGAGGGAAAAAAGATGGGTTAGGAATAAAGGGTTTCAACTGAAAAACATCAAAGTTAGGGTGGATGTTCATATGACAAGGCAAGGCAAGTTGATAAACATCATGGGATACCGTGTAAATCTTTGGTGGCATACAACATTGCTAGTTGTTGCTGATCTCAAGCAAAATAATTCCTCTCAATTATATTTAGTTGGCAAGATACAAAGACAAATGAGATGTAATCCATCTAGGAATTCTTGCTACAACACAACTCCAATCGCAAAGTTGGAAGCATCAAAATCAACCACACACAATAGTTGAGGATCATATGGTTCAAGAATAGGTCTTGAAGATACCATATATTTAAGCTTTAGGAATGCTTCATTGTGCTTGGTGGTCCACTTAAAGCTCAAGTTATTCTCCAAGAGATCAGCCAATGGTGTGGCTACATGGGCATAATAGTGGATGAACCATCGATAAAAACTGGCCAATCCATTAAACACCCATACTTTTATAGCATCCGTCGGAATAGGCCAAGCACTAATGGCCTAGATTTTCTCCTCTTCCATCTTGATCCTCTTTGATGAGACCTTGTGACCCAAGAAGGTAACTTCCTTCTACCAAAAGGTACACTTTGACTTCTTTTAAAAAAATTTCCACTATTGTAGTTGTCTTAGGACTTCTTGCATATGATTTATATGTTCTATCTCTATCTTGATATAGATTTAGATATCACCCAAGAACACCACCATATATAAATCAAATAGTCTATCCAACACCCAATGCATCTGATCCATGAAGACTATTGGAGCATTTGTGAGCTCAAAAAGTAGAACTCTCCACTCAAAGTGTCCATACTTTGAACAAAATGCAATCTTTTGCACATCTTCCCTATCAATGAGGATTTCCCAATAGCATATGCAAAGATCCAACTTAGAGAAGTATTGTGCTCCACTCAATTGATCAAGCAAGTCATCAATTCAAGGCAAGAGATATGCATTCTTCACAATTTTGTTTATTGAGCACACGATAATCGATATAGAAACAAAGTCTTCAATCCTTCTTTAGAACAAATAGTACTAGCGCTCTCCAAGGAGATGTATTATGTCATATGAAATCCTTCTCCAATAGCTTTGTAAGTGTTTTTTGCAACTCCTCCAACTTCTTTGGTGAGAGCAAATAGATTGGTCTACTCATTGGAATACTCCTTAGCAATAACTCAATCTTGAAGGGCATACCATAATTAGAGAGTAAACCCTTTCTTAGATCATCCAGAAACATATCCACAAACTCCTAAACTATTTGATCAACCATTGCTTGATGAGACTCCTGCTTCTCCTCAAATTCTCCATGTATAATTGGCTTGATCCACACTGCAAAAATAGACTTATCTTCTTCCAAAGCTTGCTCTATGGCTGCTTCATTGACAAACTTTGCATTTAGGGACTTATCTTCCTTCAAGGTTTGCTCTATGGTTGCTTTCCTAACAAACTTCCTACCTTGGGACTTCACTTTCTTCAAAGATTGCTCTATGGCTGCTTTCCTTACAAACTTCCTATCTTGGGATTGAATATCCTTAAGTGTCTTACTCAGTGGTGCCTGACAACCTAATTGGAACTTCCAACATTGGTGTTGTACTTGAATTTGTTATCAGTTCCAATCAAGTTGAACCTTATGACGTTCAAGCCAAGGCAAACCCAAAATGATATCATAGTGTAGATGTAACAATATGGAGTTTAGTGACGAAGTTAGTTGAGCTTACGAAGTAGAGAATAAGACAAAATAGCCTAGAATATTCTAGAAGCATCTAAGAAGCTTCTTAAGAAGCTTCCTAACTAGTTAACTTGCGCCCTAAGCAGGTAGCTTCTAGAAGGAAGCTTCTAGAAGCTTCTAACTAGCTTAGCTTGCACGCCAAGTAGGCGGCTTCTAGAAGGAAGCTTCTTGAGAAGCTTCCTAGTTAACTTGGCTTGCACTCCAAGAAAGCGGCTCAAGGAAGCTTCTTGAGAAGCTTCAAGGGACTTGTATGATACCTATAAATACCAAGGCCGAAGCTCATGCTAGGCATTCGGAGTTTTCCCTCATTCAAGTGTCCCAATGTGAATTTCCATTCTCCTATTTCTCTCCTCGGTTTCGGTCTTTTACATTGGTATCAGAGCAGGAATGGGATGGATGGAATTTATGGACCACCAAATCCACTTCCGCCAAACCATTGGGACTTTCATGTCCAGATATTACCAAAGCATCATTTCACACAGTTCATCACCTCACGCTTTGGGCAGGATTTTCTACATATGATCACCGTGTCAGAGGAACCCTTGATACTTCCAGTTGTGACTTATGGAGAACGGTGGACGTGTTGTATCTATGTGTTAATCAACTAGATAAATTGAGGGTAGTGGATTAGGGTAGTAGTAATGGCCGCAATACCGGATGTTATCCTTGCAATGCAACAACAAATCGAGCATCTTACTCGATTGTTGGATGAACGAGACCAGCAACGACGAGAACAGATAGACAGAGCGCCAGTTCGAGATGGAGAAGATTGCATTCGATTTCCGAAACCCAAGGTGTTTGAAGGCAAGAATGTTCCAGGCACAGTGGAAAATTTGGTGTTTGACTGTGAACGTTACTTTGAAGCCACCAATCTTCAAGACGAGCGGAAACAAATTCTCTTGGCTTCTAGCCAGTTGGATGGCATGGCAAAACTTTGGTGGCGATTCCGAGTAGAAAGAGTTGAACGACAAATTGTTACACCAATTTTGACATAGGCAGAATTCAAGGATGCAATACTTGGTCAATTTCAGACTATAAATGCCACCCGAGCTGCACGAGATAAATTGGCGGAGTTGAGGCAGATTGGTTCGGTGAGAAGCTACATCACACAATTTCAGAATATCATCATGCAAATTCCAGATATCCAAGAAGGTGAAGTTCTGGATCGATTTGTGCGAGGATTGAAGTCACGAACCAGATTGGAGGTGACCATGCGAGAGCCACAGAATGTAGAAGAAGCCATGCAATTGGCTGAGCATTTTGATTCCTTAGTTGCAACAACTTGGTCTCGACCTCGACCTACACAAAACCTACCCGTACCACGAGTGGAAGAACCGGTACCAATGGAGATTGATGCTATCCAGCAAAGACCACTTGGCACAGCAGATAGAGAAATATTACGACAAAATGGAGGTTGCTTTTATTGTCGCCAGTTGGGGCATCGCATTGCTGAATGTCCACTCAAGAATGGACAACCTCGACAAGTTGCCCAAGTGGAGGTTGTGGAGCGGAATGATCCGGGAAACGAGGAACCCGAGTAGGAGATTTCGAGCCGCCTACTGGGAGCTTGATTAGTTCCAATGGGATTGAAGGCTCGACCTATGCAAGTTTGCTTCACTTGCAAGGTATGATATCTAATCGGGGTTGTAGAATTTTGGTTGATTCTGGAAGTTCAGAGAATTGCATGTCTATGCAAGTGGCAAAGGAATTGGGTATTCCTATCAGGCCAGTGATTGGAAGTAGTTTGATGATGGCGGATGGTAGAAAGGGTTCTGCATTCCGCACCTTGCATCCTGTTACCTTCAAGATTGGGAAGGAGTATTTGGAGTGTATGAGGTTCATAGTGGCACCTCTACATTATGATATCATTCTAGGTCTACCTTGGCTTGAATGTCATAAGGTTCAATTTGATTGGACCCGACACCAAATTCAAGTACAACACCAAGGTAGGAATTTCCGATTAGGTTGTCTGGCACCTCTGAGTAAGACACCTAAGAATAGTCAGTCCCAAGATGGGAAGTTTGTCGAGAAGGTAGCCATAGAGCGAATCTGGAAGGGAGATGAGTCCCAAGATGGGAAGTTTGCCAGGAAGGCAACCCTGGAGCAAGCTTGGAAGAGAGATGAGTCCCTAGAAGGGAAGTTTGTGAATGAAGCAGCTATAGAGCAAGCTTTGGAGGACGATAAGTCTGTATTCGCGGTGTGGATCAAGCCGATTGCACAAGAACAATCTGAGGAGGGCCAAGTGCCGCATCAAGCAATGGTTGATCGGATAGTTCAGGAGTTTGCAGATGTGTTTCCGGATGATCTGCCAAAGGGATTACCCTCCGATCGAGGTATGCCCTTCAAGATTGAGTTATTGCCAGGGAGTACTCCAGTGAGTAGACCAATCTATCGGCTCTCACCAAAGGAGTTGGAGGAGTTGCGAACAACACTTACAGAGTTGTTGGAGAAGGATTTCATACGACATAGTACCTCTCCGTGGGGAGGACCGGTACTATTTGTTCCAAAGAAGGATGGAGGACTTCGTTTCTGTATTGATTACCGTGGGCTCAATAAGCAAACCGTGAAGAATGCATATCCCTTGCCTCGGATCGATGACCTGCTTGATCAACTAAGTGGAGCACGCTACTTTTCCAAGCTGGATCTTCATAGCGGCTATTGGCAAATTCCTATTGAAGGAAAGGACGTGCAAAAGACTGCTTTTCGCACAAGGTATGGACATTTTGAGTGGAGAGTTCTACCTTTTGGACTCACTAATGCTCCAGCAGTCTTCATGGATCAGATGCATCGAGTGTTGGAGGGACTATTAGATCGGTCCGTGGTGGTGTTCTTAGATGATATCTTAATCTATAGTAGGACAGAGGCAGAACATGTGAATCATGTGCGAGAAGTCCTAAGACGACTACGACAGTGGAAAATTTACTGCAAGAAGTCAAAGTGTGCTTTTTGGCAGAAGGAGGTTACCTTCTTGGGTCATAAGATCTCATCAGAGGGGATCAAGATGGAAGAAGAGAAGATCAAGGCCATTACTGATTGGCCTACCCCGAAGATGCTACAGAAGTACGAGCATTCAATGGACTGGCCAGTTTTTATCGACGGTTCATCCACTATTATGCTCACGTGGCTGCACCATTGACTGACCTCTTGGGAAAGAACTCGAGCTTCCAGTGGACCACCAAGCATGAAGAAGCATTCCAGAAGTTAAAGCATATGGTGTCTTCAAGACCTATTCTTCAACCATATGATCCTCAACTACCTTGTGTGGTTGATTTTGATGCTTCTAACTTTGCAATTGGAGCTGTGTTGCAACAAGAATTTCCAGATGGACTACATCCAATTGCCTTTGTGTCTCGCCGACTAAATACAACGGAAAGAAATTACTCTGCTTGGGATCGGGAACAACTTGCAATGGTATATGCCACCAAGGTATGGAGGCATTATCTCTTGGGGAAACAAGTGATCATGCGAACTGATCACAAGCCATTGTTGCAGAGCTTACACCTAGAGCACATGAAGAGTCGACATCATCGATGGGAAGAGCAACTCCAATTGTTTGACATCAAACTTGAGTACAAACCAGGTCGGTTCCATGTCATCCCTGATGCTCTATCACGACGACCTGATTTGAAGTCTCTTCCTCTCATCACGGCAGCAATTACAACGGTGTCAATTGATCCCAAGATTCATAACGAGTTTTGGTTAGCCATACAGCAAGATCCCTTCTTCCAAATGGTACACGGTCGTCTAACAGCACGCGACAAGGAGTACAACACCTTCTCCTTCAAGGAAGGCCTTTTATTCCATGCAGACCAGATCTATGTTCCAACCAAAGGTGATCTTCGACTTGTGCGCCTTCAAGAAGCCCATGATTTACCAATAGCTGGTCACATGGGAGTGGACAAGACCTTGGGCACCCTCCAACGCCAATGGTGGTGGCCCAACATGACACGAGATGTTCGAGACTTTGTCCGATCTGTAACACCCATTTGTGCATGTGTGTGGTATTGTGATATTTAGCTTGGTATTACAAGTACTTAAGAGATATTATTTATATAGAGATAAAGGATGGTTCTATATTAGTCATGGTTAGCTAAAGTTAGTCATAGCTAAGATAGATGGGACCTTACTTTAGAGGAAGTAGAAAAGATGAGCACCACTATTTTGGATTTTAGTGTGTTGACTTGGTATTATTCCTAGGTGTTTGGCTTTGGGGAAAGAGTTGAGAACTCTTGGGCCCGCAAGCCTTTTTGTTTTGGATTCTTCTTTAGTCCAAGGATAGCCCATGTGAAGGAATCCTTGCTTTAGTGGTTGGGTCAAGATAAGGGGAATATGCCCATGTGAATGGATATTCCTTTCTACTTTTTGACTTTACTTGACTTTTAGTCTAGTAACTTGAGTTACTACGGTAATTAGTAACTTTGGTACGTAACTATTTCACAAGTATATAAACAAGGAGTGAGTAGGTACTCATCATCCTTTCATTTGCAACTATCTCTCTCTCATTGAGTTCTCTAGTGAGCAATGTCTTGAGTCTTGGAGTGTTAGCCTTGGAGGAGTATGATGGAGTTGGGATTCCTTGCCTTCTTAGTCCATGGTGCGCTACCATAATAGCCATCAGAGGTTCATCCTGAGTGAGAGACAGGCCGGCTCACATTTTTGGTTCCGTTGCCGGGACCTCTCTAGAAGGCAAGATAATGTTCCGCGTCCAATTCTACATTAGGCAGAAGGAGGCTATGAGAGCTCACTTGGAGAGAACATTAGGAGAGGAGAGGGCTGAACTTATGTTAGAGAACCAAGATCCATTTGTATACCCTGTAGTTCATTATGATGTCTTTGAGGTGATTTTGTACATCTTGTACACATGAGAGGAATTGGAGAGATTGTGTGAGGTGGGTTGCAGATTTTGGGGATTAAGGTGATTTTGGGCAAAATCTCAAGTTTGAGATCTGGACTTGAGATTTCTACACATGATAGCTTGGGTTATCTTTCAGTTAGCACACTTGAAATTATTGAGAGAGCTTCTATGCGCACTGGGCTAGAATTTTTGAAAGTTGATAGGGTAAAGTGCTCCCGCAACTGCATGCTCTCTGGAAAATTGTACAGAGTCTGCCATTTCTTCAATTTTCAGTGAATTGTCCTGAAAATTTCCAAGAAAATTCAGTGCATTTTATCCTACCTGCTGCCACAAAAATTAGAGAGAGATCGTTTTTGCGCAGGGCGTGATGAGTTTTTGAATTCAGGGGGGTGGTTTTCAGACCAAATCTGAAATATGGGTGCTGAATAGAAAGGTGTCTAGGCCAAATGGCTCGATGAAAAGATCTAAAATTTTGCAGAGAGGGACGCCCTAGAGTTGTGATCAAGTGTGGAAAATTTCAGAGGACTGTGACATATTCGTTGGGAGATTTGAGTGACATTGTGAGGAAGGGTCAATTCTGCAGAGTGGAGATCTCATGCATGAGAAGTTTGAGATCAACAAAAAGCATGTTTGAGTGTTTAGATTCATTTTTGGGAACATGGAGGGTCATCAAGAGTGGAAATTGAGATTATGCAAGGTTCCCCAAGGGTTTGAGGTGATTGTAGGGGTGGATTTGAGGAAAAGAGAGTTTACAATAGAATTTGAAGAGAGTGTTGAGAGGATCCAAAAACCTACACCACTTGGAGGAAAGAGTGAGTCTAAGTGCTTTCTATGTGGAGAGAAGGGACATAAGGCAAGTTCATGTCCATTAACCTTTGAGAGCAAGAGATTGAGGGAAAGGAGAGGCTTACTTGACTTGGGTTTGCATGTTGGACCTTCTTCACCAAGATTGGGAGGGAGAAGATCTAAGACCAAGGAGTTGTGTGAGGTTTGTGGAGTTGAAGGACTTCCAAAAGGACATGAGTGTAGTGGAGTAAAAGCACTTTTGGAAACTTTGGTGAAGGATCTTGGAGAGAGTCTTAGTACAGCTACAGAAATACTACCACCTTCATCAGCTAGTTCTCAAGATTAGTGATGGAGATAATCTTTCAACTTATGGATAAACTATCCATGAGAGTTAGATTAATATGCACTCTAGGATTTGATGTTGCTATAGAAATCTTGGAGCAACCTGAACCTTTTGTGTTCCCTAGAGTGGATTATTCTCAGATGGTGTTAGTCATGTATATACTCTATTAGTAATAGAGTGAGAGAAAAGAAAAGAGAAAAAAAAAATTAAGAGAAAAGAAAGATAGTGAGGGGTTAAGATGGGGAAACTTCCGGTTTTCTTTGGCAAGGATGGAGAAGATGTGGAGGCCTTTGTGAGAGACTTCAAGAGAGCTTGCATAGGAAACAATGAGAGGAGGAAGAATGAGTGGGCCTCATTATTACCAGATTTCTTTGAGGATGCAGCACTTACATGGTATGAGTCAGAATACCAAAAGAGAGAGAGGAGAGATGGGGAAGAGGAGTCTTGGGAGACTTTGACTTCAGCACTCATTGAGAACTTTCTTCCTGATGAGAGTTATGAGAGATTGATGAGTGAGGTTACATTTCTCAAGCAAGGAGATGGAGAGAAAGTGAGGGTCTATGTGGAAAGAGTGGAAAAGTTGGAGTCCAGATTTCGCATAGTGTTGAGGAAGGGTGGGGATGATGTGGAGACTACAATGATTGGCATAGGGGCCATGCTCACCAAGAATTTTGTGGGAGGATTGAGACCACAAATTAGAAGCAAGGTGAGATATGAGAAACCTTCTTCCAAGGTTGAAGCTATCAAGATCGCAATTCGTATGGAGGAGAGTTTGGAAGGGGATGAGAGTGATTTGGTGGTGAAGGAGGTTGTGCATCCTCCTCAAGGCTACAAGTATGGTGGAACTTCTGATACTTTGGTGACAAGGGTTGCACCACAAGTAGTAGTTGCTCCAGTTCTTGCACCTCCACCAAAAGATCCACTCCAAACCATCACAGAACAACTTGCGGATCTCAAGATCAATGTGGTGCAATTATGGGAGAAGAGAGAGGTGGATCAGAATGTAGGGAGAGGGCCTAGGAGTTATGGAAACCATCCATATAGAGGAGGCCAACCAGCCAACAATTTCAATGATAGAAATTGTTTTGGTTGTGGGGGAAGAGGCCATATCCAAAGGAATTGCCCAAATTCCACTTACCATGGAGGAAGGGGTTATGAGGGAGCCAATAGAGGGAAAGAGGGAGGTAGTGAAACCCAAGTGGCTCCTAATCCCAACAAAGGTAAGGGGATAGCATCCATAGATGTGGTTGAGAGCAAGTATGAGAAGGGAGAGTGCTCAAACTCCAAGGGTCCTAATTTGGAGCTTTTGGCACAAGAGAAGAAGAGAGCTCGTTTTGCAGAGGATGTTCACTCTTCTCAAGGATTTACTTCAAGCAAGGATACTCCTATGTCTACTAGGAGCACTCGCACCTCAACACCATCAACAACAAAGACTCCAAGGAAGAAGTTGGGGATGGAGGACTTCTTGATCTCCAAGCAAAAATGGAACTACAATGTGTTGGAGGATGTTGGTAGTCACAAGGCTAACATCACAGTGGGCCAATTAATTGCTTTGAACCCTACCTTGAGAAAGGAGCTTAGAGGTGGTTTGAGTTCTACAAGGAGCAAGAAGAAGAAGAAGGCAAAAGTTCCAATATCAATGGGGGTGGTGGATGCCAAGCCAGCACCATGGGAAGCTTGTGAATATGCCTCCAAGATTGATGTGAGAGTGAATGGTCACAACATCAAGGATGCATTGGTTGATGGAGGATCAGCAGTGAATGCCATGTCAGAAAGGTTGATGAAGAAGTTGGGTATGATACCCTCAAGAGCTTCAACATTTGTGGTGAGCATGGCAAACAAGCAACAAGTTCGACCAGTAGGAGTGATGGATAAGGTGGTAGTTTCAGTTATGGGAGTTCAAAATCTCATGACTTTCCAAGTCTTGAAGGATTCAAGCTATGACTTACTTCTTGGGAGGCCATGGTTGAGAGCAGCACGCACAACTGATCGATGGCACAAAGGGTACTTAAGGATTGGGCCATCAAACGATAGAGTCACTGTTCCTGTGACTAACACCACCAACACTTCACATTCAGATACCCCATCTTCTGATTATTGGGAATCTGATTCTGAAGGAGGAGCTTCAGGTGTGGACACAAGCATGGAAGAGGAGACTTCCACGGAGGAGGATGAATCTGAATCTGATTCAGATGTGTATCCTTTGTGTGCTATGGATTTTGCACCTAAGCCAGAGGTTTTGAAGGACCCAGATAAATCACCATTGACACTTGAGGAGGTAGAGAGAAGGTTATCTACCCTCAAGTATGGCCCAAATGTTACCAAGGAGGAGAAGGTGAGATTTGAGGAGATTTTCCGCAAGTTCATCCATGTGTTTGCTTTTAGTTACAAGGATTTGAAGGAAGTCACCTTGGAGGAGCACAAGATAGAGGTGGAGTCACATGCAAGACCAATCCGCCAAAAGCAACGTCGCATTAGCCCACCAATATCTTTGGTTGTGAAGGAGGAGATTGATAAGCTCAAGGAGGCTGGATTTATCTTTGAGGTGGAGAATTCAGAATGGGTGTCTCCAATTGTCATTGTGAAGAAAAAGAATGGCAAGCTTCGGGTATGTGTGGATTACAAGAAGCTCAATGCTGTTACCAAGAAGGACTACTACCCATTGCCATTCATTGATGAGATCTTGGAGGAGGTTGCAGGTCATGAGAGGTACAGTTTTGGAGATGGTTATAGTGGATATAACCAAATCAAGATTGCACCAGAGCATCAACAACTCACCACATTCACCACACCTTGGGGAACTTACGCTTTCAAGGTCATGCCTTTTGGGCTTTGCAATGCTCCAGCCACATTCCAACGGTTCATGAACAAGGTATTTGAACCTTTCATTGGGAAATTTGTGAGAGATTTCATTGATGACTTTTGTGTCTATGGGAGCAAGGAGGAGCACTTTGAGCACCTAATCAAAGTCTTGCAACGCTTGGATGAGGCAAATGCATCACTCAACCCAGAGAAGTGCATTTTTGGATGTGAAGAAGGTCTACTTTTGGGGCACATCATCTCCAAGGATGGAATAGCAGTTGATCCTGAGAAGGTGAGGAAAATCTCAGACCTTCCATTCCCTTCAAGCTTGACAAAGTTACGCCAATTCTTGGGAATGGTTGGGTACTATAGGAGGTTCATCTTCTCATTTTCCAACAAGGCTTATGCATTGACCATCTACATGAAGAAGGGTGTAGATTACATGGTGATTTTGGAAGACAAGGAGGCTCTCAAAGCTTTTGAGGAGCTCAAGCAATCCCTTGTTGTAGCTCCAATTCTTGCTAAACCTGATTGGAGTAAGCCTTTCATCCTCTACACTGATGCTTCTAATGTAGCTATAGGATGCACTCTTAGTCAATTAGACCAAGATGGGCATGATCATCCAATAGCTTATGCTAGTAGGCAGATGGTTTCAGCAGAGAAGAACTACTCTGTCACAGAGAGAGAAGGGTTGGCAATGATCTTTGGTCTCAAGAAGTTTAGACACTACTTGATTGGAGGGAAAGCCACAATTGTCACGGATCACAAGGCTTTGAAGTACATCTTCAACAAGCCTAATGTTGAAGGGAGACTAGCAAGGTGGATGATACTCTTGTCTGAGTATGACTACACAATTGAGGATAGGCCAGGAAAGAAACATGCAAATGCTGATTTGTTATCTAGAGCCTATGATCATGATGGAGATGAGCCAGTAGATGATTCCTTCCCGGATGAGGAGCTCATGACAATCTCAGTCACTCAAGAGATTCCAATGGAGTACAAGGAGATTGTGGATTTTGTGACAAGAGGTAACTATCCAGAAGGGATGCATGCTAGGGAGAGGAAGGCCCTTGCAGCAAGATCTAGACCTTACACAATGGTGGAGGATATTCTTTTTCACCAAGGAGCAGATGGTCTACTTCGAAGAGCAGTGGGTAAGGAAGAGTCTATCCTACTCATAAAGGAGTTTCATGAAGGTTTAGTATGTGGAGGACACTTTGCAGGAAAGGTGACTGCTTTCAAGATTCTAGATGCAGGTTACCATTGGAGAGGGATTTTCAAGGATTGTCTTGATTATTGCAAAACTTGTCATGTTTGTCAAGCTTTTGCTAGAAAGTCTACATCCACTCCACCACTTAGATCAATTCCATTGCTAGGACCTTTTGAGAAGTGGGGAATTGATTTTGTAGGACCTCTCAATAGAACCCCAAGGAACAATCGGTACATTGTGGTAGTTACTGATTACCTTACCAAGTGGGTTGAGGCTAGACCATTGAGGGACAAGAATGAAGATGAAGTGGGTAGATTTCTTTATGAACGCATTATCACTAGGTTTGGATGCCCTTTGGAGTTGGTTTCAAATAGAGGAGGAGAGTTTACAGGAAGCATTACTACAGCCATGCTACGACATTTCTCTATCACACATAGAGTAACTACATCCTATAAGCCAAATTCCAATGGCTTGGCAGAGAGAACCAATCAGACCTTGTGCATGATGTTGGCCAAAGATGCAGAAATGGAGGGGGCTAAACATCATTGGGACAAGAGGATTCATGCAGTTTTGTGGGAGTATAGGACAACCATGAAGACTTCCACTGGATATTCTCCATTCCAATTGGTGTATGGTATTGAGTCTACCTTACCTATTCACTTTGATCTTCCTACCTTCCAAAGCATTCATAGGAGATTGAAGAAAGCACAAGGAAGTGATGCAGGGAAGTCAAGGAAGGATCAACTCATGGAGTTGGAAGAGGCAAGAGCAGTTGCTATGGTTCGAGTGGAGCAAGCCCAAAGGAAACAAAAGGAGAGCTATGACAAGAGGCAAGGCAAGAAGAAGGTGGAGCCTTTCAAAGAAGGTGATTGGGTAATGTTGTTTGATTCCATTCGATTCAAGAGAGTGCAAAAGAAGTTTTTGCCTAAGTACTTTGGACCTTTCATAGTAGAGAAGGTGTGGGGCAATTACACCTATGATCTCAAGGAGTTGGGAGGAAGACACTTTGATAGGATTAACCATGATAAGTTGAAGATGTACCATAGAAGGTAGAGAGACGTTCACTTTGAGGACAAAGTGAAAACTTAGTCCGGGGGTAAATGTAACACCCATTTGTGCATGTGTGTGGTATTGTGATATTTAGCTTGGTATTACAAGTACTTAAGAGATATTATTTATATAGAGATAAAGGATGGTTCTATATTAGTCATGGTTAGCTAAAGTTAGTCATAGCTAAGATAGATGGGACCTTACTTTAGAGGAAGTAGAAAAGATGAGCACCACTATTTTGGATTTTAGTGTGTTGACTTGGTATTATTCCTAGGTGTTTGGCTTTGGGGAAAGAGTTGAGAACTCTTGGGCCCGCAAGCCTTTTTGTTTTGGATTCTTCTTTAGTCCAAGGATAGCCCATGTGAAGGAATCCTTGCTTTAGTGGTTGGGTCAAGATAAGGGGAATATGCCCATGTGAATGGATATTCCTTTCTACTTTTTGACTTTACTTGACTTTTAGTCTAGTAACTTGAGTTACTACGGTAATTAGTAACTTTGGTACGTAACTATTTCACAAGTATATAAACAAGGAGTGAGGAGGTACTCATCATCCTTTCATTTGCAACTATCTCTCTCTCATTGAGTTCTCTAGTGAGCAATGTCTTGAGTCTTGGAGTGTTAGCCTTGGAGGAGTATGATGGAGTTGGGATTCCTTGCCTTCTTAGTCCATGGTGTGCTACCATAATAGCCATCAGAGGTTCATCCTGAGTGAGAGACAGGCCGGCTCACAGATCATGTGAGAGTTGCCAACGGAACAAGGCCAACAACCAGAAGCCGAGTGGACTCCTTCAACCACTCGCCATTCCATCCGCTCGATGGGAGCATGTGAGCTTGGATCTCATCACATCCTTGCCAAAGACAAAACAAGGACACACGGCAATTGTGGTGTTTGTGGATAAGCTTAGTAAGCAAATCCACTTGGCACCAACCTGTGATACCGTGGATGCTCCAACCTTAGCACAAATCTACTTCGACAATGTCTTCAAGCATCATGGGATGCCACGTGTACTCATCTCCGACCGTGATCCTCGATTTACCGGGAAGTTTTGGCAAGCACTCTTCTAGATACTCGGCACCAAGCTTGCTTTGTCCACGGCCTATCATCCTCAAACTGATGGACAAACCGAATGCGCCAATCGAACATTGGAGGATATGTTGCGGGCCTTTGTCAATGTCCACCATACCAACTAGGATGAATGTCTTGCAGCTGCAAAATTTGCCTACAACAATTCCAAACAGGCAAGCACTGGATTTTCTCCCTTCTTTCTCAATTTTGGCCAAGATCCGCTTGTTCCAGATTCTCTTCTTGCTCCCCCTCCCTCTCAGGTTCCTCATACTTCTACATTCTTGACCACTATATCCCAATCTCTCCAACAAGCCAAATCTCACCTCCTTGTTGCTCAGAATCGCCAAAAACAATATGCAGACCATCATCGTCGTGATCTCACCTTTGAAGTTGGTGATAAAGTCATGCTATCCTCTAGTAACCTCCCTCTCCCACTTGATACCCAAGTTCGTAAACTTGCTCCTAATTGGATAGGACCCTTTGATATCACTCACATTATCTCTCCTGTTGCTTATCGTCTTGCCTTACCTTGTCACATGCGTATCCATCCTGTCTTTCATATTTCCAAGTTGAAACCCTTTGTTCCTAACCCTTCTTCCTTTTCCTCTCGAGTCCAACCTCCCCCTCTTCCTGTCCCTATCAATGATCATGAGGAGTACAAAGTTGACCGTATCCTTGCGCGTCGCCATATTCAACGAGGCCGTCACCAACATACGGAGTACAAGGTCCTTTGGAAAGGGTATCCCCTTCATGATGCTACATGGGAACCTCTTTCTCACCTCCAGAATGCACAGATGGCCATCAAGGAATTCGAAGCTTCACTGGCGACGAGGACGTCACCAACTAGCAGCGGGGGAATATGTAACAATATGGAGTTTAGTGACGAAGTTAGTTGAGCTTACGAAGTAGAGAATAAGACAAAATAGCCTAGAATATTCTAGAAGCATCTAAGAAGCTTCTTAGGAAGCTTCCTAACTAGTTAACTTGCGCCCTAAGCAGGTAGCTTCTAGAAGGAAGCTTCTAGAAGCTTCTAACTAGCTTAGCTTGCACGCCAAGTAGGCGGCTTCTAGAAGGAAGCTTCTTGAGAAGCTTCCTAGTTAACTTGGCTTGCACTCCAAGAAAGCGGCTCAAGGAAGCTTCTTGAGAAGCTTCAAGGGACTTGTATGATACCTATAAATACCAAGGCCGAAGCTCATGCTAGGCATTCGGAGTTTTCCCTCATTCAAGTGTCCCAATGTGAATTTCCATTCTCCTATTTCTCTCCTCGGTTTTGGTCTTTTACAGTAGAGGTGTCATTATAAACCTCATACACTCCAAATACTCCTTTCCAATCTTCAATATAATAGAATGTGAGGTATGAAATGCAAAACCCTTTCTACCATCCGCCATCATCAATTTACTTCCAATTACTAGCTTGATAGGAATATATAATTCCTCTACTAATTGCATGCACATGCAATTCTCTAAACTTCTAAAATCAACCAAAATCCTACAACCGCAATTAGATATCATACTTTGCAAGTGAAACAAACTTGCATAGATCAAACCTTTGATCCCATTTGAACTAATCAAGTTCCCAATAAGTGGCTCAAAATCTCCTATTAGGATTCATTGTTTGCTTGATCAATGTGCTCCACAAACTCCATCTAGGAAATTTGTCAAGGTTGTCCATTCCTAAGTGAACATTCAGCAATGTGATGTCCAACTTGGCAATAATAAAAACAACCACCAATTTGTTGCAATCATTCTCTATCCCCTATACCAAGTGATCTCCATTGGACAACATCAATATATTTTAGTGCCGGTTCCTCCACTTGTATGTAGTGTACTGGTAGGTTTTGTGTAGGTTGAGGTCGAGATCATGTTGTCGCAACCAAGGCATCAAAGAGCTCAACCAAATGAATGGCTTCTTCCACATTTTTGGCTTTTGCATGGTCACCTCTAATTTGGTTTGTAACTTCAAGCCCCTCACAAATCAATCTAGAATTTCACCTTCTTGTATATTTGGAATGTGCATGATGATGTTTTGGAATTGCGTGATGTAACTCCTTATAGAGCCAATTTGCTTCAACTTTGCTAAACTATCTTGTGTAGCTCATATGGCATTTATTGCTTAAAATCAACCAAATATTACATTCTTGGATTCTACACACATCAAGATTGGTGCAACAATTTTTTGTTTATCTTGCTCCACGCAGAATTGCCACCAAAGTTTTGCCATCCAATTGGCTAGAAGCCAAGAGAATTTGTTTCCGTTCATCTTGAAGATTAGTAGCTTCAAAGTAACATTCATTATAAAAAAATTTTTTCTCCATTATGCTTGAGAGATTCTTACCTTCAAATACCTTGGGTTTTGGAAATTGGATTTGATCTTCTCCATCTCAAACATGTGCTCTCTCTATGTGTTCTTGTCTTTGATGGTCTTGTTCATCCAACAATTGAGTAAGATGCTTGATTTGTTGCTGCATAACAATGATAATATTGGGTATTGCTACCATGGTTATTACTCTATTTCACTTCTCCTAATTTATCTAATTTATTAACACATAGATGCAGCACATCCACTGTCTTCTATAAGTTACAATTAGAAGTATCAAGGGTTCCTCAAACAAGATAATTGCATGCAAAAAATCCAGCTAAAGCGTGTGGTGATGAATTGTGTGAAACAATGCTTGGGTAGTACATGGACACAAAAATCCCAATAGTTTGGCAAAAATGGATTTGGTGGTAAATAAACTCCATCCATCCTATTCTTGCTCTAATACTAATATAAAAGATCAAGATCAAAGAGAGAAGTAGGAGAATAGAAGATCATACTGGAACACTTGAATGTAAGTAAACTCCAAATGCCTAGCATGAGCTTTGGTTTTGGTATTTATAAGGAACATACAAGGCTCTTGAGAAGCTTCTCAAGAAGCTTCTTTGAATCACTTTCTTGGATTGCAAGCCAAGTTAACAAGAAGCTTCTTAAGAAGCTTCCTTCTAGAAATTGTCTACTTGGCTTGCAAGCTAAGCTAGTTGGAAGCTTCTAGAAGCTTCCTTCTAGAAGCTATTTACTTGGGATGCATGCTAAGGTAGCCAAGAAGCTTTCTAGATACTTCTAGAATATTCTAGGCTAATTTTACCTATTCACTACTTTGTTAGTCCTAACTAACTGCATCATCAAATTCCATATTGTTACAAAAGAAGTCCTAAGATGGCTAAGTTAATGGAAGTCTTACTATAAGAAGTCAAAGTTTACCTTTTGGTAGAAGGAAATTACCCTTCTTGGGTCATAAGATCTCATTAGAGTGGATCGAGATAGAAGAGGAGAAAATCAGAGCCATTACTTATTGGCATACTCCAAAGGATGTCACACATGCCACATATGATCCTCAACTACCTTGTGTGGTTGATTTTGACTTGATTTTGATTTTGCTTCTAACTTTACCATTGGAGTTGTGTTGCAACACAAATTTCCAAATGGGTTACATCCCATTGCCTTTGTGTCTTCCCAACTAAACACCTTAGAAAGGAATTACTCTACTCAAGATCAAGAATAACTAGCAATGGTAAATGCCACCAAGATATGGAAGCATTATCTGTTGGAGAAACAAGTGATCATGCAAATTGATCACAAACTCTTGTTGTAGACATTACATTTAGAACACATGAAGAGCTGACATCATTGATGGGAGGATAAACTATAATTGTTTGATCTTGGACTTGAGTACAAACCCAAAAAGTTCCATATCATCCTGATACTCTATCACAATAACCTAATTTGAAGTCTATTCCTCTCATCATGGTGGAAATTACAATAGTGTCAATAGACTCACAAGTCCAAATCAAGTTTAGGATAACCTTACAATAAGATCTCTTCTTTCAGATGGTACAAAGTCATCTGTAGCACATGACAAGGAATACAACACCTTCTCCTTCAAGGAAAGCCTTCTATTTTATAAGGATTGGATCTATGTTCTAGCCAAGGGAGATTTATGACTTGAGTGCCTTCAAGAAACCCATGACTTACAAATTGTTGGTCATGTGGATATAGACAAGACCTTGAGTAGCCTACAATGCCAATGGTGGTGGCCCAATATGGCACAAGATGTTCAAGAGTTTGTCCGATCTTATGAGAGTTGCCAATGAAACAAGGCCAACAACCAAAGAACAAGTGGACTCCTTCAATCACTTCCCATCTCATCTATTTGACAAGAACACATAAGCTTATATCTCATCACATCCTTGCCCATGACAAAGCAAGATCACACAACAATCATGGTGTTTTTTGATAAGCTTAGTAAGAAAATCTATTTTGAACCAATATTTGATACAATGGATGCTCCAACATTGGCTCAAATTTACTTCAAAAATATCTTCAAGCATCATGGGATATGTAAAAGACTGAATCCAAGGAGAGAAATAGGAGAATGGAAACTCACATTGGGACACTCAAATGAGAGAAAAATCCAAATGCCTAGCATGAGCTTTGGCTTTGGTATTTATAGGTAGCATACAAGGCCCTTGAGAAGCTTCTCAAGAAGCTTCCTCAAGCCGCTTTCTTAGAGTGCAAGCCAAGTTAACTAGGAAGCTTCTCAAGAAGCTTCCTTTTAGAAGCCGCCTACTTGGCGTGCAAGCTAAGCTAGTTGGTTCCTTCTAGAAGCTACTTACTTGAGGTGCAAGCTAAGCTAGCCGGGAAGCTTCCCAAGAAGCTTCCTAGATACCTTTGGAATATTCTAGGCTAATTTGTCTTATGTGCTACATTGTGAGCCCGACTAACTTCATCACTGAACTTCATATTGTTACAGGATACCTCATGTACTTATTTCTGACCATGATCCATGATTCACCAAATTTTTTTGGCAAGTATTCTTCAAACTACTTGGCACTAGACTTGCTTTGTTCATGGCCTATCATCCTCAAACTGATAGACAAACCAAACATGAAAATCATAGCTTGAAAGATATACTTTGTGCCTTTGTCAATGTTCACCACACCAATTAAGATGAATGTCTTGCAGTTCTTGAGTTCACCTACAATAATTCCAAATAAGCAAGCACCAAATTCTCTCCTTTCTTCCTTAATTTTGGCCAAGACCCACTTGTTCCAAATTCCCTCCTTGCTCTTCCTCCATCTCATGTCCCTCATACTTCCACCTTCTTGATCACAATATCCCAATCCTTACAACAAGCCAAATCTCATCTACTTGTTGCTAAAAATCAAAAATAGAATAAAATGTAGACCAACATTATCATGATCTTACCTTTCAACTTGGTGATAAGGGCATGATTTCTTCTAGTTACCTACCCCTTGCACTTGATAACCAAGTTTGTAAACTTGCTCCTAATTAGATAGGTTCATTTTATATCACCCAAATTATTTCTCCTCTTGCTTATTGACTTGCCTTTCCTTTTCATATAAAAATCCACCTTCTCTTTCATGTTTCCAAGTTGAAACCCTTTGTTTCTAATCCATCTTTCTTTTTCTCTTGTGTCCAACCCCTCTTCCTCCCATCTATATCCATGATCATGAGGAGTATGAAGTTGATTATATCCTTGAACATTGCCACATTCAACATGGCTGCCAACAACATATGGAATACTAAGTCCTTTGGAAAGGGTATCTCCTTCATAATGCCACTTAGGAGTCTCCTTCTCATCTCCAAATTGCACAGATGGCCATCCAATGAAGCTTCTATGGTGATGAGGATATCGCCAACTAGTGGTGGAGGAATATGTAACAATATGGAGGTTACCAATGAGTTAGTTAAGACTAATATAGTAGCAAATAGGCCAAATTAACAAAGAATTATAAGAATATTCTAAAAGCATCTAGGAAGCTACTTGGTATCTTCCAAGTATTGGATAATATGCATGCCATGTGATGACTTCTAGCAAGAAGCTTCTTGGCTAGCTTAGCTTGCACACATAGTAGGTGGTTTCTAGAAGGAAATTTCTTGGGAAGCTTCCCAACTAGCTTAGCTTGCATGCCAAGTAGGCGGCTTCTAGAAAGAAGCTTCTTGGTTAGCTTGACTTGCACTCTAAGAAAGCGGCTTTTAGGAAGTTCCTTGAGAAGCTTCTCAAGAGCATGGTATACTTCCATATAAATACCAAACCCTAAGCTCATGCTAGGCATTTGGAGTTTCCCGCATTCAAGAACCTTAGTGTAATCTTTCACTCTAATCTTCCATTCTCTTATTTCTCACCTTGGTATTTTACAAAAAGTCAATGTGTGCTTTTTGGCATAAGGAAGTTTATCCTTGGGTCATAAGATCTCACTGGAGGGGATCAATATGAAAGAGGAGAAAATCAAGGCCATTACTAATTTGCCTACTCCAAAGGATGCCATAAAAGTGCCCAAATTTAATGGATTGATAAGTTTTTACCAATGGTTCATCCACTACTATGCTCATGTAGCCACATCATTGACCAATGTCTTGGGAGAAGACCTCAAGCTTTCAATAGACCACCAAGCATAAAGAAGCATTCAAAAAGCTAAAGCATATGGTATCTTGTAATGCCAAGAGCTAGCCATATGATCTAGATGTGAAATTTGGTTTGGTAATATCTGGAATGATTTCATACATGATGGTCAAAATAGATCAGATAGAAGTATCACCAAAAGAGTACTTCTACTAATAGGGCAAAAACCAAAATAGACTTGAAAACCTTAGAACCAATAGCTATGATTTAAAGGTGAGAATTGGTTTGATAACATATGATTTAAAGGAGAGAATTGGTTTAGTAACATTTGGAAGGATGTTACACATGATGGACTTAACATATCAAACATAGGTATCACTAAAAAGGGACTTCTACTAATAGAGTATGAACTAAAATATGCTTGAAATCATTGAAGACAATTTTGGAGGCCTAAACGGATGAATTAGGCCTAAAAAATGTGCCAATTCCCCCTCCAATGGAGATATGGATGGCCTTCCCTCCTCCTTACTTTGTCTCATCAAAAGCTTTCCAATGGTACCTCACCCACGTGATTTTGAGATTCCTACAAGAAGATTCTCTCTGGTCAAAGCTTGTTGGACCAACCAGATAGGACCAGGACCAACATGTCACCCACCCAAGTAAGTAATCCAAGGGTGGAGCTTGCTGACATATCACCTATCTGTGTACCTAATCCTATGGTGGAGCTTCCTTGGAGGAGATCCTCTTTGTCTATATAATAAAGAGAAGGTGCTCCTTTGGGGCATTGGATGATTGAGTGTGAAATCTGTGTTTTCTCTCTTCTCTTGTCCTTGGAGTATTACATGTCTTCAAGATCTATTCTTCTACCATATGATCCTCAACTACCTTTTGTGGTTGATTTTGATTCCTCTAAGTTATGTTGTAGCTGGAGCTATGTTGTAATAGGAATTTCTAGATGGGTACATCCCATTTCCTTTGTGTCTCACTAACTAAACATAGCAAAAAGGAATTACTCTACTTGAGATCAAGAAAAGCTAACAATGGTATATGCCACCAAGGTATGGAGGCATTATCTCTTGGGAAAACAACTCATCATGCAAGCCAATCACAAACCTTTGTTGTAGATATTACATTTGGAGCACATGAAGAGTAAACATCATCAATAAGAGTGACAATTAGAGTTTTTGACATCAAACTCAAATAAAAACCCAATAGGCTCCATATCATCCTTGATGCACTATCACAATGACCAAATTTGAAGACTCTTCTTTAACCTCTCATCATGGTGGCAATTACAATAGTGTCAATTGACTCAAAAGTCCAAATTGAGTTTAGGATCACTTTACAAAAATACTCCTTTCAGATTGCACAAGGTCATCTTGCAACACATGACAAGGAATGCAACATCTTCTCTCTCAAGGAAGGCCTTCTATTTTGTGAGAACTGGATCTTTGTTCTAGCCAAAGGCAATCTATATGACTTGTGCACCTTCAAGAAGCCCATGACTTACCAATTATTGGTCACATAGGTAGGGGAAAGACCTTGGGTACCGTACAATGCCAATGGTGGTGGCCCAACATGGACAAGAGGTTTGAAATCTTTTCTTGATCTTATAAGAGTTACCAATGTAACAAGGCCAATAACCAAAATCTGAGTGGACTCTTTCAACCACTTCCCATCCTATCTGCTCAATGGGAACATATGAATTTAGATCTCATCACATCCTCTCCTTCCTTCCTTAATTTTGGCCAAGACCCACTTGTTCAATATTCCTTCTTGCGCCTCCTCAATCTCATATTCCTCTTGCACCTTCTTGACCACAATATCCCACTCCATACACCAAGCCAAATCTCAGCTCCTTATTGCTCAAAATCATCAAAAGTAATATGTAGATCAAGATTGTTGTTATCTCACCTTGCTACTCAATGATAAGGTCATGATTTCTTCTAGTAACCTACTCCTAGCACTTGGTACCAAAATTTGTAAACTTGCTCCTAATTGGATAGGTCTATTTGATGTCACCCAATTCATTTCTCCTTTTGGTTATTGCATTTTTTGCCTTGTCAAATGCAAATCCACCCTATCTTTCATGTTTCTAAGTTAAACCCTTTGTTTCTAATCCATCTTCTTTTCCACTTGTGTCCAACCCCTTCCTCCTCCCATCCCTATTAACAATTATGAGGAGTATGATGTTGATTGTATCCTTGCATGTAGCTACATTCAACATGGCTGCCAACAACATACTTAGTAAAAAGTCCTTTGGAAAGGGTATCTCCTTCATGATGCCACTTGGGAGCCTCTTTGTCATCTCCACAATGCACAAACGGCCATCTAGGAGTTTGAAGCTTACATGGTGACAAGGATATAAACAACTAGTGGTGGGAGAATATAGAACAATATGGGGTTTACAAATGAGTTAGTCAAGACTAACAAAGTAGCAAATAGGCCATATTAGCCAAGAATTATAAAAATATTCTTATAAGAAGCATCTAAGAAGTTTCTTGGTACCTTCCAAGTATCGAGTAACACGTATGCCAAGTGGTAAATTTTAAGAGGAAGCTTCTTGGGAAGCTTCCTAGCTAGCTTAGCTTGCACACCAAGTATATGGCTTCCTTCTAGAAACTTCATGGGAAGTTTCACAATTAGCTTAGCTTGCAGACCAAATAGAAAACTTCTAGAAAGAAGCTTCCTAATTAGCTCAACTTGCACTCTAAGAAGGCAGATTTTAGGAAACTTCTTGAGAAGCTCCTCAAGAACCTTGTATATTCTCTATAAATATCAAAGCCCAAGCTCATGATAGGTGTTTAGAGTTTCCCTCATTGAAGAGTCTTAATATGATCTTTTGCTTTGATCTTCCATTCTCTTATTTCTCTCCTTTGTCTTTTACAATCCTTCACTTGTCATTGTATATAACTTGGATGATTATTGAGTACAAACCTTTCCGGCTATAATATAATTCACTGTCTACTACTAGTTTTTGTGCTAAAGTGAAATGTGTTACATCTACTAATCCCACACACATTGGAACCCTTTCAATGCAAATACCAAAGAAATCTAATTTTCTCTTCTATGTTTGGGTATCCTATTTTTTTCCCAAGAATTGATGAGATGGAAGTCATCATTCTATTTATAAATTTTATTGTTGATCTTACACTTGTACCCCATATATTTTATACCTCTAGCTATGCATGCATCATTTCCATTATGGCAAACTCTATCAAGAGCAAACTCCACTTAGATCCAAACATGAGTTTACTGTGTCTAAGTTGTTCTAAATATTGGATGAATTTTAATAATATCCACCAATGTGTGGAATGAAACTATAGCTCTGCACACAAGTTGTCTAAATACTATTAGCTCTAGATAGATGAAATATTGCACGACAAATTCAGAATTGCTACTTTAGAATACTCTTGATTCCAAATACCTTTGCCCATTTACAAACATCCACCACCTTAATATACTATCAATCCTGTCATTTTTTCTTCAAACTAGTCGTCATAAAAACTCCCTTCATTACCTCCAATTGCAAACATTATCATCTTCTAACTCGGATTGGATACAGATCTCGATGGATTTTGCAATTTTCTTGCTTGAGTGTAACCTATAACTAGTGCACAACATTTCTTCACTATTCTATGCAACGAAATTTTGATTGGACAAACCAAAATTTCTATTGTCAAGAAATTCAAATCTCTATGCACTGCTAGAAGAATGAAGGCCAAGCACGACAAGAAGAGAGAAGGGGGAATGACGAAATGTCTAGCCTAACTAACGAGGTCGAGAATGCTCAACTCTATCGAGGGGTATCAAATTTGAATTAATTTTGCAACACTTATATTAATATATCCTTAATGCTTACGGGGAGAGAGGACCTATTACACATCAAATTTCATGGGTTTTTTCCTATAGATATTTTACAGAAGTCCGTATACTACCCACAAGACTCTTTTAGACACCCTCAGAAATTAGCCGTAAAACTTTTAGTGAAACCCCCATTGTAGTCTCTCTCTAGGCCGAGGTTGATTTTGTGTGTCACACAATCAGGAACCGACCTAGTGCAGAAGTTTGGCAGTGTACAACCCCCAATCCCACGGTTAAAGAAAGTTGATTTGCTTTATTGTAAATGGCTGTTGTTTCCGGTGATAAACTAGCTTAACTTTAATCATTTCTCATAACATTGGACTTTTCATATAATTTTCTCTAGTTTCAAGTTGTTATGTATATTCCTATTTCAATAACATTCATTACTACAGCTTGGAAGATTTGATATTCATCTTTTTCTTTTTCTACAATTATTATGACTTTTATACATACCATTTCTCTACGTTTGTTATGGAGAACGGATTCATCGCATGCATGATTCTTTCAATTACCAGAAAGATCCAGAGAGTTCATCCAAATCTGTTTGCAGCACTCATTAAAAATTAAGGATTTATTGGTTCCCCGAGAGGATTGTGAAAGACAATCCTTTGATTATCTGCATGTGCAATATTCGTTGGTAATTAAGAGAAGAATAGTAACGACATGACGTCTTGAATTCTTCCAGATCTTTACCAGAGCAGCATGAGACTTAATGAAACAAAACTTGTAAATTGTCTAAGGTTTTAAGGTTGAAAATAAATGGGGATTTCTTGAGTATTGAGTAAGAAGTAACAATAGCAAAATGGCTAACCGGGGCCGCTTGCATTATCCCTCAATCTTTATTGCATCGCACATTTCAACCAAGAGGAGAAGAAAGTCAAATGTTTTCTGTGCTAGCTCAGGAGTTTGTTATTAAACAGCGAAAACAAAGTAGGTTTGAATATGATTTATGATATAAGAGGAAATGTTAACAATATCAATAACAATTAAAGATTGATTAAATTCAAGGATATCAACTGCTGATATTTTCATTTTATAGATCTGGTCACCCCATTACTATGAGAGCAATATAAAATTTACTCCTAATTAGACCGTTATTGACTTACATAACAAAATTTAAGCTATTTTTCATAGCCATATTAATGGAACTTTCAACATGATCATATGCATGGATGGCAAAATTTCTACTGTTGAAGGAGAAAATTTTCTACTCATGATCATAATTATGGTGTGTAAGCTAAACCCATGTGGACTCTGGGTTTAGACTACAAATAGAGATAAATTATTTCTTTGACATCTCCAAATATATCTTATCAGATTATTTTCATATGTTGCTTGTTACCTTAAAGTTAAAAGTTAATCTTCACCTCAAAGTGTGTACTCTTTACTCAGGTGCTTTGATGTATGATTCTCTGCCCAGCCACCAAAATATTTGCTATCGGCTTTACTGAAATTTAATCTTAAATAATCTTTTGGTATGCATAAATGTGCATTAAAGGGAGCCGAGTTTGTCTTACTAGATGCGTGTGTTTTGGGAAAGTGATAATATTTGCACCTCTTGAGATGGAATTAATGGGTGAGTCTACTAAGTAAATAATGCTGGAACTCAAAGATGATCCACTTTGACAAAAAAAAAACGCTTTTTCTTGTAAGATTAAAGTAATTCAAAACTGAAAATATAACTCCTTACCAATAATGAACCACCTATATGGTAAAATGGTGGATTTTCACTTGCAAAATATACTTCATATTGAGATAAAAGAAATTGGATTTGGAATATTAAATTCTTAATGGGACAAAATTCTTTCAAAATACCATTTTGGGTTTCTATCAGTTTATCCAAGGTTGACATCAGATGCTACATGTGATCTCAAATAAGATGCTACATGTGATCTCAAATCAAAACAAGCATAAGCAAATTTATATAATAATGGATTCAAATACTTAGGGATTACTCTACTTAGGAAGTCTCTTTTATTCACTACTAGATAGCCATGTAAGAAGACTCCAAATTTCCATCTTATTATTGAGAGAGATTATAATTAAATTATTATTAGAAACCATATATATATATATATATATATATATATATATATATATATATATATATATATATATATATATATATGCATCCTTAATCTTAATTAATAAAAGCTATTAGAGATGGAAGAAAGGAGATCACATAATACACACAAAGGATGAAAAGATCACCGTCAATCCCTACAAAGGAGAGACAAGAGAGGTAAAATGAATATAGTATTGACATGAAAAATTAAGAAATGAACAAGGAAAGCTATTAGAAATTTGGGAAGAAGGAAACCGCGTAGGACAAATGTAGGATGTGAAGACCCCATCAAGCCGTACAAGGGAGAGACAAAAAAGGTAAAATGGAGCTAAGCCTCAATAGAGTCTATATGAGAAATCTGCCCTACCACATCTAAGATATCCAAACTATGCAAGTCGTATGGGCTACACACAATTGGAGCATCCAAAGAAACATCACCTAATGTGATTGCTCTCCTATGGATTGCACCAACCATTGCCCTCTGTAGAGCATTGGACACACGCTATCTAAAATATGCTACAAAGTATGAGAGTGAGAGTGGTATCCATGGTGCCTAACATTATAAGCTCTCGTGCACTCCCCTACAAATTTATCAAACACCATGTCCATCGCTCCATAACTCCAAGGCTAGAGGAACAAAGAGGTGACCTTGCTGCATGCCCCTATACTTGGAGACCTTACGACCTATTGCTACACTCGCTGCCCATCCAGGGAGATGGGTAATCAGTCCCTCCAAAACTATATCTCGCATAAGGTCCATAACCACGACATCCGCTACTGGTAACTGATCATCTTGGACCAAGTATTAGTCTGCCCTGACACATGTTGTCTGCAAAACATACGAACACTCCTTCCAAATCAAGTATCTACTCTCTCGTGCCATAGCAAACACTATGTCTCTATTAGCATCATGTGTAGCTATCCTCTGTCCTCCAAAAGGACACTGTATCATGTGGACCGCTGCTGCATCTAGTGTAGAACCACACTCACAACTGAGTAATGAAGATGCGAATGGGTGTGCCAAATCTAGGCAAAACCTCATCGTTGTAGAGAAAGTAGTTGGTGCGAGTCGGAATGCCCTAATGCATGGTCAAGCTAGGATCCAAGAGCCTACACCCTTGCCGGAGCAAGAGTGAAGACGTGCTCTAGTAGTCTAAGGAATGGATGAGTCGACTAAGAGAGAATGTAACGTATGCTCACACTATTGCTCCATCAAGGAAGATTGTAAACCTCCAGTCCAATCTGACTATAGTGAAGCAAAAGGTGGAAAATCCCCTCGTGCTCGTGGGGATAGACTATCTCTCGCATTCCGCAATAACATATGGAGAGAAAAGGATCCTCCCTCTACCTCTATTACATAAGTCTCTAACACCAATCTATCAACAACCACAAAACGAGAAGAAAGTAGGGGTGCCGAGAGAACACAACTATCCAAAAATGTTGTAGATGTCATTTCCTCCATAGATAACAAGCCAACCCCTACACGTGAGATCGATAGAATCATCTGTCTAAATGCCAAATCCTCAATCACACACTAAAAAATTGGAGAAGAAAGTAGAGGTGCCGAGAAAACACAACTATCAAAAAATACTACAGATGCCATTTCCTCCATAGACAACAAGCCAACCCTTCCACTTGAGATCAATAGAATCATCTATCTAAGTGCCAAATCCTCAATCACACACTCAGAAATTGGAATTTAGAAAATGAACAAAGAAAACGTTGGAAAGTTGGATTTGTTGCTGACAAGGGGAGTGCTATTAGTACTAGCAAGAGTAGACCGGCGATAGCGTTCCAGGGATCTAGTCTGATACGGTATCTCCTTCAGAGTTGTGATGCCTTGCTTACAATCAGTCAATGGAATAATCTATGTCTTGTCCTCGGCTTGATGGGACCGGCCTTTCCTGCACGAGTCCGACTCATCTGGCATGTTCGTACACGAGAAGGACCATGCCGCGAACCGTCAATCACATTCTACTTCTGGTAAATCGGACATGTGGGACACAAGCCACATCCATGTGCTCACCCACGCGTCCGATTATCTAGTCCCGCAACTGAAACCTGAATTGCCCTGTAATGGAAGGCAGAAGATGTTGCCGTGAAAGACCATATATGTTTACTGCTGATGGAGACAGAGAACAGATTTCCCGCTTCATAATTGACCATACCATCAGGAAATCTACCTCTAGAACCAAGTAGTATTATACGGCTAGATGTAACTACGTACAAAGCATACCGTCACCTCGCCTCGACTGCTAATGGTAGAAGGGGATATCCTACCGATACCGAGCACATCGTGGATGGATAAAACCGCCGCATCCTCCGTTTTGCCGACCATGGACCTGTACGCGATTGCGGAAAGTTGCCTCTGAACTTGGACTTTACATGGTCAGACTTGGCTGACGTTGCAGATTTTGCTTGGCCCGGACCCAACAACCAAGCAAACAGAGGTGTTATCTGTGTCGGGCACACCTCAAGATTTCCTGCCGATGGAAAAATCTAATTCATAAACTTTTCAAGGTTAGCACGTTGATTTTCTCCTTATGAGTGTTTCTCATATCTATGAAGGAGCTTGAGAAGCTTGAGACCAAAGGGAAGACCAAAGAGCTTGAGAAGCTTTAAGATCGAAGACAAGTAGAACAATGTAGAGGTATAGAAGGGTGTGTTGTTCTTTTCAGTTCCGTACAGTCCAATAACTCAAATGATGCCTTTTAAAATAAATGTCATTCAACACTGGACCGAGCCCATGTAATGCAATTAACAAACACGTAATCCTTGGCGCTTCTCAAATGACCCTTCTTTTGAAACAGGGATAGGATTTAACCGTAGTGCCACCATGTCGATTTAAATTTGTCAAAAATTAATTTCGGGTTCGGGCTCGAAATTTCGGGCGCAGCAATAGTACTCATGAAAATCGACTCGATCTTGGAGAAATCGTCCGACCAAGAGTCCAAGAGCAATTTTATCATCTCCATTTCAAAGACGAATGTAAGTGTGAATATATATCGAATTCTTTATCGTCTCCCATCTACATACTGGCTATAGTCAGCATCCACATACCCTAAAGAATGACCTGCATCAACCAACAAGTAACCTCTCTCTATCTTATCCTCGCTGTAGCGGATATCTACTTGACCGTTGCTCAAGGTGGTTGTTCTATATTAGACGGGTATATACCAATCTTACCTATAGCGTTTGCTACGTTTTGCTTAGGGTACACCACCAAATGCACAAGACTTCCTCATACACACCGTACTCTCATGGTGAAACCTTGATATCAACCTTTTCTCCATTGGGCTAAAGTTTAAAATATGATGCCAAGAAAGAAGTTACCACCTTCACACTTTCCATGTTAAACATTGCAAGTACTTTTGTGCATCAACCATAGCTTTCTTGCCTTCAGGACCTTTGAATCTCCGTGCCTAAGATCCTTTTTGTTGAACCTAAATCCTTCATGTTGAACTTTGAGCTCGATTGAGTTTTATGTTTAGCAATCACCAAATTTATCTTTTGATGCTATGAGCATGTCATCCATACACAATACCAAAATAATGAAGCAAACAATCGTAATACTTACATTCTTCATGTACATATAAGGATCAAACATACTTTGTATAAACCCTTTTGCCTGCATAAAATCATCAAACTGTCGGACTAAACTTTGATCCATACAAAGACTTTAACAAACAACCTACCAACCAATTCTTACTGGTCTTCCTTCACAAAACTAACTGGTTGTCTCATGAAGACCTCTTCATACATCATTTCCCTACCCTACCCTACCCTACCCTACCCTACCCTACCCTACCCTAATGATCTATGCTCATTGAAAGAAAAATCCATGTTGATAACAAAATTTCAATCAATTGGCTCCCATAACCATTACCCCTTCACATTGTGTTGATATCCAAGAAATATGTGATTTGGGGCCTTAAGAACCAACTTGATCTTATTTTCCATTGGGCAAGAACATACACATGACATCTATAAACACTTAACATAGACTAATTTGCCACCCATTTGTGTTATATTTTAAGTAGAGTCTTGAAATTAATTGTAATGCAAGGAGATAGATTTACCAAATAGTTTGCAATATTCACAATTTCAGCCCAAAAAAATGGTGGTAAACTTGAATAGCTCTACATACTCTTTGACCTCTCAAGTAGTGTTTGATTGAACCACTTAGTAAGACCAATTTGCTCCATAGTATATATTATGGTGAGATGGTAAGTTATCACCTCATTTTTAAAGAACACTCAATTTCACTTGTCGTGCGTATATACATCACTGTCAACATCATACACTATAGAAGCACAACTCACACATAAGTCATACATAGACTCTAAAGTGCCACAATAATCAGATTTCTTACCATTCTCAACTCAACTCAGATCAATACTTGATCTGTCACTCTATAAACTGCCAACAACTAGGCACTGATTATAGTCAAGCCACACCCACTCAAGCATAGAGAATCCAGGTGACGCTCGCCGGCATCTGTCCACCATAGCTAGGAACTCAAAGGCTCAACATCAGAGAAGTGAGCTCTATGGAGCTCACTTCAAAACTATACCTCCTGGACTCAAGCTAGCACTGAAACCCTAACGGTCCCTCTGAAGGCACACTCGACGGTGCAAATGGTGCAAAGTGACGGTGGGCCCCACCGTGAAGTCAGTACCCCGAACACAAAATCTAATCGTCGGAAAGTAGTCTCTGAGAAACTACTGAAATAACTCTAACTACTACACTGGAACTCCAGTGTCCGAGCATCTAGATGCGGCACTACAAATGGCATGACAATTGTCGTGCGTATATACATCGCTACACACCATACATCGTTGTCAATATCATACACTATAGAAGCAAAACTCACACATAAGTCATACATAGACTCTAAAGTGCCACAATTGTCCCCCTAGCTGGCGGTTAGGTCCCTCTAACTCCAGATAGCCATCTACTCTAAGTATATGGTATACCCTCTAATGGGCAAAGATCAAGAGGCCAAGTGCTATGGAGCCCCATTGTTAGTCGCTTGTCTGCAATCTATACCATATAAAGAATGAACTAGCTATAGGTCAAGTACATCTAGGACATAACCATTGTCCCTAAGGAACCACCGTGAGGGGAGGAGTCATACATGCCATATGACATCCTCTTGAACAACTATCACACACTAACATAGTAGCAGCTCCACCAAAAGAGCCACATAACATACACCTCAAGCTTGCACGTACAAGTGCCAAGCTTGGGTCCATAGTACCATCAATGTTTGGGAGGTGGCATGGCGCACAATTGCACACATGATCCTTCCAAACAACACCATCACATCCTTCTAACACAAGGACTCCAGATGGCAAAACCTTGCGCACTCTCAAGATAGTACGGCCTGTAGAAACATCAAGTGTCGTCAGTGCTATTTGCTGTAGATATACATAAATTGCCTGGATGAAATTGATGGATCGAGGGTCTATAACCTCCTCCTCAAATGGTAGCATAGCATAAAGTATCTCTATGCTGAGTAATCGCCAAGTTCTCAAAGGCCATCGGCATCACTCTTCGAAAGATCTCTGCCCGCTGAGAACATGCACTCATCCATACATCGGGGTCATCCAAGTCCAAAACTACAGTAGCATCTCGACAAATGGCTGTAGGTAAATCTGGATCTCGTCCATAGAGTAGAAAGTATGGAGAGAAGGATGTTAAGGAGGCTTGCCGGCTGAACCGATAGCCCATGGCCAACTAAGGTAATTGGAGATCCCAATCTCCCAAGTGGCCTCTCTGCAAACCATACTTTTGCAATCCTCTCTTCACCGTTTGAACCACTCTCTCTGCTAAGCCATCTTCCTTAGGGTGATCTCGGGATGTGGTACGATGATCAATCAAGGCCTTGTCACACAAGACCTGAAACTCTCCCAAGAACTATGTACCCTGATCAATCAAAACCTCAGTTGGTGCACCAAAATGACTAAGAACTTGATCCAGGAACGAGTAAGCTGTCCCTTCATTAGACTTGTCAGGAAGTGCCACCAACTCAATCCACTTGGAGAAGTGCTCCACCATCACCAAAACATACCGATAATGTCTCACAGTCAGTGGTAAAGGTCCGGCAAAGTCCAAACTCCAATGGTAACCCAATCCCATGATAGGCAATGGGTGTAATTGTAGCGTAGGAGCATTGAATGATGCTCTAACTTGGTCACAAACCACACATCTGGCAACAAATTGCTATACCTTGGTCTGCATACCGTGCCACTAATAATGACTCTGGAGTAAGCTATATGTCTGCTTTACTCCAAAATGTCCTAGCTCCTCATGAGCATGATAGACCAACTGTGGTCTTTGTGTTGACAATGGTACTACTCGCACTCTACCATCCTCCCATACACGCAAAAGATGTCTGCCCTCCAATCTTAAACGTCTGGCTCGCTGAAGAACATGGTCTCTCTCCTTGGCCCCAACTGTGCCACCCACAACACCAATGTGAAGATAGTCCATCACTAAGACATCATCATGAATGTCTCGCTGAACTATACCAATATCTTCACTCTCTGGATCTGTGACCTCAATAACTCCTCATGTATGCGCTGAGAGAGATACCACCAAAGCCTCTGCAAATATACATAGAAAGGCCTATGCATGCCAACCTGGCACCATCTCCTCATCTGTCTCACCATGCCAACGTGCTCCGGTTTGATCTGTAATACACATTTGTGCATGTGTGTGGTATTGTGATATTTAGTTTGGTATTACAAGTACTTAAGAGATATTATTTATATAGAGATAAAGGATGGTTCTATATTAGTCATGGTTAGCTAAAGTTAGTCATAGCTAAGATAGAGGGGACCTTACTTTAGAGGAAGTAGAAAAGATGAGCACCACTATTTTAGATTTTAGTGTGTTGACTTGGTATTATTCCTAGGTATTTGGCTTTGAGGAAAGAGTTGAGAACTCTTGGGCCCGCAAGCCTTTTTGTTTTGGATTCTTCTTTAGTCCAAGGATAGCCCATGTGAAGGAATCCTTGACTTAGTGGTTGGGTCAAGATAAGATCACATGCTTAGGGGAATATGCCCATGTGAATGGATATTCCTTTCTACTTTTTGACTTTACTTGACTTTTAGTCTAGTAACTTGAGTTACTACGGTAATTAGTAGCTTTGGTACGTAAATATTTCACAAGTATATAAACAAGGGGTGAGGAGATACTCATCATCCTTTCATTTGCAACTATCTCTCTCTCATTGAGTTCTCTAGTGAGCAATGTCTTGAGTCTTGGAGTGTTAGCCTTGGAGGAGTCTGATGGAGTTGGGGTTCCTTGCCTTCTTAGTCCATGGTGCGCTACCATAATCGCCATCAGAGGTTCATCCTGAGTGAGAGACAGGCCGGCTCACATTTTTGGTTCCGTTGCCGGGACCTCTCTATAAGGCAAGATAATGTTCCGCATTCAATTCTTCATTAGGCAAAAGGAGGCTATGAGAGCTCACTTGGAGAGAACATTAGGAGAGGAGAGGGCTGAAGTTATGTTAGAGAACCAAGATCCATTTGTATACCTTGTAGTTCATTATGATGTCTTTGAGGTGATTTTGTACATCTTGTACACATGAGAGGAATTGGAGAGATTGTGTGAGGTGGATTGCAGATTTTGGGGATTGAGGTGATTTTGGGCAAAATCTCAAGTTTTAGATCTGGATTTGAAATTTCTACACATGATAGCTTGGGTTATCTTTCAGTTATCACACTTGAAATTATTGTGAGAGCTACTATGCGCACTGGGCTAGAATTTTTGAAAGTTGATAGGGTAAAGTGCTCCCGCAACTTCATGCTCTCTGGAAAATTGTACAAAGTCTGCCATTTCTTCAATTTTCAGTAAATTGTCCTGAAAATTTCCAAGAAAATTTAGTGTATTTTATCCTCTCTGGTGCCACAAAAATTAGAGATAGATCGTTCTTGCGTAGGGAGTTATGAGTTTTTGAAGTGAGGGGGGTGGTTTTGAGACCAAATCTGAAATATGTGTGCTGAATAGAAAGGTGTCTAGGCCAAATGGCTTGATAAAAAGATCTGAAATTTTTTGGGGAGGGACGCCCTAGAGTTGTGATCAAGTGTGAAAAATTTCAGAGGACTGTGACATACTGGATGGGAGATTTGAGTGACATTGTGAGGAAGGGTCAATTTTGTAGAGTGGAGATCTCATGCATGAGGAGTTTGAGATCAACAAAAAGCATGTTTGAGTGTTTAGATTCATCTTGGGAACATGGAGGGTCATCAAGAGTGGAAATTGAGATTATGCAAATTTCCCCAAGGTTTTGAGGTGATTGTAGGGGTGGATTTGAGGAAAAGAGAGTTTACAATAGAATTTGAAGAGAGTGTTGAGAGGATCCAAAAACCTACACCATTTGGAGGAAAGAGTGAGTCTAAGTGCTTTCTATGGGGAGAGAAGGGACATAAGGCAAGTTCATGTCCATTGACCTTTGAGAGCAAGAGATTAAGGGAAAGGAGAGGCTTACTTGACTTGGGTTTGCATGTTGGACCTTCTTCACCAAGATTGGGAGGGAGAAGATCTAAGACCAAGGAGTTGTGTGAGGTTTGTGGAGTTGAAGGACTTCCAAAAGGACATGAGTGTAGTGGAGTAAAAGCACTTTTGGAGACTTTGGTGAAGGATTTTGAGAGAGTCTTAGTACATGTACAGAAATACTATCACCTTCATCAGCTAGTTCTCAAGATTAGTGATGAAGATAATCTTTCAACTTATGGATAAACTATCCATGAGAGTTAGATTAATATGCACTTTAGGATTTGATGTTGCTATAGAAATCTTGGAGCAACCTGAACCTTTTGTGTTCCCTAGAGTGGATTATTCTTAGATGGCATTAGTCATGTATATACTCTATTAGTAATAGAGTGAGAGAAAAGAAAAGAGAAAAAAAAATTGAGAGAAAGAAAGATAGTGAGAGGTTAAGATGGGGAAACTTCCGGTTTTCTTTGGCAAGGATGGAGAAGATGTGGAGGCCTTTGTGAGAGACTTCAAGAGAGCTTGCATAGGAAACAATGAGAGGAGGAAGAATGAGTGGGCCTCATTATTACAAGATTTCTTTGAGGATGTTGCACTTACATGGTATGAGTCAGAATACCAAAAGAGAGAGAGGAGAGATGGGGAAGAGGAGTCTTGGGAGACTTTGACTTCAGCACTCATTGAGAACTTTCTTCCTGATGAGAGTTATAAGAGATTAATGAGTGAGGTTACATTTCTCAAGCAAGGAGATGGAGAGAAAGTGAGAGTCTATGTGGAAAGAGTGGAAAAGTTAGAGTCCAGATTTTGCATAGTGTTGAGGAAGGGTAGGGATGATGTGGAGACTACAATGATTGGCATAGGGGCCATGCTCACTAAGAATTTTGTGGGAGGGTTGAGACCACAAATTAGAAGCAAGGTGAGATATGAGAAACCTTCTTCCAAGGTTGAAGCTATCAAGATCGCAATTTGTATGGATGAGAGTTTGGAAGAGGATGAGAGTGATTTGGTGGTGAAGGAGGTTGTGCATCCTCCTCAAGGCTACAAGTATGGTGGAACTTCTGATACTTTGGTGACAAGGGTTGCACCACAAGTAGTAGTTGCTCTAGTTCTTGCACCTCCACCAAAAGATCCACTCCAAACCATCACAGAACAACTTGCGGATATCAAGATCAATGTGGTGCAACTATGGGAGAATAGAGAGGTGGATCAGAATGTAGGGAGAGGGCCTAGGAGTTATGGAAACTATCCATATAGAGGAGTTCAACCAGCTAATAATTTCAATGATAGAAATTGTTTTGGTTGTGGAGGAAGAGGCCATATCCAAAGGAATTGCCCAAATTCCACTTACCATGGAGGAAGGGGTTATGAGGGAGCCAATAGAGGGAAAGAGTGTGGTAGTGAAACCCAAGTGGCTCCTAATCCAAACATAGGTAAGGGGATATCATCCATCGATGTGGTGGAGAGCAAGTATGAGAAGGGAGAGTGCTCAAACTCCAAGAGTCTTAATTTGGAGCTTTTGGCACAAGAGAAGAAGAGAGCTTGTTTTGCAGAGGATGTTCACTCTTCTCAAGGATTTACTCCAAGCAAGGATACTCCTATGTCTACTAGGAGCACTCGCACCTCAATACCATCAACAACAAAGACTCCAAAGAAGAAGTTGGGGATGGAAGATTTCTTGATTTCAAAGCAACAATGGAACTACAATGTGTTGGAGGATGTTGGTAGTCACAAGGTTAACATCACAGTGGATCAATTGATTGCTTTGAACCCTACCTTGAGAAAGGAGCTTAGAGGTGGTTTGAGTTCTACAAGGAGCAAGAAGAAGAAGAAGAAAAAAGCTCCAGTATCAATGAGGGTGGTGGATGCAAAGCCAGCACCATGGGAGGCTTGTGAATATGCCTCCAAGATTGATGTGAGAGTGAATGGTCACAACATCAAGGATGCATTGGTTGATGGAGGATCAACAGTGAATGCCATGTTAGAAAGGTTGATGAAGAAGTTGGGTATGATACCCTCAAGACCTTCAACATTTGTGGTGAGCATGGCAAACAAGCAACAAGTTTGACCAGTAGGGGTGATGGATAAAGTGGTAGTTTCAGTTATGGGAGTTCAAAATCTCATGACTTTCCAAGTCTTGAAGGATTCAAGCTATGACTTACTTCTTGGGAGGCCATGGTTGAGAGCAACACGCACAACTGATCAATGGCACAAAGGTACTTGAGGATTGGGCCATCAAACCATAGAGTCACAGTTCCTGTGAGTAACACTACCAACACTTCACATCCAGATACACCATCTTTTGATTATTGGGAATCAGATTTTGAAGATGGAGCTTCAGGTGTGGACACAAGCATGGAAGAGGAGACTTCCATGGAGGAGGATGAATCTGAATTTGATTCAGATGTGTATCCTTTGTGCGCTATGGATTTTGCACCTAAGCTAGAGGTTTTGAAGGACCCAGATAAATCACCATTGATACTTGAGGAGGTAGAGAGAAGGTTATCTACACTCAAGTATGGTCCAAATGTTACCAAGGAGGAGAAGGTGAGATTTGAGGAGATTTTCCGCAAGTTCATCTATGTGTTTGCTTTTAGTTATAGGGATTTGAAGGAAGTCACCTTGGAGGAGCACAAGATAGAGGTGGAGTCACATGCAAGACCAATCCGCCAAAAGCAACATCGTATTAGCCCACCAATATCTTTGGTTGTGAAGGAGGAGATTGATAAGCTCAAGGAGGCCGGATTTATCTTTGAGGTGGAGAATTCAGAATGGGTGTCTCCAATTATGATTGTGAAGAAAAAGAATGGCAAGCTTCAGGTATGTGTGGATTACAAGAAGCTCAATGCTGTTACCAAGAAGGACTACTACCCATTGCCATTCATTGATGAGATCTTGGAGGAGGTTGCAGGTCATGAGAGGTATAGTTTTGGAGATAGTTATAGTGGATACAACCAAATCAAGATTGCACCAAAGCATCAACAACTCACCACATTCACCATACCTTGGGAAACTTATGCTTTCAAGATCATGCCTTTTGGGCTTTGCAATGCTCCAGCCACATTCCAACGGTTCATGAACAAGGTATTTGAACCTTTCATTGGGAAATTTGTGAGAGACTGCATTGATGACTTTTGTGTCTATGGGAGCAAGGAGGAGCACTTTGAGCACCTAATCAAAGTCTTGCAATGCTTGGATGAGGCAAATGCATCACTCAACCCAGAGAAGTGCATTTTTGGATGTGAAGAAGGTCTACTTTTGGGGCACATCATCTCCAAGGATGGAATAGCAATTGATCCTGAGAAGGTGAGGAAAATCTCAGACCTTCCATTCCCTTCAAGCTTGACAAAGTTACGCCAATTCTTGGGGATGGTTGGATACTATAGGAGGTTCATCTTCTCATTTTCCAACAAGGCTTATGCATTGACCATCTACATGAAGAAGGGTGTAGATTACATGGTGATTTTGGAGGACAAAGAGGCTCTCAAAGCTTTTGAGGAGCTCAAGCAATCCCTTGTTGTAGCTCCAATTCTTGCTAAACCTGATTGGAGTAAGCCTTTCATCCTCTACACTGATGCTTCTAATGTAGCTATAGGATGCACTCTTAGTCAATTAGACCAAGATGGGCATGATCATCCAATAGCTTATGCTAGTAGGTAGATGGTTTCAGCAGAGAAGAACTACTCTGTCACGGAGAGAGAAGGGTTGGCAGTGATCTTTGGTCTCAAGAAGTTTAGACACTACTTGATTGGAGGGAAAGCCACCATTATCACGGATCACAAGGCTTTGAATTACATCTTCAACAAGCCTAATGTTGAAGGGAGACTAGCAAGGTGGATGATACTCTTGTCTGAGTATGACTACACCATTGAAGATAGGCCAGGAAAGAAACATACAAATGTTGATTTGTTATCTAGAGCTTATGATCATGATGGAGATGAGCCAGTGGATGATTCCTTCCCGGATGAGGAGCTCATGACAATCTCAGTCATTCAAGAGGTTCCAATGGAGTACAAGGAGATTGTGGATTTTGTGACAAGAGGTAACTATCTAGAAGGGATGCATGCTAGGGAGAGGAAGGCCCTTGCAGCAAGATCTAGACCTTACACTATGGTGGAGGATATTCTTTTTCACCAAGGAGAAGATGGTCTACTTCAAAGAGCTGTGGGTAAGGAAGAGTCTATCCTACTCATAAAGGAGTTTCATGAAGGTTTAGTATGTGGAGGACACTTTGCAAGAAAGGTGACTACTTTCAAGATTCTTGATGTAGGTTACCATTGGAGAAGGATTTTCAAGGATTGTCTTGATTATTGCAAAACTTGTCATGTTTGTCAAGCTTTTGCTAGAAAGTCTACATCCACTCCACCACTTAGATCAATTCCATTGATAAGACCTTTTGAGAAGTGGGGAATTGATTTTGTAGGTCCTCTCAATAGAACCCCAAGGAACAATCGGTACATTGTGGTAGTTACTGATAACCTTACCAAGTGGGTTGAGGCTAGATCATTGAGGGACAAGAATGAAGATGAAGTGGGTAGATTTCTTTATGAACGTATTATCACTAGGTTTGGATGCCCTTTGGAGTTGGTTTCTGATAGAGGAGGAGAGTTTACAAGAAGCATTACTACAGCCATGCTACGACATTTCTCTATCACACATAGAGTAACTACATCCTATAAGCCAAATTCCAATGGCTTGGCAGAGAGAACCAATCAGACCTTGTGCATGATGTTGGCCAAAAATGCAGAAATGGAGGGGGCTAAACATCATTGGGACAAGAGGATTCATGCATTTTTGTGGGAATATAGGACAACTATGAAGACTTCCACCGGATATTCTACATTTCAATTGGTGTATGGTATTGAGTCTACCTTACCTATTCACTTTGATCTTCCTACCTTCCAAAGCATTCATAGGAGATTGAAGAAAGCACAAGGAGGTGATGCAGAGAAGTCAAGGAAGGATCAACTCATGGAGTTGGAAGAGGCAAGAGCAGTTGCTATGGTTTGAGTGGAGCAAGCCCAAAGGAAACAAAAGGAGAGCTATGACAAGAGGCAAGGCAAGAAGAAGGTGGAGACTTTCAAAGAAGGTGATTGGGTAATGTTGTTTGATTCCATTCGATTCAAGAGGGTGCAAAAGAAGTTTTTGCCTAAGTACTTTGGACCTTTCATAGTGGAGAAGGTGTGGGGAAATTACATCTATGATCTCAAGGAGTTGGGAGGAAGACACTTTGATAGGATTAACCATGATAAGTTGAAGATGTACCATAGAAGGTAGAGAGACCTTCACTTTGAGGACAAAGTGAAAACTTAGTCCGGGGGTAAATGTAACACCCATTTTTTCATGTGTGTGGTATTGTGATATTTAGCTTGGTATAACAAGTACTAGAAAGATATTATTTATATAGAGATAAAGGATGGTTCTATATTAGTCATGGTTAGCTAAAGTTAGTCATAGCTAAGATAAAAGGGACCTTACTTTAGAGGAAGTAGAAAAGATGAGCACCACTATTTTGGATTTTAGTGTGTTGACTTGGTATTATTCCTAGGTATTTGGCTTTGAGGAAAGAGTTGAGAACTCTTGGGCCCGCAAGCCTTTTTGTTTTGGATTCTTCTTTAGTCCAAGGATAGCCCATGTGAAGGAATCCATGACTTAGTGGTTGGGTCAAGATAAGACCACATGCTTAGGAGAATATACCTATGTGAATGGATATTCCTTTCTACTTTTTGACTTAACTTGAATTTTAGTCTTGTAACTTGAGTTACTACGGTAATTAGTAACTTTGGTACGTAACTAATTCACAAGTATATAAAAAAGGGGTGAGGAGGTACTCATCATCCTTTCATTTGCAACTATCTCTCTCTCATTGAGTTCTCTAGTGAGCAATGTCTTGAGTCTTGGAGTGTTAGCCTTGGAGGAGTACGATGGAGTTGGGGTTCCTTGCCTTCTTAGTCCATGGTGCGCTACCATAGTAGCCATCAGAGGTTCATCTTGAGTGAGAGATAGGCCGGCTCACTGATCCTTCTGGCTGGGACATGGGTTTCTACTCAACCAATCTGCATCACTGTTCACCACTCCAGGTATGTGAACAACCGTGAAATCATTCTCCTATAAAATCAGAGCGCATCGTGCAAGCTTCCCTGAAAGCTTGTCGGACTCCATCAACCACTTCAGTGGCTGATGATCAGTGATGAGAGTGAAGGGGTTACCAAATAGGTGACATAAAAAATGTGCTACTGCCCAAATTTCTGCCAAGCACTCTCCCTCATATGAACTATACTTTGCCTCCGCTGAATTGTTGGAGCGACTAGCATAGGCCACCACAAACTCCTTCCCCTCATCATCATGCTGGGTGAGCACCGCTCCAAGCCCCAACATACTCCAATCAGTGTGAACCTAAAATGGTCGTCCCCTAATCGGTCTCCTCAAAATAGGAGCAGATGTCAACCTCTCCTTGAGCTCTACAAAAGCTCTCTCCTGCTCATCTCCCCAACACCACTCATGTGTAAGCTTGGTCAGCTTTGTCAAGGCCTTGGCAATGGCACTAAATCCTCTAACATAGCAACAATAGAAGTTTGCCAACCCAAGGAATGCTCACACTTTGCTCACATCCGTAGGCCAAGGAATACGTGCAATAGCCTCCACCTTGGTCTGCTGAACACCAAGTCCTCCGGGGTAGATAGTGTGACCCAAATACTCAACCTACTTGTGGAAGAACCTACACTTCCCAGGATGTAATTTGAGTCCATGAGATCTCAACCTCTCAAACACCTCCAACAACTATCTCTCATGCTCCTCCATAGTAGTGCTATAAACCAAAATGTCATCAATATAGCACCGAGCAAAATCCAATCCAACTAGGATCCTATCTATGATCCTTTGGAACTCAGCAGGAGCATTCTTTAACCCAAATGGTAAGAACTTCCACTGATATAACACATCCTTGCCGTGAGGATCAATAGCCCAAAATGTTGTCTTGGACTTATCTTCCTCCCTGATTGGCAACTGATGATATCCCGCTCGAAGATCCAAAGTACTGAAGACCTTTGCATGCCCAATCGCATCAAAAATCTCCTCCGCTGTAGGCATGGCATACCGATCAGCCTTGGTCTATCAATTGATAGGACGGTAATCTCCACACATCCGCCTATCTGTATAGTTGCCATGCATATCCTTCTTGGCTAGCATCACTGTCGCTAATGCATACTCTCCATGTGAAACCTCCACCAAACCAACCTCAAAAAGGTCACTACTCCGGCTCTGAATCAATGTCCTCTCCATATCACTATATTGATAAGGATGTCGGAAAATTGGTGTGTCGCTAGTTAGCTCAATCAGTATACTAGGTCCCTTTAGAGCACCCAAATCCTTCATACTGAAGGCAAAACAACTCGTGTGACTCCTCAAGAACCTCCAAACCCTCCGTCTTTCCTCTCCAGTAAGCTTGGGTCCAAGATCTGGCTCCCAAGTATCCTTTGTAACTGTAGTAGGAGTGGAAGACGTACTGACTGACTGCTACATTGGGCTCTTAGGAGCAATAGTGTCATGCTTCCGACCACTAGAGGTCCCAACCTCTGTGTGAAAAACTCCCTCCACTCTGGTTGCAAGCTCCCCACGTCCTCTAGCTGCATCTCATGTGGACCAAGGGTGTAATCCAAGTAGCCCACGCTCACTTGGATGGACTCCAAGTAGACCACTCTCCCTAGTAGCTATTGGATGTGTCCCAAGAATACCATGTCCACTCGGTCCATTGCCCCCAACATGTGCCTGAATTGTCTCGATAGGCACAGGGCTCACAAGTGTTCGAGTGGTGATGCCTAGCAAGTGCATCCTACGCTGCTCTGCCAAGCCAAGGCTCACAATCCAAGTCAAACAGTTCAGGTCCATAGCCTGACCTAACACTTGACGCGTGGATGCCTCTAACACTACTGGAATAGCGGTAATACCGGTGCAAAAACCCATCGCCCGCTCTCTCTCATTAGCATTGGGCTCCACCAACTGCTGTAACTGTGAGTCCCAAACAAGTCCAGGTCCTCCCTTTCAAAAAGCATGAGAGGCTGGGAAACTCATGAGTGTGGGAAATGCAGCTCTAGGCTGGCCAACTAGGTTCACCACTGCCATAGGTGACCTATTAGCCACTACCACTGTCTGAGTTTGACGCCCAACATCCAAGATATCATCAACAAGGATGTGGTCAAGTCACTGAATCTCATCATAAGCACACTATAGAACCTCTCTGGGTAAGAGGTTTGTCCACCAAAGACGAAGATGATGAGCCCGTGATCCCACTCTAGCTGCATCTAACAATACAGCCGGTCCCATCCAAGAATAGACTTGATGTGTACTTGCTACCACTCTGGTGCAAGAATCACCCATCAAAGGAACTTTCTCTAAAAGGTAAGCTGGAGAAATAGACTGATGAACTTTGGAGATGTTGTAGTATCCGTAACATCTCCCAAAACACACCAGAACAAGGATCCTACAGACTTAATCCTCTACCAGCACGTGTATGTCCCTGACATGGCCATCCAGAAATCACCAAGTGAATAGGCCCATGTCTCTCTAGGTCATGAGCCCCCAGTAAGGAAATGTCTGCTGGTAGGGCCTTCTGGTAACCTTTGACTGCTGCCATCGGTAATAACTCCGGATACAGATAGGCCAAGTGTGCCACATGATGTAGAGAGACTTGCCTAGCAGTCTCATCTCTCTCTACATACAAGTACCTCTATACTCGTATACCCGCCCGTAACACTACAGCGAGTCCGGTGCTGATCCCACCAAACAACTCCAATAGGCATATCTCCTCTACTGGATACTGCCAAGCAATGAGTGTGGTATCCAAAGGTGTTAGAGCAATCGCCTCTGAAGGCTCATCCTCACACTCATCTCTTGATGGTACGAAGGCTCCACTCCAAGCCTGCTGCACCAACTGATCTGCATGCTGCTGCAATGCCTCCTCTGAACTCCACAATGGAACATCCAAGGTGAATGGAACAATCCCACTCGTACTCCAAAGCCGAGTGATCTCCTTTGGTACTGGAGTATCCTCTGCATGGGCGTTCCCCTCCAACAAGTCACCAGGCCAAGTAACTGCACCACTGAAAGCTAAAACTGATGCTACCATGGTCCCAAACTGTAGTGAGCCAAGACTGCCACTACTGAAGCGTACTGGTAGGTGACATACCCGTCCCTCACCAGACTGCCAACCAGGTCTATAAGAGGCTGTCTCCTCCCAATAGTCAATGTTGAAACCCATGGGGTATAACACTGCTCCCCCAACTAGCACATCATATGACTCAACTATTGTTGTAAGGTCTTGAGCTCTCACCACCAAGCTATCAGTTGGATGACCAGGTTGAACCTGGACAACAAGCTCCCCACGTGTGATGTATTGTGTCAAACCACCACCTAGAGATGTCTGGATCTGAAATGGACACCTCTCCACATTGGTCTTCCGTAACTCCAGACCGAAAACTACAGCCTTCCCCAACATAAGGGTCTACGCACCAGAGTCTAACAAGACTCTATGTGGTGTATAGACCTTCCTTGAAGGTCCCACTAAACAAAAAATCCCTCTCTGGTTATCCAATAGGACAACACCAGGTGTGAACCATGCTTTCTCAAGGGCCGGTCTAGCTGGCAACTCCTCTAGTCTAGCTGCTGTTGCTTGCCATAAACCACTGGTCGCTGAACGGATCCCATGCTCCTCAACCAAGTCAGCTCCACTACCAACCATGTTTGCTCTAGTAGTAGGAACTGCACCATCCCTACTTTCACACAATGTGGCAGCCAACCGGAATACTGGGGCTAGGTCAACTCCCAATGTAAACATGTCACTGGTTGAAAACAAAGGACGTCACATAATCAGCTGAGCCGCCCCTAACATCATGCTAGACTCAATCTATGTAGTAGTAGGTAGCTGACTAGCAGGTAGTCCATCATGTACTCCATCACCACCTACCATACCTACAATGGGACGTCTAGGAACCATGGATGTCATCTATAATGCCTCAAATAGTGTGAAAGACTGGGGAAGTCTAACCTATCTCCCAATCTCTCCTCTTTGTGAGTCCAACTCCATTGATGCTCCTCTAGGCTCTGGAGCACATACTACACTCCTAGTCACTGTTGTAGATGCATCCACCTGTGCTGCTCCGCACATGAAGTCCAAAGCATCTCTATCACTAGCATATGAGGTGGAAGCCTCAGCACTCAAATTTGATCACCTTTGAGCAATAGCCATACTAGCCAATCTTTGCTCCAACTGCTTAATCTGAGTAGCCATAGCTGTGGCAGAAGTAAGGGCAGGTACTGCACCCCTACTAGGTGTAGATCCTCTACTACCACCTCGTCCTCCATGAACTAGAGCTCCTCTACTACTTGCCATAGCAACCCTACCACTCCGTAACTCCGGGTGTAGGTCAAAACACCGGTCACTAGTGTGACCAAATCTGTGGCAATGCTCACACTTCCTCTGTGCTAGCTATGATGCACCCGAGGTATCAGGTCCACTGCCTTGAGTACACTCTCTCCAATGGTGAGTTCCACCACAAGTCCAACAAGCAACACCACCACTCATTGGCTGCTGCTAACTCAAAAATGAGGGTATAAGGTCCAACTCCACTAGGCCCTCCACTCGCTCCATAGGATTTGGGCTGTCCACCCTGTCCTTGAAAACCAACTGGGCGTGGTGCACTCTGCTACACTCTAGAATAAGTCACGACCGTGGATGAGGTCTCCCTACCAAATCTAGATGTCACCACCCTCTCTTCTACCATGTTGAGCTCAATATGCTCAGCCAAACCAAAGACCACTGCCAAAGTAGGCGAAGTAGCCTATAACAACATAGCATCACAAACTCTACGTTGCAACTCCTTGTCCAGTATCCCATACCAAAACTAGACTGCATGGGCCTCAGTAACTCCCTGAGTGAAACTGATCAGCCGCCTCATGCAAGTGTATGCCTCATGTAGGCTCTCTGCAGCCTTTCGCTAGAACTCCTGCAAGCTCCTTAGCTTGTCAGTCCGCACTCCCTAGTAGTTCTGCCTCAAACATAGGAAGAAATCCACCATGGGATTAAACCCCGGTACCACACCACCTCCTGCAGCGGTACCTCCACTCGTAGTAGCACTATCTCCAGCTAGTGCATCTCCACTAGCTCCACCAACACTACTCAAGCTAGAACTTGTGGGTACAGCCGATCTACTCCTGGCCACCGAGCCTGAAGTGATGGAGACATAGTGTGGAGACCAATACTGTCTCCATAACTCAATCTCCTCCAAATGAGCTCTCCTGAACTCATGGTAGACATCCATCGGCGGACCCTTCAAATTTTGAAACAACCCCTTCCATGCCATGAAGGGTGTGAACAAAGTCAGGTTCCGCATCTGTTGCATATCACACCAACTGTCGAACTCTTGGATGAAGTCATCCAACTCAATGGTACCCATTGTACCAGAGTAACGCCTAGGCCTTTGGAGGCCCCATAAATCTTGTCCTTGTCCCACAACAACGGTGCGGACACACCAAGTGCACTCTCAATTGAATCAGCTCTTGTGTCAAACTCCAACTCAAAGTCAATCTCCTCCCTCATTGGGACCTGAGATACAAGCTGATACCGAGCACGACTCCGAGTAAACCCACTACGTACTGTAGGGCTAACTCCTCTGGAATCCCCAAAGAACTCCGTCGTGACCAAGTAACTACAATAGCAAACCCAAACCACCAATTGCAACCGCAAGTTGCAAGTCGCAACCGCAAGTGCTCCACCAAGTGCCAACACCAACTAAGCACCACCCACTATTGTAACTCTAACCGAGATAACTACACTAGGAGAAAGGGCAACCTGTAACCTACCATCATAACATGCACTCTCATGGTCTATAGGTCATCACTTCTTGCCTCACTAGAGAGAAACAAAGGTAGTTTGACTGGTCATCACTCAGCCTCACCACCGAGAGCACACCAGAGCACTAACGCTCAAAAGTCAGTGCACCTCACACAAACGTGGTGCACAAACAGGAAGTAGAGAATGGAGGAGGTCCAACCACAAGAAATCTAAACAAAAACCCTCCATCTCATAACATAACACGGGACTGACTCTGCCACCATTTGGCATTTGACATAAGAGAAGTTTGTATCTAAGTCCTAAGCTATTAGGATCACCAAAAATGGGATCAAACTGCCTTTCCTAGCCAAAGCTACATGTGTATAGATAACAGTGGCACAGTCACTATGACAACAAGTGAGGGTGGACCAGTTGGCTAGGGCACCAGTCTAGGAACAAGAGATCTAGGGGTCAAACCTTGTTGTGCACAATCTAGCAAGAAAGGCAGATTTTGCCAACCAATGACCAAAATCTACTCTAAACTAGCTAGCCTCACGCCAACAAGCTGGCTTGCTGGCCCTCCTAGGCCTTTGTAGCCTCTCATAGCCCACAGCCCTATGCCTCGAAGCCTCTAAATGCCAAAATTTAGCCAAATGAGGCCTTTCTTGTTGCCACTTCAAACCTCCTCCAAAATTGGCGAAACTTCTTTAAATCTGCAAAAGTCCTCCAAATTAGCAAAACTCCTCCAAATCTGGCCAAACAGCAAAACTCCTCCAAATCTTACGTAAAATTTGACGTAAACCCTAAAGTTGGCCATCCGCCAAATCCCTCCGCTAACTTTCCACTTGAGCCAAATTGACAACGCGGGGTTTTCCAAATCACAAATTCATGAGAAGAGCTTCCAATCTCCACCTTCAATTTGACTTTCTGAGCCCATCTCGTAGCAAATTGGTCCTGCCTTCAACTCTTGAGCTCAAAATCACAACCACTACTTGAAATTTGCTCCTTCTTTGCTCAAAATTTGGCCAGTACTTCCGCACACCGTCTGCCTAACTGCCAAATCTACATCAATCAATTGAGCTTCTACACACTAGGGAAACAATGAACTTGAATCGAGCTACCAACGATCCACCGAGCTTGGAGATACCACCAATACTCAAAGTTCCTGCACTTGATTCCCCCCTGACTTCACTTCTCTGATGTTATCAGATTGCTTACCACACTCAACTCAACTCAACTCAGATCAGTACTTGATTTGTCACTATATAAACTACCGACAACTGGGCACTGATTACAGTCAAGCCACACCCACTCAAGCATAGAGAATCCAAGTGACACTTGCCGGCTTCTGTCCACCATAGCCAAGAACTCAAAGGCTCAACATCAGAGAAGTGAGCTCTCTAGAGCTCACTTCGAAACTATACCCCCTAGACTCGAGCTAGCACTAAAACCCTTACGGTCCTACTGATGGCACACTTGACGGTATGAACGGTGCAAAGTGACGTGGGCCCCACCGTGAAGTCAGTACCCCGAACACAAAATCTAACAGTCGGAAAGTAGTCTTTGAGAAACTGCTGAAATATCTCTAACTACTATCACTAGAACTACAGTGTCCGAGCATCTAGATGCGGCACTACAAATGGCATGACACACTTGAAGTGTACTCCTCGCTAATATCTGTACATAAACATTCTACTAGTCTAAGAATCTACTTGTGATTTTCACTTCTTAAAAGTGATAAAGAACTCAAACTTAAATTTTATGATTTACATGCATGCAAATCTTGAGTAGTCATCTATGAAGGAAACATAGTAATCCTTCTCAAAATGTGAGGTAGTAGGGCAAAAACTACACATGTTCAATTGTACATCTCAAACATCTACCTGAACTATGACTTCCAAACCCAAAAGCATCTTGCTTGTGCTTTCTATACATAATGTATATAATGTGTTGGACTCATAGTATCCAACTTACTCATAATATCCAACTTACTCCCTTGTAAGCTTGGTGGTAAGTTTTCTTGTGGAGTAGAGCTAAACCTTCCTCACTCATGTGACCCAATTGCATGTGCTATAAATTAATTTTCTCCTCTTGAGATTCAATCATGGTTGTCTTTACTTGCACAATGACGACTTCTAGTACATACAAATTCTGGTGCTTGTTGCCATTCAAGATGACTCTGCCCCCAAGTATTACTTCAAGTATAACATTAGCAACTCACCAATAATGGCCTTTAGTTTCTAACAATCAAAGAGAAATAAATTTTTTCTCATGCCAAGCATGTACTTAATAAAGATTAGTAAGTGTACACATTACTCCATCAAACATATGGATCTTCATGGATCTAACTTATATATCTAAGGAGAGTGATCATTCTACATCAAGACTACCATTTGATCCAAAGTAAGAATTAAAAAATCTTTGTTATGGCACATGAGAAACAAACAAGTAGAATCAAGAATCCATTGTCATCTACATTATTGGATGACATGCATAGAGCAAATCCTTGGCTTTAGAGAGCATAGCTCTTATATTTAGTTGTTTCCATCTACACTAAAGATAAATATTTGTCTTTGTTTTATAATTTTTGTTCATGTGGCCTATCTTGCCATATTCCCAACACACGGCATGTGATTTTGGTCCTTGTTCTTGGATCTCTTTGGACTTAGACTCTTGATTTACACTGCTTTCCCTTTTCCATCCTTCTTAGTATATAACCTACTCTAATAGTGGATAGCACACTCAATAGAAGATAGAGAAGATGGAGTGGAATACATTACAAACTTTTTTTGGCTGAGGTGGTGAGTGCATTGCAATAAGAAATGCACTCACCACCTCATCATAGGTGATGGTTTTTCTTTCAAAATTTGGTAACACTTGCAATAAGGATTGGTATAATAAGGACAAGGGATGAAAAAGATGCAAAAACTTCTTATTATTGCTTAACTCCTTATCAAGATTGAGCATATCTACCACCAAATTTATGAAGGTCTTAAATCTTAGCACTTGTACCTTTAATTTTGAACCACATCAACTTCAAGACAGTATAAAGTTGATTTGAAAATCTCATTCCTTTTATTCTTCCATTGTACAATTTCAAGAAATTTTTTTGCATTATCCACATTTTCAATTTTCTTGTAGATGTTATGATTCAAGTAGAGTACAATGATGCTTAGAGCTTGTTCTTGAGCATCCTTCCAAGCAATTTTATCAACCATCTTTACTCTGGATCTTAATATCTTTTTCCAAACAGTCTTAAGGAAATAATACATCATCTTTCATTTGGCACTCCTAAAGAAGACAATACATTTGCACATCATACCTCTCCACCTCAATATTTTTTTTACAACTCCAAATATCTCCATAGCATCCATTCATTGTTCATAATTTGTCCATCTCTTTTTCTCTTAAGCTACTTTTGTCCTCTTAATAAGTTATTGTTGTATATAGGTTAAGAAGGAATTGATTCTTGGAGAGACCTTGAAAGACTAGTGTAGCAAGAGATTATAAAAGCTCAACTAGTCAACTACTTGTAACAATATGGAATTTAGCAATGAAGTAATTTAGGACTAACAAAGTAGCAAATAGGCCAAATTAATCTTGAATATTCAAGAAGTATCTAGGAAGCTTCTCGGGAAGCTTCCCAACTACCTTAGCTTGCATCCCAAGTAAGTAGCTTCTAGAAGGGGCTTCTAGAAGCTTCCAACTAGCTTAGCTTGCATGCCAAGTAGGCGGCTTCTTGAGAAGCTTCTCGGTTAACTTGACTTGCACTCCAAGAAAACGGCTCAAGGAAGCTTCTTGAGAAGCTTCTCAAGAGCCTTGTATGCTCTCTATCAATACCAAAGCTGAAGCTCATGCTAGGTATTCAGAGTTTCCCACACTCAAGTATCCCAATGTGATCTCTCATTCTCCTATTTTTCTCCTTGGTCTTGGTCTTTTACATTGGTATTAGAGTAGGAATGAGATGGATGGAATTTATGGACCACCAAATCCATTTCAACCAAACCATTGGGAGTTTTGCAACCAAGTACTACCTAAGCATCATTTCACACAATTCATCATCTCTCACCCTTTGGGTAAGATATTTTGAATATAATCACCTTGTCTGAGGAACCCTTGGTACTTCTGGTTGTAAATTATGGAGAACCATGGACGTGTTGCATCTATGTGTTAGTAAATTAAATAGATTGCAATTGTGGTGATAGACTAGTAACCATAGCAACAATGCTTGAGGTTTTCATTGCTATGCATCAACAAATTGAGCACCTTACTTGATTGTTGGATAACAAGATCATCATTGACAAGAGCACGTAGAGTGAGTACCAATTTGAGAAGGAGAAGACCAAATCCAATTTCCAAAACGCAAGGTTTTTGAACACAAAATCTCTTTGTTGTAGTGGAGAATTTTGTGTTTGATTGCAAACATTATTTTGAATCTACCAACCTTCAAGATGAACTGAAATAGATTCTCTTGGGTTCTAGTCAATCGGATGGAGTAGTAAAACTATGGTGGTGATTTTGATTGGAGCAAGCTGAATGGCAAATTGTTCCACCAATCTTGACATGGGCAAAAATCAAGACTGCAATAATTGGTCAATTCCAAGCTATAAATACCACACAAGCTGCCAAGATAGGTTAGTAGAGTTGAAGCAGATTGGCTCTGTAAGAAGTTCTATCACACAATTCCAAAACACCATCATGCAAATTCCAAATATATTGAAAGGTGAAGCTCTAGATGAATTTGTGAGGGGCTTGAAGTCATGAACCAAATTAGGGGTAACTATGCAAGAACCACAACACTTGGAAGAAGTTGTGCAATTGGCAAAACGCTTTGATTCTTTGGTTGCAACAACTTAGTCTTGACCTCGACCTCCACAAAACCTATCAATACACTACAGACGGGTGGAGGAGCCGCACTAATCAAGATTGATGTCATTCAATGGAGACCACATGACACTACACATAGAGAAAAACTATGACAAAATGGTGGTTGTTTCATTGTATTACTGAATGTCCACTCAAGAATGTGCAATCTAAACAAGTCGCCTAGATGGAGTTTGTGGAGCAAAATGATCAAGGAAACAAAGAATCCCAACATGAAATAACAAGCCATATGCTAGGAATTTGATTAGTTCCAATGGAATCAAAAGCTTGACCTATGCAAGTTTGCTTCACTTGCAAGGTATTATATCTTATCGTGGTTGTAGGATTTTGGTTGATTCAAGAAGTTAAAAAAATTGTTTGTCCATGCAATTAGCAAAGGATTTACGGATTCCTATCAAGCCAATAAATGGAAGTAGATTGATGATGGCAAATGGTAGAAAGAGGTCTGCATTTTGTACCTTGCACCTTGTTACCTTCAAGATTGGGAAAGAGTATTTGGAGTGTATGAGGTTTGTAGTGGCACCTCTACACAATGATGTCATTCTAGGTCTACCTTTGCTTGAACATCCCAAGGTTCAACTTAAACATATGGTGTCTTGAAGACCCATTCTTCAACATATGATCCTCAACTACCTTGTGTTGTTTATTTTGATGCTTCTAACTTTGCAATTGAAGCTGTATTGCAGTAAGAATTCCCAAATGGACTACATCTCATTGCCTTTGTATCTTGTCAACTAAATATGGCTAAAAGGAATTACTCTGCTTGAGATCATGAACAAATTGCAATGGTATATGCCACCAAGGTATGGAGGCATTTTCTTCTAGAGGAAACAAGTGATCATGCAAACTGGTCACAAACCATTGTTGTAGACCTTACACTTGGAACACATGAAGGGTCAACATCATTGATGGGAAGAACAACTACAATTTTTTTACATCAAACTTGAGTACAAACTTGATTGCTTTTATTGTAGCCTTGATGCCCTATCACAACAACCTTATTTGAAGTCTCTTCCTCTCATCACAACGGCAATTACAACGGTATTAGTTGACTCCAAAGTCCAAATCAAGTTTAAGACAGCTCTACAACAAGATCCTTTCTTTCAGATGGTACAAGGTCATCTTGCTTCATGCAACAAGGAGTACAATGCCTTCTTCTATAAGGAAGGCCTTCTATTCTATGAGAACCGGATTTATGTTCCAGCCAAGGGTAATCTTTGACTTGTATGCCTCCAAGAAGCCCATGATTTACCAATCATTGGTCACATGGGTGTGGACAAGACCTTGGGTACTCTCCAACGCCAATGGTGGTGGCCCAATATGACATGAGATGTTCAAGAGTTTCTTTGATTTTGTGAGAGTTGCCAACACAGCAAGGCTAGTAACCAAGAACCGGTGGACTCCTTCAACCACTCCCCATTCTATCGGCTTGATGGGAACACATGAGCTTGGATCTCATCACATCCTTGCCTAGGACAAAGTAAGGTCACATAACAATTGTGGTGTTTGTAGATAAGCTTAGTAAGCAAATTCATTTAGCACCAATTGTTGATACAATGGATGCTCCAATATTGGCATAGATCTACTTCAACATTGCCTTCAAGCATCATGGGATGTCTTGTGTACTCATCTCTGACCATGATCCTTGATTCATTGGAAATTTTGGGAAGCACTCTTCCAAATACTTGGCATCAAGCTTGTTTTGTCCACGGCCTTTGATTCTCAAACTGATGGACAAACTGAATGTGAAAATTTCACTTTGGAGGATATGCTTTGTGCCTTCGTCAACATCCACCATACCAATTGGGATGAATGTCTTGCAGTTACCTAGTTTGCATACAATAATTTTAAATAGGCAAGCACCGGATTCTCTCCTTTCTTCCTCAATTTTTGCCAAGATCCACTTGTTCTTGATTCCCTTCTTGCTCCTCGTCCATCTCATGTTCCTCATACGTCCACCTTCTTGACCACCATATCTCAATCTCTCCAACAAGCCAAATCTCATCTCCTTGTTGCTCAAAATTGTCTAAAACAATATATGGACCACCATTGTCATGATCTCACCTTTCAAGTTGGTGAAGGTCATGTTCTCCTCTAGTAACCTACTCCTCCCACTTGATTTTCAAGTTTGTAAACTCACCCCTAGTTGGATAGGACTCTTTGATGTCACCCAAATCATCTCTCATGTTGCTTATCAACTTGCCTTGCCTTGTCATATGCGCATACACCCTATCTTTCACATTTCCAAGTTGAAACTCTTTGTTCTTAATCCATATTATTTTTTCTCTCTTGTCCAACCTCCTCCTCCTCTTCTCCCTATCAATGATCATGAGGAGTACAAAGTTGATTGTATCCTTGCGTGTTGCCACATCCAACAAGGCCGCCGCCAACATATGGAGTACAAGGTCCTTTGGAAAGGGTATCTCCTTCATGATGCCACATGGGAACCTCTTTCTCATATCCATAATGTACAAATGACCATCAAGGAGTTTGAAGCTTCATTGGCGACAAGGATGTCATCAACTAGTGGTGGGAGAATATGTAACAATATAGAGCTTAGCGATGAAGTTAGTTAGGACTAACAAAGTAGCAAATAGTCCAAATTAACCTAGAATATTCTAGAAGTATCTAAGAAGCTTCTTGGGAAGCTTCCCTGCTAGTTTAGCTTGCACTCCAAGTAGGTAGCTTCTAGAAGCTTCCAACTAGCTTAGCTTGCATGCCAAATAGGCATCTTCTAGAAGGAAGCTTCTTGAGAAGCTTGTCAAGAGCCTTGTATGCTCACTATAAATACCAAAGCCAAAGCTCGTACTAGGTATTCAAAGTTTCACACACTCAAGTATCCAAATGTGATCTTCCATTCTCCTATTTGTCTCCTCGGTCTTGGTTTTTTACACTACTAGTTATATACCTCTATCTTGGAAAAAAATGCTTGGTTACATCACGTAGACATGTTATAAGAGACTCAAGAAAGTTGGTACTAGAGGTGCATACAAAAATGTTATTGCCGTAGAAGATTAATGTGCACAATTCCCAATCTCAATTATAGGAGATTAGTGTAAACAATCTCTAATATCAATTATGGAAATTTTGTGTAAATAATCTCTAATCTCAACCATGTAAGATTATTATAGACAATCTAAAATTGAATTGTGAGAAATTAGTAAAGACAATACCTAATCTCATAGTGCATTCAAGCAAAAGTATAGAATGCTATTTATTATTTATATTTGAGACTCCTTAATAGTAGATTGAGCTTATCACTAAAATTTTCATAACTACTAATCAATGTACAATTTTATTCTTTAACAATAACAAAATTTGTGATCCTCTTTCAATTCTTTGCCTAGGTCACAACCTACCAAAAAATGCCTTAGGAATTCATATTCACTTGATGCTAATAAAATCTCCTTTAGTTTCTCCAAACTTCTATAGGAAAACAAATTCAATACAACAAGAAACAATGTAGAATTTTGTTAGAGAACAATAACCCAATTTGTGATCCTCTTTCAATTCTTTGCTTAAGTTGCAATTTGTTTTTCAAAAATTCCTAAATAATTCATATACACTTAAGCAACTCATGAATAGCAGGAGCTCAATTGGAGTTGATGATAATAAAATCTTCTTCAATTTCTTGAATCTCTATAAGCAAAAAATTTCAATACAACAAGCAACTATGACCTCTAAGAAGATTGAGGAATCAACACAACTACACTACATGATGGAGTTCAAAGATGGATGCAATCACCATAATAACAAAGTTAGACTTGGAAATAAAAGGTTAAAGTAACACAAGCGGCTAACTTAATCAAAAGGTTGGACAACTCACCAAATTTGAGAGCAACAACTAATTTTGGAATTATTGAAAAAATTAGGATTAGGCAAAAGATTGAATATCCTAATCAATTGTTACTTGGATTAGGTTTACTACATACTAGCTATACATTGATCAAATTGGAATGAGATGAGTGTTTAACATGACCAATCATGGTCATCCAATGAAGATTTTGAGATTTTGAGATTTTGATTGTCATGATAATCAAATATCATAACAATCATCATCTATTATTGCAAGCATTATTTCTTCATGGAGTAAAGTAACACTACTTACCATTTTTTTGGTTTTTGTATTGTACTTCATCCAATTTTGCACTTGTTGTAACATATCTACAATTTTATGTATATTTTTGTGCTCCAATCAATTTATTTATCTGCCTTAGTATATGATCTAGATTACCTAACTTAAACCATTGTTAATTGGATAATTCAGCAACTAATTGATTGTATGTTTAGTTAGCCAGCTATTCATTAGGCAAGCCATGTCCAAGTCTACAAAAAGAAACTCATGAATATTATTGGGAGCCTAATAGAGCTTGATGATAATAAAATCTCCTCATAACTTCAGTTTCTCAAAAACTCTATAAGCAACAAAATAGATATAGCAAATATAAGATAACTTCAGTTTCTCAAAAACTCTATAAGCAACAAAATTTGGTATAGCATGCAACTAGGATTTACACAAAAATTAAGGAAACACACAAAAACTACATCACATGATGGATATCAATTATGGATCCCACAAAATCACACTAAGCACAAAGCAACTCATGAATGTAGTGAGCTTAACATAACTTGATTATAACACAATCTCCATCAATTTCTTTTGAACTCTACATTAAAAGAAATCAATATAATAAGCAACTAGGATGTATGTGAAAACTGAAGAAATGCCTTCAAACTACACATGATGGATGTAATCATTCCAAGTACAAAGCAATTCATGAATATTGGGAGCCTAATGGAGCTTTTGCTCCAACTTGGGTATTCATAGAAGTCATTCAAGAAGAAATGTGAATTTGTCTACTTCTTTAATTATTTAGCACCATTAATATGAATAGATTGTGGGACATATTGTGATTATAGATTGGAGTTATAGAATGATTCAAACTATTTCAAAGAAATCAACATCTGTTGGAAGAAATGCTAAATGAGTCATAGAAGAGAATTCAAGAGAATTGTTTTCTTAATAAGACACCACTGTCACTCACAACATTTACAACTCCTCTTGCTACAATTACACGGCACATACAAGTACAAATGGAAGCAACAAGCAACAAATACATGATAATCATGAGGAAGAGGTAAAGTTTCCTCACATGTGAACAAAAGAAACAAGTAACTCAATGGCATTTGTGGGTAGATTGATGCAAAGTTCCATAGGGATTTTTCAAGAGAAAATAGCGGGAAAGCATATTAGCCAATTAAAATTCTCAACACTAAAACTCAAGAAGCATGTGTCCAAGACTTGTCTATATACCCCAATGTACTATCAAAGTACTATCACTCTGATATTGATAGGATGCGATACAATGGATAGAACACAATGCATATACACCAAATACATGTAGAGCAACAAAAAAAAGTGTTTCACTTCAAAGTTGAGGTATCATATCATATCAAGAACATAGATAAATCCACTAACCTTTCTCCTCTCTCTCTCTTTGTCTTTCTATAAGAATGAGCTCTAACTATTACCATGGGCTTAGCCCAACTTATATAGTCTTGTCTTACTTAAATTAGCATGCTAACTAAGGTTAGACTAAATTACAATTAACCAAGAGGTGGAGTTAACCTAACACAAAATTCCAAAAGACATATGCTCACCTGCAATGATTTTAATGAAATTATTATATATAAATTGTTAAAGGATTGATGATAATAACCACATTTTAGCATATAGTACAATTTTTTTTATAATATAAGAGTTAGTGCTATATGGAAAGAGTAGAGGGATTTCTTAGATATTTGTTACGTCAATGTTTAAAACATTGATGCATATGGTAAACATTGATGTAACATTAAACATCTTTTCTTTCTTGTCAATGTTTTAGTAGAAGTATTTTAGGAATTCTTGCAAGTGTAATACTTGGAAAAAACTGAAGAAAATTACATAGCGATGAGTATTGAAATTTACTATGAATCATTTGTACAAGCTTATTACAATCAAGTTTGTAATAATAAAAAAAACTCGTTATGGTGGTTTTTAATAATCCTACTCATTATAATTTCCGCCCTATGACGGAGGACCCCTTCTTCCCGTAGGCTTCGGGCGGGTCCTTTGCGAAGCGATTAAAAAAGCTCTACTTTGTTTGTTTTGGCCTGATACAGGCATGATTCCCATGTGTTCCGAATCCGGAATATGCGCATGGCCTTTAGACAAGAAAATAATTCCTTCCTAAAAATGAAAAAGGTAATTTTCATATTAGTAAGAGATGGAAATTTGATATTTTGCTTGATGGCGTTAATTCTATTTTCTACTCCGTCGATGTTAATGTTTTTTTTCTTCATATATGGTAGTCTTATTTGTAGAAACTTGGAAAGGCTTTTCAATCATAATTTAGATTAAATCTGTAAGATGATGATTTTATCTAATGATGATTTTAGCTAATATTATTGTACATTGACTCAAAGAAATGTTTAAATCATAATTATCAGTTATTTTTATGGTATCTGAAGCATACTATGAGATTGATTTCTAATATCTAGTCATTTGCTCTTCAAAATTTTAAATCTGACTTTGTTTTGAAATGATTAATATTTGCATGTCGAACCCACATTCTAGTTTAATTTCTGTCTCTTTTCATAATGATAGAAATATAAGTCAACAGTGTACCAATTTCATTAGAACAGGTTCTTATGAAATTTCATTTCAGCACGTCAACCGGCCATGGGCACAGGCACTGTAAAGGAGCCGTGCCACATATGGGCACTCGGTGTTCGGGAATGTCTTCGCAACTTGCAATGGTTGAGGTCTAGGTCTAATAATTATGCTTTCCTTGTACTGCATGCCATGCCACGCTCTCAATGCATGCAGTTATGTTTACCTTTTGTTCTACGCAATTGGAAAAGTTCACTCCAAAGTCAGTCTAGTCTAGGTGTTAAACTCTGAAGATGAAACCTCACGAAAGAAAGGCCGTTACTATGTCCAGAAAGTCTTCCTGTTCTACGGTGATTATCTGATGAACAGAAACTGTTCATTAAATAGTAAAAGTGTTTATATCTTACATAGACTAAACTGTGGATGCCCAACCATGTGATAAAAGCTAGACGCAAAGGAACCTTCAAATTCTGGAATCGACTTTCTAACGTGCCCTTCATATCTCCTCCACTTTCTGTTTTGTAGGTATCATATCTTGATGGAGTTGAGAAGTCTGATGAAATGACTAGAAGGTCTAGAAGAGAGTACTAAAATATCTCTCAAAAGGATACCATGATAAAAATTTAAGTGACTTCTTTTAGAAACACAGAAATTATCAATAAAGAGCGTCTTCCCATTCCTCTAAGATTATTTCCTTTTAAAAACTAAGTGTTCATCTGGATTTTTGTGTAATCTATTGGGAGAAAAGATGTTGACCACATTTTGCTTGTACATACTTATCATAAATTCTAACTCAGAAAATAACAGACCCTTCATTCTTGGTACCTTAGATCATCCCTTTGGATGAAGATTTTGTCATTCGTTCTTGTAACTTTTTGCCATTGTGCTCTTTTTAGTTTATTCTACCTCTAGTCGATATTGAAGCTCGCCTATTCGTCCTCATTCTTAATTAAGTTGCCTCCTTTAACCCAATCTTGGTGTACTTAATTTTTCTCATTCCTTTTTTATACAAACTTTCGACTTGCTTCTTAACGCGAGTATACTCATTTCCCTCATGTATTGTCTATTTTTCATGTCTCCCAGGTATCAATCTCATCGTCTTCACTTAAATCGTACTGGTATAACCATTACAAGCTGTTTTCGTGACCCTATTTTTGTTAATTAAGGAGATTTAATTTTAAGTTCTTTGATCCTAGTGGTATATTAGCAGTTATTATTTTTTCACACCACTAACATTCAACAAACGATATGTATCATGCAAGGCTTCTTCAGTCATTGCTGTACTATTTTATTTTAATTTTTTTACATATATTTATCAGAAGCAAAGAAAATATATTATCACAATTGTAAAACCCTTTTATTCCTTTTTGAGATATGCACTTATTAATTTTCTCCCATATAAAGAAGGTGATAATTTTATCATAAAATATATGTTATTCCAAGAGAATTAATTATTGCCTATTTTGATAAGGTTGGACTTTTTAATGTAGAGTGGATATTCTCTATGATTCATACAGATTATGAAGTAAACTTATTGTACATACGGTGCATTGGTTTTATTCTAGCAAACATATCCAACTTCCACTTACGCAGAATTGACTTCAATTCTGCTAAGTGTAATCAAGATGTTAATTTGTGACGTGAGACCAGGTTAAAAGGTCCACCTTAATTCATTGAAACTTGAGCTTCAATTCTCGCTATTACACAACCTCCGGGGGTATGGGTTTTAGATCAGCAAATTTGAATTAATCTAGGGTACTACTGGGTAAAAAACCAAACGAAACGGTAGAGAAATTCATACCCATAGAAATAGAATCGATTTGAATTAGGGCTGCGTCAATCAATAGGTACAAGATTATGACATTCATCATGACGAAGTATAGATTTTGACATCACTTTAAATTAATGACGTTAGTTTTTGGTTACTATTATATTAGTAACAACCATATGATCAGCACAGTAGATGATGTTGCATTGTATGGAAATGCTATAGAATATTCAAGTTTTATAACATGTTTTCGAAAATTCTATGGTTATATAATACACTAGATCATGCAAATATAGAAAAGGGAATTTCGTAATCAGAAGATATTAAGAATAGGAAATCCGTATTATAGATAATCATCATTGAATGCAATCCTATGATCTCTATATTTTCTTTACTTTAATTCAGAATGGAGCTATGACTTTTTATATCCATTGAGGCTCATTCCGTTGAAGTCACGTATACTTCCTACCGAAACTGTAAAAAATGAGTCAATTGTGCGTAATGGTTTTGATTCTTCAGAGAAATACTTGATCAACAAATGCAAATCTGGAGTTATTATGTAAAAAAATCTGGGAGATATCCATAAAAATCATATAAATACGTAAATATCGTAAATATTTTGTGGATATGGAAAGGGAGTCTTTGAGAGTTTTAATGGGTGAAGACCCATAGTTATAAAATGGTAACGTCTCCTTAAGACGCGACTTTCAATATTATTTGAGAGTTTTGATAGTGAAGATTTATAGTTATAAGACGTTATGGGTCCCGACAAGAAACGACTCTTAAATTTTTATATCTTGTAGGCTAAGCTATAATATTAATCAAGAATAATTAAATAATTGAGATAACTTTTCAATGTATGATTTAAAATAGAAAAATTGCTTTTTTCTAATTCCCATTCGAATGTCTGAGTCCTTATTCTTGCTGGTGAGAATATGGTTTGTGTTAATTGAATTTGAATATTTCTTGTCATTTTGAGGAACTAGACATACCGCATAGGATAATAGATCACAATTATTCAGAAAATTGCAAGGCACATACAAAGCATCAAAATAATTTAGAAATAATAAGTCTTTGATATTATACAATTATGATTGGAGTGAAGATGACAGGAATGATGCAAAGTTTTGGTTATTGTGAGATATGGGAATCAAGTACTTCAAAGTTATTAACTGTAAGTATTTATAGACAAACAAATACATCCTTTTTTAGAGTATGAGGGTTACTTCTACAAAAGTTAGTGTACAGTTTTTGATCCAAAATCCTTTCCATTTCATTTTGGCAAATTGTTAGGCTGTAAGTTGTTAGAAGTGATAAGTAGATATAGAATCTTAAAAAGTCACATATTTAAAGCTCTTACGGGTTTATTGTTTCTTTTATTGATGTTTTGTCCGTGAAGAGTAGGAAACATTAGCTTTATATTTTATTCAATCTTTATTTTTTTGTATCTTTTGAACTTTGGACGTTCAATGGTTCAACAAACTCCTTGTATCAGTATAGCTTCTCAAGTAATATGAAGTAAGGAAATATAGTCCAATGTTAACCTCACCTGTTTTTATTAAGTAAGAAAAATAGTTAGAAATGATTAGAAACAAAGAAATGGATTTTTCACTGATGATGGTATGATTTTTCACTTGAAGCATTTCCTTTCAAGTGAAGTCAGCAACGACAAATTAGTGTCTCAACCATAAGACTACATTTAGGACTTAGAATAAACTGTCAAAATTAGTTAATAAAATCACTTATTTCTCTGAAATTGATTTTGTTTTATTTTATCTTTATATCCAAAATCTAATAAATTATAAGGTGATAAATTCACCACCAACCAATCATACATCTAAATGATGATAGAATTCATTAATAAAGAAATAAATATTGCAAGGAGGAAAATAACTTATCTTCAAATAAAACGTAATTGCACCTAGGTATCACTATGAGGAACTGCAGTTTATATCAGCATCCCCTTTAAAATAGGGAATGCTGATATAAACTCAATTGAGAAGGGTTTATGAACAACGTCATTGAACAAGTAGCAAGAAGCACTTTGTACGAGGGAACGTGAATTGAAATTGCATACTACCAGAAAATACGATAAATTAAAAAATAGTAACATAAAAAAAAAACCAGCTTATACCAACACACTAGCAAAAATAAGTATTGATAATTGGTAATTCAAATGGGTAATTATCTATTGATAATTACCAATTCATACAAGCAGATATTATTGAATACCGTTAGATATAAGTTTGTACAAGGAAATCCCATGCATTTGAGTATATCAGATGAGATCAAATTAGACAGTAAAAATAATTCAAAAAAATAATATTATCAATTGAATAATTGAGCTGCTCAAATAATTCAAATAAAAATATTATCAGTTGAACAATTGAGAAATCCACTAGAGTAATTCTACTCAAAGTTATTGCTGCACCCGAAGTATAAGAGGCGTACTTTAGCACTAGAAGTTTAAAATCATACTGAAACATATTATGAAGTTGAGTGTCTATTTGAATAACATATGTATAATATTCTTAACCTAATTAGTAAATTCTCTATTTTTGTTGATTCTAGAATCATTGAATGGAAGCATTTGATTTAACAAGAGCATCATCTTGTAAGCCTTCATTTTGCTTTTAGCTTCTTTATCATGACTATTTTTTGAATTTTAAATTTTTTTCTAATCTACACATTTTGGCTTCTATTAACTTGCAATATAATGCAAGGATTATGCAATGGTGGGCACTATTTTGGAATATACTTCAAAATTCATAAATTTTTGGTCTCAAAAATAATTTAAAATCTTATCTTACTTGATCCTTGCTTCCTTTGATTGCTTGATAAAAGAGAGTACAGATATCACCATGCTAAAAAGCTCCTAGAATCCTCCAATCTACAATAAAGTGATTACATTACGGGGAAGGGAAGCAGATTTGGTGGATGAGTAATCACTCTTTCCCAAATTGCATCACGCATAGGATCTATAACCACAACATCTGCCATTGTCACCTGATCATCTCAGACCAAGTATGAGTTTGCTTTGACACATGTTGTCTACAAAGCATACAAATGCTCCATCCAAGCAAGGTATCCATTCTCTTGTACCATAGAAAACACTATATCCTTGATGGTATCATGGGTAGCTATCCTCTATTCTCCAAAAGGACATTGTGTCATATGGACTGTTGTTGGATTTAGTGTAGAACCACCGTGACAATTGAGTAAGAAAGATGTAAATGGGTAGACCAGATCTAGGCAAAACCTTATCATTAGAGAGAAGGTGGTTGGTGCAAGTTGGAATGCCCTTATGCATGATTGAGTTAGGATCCAAGAGCAAAGACATGCTCTAGTGGCCCAAGGAATGGACAAGTCAACTAAGAGAGAATGAAACATATGTTGATATTGTTGCTCCATCAAGGAAGATTGCAAACCTCTAGTCCAACTTGATGGTATTGAAGCAAAGGATGGAAGGTCCTCTTGTGCTAGTGTGGATAGGTAATCTCTTGTTTGCCACAATAACACTTGGAGAGAAAAGGATCCCTCCTCTGCCTCAGCCACATAAAATTGGCTATCAGCAACCACAAAATGAGAGGAAGGTAGGGTTGTTGAGAGAGCCTAACTACCCAAAAATGCTATAGGTACCATTTCCTCCATCGATAATAGGCCTACATGTAAAAGACCAAGGAGAGAAATAGGAGAATAGAAGATTGGAGCAAAATATCACATTTGGGACTATTGTATGAGGGAACTTCCAAATGCCTAGCATGAGCTTGGGCTTTGGTCTTTATAGGGAATATATAAGGCTCTTGAGAAACTTCTTAAGAAACTTTATACAAGCTGCCTTCTTGGAATGCAAGCTTTGTTAATCTGGAAGTTTCTTGAGAAGCTTGCTTTTAGAAGCTGCCTACTTGGCATGCAAGTTAAGCTAGTCAAGAATATTCCTAAAATTTTTCCGCTAAAAGCCACCTACTTGGCATGCAAGCTAAGCTAGCTCAGAAACTTCCTATGAAGTATCCTCCTAGAAGTTGCCACTTGGTATACACATTACCCAATACTTGCATGGTACCAAGAAGCTTCATAGATGCTTCTAGAATATTCTTATAATTCTTGGCTAATTTGGCCTATTTACTTCTTTGTTAATCTCAACTAACTTGTCTATAAACTCCATATTGTTACACTCTTGACCTACTTTGTTAGTCTTAACTAGCTCATATGTAAACTCTATATTGTTACATATTCCTCCATTGCTAGTTGGTGATGTCCTAGTCATCATGGAAGCTTCAAATTCTTAGATGGCCGTTTGTGCATTGTGGATATGAGAAAGAAGCTCTTAGGTGGCATCATGAAGAGGATATCATTATTAAAGGACTTTGCACTTAATAAGTTGTTGGCGGTTACATTGAATGTGGCGATGTGCAAGGATATGAACAACTTCATACTCGTCATGATTATTGATTGGGATGGGAGGAGGAGGAGGAGGTTGGACACAAGTGGAAAAGGAAGATAGATAACAAATGGTAACTTCATGAACTTGGAAACATGAAAGACATGATGGATTGGCAAGGCAAGGCAAAGTGATAAGCAACAAGAGAAAAATGATTTGGGTGACATCAAATGGACCTATCTAATTCGGAGCAAGTTTACAAACTTGGGTACCAAGTGGGAGAGGTAGGTTACTAAAAGAAAGCATCACCTTATCATTGAGTTGAAAGGTGAGATCATGATGATGTTGATCCACATATTGCTTTTGACAATTTTGAGCAATAAGAAGATAAAGATTTGGCTTATTGTAGGGAGTGGGATATTGTGGTCAAGAAGGTGAAATTATGAGGAACATGAGATGAAGGAGGAAGAAGGGAATCTAGAACAAGTAGGTCTTGGCCAAAATTAAGGAAGAAGGGAGAGAATCCGGTGCTTTCTTGATTGGAGTTATTAAAGGCAAACTCAACAACCAGAAAACAATCATCCCAATTTGTATCGTGAATATTGACAAATGCACAAAGCACATCCTTCAAGGTACAATTTGCAAGTTTGGTTTGCCCATCATTTAGAGGATGATAGGCCATGGACAAAGTAAGCTTGGTGCTAAGTAGCTTAAAGAGTGCTTGCCAAAATTTACTAGTGCAACAAGGATCAAGGTCAAAGATGAGTACGCAAGGCATTCCATGATGCTTGAAGACATTATTGAAGTAGATTTAGGCCAATTTTTAGAGCATCCATTGTATCAAAGGTTGGTGCCAAATGGATTTTCTTACCAAGCTTATCAAAAAAACACCATGATAGTTGTTTGACCTTACTTTGTCTTTGGCAAGGATGTGATGAGATCTAATCTTACATTTTCTCATCAAGCAAATGGGATAGGAAGTGGTTGAAGGAGTCCACTCAGCTTTTGGTTATCAGCCTTGTTGTGTTGGCAACTCTCACAAGATCGGACAAACTCTCAAACCTCTCATGCCATGTTGGGCAACCACCATTGGCATTGTAGGGTACCTAAGGTCCTGTCCATATCCATATGACTAGCAATTGGTAAGTCATGGGCTTCTTGAAGGTGCACAAGTTGTAGAGCATCCTTGGTTGGAACATAGATCCAGTTTCTCATAGAATAGAAGGCCTTCCTTGAAGAAGAAGAAGGTGTTGTATCCTTTTTGTGTGCTACAAGATGACATTGCACCATCTGAAAGAAGTGGTCGTTTTGTAAAACAAGTCTAAACTTGATTTGGACTTTTGAGTCAATGGACACTATTGTAATTCTTGCTATGATGAGATATTCAAGAAGAGCATTCAAATAAGGTCATTATGATAGGATATAGGAGATGACATGGAACCTACCAGGTTTGTTCTCAAGTTTTTTATCAAACAACTATAGTTGTTTCTCCCATTGATGATGTTGATGCTTTATGTGCCCCAAATGTAATATATGCAACAAGGTTTATGATTGATTTGCATGATTACTTGTTTCCCCAAGAGATAATGCTTCCATACCTTGGTGGTAGATATTATTGCTAACTATTATTGATCTTGAGTAGAGTAATTTCTTTCTGTTGTGTTTGGTTAGTGAGACAGGAAGGCAATGGTAAGTAACCCACATGGAAAATTCTTGTTGCAACATAGGTCCAATGGCAAAGTTGGAAACATCAAAATCAACCACAAAAGGTAGTTGAGGGTCATATGGTTGAAGCAAGGGTCTTGAAGACACCATATGCTTTAACTTCTTGAATGTTTCTTCATGCTTGGTGGTTCACTAAAAGCTTGAGGTCTTCTCCAACAGATCAATCAATGGTGCGGCCACATGAGCATAGTAGTGGATGAAGCCTCCATCCTTCTTTGGGACAAATAGTATTATTGCTTCCCAAGGAGATGTACTATGTCAAATGAAATCCTTCTTCAACAACTTTGTCAATGCATTTTTAAGCTCTTCCAACTCCTTAGGTGAGAGCCAATAGATTGGTCTACTCACTAGAGTACTTCCTAGCAATAATTGGATCTTGAAAGGCATACCACAATCAGAGGGTAAAAATTCTACATATCATCCAAAAACACATTTGAAAACTCCTAAACTATTGGATCAGCCATAGCTTGATGAGGCTTCTAGCCTCATCAGATTCTCCATGTGCAAAAATAAGAATATCTTCCTCCAAAGTTTGCTCTATGGTTGTTTTATTGATAAACTTCTCATCATGGGATTGACTATTCTTAGATGTCTTACTCAAAGGTGCTAGATAACCTAATTGGTAATTCTTACCTTGGTGTCATATTTAAATTTTGCATCAGGTCCAATCAAAGTGAACCTTATGATGTTCAAGCCAAAGCAAACCTAAAATGACATCATAGTGTAGAGGTGCCACTACAAACCTCATATAATTTAAATACTCCTTCCTAATCTTAAATGTAACAAGATGTAAGGTACGGAATGCATAACTCTTTTTCCCATTTTCCATCATCAATCTACTTCCAATTACTAGCTTGATAGTGATACTTAATTCCTTTTTCAATTGCATGGACATGCTATCTATGAACTTCTAAAATGAACCAAAATCCTACAACCATGACCAGATATAATACCTTGCAAGTGAAGCAAATTTTCATGGGTCAAGCATTCAATTCCATTAGAATTAATCAAGTTCCCAATAGGTAGCTCAAATTCTCATATTGGGATTCTTTGTTTCCTTGATCATCCCATTCTACAATCTCCATTTAAGCAATTTGTTGGGTTGTCCATTCTTGAGTGACATGCAACAATGCAATGTCTTATTCAATGATAATAAAAGAAACCACTATTTTGACATAGTCTTTCCCTATATATAGTGCCAAGTGATCTCTATTGGATGACATTGATCTCCATTAGTTGGATCCTCCACTTGTGTGTAATGTGTTGGCAAGTTATATAAAGGTCAAGGCTGAGACCAAGTTGTTGCAACCAAGGAATTAAAGTGCTTGGCCAATCGCATGGCTTCTGTTCTGCCATTTGTAGTGTCACATCTTAGATTTCTCGGACACTAGAGTTGTAGTGATAGTAGTTAGAGGTATTTAAGCAATTTCCCATAAACTACTCTTTGGCGGTCAGATTGTGTGTTTGGGGTATTGACTTCATGGTGTGGCCCACCATCACTTTGCACCGTTTGCACCATCAAGTGTGCCATTAGCAGGACCACCAGACCTAGCTTGAATCTAGGGGTATACGTTAAAAGTGCAGCTCTAAAGAGCTCACTTCTCCAATGTTGAGCCTTCAAGTTCCTAGCTATGGTGGACAGAGGCCGATGAACGTCACCATGATTCTCTTAGCTAGACTAGGTGTGGCTTGATTGTAATCAATGCCCAGTTGTTGGTAGTTTATAGAGTGACAAATCAAGTACTAGTGAGTTGAGTTGATTCTAGTGTTGTAAACAATCTGATTACATTAGAGAAGTGAAGTAAGGGGGAAATTGGGTGCAAAAAGTACGAGTGTTGGTGATATCTCAAAGCTTGGTGGATTATTGGTAGTTAGATTGAAGTTCAGTTTCTCCTTGGTGTGCAGAAGCTCCTTGCTTGATGTAGATTTGGCAGTAAGGCAGACGGTGTGCGGAAGCGCTGACCAATTTTTGAGCAAAGATGAAATAAATTTTAAGTAGTGGTTGTGATTTTGAGCTCAGGAGATGAAGGTACGACCAATTTGTTGCAAGTTGTGCTCAAAAAGGTGGAGTTGGGAACCCACCCTCGTAAATTTGCGATTTGGAGAAACCCATTTCTTCAATTTGGCTTGAGTGAAGAGATAGCGGAGGATTTGGCACTCAGCCAACTTTAGGGTTGATGTCAAATTTTTGTTGGAGTTTATGTCAAATTTTGGCCAGATTTGGAGGAGTTTTGCAAGTTGGCCAAATTTAGAGGAGTTTTGCAGATTTGAAGAGGGTTCAAAGTGGCAAGAAGAAAAGCCTCATTTGGATGAATTTTGGCATTAAGAGGCTTCAAGGCATAGGACTATGAAGGCCTAGAAGGGCAAACAAGCCAACTTGCTGGCATGAGGCTAGCTAGTTTAGAGTAGATCTTGGTCATTGTTTGGCAAAATCTACCCATCCTACTAGATTGTGCGCAATAGTGTTTGACCCCTAGATCTCTTGTTACTAGATTGGTGCCCTAGCAAACTGGTCTACCCTCACTTGTTATCCTGGTGATTGTGCCACTCTTATCTATACACTTGTAGCTTTAGCTAGGAGAGGCAGTTTTATCCCATTCTTGGTGATCCTAGTAGCTAAGGACGTAGATACAAACTTCTCGTACGTCAGATGCCAAATGGTGGCAGAGTCAATCCCGTATTGCTTCATGAGATGGATGGTTTTTGTTAAGATTTCTTATGATTGTACCTCTTCCATTCTCTACTTTTTATTTGTGCACCATGTTTGTGTGAGGTGCCTTGTAATACCCATTTGTGCATGTGTCTAGTATTATGATATTTAGCTTAGTATTACAAGTATTTGAGAGATATTATTTATATAAAGATAAAGGATGGTTCTACATTAGTCAAGACTAGCTAAAGTTAGTCATAGCTAAGATAGAGGGGACCTTACTTTAAAGGAAGTGGAAAAGATGAGCATCACTATTTTGGATTCTAGTGTGTTGACTTGGTATTATTCCTCGGTGTTTGGCTTTGAGGAAAGAGTTGAGAACTCTTGGGTCCGCAAGCCTATTTGTTTTGGATTCTTCTATAGTCCAAGGATAGCCCATGTGAAAGAACCCTTGACTTAGTAGTTGGGTCTGTGAGCCGGCTTGTCTCTCACTCAAGATGAACCTCAGATGGCTATTATGGTAGCGCACCATGGACTAAGAAGGCAAGGAACCCCAACTCCATCATACTCCTCCAAGGCTAGCATTCCAAGACTCAAGACATTGCTCACTAGAGAACTCAATGAGAGAGAGATAGTTGCAAATGAAAGGATGATGAGTATCTCCTCACCCTTTTTTTATATACTTGTGAAATAATTACGTACCAAAGTTACTGATTATTGTAGTAACTCAAGTTACTAGACTAAAAGTCAAGTAAAGTCAAAAAGTAGAAAGGAATATCCATTCACATGGGTATATTCCCCTAAGCATGTGGTCTTATCTTGACCCAACCACTAAGTCAAGGATTCCTTCACATGGGCTATCCTTGGACTAAAGAAGAATCCAAAACAAAAAGACTTGCGGGCCCAAGAGTTCTCAACTGTTTCCTCAAAGCCAAATACCTAGGAATAATACCAAGTCAATACACTAAAGTCCAAAATAGTGGTGCTCATCTTTTCTACTTCCTCTAAAGTAAGGTCCCCTCTATCTTAGCTATGAATAACTTTAGCTAACCATGACTAATATAGAACCATCCTTTATCTCTATATAAATAATATCTCTTAAGTACTTGTAATACCAAGCTAAATATCATAATACCACACACATGCAAAAATGGGTGTTACATTTACCCCCGGACTAAGTTTTCACTTTGTCCTCAAAGTGAAGGTCTCTCTACCTTCTATGGTACATCTTCAACTTATCATGGTTGATCCTATCAAAGTGTCTTCCTCCCAACTCCTTGAGATCATATGTGTAATTGCCCCACACCTTCTCTACAATGAAAGGTCCAAAGTACTTAGGCAAAAACTTCTTTTGCACTCTCTTGAATCGAATGGATCAAACAACATTACCCAATCACCTTCTTTGAAATTCTCCACCTTCTTCTTGCCTTGCCTCTTGTCATAGCTCTCCTTTTGTTTCCTTTGGGCTTGCTCCACTCGGACTATAGCAACTGCTATTGCCTCTTCCAACTCCATGAGTTGATCCTTCCTTGACTTCTCTGCATCACCTCCTTGTGCTTTCTTCAATCTCCTATGAATGCTTTGGAAGGTAGGAAGATCAAAGTGAATAGGTAAGGTAGACTCAATACCATACACCAATTGAAATGGAGAATATCCAATGGAAGTCTTCATGGTTGTCCTATACTCCCACAAAACTGCATGAATCCTCTTATCTCAATGATGTTTAGCCCCCTCCATTTTTGCATCTTTGGCGAACATCATGCACAAGGTCTGATTGGTTCTCTCTGCCAAGCCATTGGAATTTGGCTTATAGGATGTAGTTACTTTATGTGTGATAGAGAAATGTCATAGCATGGCTGTAGTAATGCTTCCAGTAAACTCTCCTCCTCTATTTGAAACCAACTCCAAAGGGCATCCAAACCTAGTGATAATGCGTTCATAAAGATATCTGCCCACTTCATCTTCATTCTTGTCCCTCAATAGTCTAGCCTCAACTCACTTGGTAAGGTAGTCAGTAACTACCACAATGTACCGATTGTTCCTTGGGGTTCTATTGAGAGGACCTACAAAATCAATTCCCCACTTCTCAAAAGGTCCTAGCAATGGAATTGATCTAAGTGGTGGAGTGGATGTAGACTTTCTAGCAAAAGCTTGAAAAACATGACAAGTTTTGCAATAATCAAGACAATCCTTGAAAATCCCTCTCCAATGGTAACCTGCATCTAGAATCTTGAAAGCAGTCACCTTTCATGCAAAGTGTACTCCACATACTAAACCTTCATGAAACTCCTTTATGAGTAGGATAGACTCTTCCTTACCCACTACTTTTTGAAGTAGACCATCTGCTCCTTGGTGAAAAAGAATATCCTCCACCATTGTGTAAGGTCTAGATCTTGCTGCAAGGGCCTTCCTTTCCCTAGCATGCATCCCTTTTGGATAGTTACCTCTTGTCACAAAATTCACAATCTCCTTGTACTCCATTGGAACCTCTTGAGTGACTGAGATTGTCATGAGCTCCTCATCCGGGAAGGAATCATCCATTGGCTCATCTCCATCATGATCATAGGCTCTAGATAACAAATCAGCATTTGCATGTTTCTTTCTTGGCCTATCCTCAATAGTGTTGTCATACTCAGACAAGAGTATCATCCACCTTGCTAATCTCCCTTCAACATAAGGCTTGTTGAAGATGTACTTCAAAGCCTTGTGATCCGTGACAATGGTGGCTTTCCCTCCAATCAAGTAGTGTCTAAACTTCTTGAGACCAAAGATCACTGCCAACCCTTCTCTCTCCGTGACAGAGTAGTTCTTCTCTGTTGAAACCATCTGCCTACTAGCATAAGCTATTGGATGATCATGCCCATCTTGGTCTAATTGACTAAGAGTGCATCCTATAGCTACATTAGAAGCATCAGTGTAGAGGATGAAAGGCTTACTCCAATCAGGTTTAGCAAGAATTGGAGCTACAACAAGGGATTGCTTGAGCTCCTCAAAAGCTTTGAGAGCCTCCTTGTCCTCCAAAATCACCATGTAATCTACACTCTTCTTCATGTAGATGGTTTATGCATAAGCCTTGTTGGAAAATGAGAAGATGAACCTCCTATAATATCCCACCATCCCCAAGAATTGGTGTAACTTTGTCAAGCTTGAAGGGAATGGAAGGTCTGAGATTTTCCTCACCTTCTCAGGATCAACTGCTATTCCATCCTTGGAGATGATGTGCCCCAAAAGTAGACCTTCTTCACATCCAAAAATGCACTACTCTGGGTTGAGTGATGCATTTGCCTCATCTAAGCATTGCAAGACTTTGATTAGGTGCTCAAAGTGCTCCTCCTTGCTTCCATAGACACAAAAGTCATCAATGAAGTCTCTCACAAATTTCCCAATGAAAGGTTCAAATACCTTGTTCATGAACCGTTGGAATGTGGCTGGAGCATTGCAAAGCCTAAAAGGTATGACCTTGAAAGCGTAAGTTTCCCAAGGTGTGGTGAATTGTTGATGCTCAGGTGCAATCTTGATTTGGTTGTATCCACTATAACCATCTCCAAAACTATACCTCTCATGACCTGCAACCTCCTCCAAGATCTCATCAATGAATGGCAATGGGTAGTAGTCCTTCTTGGTAACAGCATTGAGCTTCTTGTAATCCACACATACCCAAAGCTTGCCATTCTTTTTCTTCACAATGACAATTGGAGACACCCATTCTGAATTCTCTACCTCAAAGATAAATCTAGCCTCCTTGAGCTTATCAATCTCCTCCTTCACAACCAAAGATATTGGTGGGCTAATGCATTGTTGTTTTTGGCGGATTGGTCTTGCATGTGATTCCACCTCTATCTTGTGCTCCTCCAAGGTGACTTCCTTCAAATCCTTGTAACTAAAAGCAAACACATGGATGAACTTGCAGAAAATTTCCTCAAATCTCACCTTCTCCTCCTTGGTAACATTTGGGCCATATTTGAGGGTGGATAACCTTCTCTCTACTCCTCAAGTGTCAATGGTGATTTGTCTGGGTCCTTCAAAACCTCTGGCTTAGGTGCAAAATCCAAAGCACACAAGGAATACACATCTGAATCAGATTCAGATTCATCCTCCTCCGTGGAAGTCTCCTCTTCCATGCTTGTGTCCACACCTGAAGCTCCTTCTTCAGAATCTGATTCCCAATAATCAGAAGATGGTGTATCTGAATATGAAGTGTTGGTGGTGTTAGTCACAAGAACTGTGACTCTATGGTTTGATGGCCCAATCCTCAAGTACCCTTTGTGCCATCTATCAGCCAACCAAAGATATTGGTGGGCTAATGCGATGTTGCTTTTGGCGGATTGGTCTTGCATGTGACTCCACCTCTATCTTGTGCTCCTCCAAGGTGACTTCCTTCAAATCCCTGTAACTAAAAGCAAACACATGGATGAACTTGCGGAAAATCTCCTAAAATCTTACCTTCTCCTCCTTGGTAATATTTGGACCATACTTGAGGGTAGATAACCTTCTCTCTACCTCCTCAAGTGTCAATGGTGATTTATCTGGGTCCTTCAAAACCTCTGGCTTAGGTGCAAAATCCATAGCACACAAAGGATACACATTTGAATCAAATGCAGATTCATCCTCCTTAGTGGAAGTCTCTTCTTCCATGCTTGTGTCCACACCTGAAGCTCCATCTTCAGAATCTGATTCCCAATAATCAGAAGATGGTGTATCTGGATGTGAAGTGTTGGTAGTGTTAGTCACATGAACTGTGACTCTATGGTTTGATGGCCCAATCCACAAGTACCCTTTGTGCCATTGATCAGTTGTGAGTGCTGCTCTCAACCATGGCCTCTCAAGAAGTAAGTCATAGCTTGAATCCTTCAAGACTTGGAAAGTCATGAGATTTTGAACTGAAACTACCACTTTATCTATCACCCCTATTGGTCGAACTTGTTTCTTTTTTGCCATGATCACCACAAATGTTGAAGGTCTTGAGGGTATCATACCCAACTTCTTCATCAACCTTTCTGACATGGCATTCACTGCTTATCCTCCATCAACCAATGCATCTTTGATATTGTGACTATTCACTCTCACATCAATCTTGGAGGCATATTCACAAGCCTCCCATGGTGTTGGCTTGGCATCCACCACCCTCATTGATACTAGAGCTTTTGCCTTCTTCTTCTTCTTGCTCCTTGTGGAACTCAAACCACCTCTAAGCTCCTTTCTCAAGGTAGGGTTCAAAGCGATCAATTGGCCCACTATGATGTTAGCCTTGTGACTACCAACATCTTCCAACACATTGTAGTTCCATTGTTGCTTTGAAATCAAGAAATCCTCCATCCCCAACTTCTTCCTTGGAGTCTTTGTTGTTGATGGTGTTGAGGTGCGAGTGCTCCTAGTAGACATAGGAGTATCCTTGCTTGGAGTGAATCCTTGAGAAGAGTGAACATCCTCTGCAAAACAAGCTCTCTTCTTTTCTTGTGCCAAAAGCTCCAAATTAAGACCCTTGGAGTTTGAGCACTCCCCCTTCTCATACTTGCTCTCAACCACATCTATGGATGCTATCCCCTTACCTTTGTTGGGATTAAGAGCCACTTGGGTTTCACTACCTCCCTCTTTCCCTCTATTGGCTCCCTCATAACCCCTTCCTCCATGGTAAGTGGAATTTGGGCAATTCCTTTGGATATGGCCTCTTCCTCCACAACCAAAACAATTTCTATCATTGAAATTGTTGGCTGGTTGGCCTCCTCTATATGGATAGTTTCCATTACTCCTAGGACCTCTCCCTACATTCTGATCCACCTCTCTCTTCTCCCATAGTTGCACCACATTGATCTTGAGATCCGCAAGTTGTTCTGTGATGGTTTGAAGTGGATCTTTTGGTGGAGGTGCAAGAACTGGAGCAACCACTACTTGTGGTGCAACCCTTGCCACCAAAGTATCAGAAGGTCCACCATACTTGTAGCCTTGAGGAGGATGCACAACCTCCTTCACCACCAAATCACTCTCATCTCCTTCCAAACTCTCCTCCATACGAATTGCAATCTTGATAGCTTCAACCTTGGAAGAAGGTTTCTCATATCTCACCTTGCTTCTAATTTGTGGTCTCAACCCTCCCACAAAATTCTTGGTGAGCATGGCCCCTATGCCAATCATTATAGTCTCCACATCATCCCCACCCTTCCTCAACACTATGCAAAATCTGGACTCTAACTTTTCCACTCTTTCCACATAGACTCTCACTTTCTCTCCATCTCCTTGCTTGAGAAATGTAACCTCACTCATCAATCTCTCAAAACTCTCATCAGAAAGAAAGTTCTCAATGAGTGTTGAAGTCAAAGTCTCCCAAGACTCCTCTTCCCTATTTCTCCTCTCTTTTTTTTCGTATTCTGACCCATACCATGTAAGTGCTGCATCCTTAAAGAAATCTGGTAATAATGAGGCCCACTCATTCTTCCTCCTCTCATTGTTTCCTATGCAAGCTCTCTTGAAGTCTCTCACAAAGGCCTCCACATCTTCTCCATCCTTGCCAAAGAAAACCGGAAGTTTCCCCATCTTAACCTCTCACTATCTTTTTTTCTCTCAATTCTTTTCTCTTTTCTTTTCTCTCACTCTATTACTAATAGAGTATATACATGACTAACACCATCTGAGAATAATCCACTCTAGGGAACAAAAAAATTTCAGGTTGCTCCAAGATTTCTATAGCAACATCAAATCCTAGAGTGCATATTAATCCAACTCTCATGGATAGTTTATCCATAAGTTGAAAGATTATCTCCATCACTAATCTTGAGAACTAGCTGATGAAGGTGGTAGTATTTCTGTATTTGTACTAAGACTCTCTCCAAGATCCTTCACCAAAGTCTCCAAAAGTGCTTTTACTCCACTACACTCATGTCCTTTTGGAAGTCCTTCAACTCCACAAACCTCACACAACTCCTTGGTCTTAGATCTTCTCCCTCCCAATCTTGGTTAAAAAGGTCCAACATGCAAACCCAAGTCAAGTAAGCCTCTCCTTTCCATCAATCTCTTGCTCTCAAAGGTCAATGGACATGAACTTGCCTTATGTCCCTTCTCTCCACACAGAAAGCACTTAGACTCACTCTTTCTTCCAAGTGGTGTAGATTTTTGGATCCTCTCAACACTCTCTTCAAATTCTATTGTAAACTCTCTTTTCCTCAAATCCACCCTTACAATCACCTCAAACCCTTGGGAAACCTTGCATAATCTCAATTTCCACTCTTGATGACCGTCCATGTTCCCAAGATGAATCTAAACACTCAAATATGCTTTTTGTTGATCTCAAACTCCTCATGCATGAGATCTCCACTCTGCAGAATTGACCCTTCCTCACGATGTCACTCAAATCTCCCATCTCGTATGTCTTAGTCCTCTGAAATTTTGCACACTTGATCACAACTTTAGGGCGTCCCTCCCTGAAAAAATTCAGATCTTTTTATTGAGCCATTTGGCCTAGACACCTTTCTATTTAGCACACATATTTCAGATTTGGTCTCAAAACCACCCCCCTCACTTTAAAACTCATAACTCCCTGTGAGAGAAAGATCTCTCTCTAATTTTTGTGGTAGCAGGTAGGATACAATGCACTGAATTTTCTTGGGAATTTTCAGGACAATTTACTGAAAATTTAAGAAATGGCAGACTCTGTACAATTTTCCAGAGAGCATGCAGTTGCAGGAGCACTTTACCCTATCAACTTTCACAAATTCTAGCCCAGTGCGCATAGTAGCTCTCACAATACTTTCAAGCTTGCAAACTGAAAGATAACCCAAGCTATCATGTGTAGAAATTTCAAGTCCAGATCTCAAACTTGGGATTTTGCCCAAAATCACCTTAATCCCCAAAATCTGCAATCCACCTCACACAATCTCTCCAATTCCTCTCATGTATACAAGATGTACAAAATCACCTCAAAGACATCATAATGAACTATAGGGTATAAAAATGGATCTTGGTTCTCTAACATAAGTTCAACCCTCTCCTCTCCTAATGTTCTCTCCAAGTGAGCTCATAGCCTCCTTCTGCCTAATGTAGAATTGAACGCGGAACATTATCTTGCCTTCTAAAGAGGCCTTGACAACGGAACCAAAAATGTAAGCCGGCCTGTCTCTCACTCAGGATGAACCTCTGATGGCTATTATGGTAGCGCACCATGGACTAAGAAGGCAAGGAACCCCAACTCCATCATACTCCTCCAAGGCTAGCATTCCAAGACTCAAGACATTGCTCACTAGAGAACTCAATGAGAGAGAGATAGTTGCAAATGAAAGGATGATGAGTACCTCCTCACCCCTTGTTTATAAACTTGTGAAATAGTTACGCACCAAAGTTACTAATTACCTTAGTAACTCAAGTTACTAGGCTAAAAGTCAAGTAAAGTCAAAAAGTAGAAAGGAATATCCATTCACATGGGTATATTCCCCTAAGCATGTGGTCTTATCTTGACCCAACCACTAAGTCAAGGATTCCTTCACATGGGCTATCCTTGGACTAAAGAAGAATCCAAAACAAAAAAACTTGCGGGCCCAAGAGTTCTCAACTGTTTCCTCAAAGCCAAATACCTAGGAATAATACCAAGTCAATACACTAAAGTCCAAAATAGTGGTGCTCATCTTTTTTGCTTCCTCTAAAGTAAGGTCCCCTCTATCTTAGCTATAACTAAATTTAGCTAACCATGATTAATATAGAACCATGATAAGTGAACTCATGACTATATCCCTATAAATAATATCTCTTAAGTACTTGTAATACCAAGCTAAATATCATAATACCACACATATGCACAAATGGGTGTTACGGGTCAAGATAAGATCACATGCTAAGTGGAATATGCCCATGTGGATGGATATTCCTTTATACTTTTTGACTTTACTTGACTTTTAGCCTAGTAACTTAAGTTACTCCAATAATTAGTAACTTTATTGCGTAACTATTTCACAAGTATATAAACTAGGGGTGAGGAGGTACTCATCATCCTTTCATTTACAACTATCTCTCTCTCATTGAGTTTTTTAGTGAGCAATGTCTTGAGTCTTGGAGTGTTAGCCTTGGAGTTGAGGTTTTTACCCTTCTTAGTCCATGGTGTGCTACCATAATAGTCATTAGAGGTTCATCTTGAGTGAGAGACATGCCTGCTTACAACCTTGAGTTAGAATGTTGGTGCTTTGGTGTGCTCTTGGTAGTGAGGCTGGAGTGATGATCAGTCAGACTACCTTTGTTTCTCTTTGGTGAGGCAGGAAGTCATGACATGCAAACCATGAGAGTGCATGTTATGATGGCAAGTTACAAGTTGCCTTTTCCTTAGTGTAGTTATCTCAGTTAGAATTACATTAGTGGGTGGTATTTTGTGGTATTGGCACTTGGAGGTGCTTAGTTGGTGTTGGCACTTGGTGGTTTTGTGGAGTACTTGCGGTTGTAGTTTGCATTTGCATTTGGTGGTTCAGCTTTGTGGTTGCAGTTGCGATTACTTTGTCACAATTGAGTTCTTTGGGAGTTCCAGAAGAGTTAGCCCTGGAGTATGCAATGGGTTTACTCGGAGTGGAACTTGGTATTAACCTATATCTCAGGTCCCAATGAGGGAGGAGATGACACAACTCTGAGTTGGAGTTTGACATAAGAGTTGATTCAATTGAGAGTGCAATTGGTGTGTTTGCAACGTTGTTGTGGGACATGGACAAGATTTATGGGGCTCCAAAGGCCCTAACCATTACTCTGGTACAATGTGTACCATTGAGTTGGATGACTTCATCTGGGAGTTTGATAGTTGATGTGATCTATAGTAGATGCGGAACCTGACTTTGTTTACACCCTCCATGATATAGAAAGGGCTGTCTCAACATTTAGAGGGTCCGCCGATGGATGAATACCATGAGTTCAAGAGAGCTCATTTGGAGGAGATTGGGTTATGGAGACAATATTGGTCCCCAAACTATGTCTCAATCACTTCAAGCTTGGTTGCAAAGAGTAGATTGGCTGTACCCACAAATTCTAGCTCGAGTAATGTTGGTGGGGCTAGTGGAGGTTCACTAGCTGGAGATAATGCTACTATGAGTGGAGGTACTGCTATAGGAGGTAGTGTGGTATCGAGGTTTAACCCCATGATAGAATTCTTCCAGTTTTTGAGGCAAAACTACCAAGGAGTGTGGACTGACAAGTTGAGGAGCTTGTAGGAGTTCCAACGAAAGGCTTGAGAGACCTTACGTGAGGCATACACTTGCATGAAGCAGCTGATCAGTTGGATTGAGGGAGTTACTAAGGCCCAGGAAGTCTAGTTTTGGTATGGGATACTAGACATGGAGTTGTAGAGTTTGTGATGCTACATTGTTATAGGCTACTTTGCCTACTTTGGTAGTGGTCTTTGGTTTGGTTGAGCGTATTGAGCTCAACATGGTGGAGGAGAGGGTGGTGACATTTGGATTTGGTAGGGAGACCTCATCCACAACTGTGACTTCTCCTAGAGTGTAGTAGAGTGCACCACGCCTAGTTGGTTTTTGAGGACAAGGTGGACAACCTTGATACTATGGAGCAGGTAGAGGGCCTAGTGGAGCTAGACCCTTCCCTTCATTTTTGGGTCAACAGCCGCCACTGAGTGGTGGAGTTGCTTGTTGGACTTGTGGTGGACCTCACCATAGGAGAGAGTGTACTTAGGGCAGCGGACCTGATACCTTTGGTGCATCACAATTAGCATAGAGGCAGTGTGAGCATTGTCACATATTTGGTCACACTAGTGACCAGTGCTTTGACCTACACCTAGAGTTACGGAGTGGTAGGGCTGCTATGGCAAGTAGTAGAAGAGCTCTAATTCATGGAAGAAGAGTTGGTAGAGGTGGTGGTGGAGGATCTACACCTAGTAGAGGGGGTTATACCTACCCTTACTTCTAATACAACTATGGCTACTCAGATTGAGCAATTGGAGCAAAGATTGGCTAGTATGGCCATTGCTCAAGAAATCAGATTTGGGTGCTGAGGCTTCCACCTCATATGTTGGTGATAGAGATGCATTGGACTTCATGTGCAGAGCAGCATAGGTGGATACATCTTCAATAGTGACTAGGAGTGTAGTATGTGCTCCAAAGCCTAAAGGATCATTAGTGAAGTTGGACCCATAGAGAGGAGAGGTTGGGAGACAAGTCAGACTTCCCTTGTCTTTCACGCTATTTGTGAAGCATTGCAGATGACATCCATGGCTTCTAGACTACCTAGTGCTGTAACACCCATTTATGCATGTGTGTGGTATGTGATATTTAGCTTGGTATTACAAGTACTTGAGAGATATTATTTATATAGAGATAAAGGATGATTCTACATTAGTCATGATCAGCTAAAGTTAGTCATAGCTAAGATAGAGAGGACCTTACTTTAGAGGAAGTAGAAAAGATGAGCACCACAATTTTGGATTTTAGTGTGTTGACTTGGTATTATTCATAGGTATTTGGCTTTGAGGAAACAGTTGAAAACTCTTGGACCCGGAAGCCTTTTTGTTTTGGATTCTTCTTTAGTCCAAGGATAGCCCATGTGAAGGAATCCTTGACTTAGTGGTTGGGTCAAGATAAGACCACATGCTTAGGGGAATATGACCATGTGAATGGATATTCCTTTCTACTTTTTGACTTTCTTGACTTTTAGCTTAGTAACTTGAGTTACTAAGGTAATTAGTAACTTTGGTACGTAACTATTTCACAAGTTTACAAACAAGGGATGAGGAGGTACTCATCATCCTTTCATTTGCAACTATCTCTCTCTCATTGAGTTCTCTAGTGAGCAATGTCTTGAGTCTTGGAGTGCTAGCCTTGGAGGAGTATGATGGAGTTTGGGTTCCTTGCCTTCTTTGTCCATGGTGTGCTATCATAATAGCCATCAGAGGTTCATCTTGAGTGAGAGACAGGCCAGCCCACAGTGCAGGTGTGGTTGGTAGTGATGGGGTGCATGATGGACTACCTATTACACAGACTGAGTTGAGCACAATGTTGGAGGTGGCTTAACTGATTATGCGTTGCCCTTTGTTTTTAGCCAGTGACATGTTTACATTGGGAGTTGACCCAACCCCAATGTTCTAGTTGGCTACCATGCTTTGTGAGAGTAGGGATGATGTGGTTCCTACCACTAGACGAGAGGTGGTTGATAGTGGAGTTGGCTTGGTTGAGGAAAATGGGATTTGTTCAACGACCAGTGGTTTATGGTAGGCAACAACAGCTAGACTGGAGGAGTTGCCAACTAGACCAGCCTTTGAGAGCGCGGTTCACACTTGGTGTTTTCCTATTGGATAACCAGAGGCGGATTTTCTATTTGGTGGGACCTTTAGGGAAGGTCTATACACCACAGGGAGTCTTGTTAGACTTTAGTGTGCAGCCCTTTATGTTGGGGAAGGCTGCAATAGTCGATCTGGAGTTACAGAAGACCGATGTGGAGAGATGCACATTTCAGATCCAAACATCTCTAGGTGGTAGTTCAATACAATACATCACATATGGGGAGCTTGTTAATTGAGTTCAGCCTGGTCATCCGATTGATAGCTCGGTGGTGAGAGCTCAAGCTATTGTGACAATAATTGAGTCATATATGTGCTAGTTGGAGGAGCATGTTATACCCCATGGGTATAACACTGTTTAGTATTGTTTATTGGGAGGAGAAAACCTTCTATAGACCAGGTTGGCAGTCTAGTGAGGGACGGGTATGTCACCTACCGGTACACTTTAGTAGTGCAGTCTTAGGTCACTATAGTTTGGGACCATGGCAATATCAACTTCAGCTTTCAATGGTGCAATTACTTGGCCTGGTGACTTGTTGGAGAGGAATGCCCATGTAGAGGATAATCCTATACCAAAGGAGATCACTCAGATTTGGAGTAAAAGTGGGATTGTTCTATCCACCTTGGATGTTCCATTGTGGAGTTTAGAAGAGGTATTGCAACAACATGCAAATTAGTTGGTTCAACAAGCTTGGAGTGGAGCCTTTGTACCATCTGTACCATCAAGAGATGAGTGTGAGGATGAGCCTCTAGAGTTGATTACTTTGACATCTTTGGATACCACACTCATTGCTTGGCAGTATCCAATAGAGAGGATATGTCTATTGGAGTTGCTCAGTGGGATTAGCACCGGACTAGTTGCGGTATTATAGGCAAGTATATGAGTACAAAGGTACTTGTATGTGGAGAGAGATGGGATAGCAAGACAAGTCTCTACATAATGTGGCACACTTTGCTTATCGGTATCTTAAGTTATTATCGATGTCAACAATCAGAGGTTACCAAAAGGCCCTACCAGCAAACATTTCCTTACTGGGGGCTCATGATCTAGAGCAACATGGGCATGTTCATTTGGTGATTTTGAGATGGCCATGTCAAGGACATACATGTGCTAGCCGAGGTTTGGGTCTTCAGGATCCTTGTTTTGGTGTGTTTTGGGAAATATAATGGATACTACAACATCTCCAGGTTCATCAATCCGTCTCTCCATCTTACCTTTTGGAGAACATTCTTTTGATGGGTGATTCTTGCACGAGAGTAGTGTCGAGTACACATCAGGTCCATTCTGGAATGGGACCTACTTTATTGTTAGATGCAACTAGCGTAGGATCACGGGCTCATCGTCTTTGTCTTTGGTGGACAAACCTCTTACCCAAAGAGGTTTTATAGCGTACTTATGATGGGATTCAATGACTTGATCACATTCTTGTTGATGATATCTTGGATGTTGGGCGTTAGTCTCAGACAATGGTAGTGGCTGAAAGGTCACCTATGGTAGTGGTCAACCTAGTTGGACAACATAGAGCCACATTTCCCACACTCATGAGTTTCCCAAGCTCTCATGCTTTTCAAGAAGGAGGACATGGACTTGTTTGGGACTCATAGTTACAATAGTTGGTGGAGCCCAACGCCAATGAGAGAGAGAGCGGGTGATGGATTTTGCACCAATATTCCCGTTGTTCTAGTTAAGTCAGAGGCATCCTCGTGTTAGATGTTAGGTCAGGCTATGGACTTGAATTGTTTGACCTAGATTGTGAGCCTTGGCTTGGTAGAGCAGCGTAGAATGCACTTGATAGGCATCACCACTTGGACACTTGTGAGCCCTATGCATATCAAGACAATTAAGGCACATGTTGGGGGCAATGGACCAAGTGGACATGGTATTCTTGGGACACAACCAATAGCTACTAGGGAGAGTGGTCTACTTGGAGTCCATCCAGGTGAGTGTGGGCTACTTGAATTACACCCTTGGTCTACTTGGGATGCTGCTAGAGGACATTTAGAGTTGGCAGCAAAATCAGAGGGAGTTTTCCACATTGAGGTTGGGAGCATGACACTACTACTTCCAAGGGTTTAGTGTAGTAGCCAATCAATATGTCTTCCACTCCTACAATAGTTACAGAGGATACTTGAGAGCCAGATCTTGGACCCAAGCTTACAAGAAAGGAAAGACGGAGAGTTTTGAGGTTCTTGAGGAGCCACATGAGTTGTTTTGCCTTCAATATGAAGGATTTGGGTGCTCTAAAGGGACTTGGCATATGGATTGAGCTAATTATCAATACACCAGTTTTTTGACATCCTTATGGATATAGTGATATGGAGAGGACATTGATTGAGAGCTGGAGTAGAGACCTATTTGAGGCTGGTTTGGTGGAGATCTCACAAGGGAAGTATGCATCAACTACAATGATGCCAACCAAGAAGGATATGCATGGCAACTACAAAGATAGGCGGATGTGTGGAGATTACTGTCCTATCAACCAACAGACCAGGGCTGATTGGTATGCCATGCCTACATCAAAGGAGATTTTTGATGCAATTAGACATGCAAAGGTCTTCAGTACTTTGGATCTTTGAGCGCGGGATATCATTAGTTATTGACCAAGGAGGAGGATAAGTCCAAGATAACATTTTGGGCTATTGATCCTCACGGTAGGAATGTGTTATATTAGTGGAGGTTCTTACTATTTGGTTAAAGAATGCTCATGCTAAGTTCCAAAGGGTCATGGATAGGATCCTAGCTGGATTGGATTTTGCTTGGTACTATATTGATGACATTTTAGTCTATAGCATTATTGTGGAGGAGCATGAGAGACAGTTGTTGGAGGTGTTTGAGAGGTTGAGATCTCATGGACTCAAATGACATCTTGTGAAGTGTAGCTTCTTCCATGAGCAGGTTGAGTATTTGGGTTACACTATCTACCTTGGAAGACTTGGTGTTTCAACAAACCAAGGTGGAGGCTATTGCATGCATTCCTTGGCCTACGGATGTGAGCAAAGTGCGAGCATTTCTTGGGTTGGTAAACTTCTATTGCTGCTATGTTAGAGGATTTAGTGTCATTGCCAAGGCCTTGACAAAGCTGACAAAGCTGACCAAGCTTACACAAGAGTGGTGTTGGGGAGATGAGCAAGAGAGAGCTTTTGTAGAGCTCAAGGAGAGGTTGACATTTGCTCCTATTTTGAGGAGGCGGATCAGAGGATGACCATTTTATGTTCATACTGATTGGAGTATGTTGGGGCTTGGAGCGGTGCTCACCCAACATGATGATGAGAGGAAGGAGTTTGTGGTGGCCTATGCTATTTGCTCCAACAATTCAGTGGAGGTAAAGTATAGTTCATGTGAGAGAGAGTGCTTGGCAACAGTTTGGGCAATAGCACATTTCCAACATTACCTATTTGGTAATCCCTTCGCTCTCATCATTGATCATCAACCGCTGAAGTGGTTGATGGAGTCCGACAAGCTTCCAAGGAAGCTTGCACAATGAGCTCTGATTTTACAAGAGTATGATTTCATGGTTGTTCACAGACCTGGAGTGGTGAACCATGATGCAAATGGGCTGAGTAGAAACCCATGTCCCAACTAGCAGGATCAGACCGGAGCACATTGGCATGGTGAGACAAATGAGGAGACCTGCCAAGTTGGCATGCATATGTCTTTCTTTGTATATTTTTTGAGACTTTGGTGGTAACTCTCCAACGCAAGAGGAGTTATTGAGGTCATAGATCCAGAGAGTGAAGGTATTAGTATAGTTCAGCAAGACATTCATGATGATGTCTTAGTGATGGACTATCTTTGCACTGGTGTTGTGGGTGTCATAGTGGGAGCCAAGGGGAGGGATTGTGCTCTTCAATGAGCCAAATAATTCAGATTGGAGGGCAGACACCTTTTGTGTGTATAGAAGGATTGTAGAGTGAAAGAAGTACCACTTCTATCTTAGAGACTACAATTGGTCTGTCAAGCTCATGAGGAGTTAGGACATTTTGGAGTAAAGCGTACATATAGCTTACTCTATAGTCACTATTGGTGGCTTGGTATGCAGACCAAGGTATAATAGTTTGTTGCCAAATGTGTAGTTTGTGACCAAGTTAGAGCATCATTCAATGCTCCTACACCACAGTTACACCCATTACCTATCATGGGATTAGGTTATCATTGGAGTCTAGACTTTGCTGGACCTTTACCATTGATTTTGAGACATCATCGGTATGTTTTGGTAATGGTGGAGCACTTCTCCAAGTGGATTGAGTTGGTAGCACTTCCTTACAAGTCCGATGAAGGGACGGCTTACTTGTTCCTGGATCAAGTTCTTAATCATTTTGGTGCACCAGGTGAGGTTTTGACTGATCAAGGTATAGAGTTCTTGGGGGAGTCTCAGGTCTTGCGTGACAAGGCTTTGATTGATCATCATACTACATCCCAAGATCACCCTAAGATAGATGGCTTAGCAAAGAGAGTGGTTCAGATGGTGAAGAGAGGATTACAAAAGTATGGTTTGCAAAGAGTCCACTTGGGAGATTGGGATCTCCAATTACCTTGGTTGGCCATGGGCTATTGGTTCAGCTGGCAAGCCTCCTTAGCATCCTTCTCTCCTTACTTCCTACTCTATGGACGAGATCTAGATTTACATGCAGCCATTCATCAAGATGCTATTGTAGTTTTGGACTTGGATGATCCAGATGTATGGATGAGTGTATGTTCTCAAGGGGCAAAGATCTTTTGGAGAGTGATGTTGATGGCCTTTGAGAACTTGGCAATTGCTCAGCATAAATATGCCTTACGCTATGCTACCATTCAAGGAGGTGGTTATAGACACGCAATCCGTCGATTTCATCCAAGAGACTATGTATATCTACAACAAATAGCACCAATGACACTTGATGATTTGATAGGTCTATGAGCCGGCCTGTCTCTTACTCAAGATGAACCTCTAATGGCTATTATGGTAGCGCACCATGGACTAAGAAGGCAAGGAACCCCAACTCCATCATACTCCTCCAAGGCTAACACTCCAAGACTCAAGACATTGCTCACTAGGGAACTCAATGAGAGAGAGATAGTTGCAAATGAAAGGATGATGAGTACCTCCTCACCCCTTGTTTATATACTTGTGAAATAGTTACGTACCAAAGTTACTAATTACCTTAGTAACTCAAGTTACTAGACTAAAAGTCAAGTAAAGTCAAAAAGTAAAATGGAATATCCATTCACATGTGCATATTCCACTAGCATGTGATCTTATCTTGACCCAACTACTCAGTCAAGGTTTCCTTCACATAGGCTATCCTTGGAATATAGAAGAATCCAAAACAAAATGGCTTGCGGGTCCAAGAGTTCTCAACTCTTTCCTCAAAGCCAAACACCTAGGATTAATACCAAGTCAATAGACTAGAATCCAAAATAGTGGTGCTCATATTTTCCACTTCCTCTAAAGTAAGGTCTCCTCTATCTTAACTATGCCTAAATTTAGCTAATCATGACTAATGTAGAACCATCCTTTATCTCTATATAAATAATATCTCTCAAGTACTTGTAATACCAAGCTAAATATCACAATACCACACACATGCACAAATGGGTGTTACAAGCCACACTATCTTGAGAGTGCATGAGGTTTTGCCATCTGGAATCCTTGTGTTGGAAGGACATGATGGTGTTGTTTGGAAGGATCATGTGCGCAATTATGCACCATGCCACCTCCCAAACATGGATGGTATTATGGACCCAAGCTTGGCACTTGTACGTGTAGGCTTGAGGTGTATGTTATGTGGCTCTTTTGGAGGAGCTATACTATGTTAGTGTGTGATAGCTATTTGAGAGGATGGCATATGACATGTATGACTCCTCCCCTCACGGTGGTTCCTCATGGTGGACAATGGTTATGTCCTAGATGTACTTGACCTATAGATAGTTCATTCTTTATATGGTATAGATTGCATACATACGACTAACAATGCGGCTCCATAGCACCCAACCTTCTGATCTTTGCACATCATAGAGTATACCATATACTTGGAGTAGATGGCTATTTGGAGTTAAAGGGACCTAACCGCCAGCTAGGAGGGCAATTGTGGCACTTTAGAGTCTTTGTATGAATTATGTATGAGTTGTGCTTCTACAGTGAATGATGTTGACAATGATGTATGTTTTGTAGCAATGTATTTATGCGCAATAGATGTCACATCATTTGTAGTGTCACATCCAAATTGCTCAGACATTGGAGTTGTAGTGATAGTAGTTAGAGGTATTTCAACAATTTCCCATAGACTACTTTCAGACAGTCAGATTTTGTGTTTGGAGTATTGACGTCATGGTGAGGCCCACCCTCACTTTGCACCATTTGCACCATCAAGTGTGCCATCAGTAGGGCCATTAGGGTTCCAGATCTAGGTCAAGTCCAAGGGTATACTTTTGAAGTGCAGTTCCAAAAATCTCACTTCTTTGATGTTGAGCCTTTGAGTTCCTCGCGATTGTGGATAAAGGCCGGTGAGCATCACCTGGATTCTCTTAGCTAGAGTGGGTGTGGTTTGAGTGTAATCAGTGCCCAGTTGCTTACAGTTTATAGAGTGACAGACCAAGTACTGATCTGAGTGGAGTTGATTTGAGTGTTGTAAACAATCTGATTATTCTGGCACTTTAGAGTCTATGTATGACTTATGTGTGAGTTGTGCTTCTATAGTGTATGATATTGATAGTGATGTATGTTGTGTAGTGATGTATATACACACAACTCTTCCTCCAAGTGTTTGTGCTCCCACAAGGTCATTTCCAATTTGGTGCATGATTTCAAGCCCTTCATAAATTGATCCAGAGCTTCACCTTCTAGTATATCTAGAATTTGCATTATGGTGTTTTAGAATTGAGTGATTTAGTATCTCATAAAACCAATTTGCTTCAATCTTGCCAATTTATCTTGTGCAAATCATGCATCATTTATAGCTTAGAATCTCCCAATTATTGCATCCTTGAATTCTTCCTATGTCAAGATTAGTGCAAAAAATTGCCATTCAACTTGCTCCAATTGGAATGCCACCATAATTTTGCCACCCCATCCAATTGGCTTGAAACTAAGAGGATTTTTCTCTATTCATCTTAAAGATCTGTAGCTTTAAAATAATATTCACAATCAAACACAAAATTCTCCATTGCATTTGAGAGATTCTTGGCTTCAAATACCTTGGGCATTAGAAATCAGATTCACTTTTCTACTTCTCAAAATGATACTCTCTCTACATGCTCTTATCATCGATAGTCTCTATCTTCCAAAAATTAAGTAAGGTGCTCAATTTGTTACTACATAACAATGATAATTTTTGGCATTACTGCCATAGTCATAACTCTATCAAACTATCTACAATTATCTAAGTTATTATATATAGATGCAATATATCTACCATCCTCTACAAGTTACAATCGGAAGTATCTAGGTTCATCATACAAGATGATTGTATTCAAAAAATTATGCCCAAAGTGTGAGATGATTATTTGTATAAAATGATGCTTGGGTAGTCCATGAACACAAAAATCTCAATGGTTTAGGGGAAATGGATTTGATGGTCCATAATTTCCATCTATCCCATTCTTACTTTCATACCAATGTAAAAGAGCAAGGAGAGAAATGAAAGAATGGAAGATCAAAGTGAAAGATCACATTTGGGATTCTTATATGAAGGAAACTCCAATTCCTAGCATGAGCTTGGGCTTTGGTATTTAGAGGAAAAATACAAGGCCCTTGAGACCTTTCTTAGGAAACTTGCTACAAGTTACCTTCTTAGAATGCAAGCTAAGTTAACCAAGAAGCTTCTTGAGAAGCTTCTTTTTAGAAACTACCTACTTAGTATGCAAGCTAAGCTAGCCGGGAAGCTTCCTCCTAGAAGTTACCACTCGGCATACACATTACCTAATACTTGAAGGGTACAATGATGCTTCATAGATGCTTCATAGATGCTTCTAGAATATTCTTATAATTCTTGGCTACTTTGGCCTCTTTGCTACTTTGTTAGTCTCAACTAACTTGTTTGTAAACTCCATATTATTACACTCTTGACCTACTTTGTTAGTCTCAACTAACTTGTTTATAAACTCCATATTGTTACACTATCCCTCCACATGAGTTTGGTAGAGATGTTTTTCTACTTGCCAAATCCCCCATTACACACTCAATGTCCCTAGTCCAATGATATCACCAAAGACTCGCATAATACTCCTATCAAAAGCACTTAGACATGATAGGAAAGTCAAGGAAAGTAGAACCCTATGTAGAAGGTAAGTTGATCAACAAAAAATAGAGGAGAGTATACCAAATGCCACTTGTAGATCTCCTAGAAGAGGAAGGTTATCCACATGGAAAATATCCTCTATAAGGGCAATGTTTAGAAGCATGTGACAAAATCCTCGGATCCTATAGCTGTAGCTATAGGATCTTATAGCTTGGTAGTCAAGTGATCAAAGGCTTGCCTAATCTGATTAACGGGGCCCATGATGTGTGTATCATTTGCCAAGGACGGAAATACACAATCTGGCATGGCCAAAGTAGTAGATAGAGAGCTTTGAAGTGAGCCATGGCAAACAAAGATGCCCCTAAAGGATCTCCTTGTCGTGTACAGAAAATTGACTCCAAGACGGTGACTCCCTCCTATGACCACCCATGCTGGTAGTAAAGGGAAGCAAGAGAGCCATAGAATGCATGCACAAACTGAAAAAACTAATAAGTAGGTTGTGCTTATCCTTGGTTCTCCTATTTTCTGATCCAGATCCTACAAGTTCAAGCATTCATCGCATCAACCATCAGATTGCTTTTCCCTACTTTACCTCTTATGTTGTTTCCTTGTTTGGCTTGATGGGTCTTTCCATCCTTCTTGTTATCTTACGCTGGGGCCATTTCTCTATTCTGTCTTCTTTCGAACCTTCAGCCTCTTCATCCCAATACATATAGTAACTGTCTATTTTTTTAAATCAACGACCATTTCAGGTTCATTTATCAAGATAAAAAGAAAGAGGCGACATTATATGATAACTAGAAGGATGGGAAGAAGGGGAACACCCATCACTTATTTATTTATATTTTTGTTTTTAATTATTTTTTTCAGGCCGCACAAGGATAAAACATAGGTTGTAAAATGGGACTAAGCCTCAAAATTGCGGAACGAGCGATCAAGATTGAAGTCCTTTTATGTATGGTACTCACGACCATTCAAGCATCAAAGACTATTCAAGGCCTTGAAGATACTGATTCTATTGCATAGAGCGGTAGATACTTCTGCTGCTCAAAATTCATGACGGCCTTTGATGTTAGATGGCATTCTCATCAAAGCTCTAAAGTGCTTCGTAGATCTCGGCTCGCATCCTCATCTAGTAGTAGTTCTTCATGGTTCTGATTCTCTCAACTCATCAGGAAAATGATGTTGATAGAGCCTTGGGGTATTTGACTGTTGGCTTGGCGTCCTCTGTAGGTTAATTTCACTGCACCCCAACTCATAACGCATTTAAGGTGTCTAGGACCCGGTTGCTATTGTCCCCCTTCTTGATCCAGTTTTGGGGAGCCGGTAAGCGTTTGCGACCTTTCACGAACAGAATTAGTTGGCATATTCTTCTCAGTACAAGAATTCTCCATGTCCTTGGTGACTTAGATTCCGTTCGGTATTCACCATTCTTTTAAATTAGTCAATAGATGTCAGTGACATACAAATATTCCTCTAGGTGTTCGTCTTCAGTGCTCTTTATCAATGCCTATTTGGTACCGAGAGAGAGAAAACCTTTATACACTTATCATTGCTCACCCGGTAGCGGATCGATCTTTCATGGTGAAGATTGCAAACTCTCATCTTGGACGCGATGGGTTTTAGATTTAGCTTTCCTCAAATCCATAAAACTTAGTAATTGATTTTATAGGTAATCTGTAAAACCTTATGGGTAACGCGTAAGTCTATAACCGAAAATAAATTTATAGATAAAAAAAAGTGCAACACGTTACTTTACATGGGTTATGGGACCACCTGTAACTTCTTGTAATCTAAATTTGAATCATGTACTGTCTAAATTATAAATATTTTTGTCCAACTGTAAAATTTTACAAAACATGCCATTTTAATTTGAGAATTCTACGGATATCTCTGAAAAGTAAAAGTCGGTTGCTCCGAAAATCTGAAACCCGCACTACATATGATAATAAGATACTCTTCTGTTGCGCACCTACATTGTGACTTGTACTAGCTATGAGAAAGAATAGGGTTCTTCCGGGGATGGTTCATCATGGAATCCAACAACAGCGTGAGTGAGTTTTTTCGGGATGTTCCACACTTTCGTAAGTGAGAATTGCAGATCGATGAACATATTCGACGCATGTGGATATGCTAGTGGATGAAGGCAACCATCGAAGGGCTCAAAATGAGGGCGTAGAACTTATAGAAGAGAATCATGTGACGTAAATGAACTTACTAAATCATTTGCAGGGTGGGTCTGCCAGCCGGACAATGCATGACAATGCATGGTAGGTGGTTTCATTTTTTCATCATCATAGTTACCATTCTCTATATCCCATTTATCCGAACGTGGAATAGGATAAATGGGAGCATCGTACATTGCTTGGTAGGAGTTGTCGGGTGCAACCTATGCATCAACAGCCTCTCGATGATATAAAATGCAGAAAATGCATGGTTGTAGGAAATGCCCATTTCCTGCCAGCATTTGCATGAACATTCCCTAATATGAGGCTTGATAGCCTTTGATGAACATTCTCCTAAGCATTCATAAACTGAGCTGGAAGCCAATAGAACCCTACCATCGGGAAGATGTCTGCAACAATTATTATAGCCTATGCTGCTTGTGGCACAAGAGGTACAACAAGATCATTTGTTATGATTTTGCGGTCATAGTGCCCCTGCATCAGCTAGGGGCGGCTTGCTTCCAACAAGACCAGAATAGGCTTGTCCCGAGCATTAGGTAACCAAGTGTTCAATGATTCACCAATCTTCAATGTCAAGTGCACAAATGTTTTACTTAAAAAAAATGCAATTGCCCAAAAGTGAGGCTGGGCATTTTGTACCAATTGCATGACTTCTGCTGAAACATTCGCCATGCATTTTGTGGCTTCATTAAACTCATGCTTTGTAATTGCATGTGATATCTTTCACACAAATTTCACAAGAGCCACATTTTGGAAGGCTCATTGAAAGTTCTCCAAAAGGTGGCACACACAATGTACATAGGGAAAGGTAATGGCAACGGCAACACCATCAATGAGATCCTTTTGTAGATAATAGATGGACGTGTACCATTGCTCTATCTCAAACATGCAATGATAAAGCAACTTTCAGCGTTTCAAGAACCTAGACCCAATCATATCCTTTTTTGCATTGACAATGCCAAATAATTGGTAATAATTTCCCCTAGGCATCAATGCCAATAACCCCTAGCCAAATCCCAAGATATCTACCTTTGAAGTGCATTCCATCAATGCGAATGAGAGGGCAGCAGTGAAAGTGGCCGGTTCCACATATTTTTTTTGGGCATTTCATGGTAGTTTGATTGGTTTCCAACTGGAAACCAAAACTGGAACTAAACTGGAAACCAATCATAGAAACCTAAACTGGAAATCAATCAAACAAACCTAAACTGGAAATCAATCAAACGAAACTAAATTGGAAACCAATCAAACTACCATGAAATGCCCAAAACAATATGTGGAACCGGCCACTTTCACTTTCCACATTAACAATACTCCCAAGATTGGAGTTTTTCAATTCTTTGCAATATTGAGGAAGGTGAGCATAGACCTCTTCATAAGCCCAAGTAATTATGAGGCAACTTTCTCCTTGCCACACCATGCTTTCAGATATGATGGAGTCATCCCATTGCTTTTGTGGATATCTGCTTGATTTCAGTCGCACGGTAATCTGGTAATTCAAACACATTCCGACCCTTTAGTAGCAACTCATTATGACGTTGAGTGTTTGCTGCCAAGTTCTTGAGTCCCCAAACAGGTTTGCTATCTGGTAATCTGGTAATTCAAACACATTCCGACCCTTTAGTAGCAACTCATTATGACGTTGAGTGTTTGCTGCCAAGTTCTTGAGTCCCCAAACAGGTTTGCTATCTGACACACGTGTTGATGACAAACTCCAAACTGTGCTTGATAATTGATGCATGCAATCGCTAGGTGTACTCCTCCTGTTTGCAAGCTACCTTGTACCGACGTTTGTCTAATTTGATTATTCAGAGTTCAAAGTTTACCACAATCTTTTCTTGTGCAACATTAGATTTCAAGTTTGCACTATCTGGAAAAACAAAACCAATAGTAAACACCATGATGTAATTTGAAATGGAAGCATTGCACAAGGAATTAGAAGTAGAAGGTGCTCCATAGAGTGGTTGTGAGAAGGGGACATTAGCTTCCATTTCAAATTACATCATGGTGTTCACTGTTGGTTCTGTTTTTCCATATAGTAAGATACTGCTATTGTACTGTAAATGCAGTACAGTACTGTTCATTTGAACTAGGGGTATTTTTTATATTTTGGGATAATTGAGAGATATTTTTTATATTTGGGAAAGGGGAGCATATTTTGGAACAATTGAGGGCAGTTACGGTATTTCACCTTAGAATAATTCCAAGTGAATAACTGGCCATCATTCCTCCGATCAAACTTGCTCGGAAGATATCGGATCAAAAGTGAAATGAAATAGGAAGGTCCTAGACTTCATATGATGTCGCACTGGATGATGAAGACGATCCGGCTCTGCGACCAAACTTGCTCGGAAGATACCGGATCAAATGTGAAATGAAATAGGAAAGTCCTAGACTTCATAGGATGTCGAACTGGATGATGAAATCGATTCGGCTCTGTGCAGCTTCAACCGCCCAGAAGTGAAGTAAAGTGAAAATCACTTGATGCAAGGATTCCACGAGATTGATGTGATGTGATACACAGAAAGGAGAACATGAGAGCCAAACCCAAGAGTGGTGGGTAAGTTTGAGCATCAAAGAGTAAATTATCTCTCGGAGTAAAAGGAAAAAAAATTTGGACCATTTCTCGATTTGTGCGTGTCATCCTTGCGCAGGGGCCATGCTAATCTTCTCTGTATCGTTCCAATTTTATCGGATGTCCCCGAAGGGACGAAAGGAAGTTGGCAAACCAGGTATGTATAGACTCCGCGTAAACTTTCAAATAACTTATGGGTTATAAGTTCTAGAAAACATATCCTTCCTGACAATGATGGACTGCTCATAGGGGACCAAACCTCAGCCAAGCATCATCATCATCATAAAGGCGAGAGAGGCCCCCTGAGCGACCAGAGCAGATTCGACGAATTCCCGCCCGGCTCACTCGCGCTCAAAAGCAACTTACAATGTTTCTTGTCGCAATCCGTTTCCTCTATGGAACAGGAGCCTGGGCCACCATTAATCGTAATAAATAACTAGCGTTCCGATTGCATCGCCTTCATCTCACTGGGTTTGCTCGTTGCCTTCTGGGTGTTGTCTGTTCTTATGATCGGATTCAGTTAGTGCCAACTTGCGCCGATACATTTGAGGTCAACGTTACTAGCTTCATCTCACACTCCATTTGATGTGAGAATTGCTCAAGTCTTCAACAAGCGACTCAACCTTGCCCACGTAATAACCATATATTAACGTTGTCCGCAAAATAAAAGCGAGTTTCGAAACACTCGCTAAAATTCCACGTGACCGGAACTAAAATCTTGGGATGAAACTCGGTCAAATACGAGGTTGCAATGGGTATGTTCAAAGAAAATAAAGGAGGGTTTAAAGTGGCAGATCATAAAGAGCGAACGGTGCAGATAACTTTGATCTGGATAGAAGTTTCTCTAAACGACAAAAGTTCCCTCTGCAAACTCACAGGAGACTGGTTTTCGATGGGGCTTAGCCCCATGTTACCTTTTTTTTCGTCTCTCCCTTGTACGGCTTGATGGGGGTCTTCCCATCCTTTGTTTTTCCTACGCGGTCGCCTTCTCTCCCTGTTTTCGATGTGTTTGTGAGTTTTTGCAGAACTCGCTGTATAATATCTTGTACACGCGTAATATTTATACCCCTAACTGCCAGTTTAACGTCAGTTTGTTGACTTTTCAGACGACGTTATTATACCGTGAAGCAGAAGTCGGTCAGGTGAAATTGAAGCTCAGACTGTAAAATATATTTAGTCTGCTACCGCAAAGAGCCAGTGATTAATTTTCGACGTGCATTCTCCCAGTCCTGTACTGAACCACTGGTACATATAGATAGCGGATTCTACCGTCTCCCTCGCTGCACGAAGTCTCCAACACAAGATAAGATAAAAATTGAAACAAGCTTTTATGTTTCCAGATTGCATGTGAAATATATCAGATCATGTAGCTGGATATGAAGTTCACTCGGATCATGTTTGAAGGGACGTTCTTCTCAAGTTCTGGTTTCCTGAGTAGTTGATCTTTGGTTGACCACTCAAGAAGTCTCTTGAATAAAGTTTCTTAGATTACGTTTGGTCACTTGCATTTCATTAGTCACCAGTGAATTAGGCAAACGCAAGATTCTCGCCGACTCCTCCTGCATATATTCCTTGGGGGCATACAAAACTTCAACTCGTAGGAGATACCAAAGATTAAAGAGAAACTGAAGGCTTTTCAAGTGTACGGATGCGAGTCGGTGGATTTGCGATCCATGCTTGCAATCAAGGATCTTTGAAGTTAGAAGATGTGAATGAGACTTTAACACGATATCATGATAATCTGGTCTTCCTAACAAAAACATCATGATGTTAATCAAGGAAAATTTTCAGCTTCTTCAACGAACTTCTGTAGAGATTTGAAAAGGATATAGTATCACACCAGTGGGTTCGATAAGATCACGATCGGTAGAGTCGTCAGATTCGGTAACATTCTTTTATGGGTGTCCGTGAATTAGGAGAAGGAACCAATAGACGGTGCCATAAAATCTTTTACAGATAGATTTGTTTTCGAGGCCGTCCCAAGGTGAGAGCTGAAATTACTGCGGAGGATAAGTGAACTCATGAATACAACTTTAATAATACAAGTTTAATGATAAATCAGCCAGAGGAGACATATTGGTTACTTGTCTAGTAACTAATGGGAATGTAGAATTGAGATTTTTAATTGTGAGCTCTTCGAACAAGATCATGTCTATGTCACTTTCTTTCCTCTCCCCAAAAGTTAAATTGCTTCCTTGTGGCATTGTGAATTGATTACTCCTTCTTTTCCATATTTAGAATTGAATTCTACGGCAACATTGAAAATCGGTGTTGTGAGGTTTTTACCTATCATTGTTTCCTCTATAGAATTATTGTAGAGATATTATATCTTTTCCGATTTCCACTCCAGTACAAGTGCAATGGATTGATTTCAAGATGTATGCTATTCTCTCCTTCTCTTTCTACAAAGAACCCGAGGTGGTAAAGATGAAGGAGGATAGACTTTAGATGATTTGAGATCAGTATACTTAAATCTTGGATTATTCAGATGAACCAAAGCATTCCAATCAAACTCATGATCGAAGATGCTAGAAGTCTATATAGAAGAGCACCACATTTGATTGCACTAAAACTTATGTGGTGAAGTATGGGAAAGAATTTCATGAATCTAAAGAGAGAAACCTTATATAAAAAGTAAACTATATAGATAAAATTCTACAAATCTGCAGGAGAATGGAAGTAAAAATACATTGTGGAAGGTTAAACTTAAACATAGACAGAGAACCATTGATGGAAATTTTAAATATTAATATCTTGATTTGGATAAAATGGACATAATGTACATTCTATCAAAATAAATAGATAGTATATTTGGATGTCAAGATACTATTTATCTACTTGCTTTGGTAAGTGTAGGTTTTTGAGAGAAAGGGGATATCATTGTATCAACTGGGTAATATATAAGAGGTAAGTTCAATCCAAAGGTACAATTTAAATTTTAAAGACGGATTACGATGTTCAGGAGGATAAACCCTTTCCGTGAGGAACATTGTATTTTTATTCTTTTCAAGTATGTCCAGTACACAAGCTTTAGTGGAGGAGAGACAATTGTGAATTCCGGATGATTAAATATAAGTGGTAAGTCCTCCAAAAATAGAGAAGCAAACAATGAAGGAAGAGCTAAAGTAGAACCAAGGAAGTAGAAGAGATTCTAAGATGTATTGGGAACTAGTATCCATCATGCCAACTTTCTCCAATGATATAGCAAATTGTGTAAAATTAAAGAGAAGTCAATGGAAGTTAAGGAGAGGTGCAAATCAACAAATATTGAAACTCAAAGAGTGCTAAGATGGATAGACAGAAAGCCAAAATGGAAATCAAGAAGATGGTGCTCTTGGAGCAATGCCAATAAATCTAGAGAAAATAAGATTCAAATAAAAAGAAGGTTAAGTTAGAGAGATTACATGCAATGATTGTAGGATTAGACAAAGATAGAAAATCTTTAAAGGAGATTAAAAGTATTCTTTTCTATAAACTCTTAGTCTAGGTAGAAATATTTGATTATAATAAAAAATGTCTTGCTTCTTGCCTAGCTTCTTGTCACATAAATTTATTATCTAAATCTCTTGTTCTAGATTATACCCCATGAAACTCATGTGCAAACAATAGCAAGGACTAATATTTCCCTAGTGGACAAGAAGTATAAATCTCATTATGTATAGGGTGTATTTCACTATCTAGTTTCCAATTAAGAGCTTTTCCCTTAGATTTAGCTGTGTTTATATTTTGTTGTGCTTTTGTATGTCCATATCTTACTTTTCTATGCTAGAGTTTTCTTATATGGAGAAAGCCGGTTGATCTATAAGCTAGTTCGATGCATGGTTCCTCCACAACCACTACTAAGCTATTTTAGTAATCAGAGAATCTCATTATCATAGGAATCTGACCATGCCCATTCTCCTCATAAAAGACCATAATTGAACCGATTGTGCATTCAAAATTTATTTTTATTAGGGTTCAAGGAAATCCTTAACAACAACATTAAGGCGTTAAAAATGAAGTGGTTGTGAGCGTAGGGCTTAGAAGTGAATTGTGGGGCAGGTTCAAATTCTTATGATAATGGGAGTTTTTTATTTTCTCAAGGAGCTCCGTATGATTCTAGAGGGACCATACAAAAAGTAGCTTATTTCATGTCTAAACCCAAACTAGCTTTGTCCTTCTTATGTATGCTAATATCACTTTGTGATCCACTCAATTACGCATGAGTTTGAGTGGATCACGGAGTCACTATTTGCATATATATAAGAAGGAAAAGTTTGCTTGTTGTGATGAATATGTTAATATATGCTCTAGGATGTATTTATATGTATTTAATTGAAGGTATAAACTCTCAAATGCATTGGTGTGTGTTGGTATGTTTTCATGGTTCTTGCATTAAGATTTTCATGTTTGATTTTGTGTGTTGGTCTGCACTTACATGATGCACTCAATTTTGAGTGTTCACTAAGGAGTTACTAAAGTATATTGGAGTTTGCTAGTATTGCTTGTACATTGATATGGATAGTAAAAATATTTCAAATATATAATTTACCCAATTATTTGCTATTTGTATGTGGGGGTTTGTATAATTTTCATAAGTTTTACATGATTTGTTGGAGTGTATACAATTGAAATAAAATGGACAGACTCAACAAGAATTTAGAAATTTATCACAATGTAACATTTGGAAGAATGTTCTCTATCTTGATTGCAACCTTTAATCTCATGGCATCTACATATCCTTCCATATCACTTCCTCTTTTTCAATAGTCTAAGATTTGTCTATCTATCTTCACTTTGTTTACACCATATGATCATAAATGATGGACAAGCCAATAAGCTACAAATTCTCTTTGGATCATCCATTTCTCCAAATTCAACTCCTTGAAATACTCTTCAATAGCATTGGTCATTATGATCAATTGATCCAAATTCATGTTAATGTTTGTAAAACTCAAGCTCTCTCCTAGCATGACAAGAGCAATTGAGTGTCTTATCATCTACTTTGCTTCAAATACTACAACTCTTGCTTTTTTTTCTCTCTCTCTTCTTAGCTACATTCCTCAATGTTCATTTTGAAAATGATCCATAGGAATAAAAACTATACACTTGAAGCTTAAAAGTCATCTAAGAGCAACAAACAACAAACCAATAACTAGAAGAACTACAACTAGCATGATCTAGCAAAATCAAGCAAATATAAGCAAATGATTGATGTACACCAAAATAAGAAAAGCAAAATACATAATTTTATTTCATTTTCATCAAAATAATAAATCATATCACTTAGAAATTACAAGCTAAAAAACTATATAACTATCAAGAGTATCTATTCCTTATAATAAAGACCTCATTTACAATCTACTAAATCACATCAATAAAAAATATTTATCTTCATGTACTCGTATGTATGACCTCTCACTATAAAAAAATTAAAATAATAATAATAACTGTACACTTGATGTTGAAAAGTCATCTAAGAGCAACAAACAACCAACCAATAAGTAGAAGAACTACAACTAGCAAAATCAAGCAATATAAGCAAATGATTAACATACACCAAAATAAGAAAAGCAAATACATAATTTTATTCATTTTCATCAAAAGAATAAATCATATCACTTAGCAATTACAAGCTAAAAAACTATATAACTATCAAGACTATCTATTTCTTATGATAAAGACCTCATTTTCAATCTACTAAATCACATCAATAAAAAATATTTATCTTCCTATACTCATATGTATGACCTCTCACTTAAAAGTTGTGAAAATTCATATATCACTTATCCACCTTAACAAACATGCATTGCTTCTTTATATTTTACTCAATCTTGAGTTCTCACAAAGATAATGAAACTAGCCTCAAGATATGTGACAACCCGGCAAATATCACTTTTGTAGTAATCAGGTAAGTAAAGTTTGTCCCCGTAGAGATATTGTTCAGAATTGGTCAAATACAAAGTCAAATGTCACAAATGTGGTTCTTCTTAATTTCTTCTTTAGTCTCTAAGGTAGAAACCACACCCAGAAGAGTAACAAGCATTGACTTGCAGTCTTGTCACACAAAAATGTCACTCTTAATCACAACTCCATCAAATCTTTCCAAACAATATTGGTTGTGATGATCTAGTCTCTCCCAAAAATGAAACTTCACTACAAAAAAACTTTGCCTCGGAATTTTTTTGCACTCTTCCATTGAAGGCACAACTTCCTCGATCAAAATTGCTTCACCTCAACACTACGCTGCATTCACAATAGTACAATACTACCAACACTACAATTCCTCTCAAATATGTCAAGGCATTGCTTTGATTGCACTTCACTCAAGATCAAACACATAAAATGAAGATCAAGGCTATGGAATCCAATAACCAAAAAACACATTGACTTGCAGTTCAAAATTCTCCAAACACTCACAGATGCAAATGCATTGCTGATACTCGGAGTTAAGCTCAAGCAATGAGCACTAAAATCAACACTTTGCTTTATCTATTCTTAGAGAATGAATAATGAACAACATCATACTAAGAATGCCACCTTTAAATAGGCAAATTCTTCAATAGTTACTAACAACTATACCGTTCTACAACAACTTTTCCTATCGGCAAATCCAAAATGACAATGCACCTCTTCATATCTGCCTATTCATATCTCTAAACTGTTACTAATCTGATCCGATGTCAACTTCTTCCCCGGCTTCTAATCCCAAAGTAACCTCATATACTACTCTATCCTCGGGTTTCACAACTACTAACTCTTCAACCAATTCTAACACTTCTTCACTCTGATCTACAATTACCGTCATGTGCAATCTACATACATCTTCTTCTTGCAACCCATCTTTCTCTAATACCTCCAATATCTTTCTCTAATACCTCCAATGGCAACTCCAAAGATATTTGTACTCCTATCTCTTCTTCTTCGGGTTTCGCTCTTACATCCTTCCAAAGTTTATCTATTTCTAACTTAACTAAATCTAATCTAATCGTGATATTGTCTTCCACTTCCAATATCTTCCTATCTACACAAGTTCTCAGACTAATCAGTAAAGTATTCAAATATTTATCCTTTGCATGTCTTCTCCTTGTCTCTTGCACCAACAATCTTAACTTGTGCAATCTTGTTTCTTCAATTCTTACATTGGCTTCTATACTCAACATCGCATTCATCTTCACTACTTTCTCCTTCAATGGCTCAAGTCTCATTGTTTTCTCCCATTCCCAATTTGCATGCACGTCTTCTTGGTACATTGCCAGCTTTGCATCAAATTTGGCCTTCACTTTCTCCTTCTCCTTCTCCTTCTCTTTCTACATTATTTGCTCTTCCAAATTACAAAGTAACTCCCTCAATCTTTCTTCTTCTATATACCTCACTGTTAACTCTTTTTGCCAAAGTTGCTTCTTCTCTTCTACACTCTTCATTACTCTATCAAGCTCTTGCTCCTTCTTTTCTACCCTTGCCATAGCATGGATGATTTCTAATCGAGAATCAACAAACTAATGTTTCAAGATTTCCTACTCAACTCTCTATCTTTCCTTGGCTATGACATTTTGCTTGATTATTCTCTCTCTACTCCCCACTTCTCTCTTCAAATTCTCAATCACTTGATTTTGTATTATTGCATCTACTCATAGTACCTTCTTTTGCTCCTCTCCTTGGGTTATACTCTCCCTCAACTCCAAGTTCTCTTCTTCTAATCGTGCCAACATCTGCAACACAATCTTTACATCAAGATACTCTGACTACATTTCTTTCTTCTTCACCTCCAACTTCATCAACAATGGATAGACAATCTCCCACAAATACTTCACTCCTTCGGTCCAATTCCCTTTTGCCTATGAGCTTTTCTCCTTCTTTGCTTCTTCTTTGCCTAACACTCTTCTCCTCACCCAAAGTTGCCTAATTGGAAGTGATTCTTTGCTCCCCAAACTCTCACTTTCCATGTCCCTTCTTCAACTTGGCCCCACCTCATTATGTTTCTTCTGGATCGGATACCTCTTTGAATGATAACCTTCTTCTCTTCTTTCTCTAGAACTTCCTCTTCTTCCTTCTAGTTATCTTCTTCTACCATCTCCAACTTTCTCTTCTCTTCCTCTGGTATTGGTTGCATCTCCACTCCATCCTCACTCTTGCTACTCACTTCACCACTCTGCAATATGAGTTTGGGTTCTTCTTCTCTCTCTCCAAGTCTTCTGACTTGTACTTGGCTTCTCCTTCTGATTCTTCTCCCCACAACGCTATTACCACCAGGTCTTTCTTTGGGTTCACTTTCCTGATCTTCCGTGGCCTGGTTGCCGCTACTTCTTCTTTAGGTTGACTCCTCTTCTTTGACTTCAAAGCATTCACTGCCAATCTCATGCTTTGCCCTGCTTGTGTGTAGTGCTTATCACTGCTTCTGATCTGAAGAATGTATTGTTGCACATCCGCATCAACATATCTCCTTAAGTTGGGATGGAAGTGCAACAACATCTTGTGTCATTTTGCCGCATCCAATAAATTCAATCCCAAGTAAAAATGGGCTGCAAATGGTACAATGTAGTGTGGAGGTGACTTATCCCATAAATTCCACACCATTTGTCTCATGCATTGATGGAAGCACTTTGCCCAATTGATTGGTTCCCTTGCAAACATCTTATGGAAAAATACCGCTTGATGTTTCATCACATAAGTGGTTTGCTCCAACTTAAAGATGGCCACCATTGCTCCTACAATGCCTCTCTTCATAGGGTCCTTATAACTCTCAACCTTATATCCATTCTTTGTATGTTTTAAAGAAAATGCATCTTGTACTTCTTGGGTTTTTTCAACTACTCCTCCTCTCCCCAAGAATATGACTTCCTACTCCTCACCTTCCTCTCTTCTGAGTTCTAATCTCCAATCCGACTTTGTCTATCAAGCCGGATTTCCTTTCTTACCCTTTGCCTCGGGTCCATCCAAACACTTACTCTCTGTTATTTTGGTCATGAAACCTCAAAAACTTAGATTCCAATTCCATGCTATAAATGCAATCCAAAGCTTGCTCAAGACTTTGATTCTTATGATCATATCTAACCTCTAAATTGCATGATATTTCACTACAAATTCCGAGTTCTTCTTTCCACCTCCAATCTTACTCTCCTCTACTTTGGGTTTGTGACTATTCTTCCGGCCGACTCCCCAACTAACAATCTTGACCTCCTCTTGATGCGCAAGTGCGTCCTTTAATACAATCCCTTTTCCTAGATCTCCCTCGTGATAACTCCTTAATGGCAATAGGAAATTACTTGTCATCTTTGTCTCAATCCCAAATTTTCTAGTGGTGTCTCCTTAGTCTTTCTTCACTTCAACTTCTACCAATAAATCACATCTGCATACTCCTATCAATGTCAATTTTCCTCCGCTCATAGGCCAACCATTTTTGTGTGCGGTACCTTCTTGAATATCCAACCCTGAAGGAAAGTTGCTACACTATCCTCGCCTCAGGTTGAGCACCCCAAGACAAAGTTTCCTTACTTTGAATTGAATGCTGACAAGACCAATCTCGAGTACTTTTTCTTCTGACACAAAGTCACTTTACCTTGGGTTACAACCCAAAGACATCCTTCTTTGCCTTTTGATGCCATATAGGTACAATACGACTTTGTCTGTACACTTCTTCCTCAAAAATAGGAAAAAAACAAAAATGTGGGTACCACAAGATACCATTACAATTTTTATTTAGAAACCATGCTCATGCTTATCCACTTGTACACAAATATCAAATTTTGGCTAGGAAGCAAGGTGGAGACATACTTCAAAGGTGCTATTTATGCTTGCATTATAGATCAATATGATTATCAATCTTCTTACTTGTTCATATTTGGTAGGAAAAATCATAGATTTATCAAGGTCAAGGTTCAATTAAAGCATATAGTACAAAAATTTCTTGAGGATTTTTTGATGTAAGTTCAATGGTCTCCTTCAAGGTCTAGAAACAAAACAAATAAGATAGGAGATTTGAATCAATACAACTTGACCATTACACTAAAGCAAAACATTGGGAGTATATTTCCAAAACCACATCATGGTAAGAAGCTCAACAATGTTGCCAAAATCATGAGCAATGCATCTCCTTGAATTTTGTGTAAATTATGGTGATCTATAATGATCAAATTTACCTATAGATGTGTGGTACTAGAAATGCAGATAATTTTTCTAACTTTTATGTAAGAAAATGTTTGACAAATCCATTATGTTCCACATATCCAACAAAACTCAAGCGTGAATAATAGGTCTAGATAGCTGGAAATTTTTTTGAAAAAATGGTAATGTTTTAAGGAGCAAGTGAAGCTATTTAAAGTACCAAGAATGTACATGGACATGTGGCCATATTGTAGCTTGAGAAAAAGTAATTGATAATGATCTATCATACAAGTTTTATACAATCTAGAGAAACAATTCCTTGTTTGTATATATGGCAAAAGTGTCATCTCCTTATATGAAAGAGGCAGATTTGCTTAAACTAGAGGCAGATTTGCCTCTAGTTTATGGTTGTGCTACTTCTCTTATGGCTGATCAGCATGCTGAAAAATGTATTCTTTGGATGCCAAGTTACTAGGGCATCAAAAAATTTGGCAAAAGATGCAACATAAATGCTTCAAATCTAGGTAACCATATGGACATCAATACCTTAAATTTTGAATTTTATAACAATCACTTAATCATTGGTAGATGGGCCATTTATACCACCTCAAAAGACGAGAAACATCCTATTCCAAATAGACCAAGCCACCAAATTCTATCACAATGTTTCTCACATAGAGATATAAGATATAACTAACATACTAATGTACAAAACTCTACATTTGGAAATAGCATATTCTGCCAAGATTAACTTCCATCAAAAAAGTTGACATAGTGAACTATTTTTTGTTGGAGGTTATTATAATGATAAATTATATGATTTTCCCCTTAACACAATGTATATTGCATGTGCATTGATCATTGCTTTACTAAGTTTGATTACCAAGCTTTTGGCTTGTTTCTAGAGGAAATAAAGTCATTCTTTCTTCTTTAACAAAATTATAGTACATGTACAAAAGCTTGTAGACTTGTTTAGTTTTAGTTTTGTATTAATGTTCTCAACAAAATTTTGTATTCTTTGGTTTTGCATATGTTTGTTTTGTTACCAAAAAAATTGAATGCCACAACCTTATCCTTTGATGAACACACTTCCATTGACTTTATTTTTATTTGCATCTTTGCCTAAATCTGCATCTTCTTTTAATTGCCATTTTTGAGAAATTTTTTCTTTTATTGCTATAGATTGAACATTGTAACCTTATCAAAATTCCTTTAATGTGCTCTGCTCAACCATCTTCATTGTCTACCTTGCATCATGGTGGAGACTTTGCATGCTCTCTTCATCATAAATTTTGAGCTTTTCATCTAGCATGAAAATTACCTCACGAGATCACAATCATCACATGCTCATATGCTTTAGCTTTTGCCTTTTAATTTAAATTGGGCAACTGATACTTAACAAGAAAGAGAAGTCTTACACACATTTTTAATACAATCACCACATGGTAGGTCTATCTAAAGTATCTAGTGAACATGGTAAACCCACATCCTACCTCAACATGCAATAACAAGCAAAGGTATTGGCCAAGTAAAATATGAAGCTCACACCATTGATCAAGCTTGTATTTCAAGATTGATGATCTGCCAATAAATTCTTACATGAGTGGACCAAATATAGCCTTTTTTACCTTACGCAAAAAAACCACCAATAATTAAAAATTTTCATTGGTGATCAATTTTAATCATAATTGTTGAGGATGGGAGTTAAATGATTAAAATGATTAACTAACTTATAGCAATCGAGTGTAAGTCCAAGTCCTTGTGTATCCAATTATTTTTGAATTTTCAAGGTGACAAAGCTACTTGGGTTCTTGCAGAACCTTTTGAATGTTAGTAGGGATATGAGGTTGTAAATTAGATTATTGAAATTGGATTATTCAATAACTTGTTGCTTGGTGAGAAGGTTGATTTTATAACTTGACTTTATTTTGCATTTGGATGTGCTTGTATAATCTAGTTATCTATCTTTAACCCCTAAGGTTATGGTAGATTTGAACTATTGATAAAAACGTTGCTTGAATACGCTAAATGCTTTGTGGGTACTCAAATATTGGTAGTGATATATGTAGCACTCAAACTATTTAGGTGAATCAATTGCTTGCTAATTCTTGGAATTCCAAGATGCCAATGCACTTTTGTTCTTGCTGAAGCTCTTGAATGCTAGCATTGATATGAGAAGTACAATGAAGATTGCAAGGGATTAAGGACTTTCAGATTTTTGATAAATATCAATTAGGAGTTGCTCAAATAGAGTTGGTAGGTCACCTATTAGGACTAAGGTCTAGACCTTGGTTTCAAAATAGAGATAAAGCATGAGGCCAAGCTTGATTTTGCAATTAGAGCTATGATTGAGGTTTTTGGATTCTATTTGTGTTTAGACTTCAGGTAGGGGATGTGAGTGGAGCCCAGATTGGTTGGTAATTGGACTTGAGAGTAGAGCCATGTTTGGAGGATAGGTGACCTACTTTAGTTGTTAATAGGTCACCTTCTTTTTTTTTCTGATGGGATTTCCCTTCTTCTTTTTATTCATTCTTGATTTATTTTTATGCTTATAATTTATTCTATCTTTTATTTATATATTTCTCCTAACTTATTGGTTTTGGTGGTAAACTTATTATTTTTCATCTCTTAGGATGCTTCCTTTCAATTCTTTGGTATAGGGACTTACCATAAGCAATAATCCAAATCTAATAACCTATATCTCTTACTTGCAATTGGAGACTAGATCCAATCTAATGAGTTTTTAAGCTCAGAATTGTAACTATTAAGGTTCATTTAGATGGAGGCTCTTTGATCTCCACTCCATATGTTTTGCTCTTTCTGTTGGATTACTTTCTATTTGTTGAATATCTCACAAAAGATCCCTTATCTTGATCACATTTTTACACATCTATATATAATCTCCCTACCATGATCACTACCCATAGTCCAACCTACTATTTTTATAAGATCATATTCTTTCACCTACTCCCTTAGCATATCAACATAGTCTATCCTATCAATTGCCTACACAATCTTGTCCAAGTTGTTCTAAGGTAGGTTTTGCTTTGATAGAATATCAAGAAAGATTAAGATACTTATAGATGAGAGCAAAATCCACTTCTCTTCCTACTCTTCCTCTTTGTACACTAATCATTTTTATTTTGACCCCAATACACTCCTATGCATCCCTTTGTTTTTTTGACCTTATTCGGGTATTTGTCCCTATTCTTAAAACATATATTTAAACAAGATTCTTATGCCTTTATATAATCCACTATGTAAACTCCACTATTTCTACACTATAACGAGCTATTGAAAATGATAAAGGGAAAGATGTTTCTACTTAGACCTTTTTAGCTCTCTTTTCATAACATAATGTACTCTTTTTAGTCCATGGAGGTGCATCAAGATATCAAGAAATCAAACTTCTAGTATTCATAGGTTTTTGCAAGGGATCTTAATAAGATGAGTATAAAAGTGGGCAAAGTAGTGGACAATAGTCACATGAAATGTCCGCATTCCTATGGTTTACCTCTAAAGTATCCTTATCTTTGTCACTCCTTGATGTTAGGTCAAGTAGGTGAGTACAAACATGAAACTTAAGCAATATCATGCTCTAGACTAACCTCTTTTTCTACTTATACTTTGTCTACTTTATAAAGTCTCAACCTGCTTGCCACTTGTAAACTTCTTCTTTCCTCAATGACTTTCACCTAGATAAGGAGCTAAAACTTAAAAAGTTATTTTTAGTTCATAACTCCATTCTATGCATTTCTCCATGGGTGGACCAAAAGGTTGGTTTTCAAGCATCTATGTGGTAATCTCTCACAATGTATACCAAATTATAGTTTCTTCATGTTTTTTGCTCTTTGCCAACACATTATCTTAGATTGTATGTCACTTGGAGTTGTATGTTTGTTGGGTACTTCTTATCTGATTTTTTCTTTTAGACTAGACATCTAGGGTTTTATGTATTTTTACTAAATATGTTATGATAGGTTTAGTCTCACATATTATTTGCTACAACTTTGAAGTTTATTTTTGTAATTTTTGTCCACACGCTAGTTATCATGGCTATTCTTGAAGGTTGTAAGATGGTTATAGCTAAGATTTGAAGTATCTTTGGACTTACATCTTGATCAGGGGATTGCCAAAGTTATTGTCTCAAATACTTTTATAATATCAAGTTAGCTAAAGCTTAGTATAGCTAAAAGGAGATTAAAGTAGTATCCCTTTGGAAATTATACAAATATTCTAGAAATATCCATGAAGCTTTTGGGCAAGAAGCTTCTAGAAGGATCCAAGAATTTCTTGATGAGAAGCTTCTAGGAGCATATAGAAAGTTTCTAAGTAAGAAGTGTCTAGAAATTTCCAAAGGATTGAGTAGCTTGTAAGTTAAGTAAAATTGGTAGCTTAGCTTGTACTATAAGAAATGTGACTTCTTTGATACTCTAGAAAGAAACTCTTTTGGAATTTTTCTAGGAAGTCTTGTATTCAACCCTAACATATAGAGTTTCCCATAATTAAGAGTTTAAGTTCATCTTCCATTCTCTTATTACAAAACCTTCAATACAATATGTAGAGACGTTTGTTTTGTGCTCTTAACAACAAGGAATTAGATCCTCTTCTTGATCACACATAATTTTGATGCAATAAAGTCACTTCTATCAATTATCCATCACACTACCATAGGGGATTTCCATAATTGACATCCACCCAAGGTACCTATTTATTTTTCATAGTTTACTTCATCACTTTTAGATAGGAAGTAGCACTTTTTTATCATACTTCTTCACTTTAATTTTATATGATACTTTTGGTGCACACACATTTTTCCAAAATTTGCAATTTGCAATTGATCCTCAAATTTTGTTCGTTTTCCTACATTTTGTAAAGATGAGAGGTAGTTTTTTCTTATTCAATGGGTGAAACCTTTGTGTTTGGAAGTTTTTTGAATCTACATACTTATATATGAAGGTAAAAAGAAGTAGGCTATGAAGATTTTCATAGTATGAAGGAATGAGTATAAAGAAAATGACACAAAGAATGGTCTAATTCATAGAGAAGGATAGAAACATTCTCCACCCAAAGCATTTCAAAACCAACGACCATACTACAAATTTGAATGGCAACAACACCTAAGCAAAGAACTACCACCAAGGACTAATGGTGCCCACAGAAGAGTTTTCACGAAAGTTTAGTGATGGCTCACCCATTGAAGACCATTGGCCAAAGAACCCTAACTATAAAATTGGATCTTGTGCAAGTAATTCTGCCTTCTACCAAACTTTCATGCAAAGCAATTCATCTTTTGCAAATAATTCATTGAGAGCAACCAAAGAGCAAGGAGGGAGTTAGATTCCTTTCAGTTAGGCAGTTCTTTGTGTTAGTAATACCTTGATACAAAATTGGTAAGAATATAGTGAACAATGAGGAAAAATACGATAGGAATCCTTTGCTAACCAATGGTGGATAAGTGTGGAATGTTGGTGGAAAGAATTTATCCAAAGTAAGTTATTGACCTTCTTGCTTTGAAATTGGGATCCTAACATACCATCCATGGCACAAGAAATGACGAGTAAAAATCATCTTTGAGGTAACACAAAGGGATGGAGTAATGAGCATAGGAAGATGGTCCCTAGATTACGTGTTGATAGTAAAAATGACATAACCCTTGAGACTCAGTTTGGAGACAAGAGAGAAAAACTAAGCACAAGAATTTTGGAGTCCCTTGTAGAGAAGCAAGTCATGCTCCAAGGATTGCCAATTACAATGAGTAGTTGTATCTTCATGAATAAAGCTATTGTGTCGAAAGAGTACCACCTACGTAATGATCAATCAAGTCATTTTCTTTCACCAAGTATATCAAAAGTTGTAGTAAATTGCACAGATATATTCTAGTGGCACATCTAGTCTATGATTTAAAAGTTGGAAGAGGATGGAGGTTCCACCTACCTTGCTCTATTTGTGATATTGAGAAAGGAGTAGTGCTAGAAATTTTTAAGTTCACTTGCACTTGAAGTAGTACTTCAAATCAGAATTGGAAGGAAAAGGAGTAACATGACAATTTGGAAGACAAGGAATTTGATATCATTGGTTATTTTGTGTAGGTATAGACAATGAAGATATTTCTAGAAAAGGCACTTAAGAAGGAGAAGGAAGAGCAAGCTACAAACTAACCAAATATGATGAAGAAAATCACCATAAAAGTTCAAGACATATCCAACAATCCAAAGGAAGTAGAGGTGAAGTACTTCAGACCATGGAAGATCTTTGGAATCAACCCTTGCCAAAGGAGCAGCAGAGGGATGAATGACAAAGACCAAGCTTCACAAGTTAAATATTTAGTTTCAAACCTTGATTGCAAATTTTTTTGCAGATCTAGGGATGGATTTCTTATCCCTAAGACTTTGCAAACATACAGATAAGAAATTCATTTAGTCTTGTGATACCTTAGTAATAGAGATAAAAAAATTACAAGGACAGGATTGAACCCTTCTTTCAGAACAATTGGAGGCAAAGGAAGTTCTTTTTAGTAGTACTTTGTGCCAAAGACACTTCATAAAATAGTTCTTTTTAGTTGTAGATTCTTTATAGTAATACCTTTGGAGTAGGAAGAAGTCCAAAGATGACAAAAGTAGGAAGTATTTTTGGCAAAGAATTAACATCTTCCTAGAACATGTGGAATGTAGATATCAATGTACAAATAATCAAGATAAGACAAGATAAGGAGATAACCAATGTACAATAAAGATGAGTACAAGTACAATTTTGGTAGATCTTTGCAATGTCTCAATCATTAAATCTCCTACTCTTCAAATAGGATATGTTATTTAAGTTTACATGTCAAGTATAAATATTCATTTGGTCAATTGAAGATGAAGAAAGTGAAAGGGCCAAAAGCTCTTTGTTTCTTTGCTTAATTCCTAATATTAATGTCATGTCTCCATTGAGTGACTATGGAGAAATCTTTGTAGAAGGTGTGTTGAGTGTGTGTGATCACTAGTATTTGAGGCTAGAGTTGTATGATCCTTGGTATGATCTAGAAGAGAGTAACAAGCTCACAATCTTGACAACTTGTCATGAATACACACACCTATAATCATGTGATTCTGAGATTCCTACAGGAAGATTCCCTAAAAGATTCCCCCCCATCAAAGCTTGTTTGACCAACCAGATAGGACCAAGACCGACATGTCACCCATCAAAAGTAAGTAATGCAAGGGTAGAGCTTGCTGACATGTCATCTATCTGTGTGCCTAATCCTATGGTGGAGCTTCCTTGGAGGAGATCCTTTTTGTCTATATAATAAAGAGAAGGTCCCCCTTTGGGGCATTGGATGATTGAGTGTGAAATTTTTGTTTTCTCTCTTCTCTTGTCCTTGGAGTATTACACTAGCTTTTCTCCTTTGGTGGTGCAATAGTTGCATTTTTCTAGTAGCAACTTACGAGAGAAATATACAATGGTGTGCAATCCATCATGCCACTCTTGTTGTAAGAATGCTCCTATTGCTATGTCGGATGCATCTATAGCCATCTTGTTTGGACATTTTGGGTCATATCATTTCAAGATTGGTGCATGTAGTAATGTGTCTTTCATTTCCTAAAAGGCTAATTCTTGTGCGGTTCCCTACATCCACTTCTTCTCCTTGCCCAATAGTGTTGTTAGAGGTTGTGCAATCTTGAAGAAGTCCTTGACAAATTGATGATAAAACCTTATGAATCCCAAGAAACTTTTGAGTTTAGTCTGAGCTTCTAGAGCATCCAATTTCAAAATGACCTCTATTTTATCTATTAGCATTTGGATACCTTTTGCACTTACTCTATGCCCTAAGAATTCTACTTCAAATTTGCCAAACTCACTCTTTGGGATTTTGGCATACAATTGATTATCATAGAATCCAGAGGACATCTTGTAGATATTGCTTGTGCTCTATCATCATCATGCTATAGACTAAGTGTTATCAAGGAAAATGCTAACAAATTTATCGAAGTACGGATGAAATATGTCATTCATCAAACTCATGAAAGTGGTTGGAGCATTGGTGAAGCCAAATGGCACCACCAAGTACTCAAAGAGACCATACCTTGTTTGAAAGGCCATTTTGTTTATGTCTTCCTCCATAATCCTTATTTGGTTGTAACCATTCTATAGATCAAGTTTGGTGAAGTGCTTTGCCCCATTGAGTTGATCAAACAAGTCATCCATGCAAGGTAATGGGTATTTTTCTTCTCCATTTTTTGATATAGTCCCTGGTAGTCAATGCACATACACATTTTTCCATCCTTCTTCACAAATAATATACAAGCTCCATATGGTGATACATTGGGTGGACAAGGCCGTTGTTAAGGATATGTTGCAGAAGGAGTCCCATCTGCAACATATCCTCAATTTGAGCCTTACACTCCTCCAACTCATGAGGTGATAGTCAATATGGGGCCTTACAAGGAGGTGTCTTCCCATGAAGTATCTCAATTTTATGATCTACTTTCCTTTTTGGTGGTAAACATGAGGGTAATTCATCTTATAAGACATTTTGAAAACTCATTGACCACCTCTTTTAATTTCTCAAGAATTTTTCCATTGTATTAGGCACTATGGACTTCTTATTAGACCCATGAAACATCTATCTATCTTACCAATAAATGGGATCCCTATGACATGGAGAGGCATGTATTGGGCACTATGGACTTCTTATTAGACCCATGAAACATCTATTTATCTTACCAATAGATGGGATCCCTATGACATGGACAGGCAACTCTTGCCTTTGTGATCTTTCTTTAACCCCAAATTCTTCCATAGACTAGGTCCTCACTACTTTCTTTCTCCAATCCACTGTTGGGTTGTAGTGCTCCATTCACAATATGCCTAAGATTGCATCATAACAAGCTAATTTTATCACTCACCACTAGATTGCTTCTTGATACTCTCCTACAAAGAGTACAACCTTTCTAGGTAATGACTCAATCCTCTCTATCTGACCATCAGATAACTCTTCATCATTCTCACCCTTCTCTAGTTCCATCTCCAACCTTATTGCAATAAAGTGAGACAAGAAATTCTCTCTTGCTCCAAGGTCTATCAACACTCTCTTTGGATTACCTTTTAGGACTCTATTTATGATAATCAATTGTGTGTTTGTCTTCCTCCACTTTTACACACTCGTCTTCTTCCTCCTCCAGTTTTTAATCTTCTTCATTGAGCCAATAAGGCCGTGAGGTACATTTATTGGTGATCTTTGTTTTCTGATGTGATTTTAGCATCTTTTTCTTGATTTGTCTCTCAAAGGTTGCTTGTATGGAGGCCAAGTGCCTCTAAGATGACAAGCATGACAATTGATAACTATATGCCTAACTTAGCAACAATTATAATAGCATCAATTTTTTGCTCAAGCCCCTTCCTCTCATGGGACTCCTTTCCTCCTTTCTTTGATCCATTCTCATTCTCCTTGGAGGGATCTTGCTCTTCAATCTTAGAACCAAATTTTGCCCAATTCCAAAGGAACTTGTCCACCAAAATGGTGTGTCTTAGCCTAATAGTTTTGCGTTGATGTTACCACTTCACCCCCTCCCTCCCCCCCCCCCCCCCCCCCTCGAGCGTCCCTGCTATTCTTTGAGTATAGGAAATGGCTTCAAAACAATGCAAAGATTTTGTAGCATTACCTCTTGGCAAATTTGCTTTTTTTATTTTCTTTGTAAATTATCAAGAGCTTTGGTTGGACTCATATTGGTTATTGAAACCTATAGATCAAGAAATGCCTCCACGTACTCTTGTATGCTATTCTTTTGTTTCAACCTCTAGAGTATGGTTTAGGCCTTCTGCAAGGAATCCACATATTGGAAATTCTTGAGCAATCTTTCTTGCATGGATGTCCAAGTGACCTCTTTTCCTTCTACTAGCAATGATTTTTCCCAAGCATCATACCAAGTGAGTGCTTTATTAGTCAAGTATCCACACGTAAACACACTTGCAAAATGATCAATTATCTCAATTGTGAACAATCAAAGGTATTGATTCATTCTTCAAATCTAATTTTCCATTACTTCTATGGAACATTGTCCCTTGTAAGGCTTGATGTTGCACGTCTTTTTTTTGTAGTAACAATGTGGCTTGGTTGTTGATTGGGGTTGGTGTGGTTGGCATGAGTGACTCTCCAGGTACTTCAATTGCTAGTGTGGGTTGTTGAGACGGTTCCCCTTTTTGCATTACTTGATCATTCCTAAAGGTATGTACTTGATTTTGCAATTCTTCCATGGTCATCTTGATCTCCCAAAACTCACTCAACATCCCTTGCATTCCTTGCATCAACTCTTGCAACTACAAATCCATGATTCCTACACATAGCTAATATTCAATTCTTGCTTCCTACTTCAATAGATGGTGAATATGATCACTTAGGAGGAAGCACAAACTATTGGGACTACCATTGGGACCTTAAAGGCTATCACTTGTGGATAATATTCCTCACCAAAATTATGGACTACAAAATCCTCAAACATCACTTACAATCAAACCACATAACATATTTCTACTTGCATGTTGAAAGGGGGAGGATTTGGTACATTAAAATCCATAACATCATAATAGAATGTAGATTTTCAAATCCCACTCTCTTTCATATACCACCACAAGAAGAATTATGGAGTTTGGTGAATTCATCACCTTGTCCATGAATTTTGCTCCAAAATGATAAATAAAAGAACTCTCATTTGCTCACATTGGATGTACATAATCTTGATATGAAATGGACTCAAGAACGGAAAGTTGGGTGTAGGAAATTATCCTCTAGGTTTCTCCATCCCATCCTCTCTCTAAAACACTTTCCAAGTCTAAAAATTTCACTACATTTTTCTCCTCTCAAAATTATTCAATTTCAATAGCTTGTGTTCTTCCAAGAGGGATGATCCACTCTCTTGGATTAAAATACCTGCTTTGATACCATTGTAATACTCCAAAGACAAGAGAACTCTCCAAGAGAGATACAAGAGAGAAAACACAAGCTTCATACTCAATACTCTAATGCCCCAAAGGAGCACCTTCCCTTTATTGTATAGCAAAGAGGATCCTCTCAAAGGAAGCTCCACCCTTGGATCAGATACATGGATTGGTGACATATCAACAAGCTCCAATCTCAGATTAATTACCTAGATGGGTGACATGTCAGTCCTTGTCCTATCTAGTTGGTCAAATAAGTTTGATCGGATAGAATCTTCAGGGAATCTTCTTGTAGGAAGCTCAAAACTGCATGGATGAGCTAACATTGGAAAGATCTCAATGAGATAAATAGTGGGGGGAGAAGGCAAGGCCTTGTACTAATTGGGGAGGCTTCTTCCCATTTTTTAGGCCTAATTCATCCATTAGGCCTCCAAAATTAGCTTTGAAGTTTTCATGCTATTTTTGGCTTCTGCCCTATTGAGAGAATTACTCTTTTGGTGACACCTCTATCAGATCTACCTAGCCCATCATACACAAAATCCTTATAGATGTTATCAAGCCAATTTTTACCTTTAGATAATATGTTTAGCTATTCGTATTACAACATTCCATATATAAACTCTTATTATAACACGACTCCAATTGCAAAGTATGAAGCATCAAAATTAACCACATATAGAGTTGAGGATCATGTGGCTGGAAGATGGATTGTGAAGACAACATATCCTTTAGTTTCTTGAATGCTTCTTCTTGCTTGGTAGTCCACTTGAAGCTTTTTGTCTTCTCCAAAAGATTAGTCAATGGTGTAATCAATTGAGTAAAATAATGGATAAACCATTGCTTAAAATTTTCCAATCTATTAAATGCCAAAACGTCCATGGCATCCTTAGGAGTAAGCCAATTTTTAATGGCCTTGATTTTTTCCTCTTCTATCTTGATCCTTTCTATTGAGACCTTATAATCCAAGAAGATAGCTTCCTTCTATCGGAAGACATACTTGGACCGTTTGTAGAACAAATTTTACTGGTGTGTCATCTTGAGACTTCTTGTACATGGTTTTTATGTTCTACCTTTATCTTATTGTGTACTAAAATATCATCCAAGAACACTACTACCTATTAATCCAATAGCACCTCCAACACTAAATGAATTTGACCCATGAAAACTATTGGGGCATTTGTGAGCCCAAAAGGTAAAACTTTCCAATAAAAATCCCCATACTTTGTGCAAAAAGTAATCTTTTCTATATCCTACTATTATTAAGAATCTGCCAATAGCCACTACAAGATCCAACTTTGAAAAGTATCTAGCTCCACTTAATTGATTCAAAAAGTCATCAATTTTGGATATGCATTCTTCATGGTTTGCTTATAAAGACCATGATATTAAATATATAAAATCAAAGCCTTCCCTCCTTCTTTGATACAAATAATATTGGTGCTTCCCAAGAAAATATACTATATTATATGAAATCCTTCTCTAATAACTTGGTTTGTGTTGTTTGAAGTTCCTCTACCTCCTTTGGTGAAATCTAATAGATTGGTATACTAACAAGAGTACTACTTGGTCTTCAAAGACATACCTCAATCACAAGGTAAGCTCTTTGGAAGATCATCTAGAAATATATCTACAAAAACTCCTAAACTGTCTAATCAACCATTAGCTTTTGATTGTCATCAAAGTCTACTTGTGCAATAGGTTTGATTCATACCACCAAATGGGAATCTCTTCCTCCAAAATTTTACTCTATAGTTGTTATGTTAACAATCTTCCCTCCTTATGACTGACTATTCTTAGGTGTCTTTTTCAAAGGTGCCAAACAACTTAATTGGTAATTCTTATGTTGGTATTGTACTTGAATCTATTGTTGAGTCCAATCAAATTGAATCTTATGAAGACCAAGCCAAGGAAGACCTAGAATGGTCTTGTAGAGTAAGAAAGTGGATAAAAATCTCATGTACTTGGAATACTCCTTCCCAATCTTGAATGCAATAGGTTGTAAGGTTTGGAATGCATAACACTTTCTACCATCTACCATTATCAATTTGCTTGTCTATCCTCAAAATATTACACTTGGTTTGTTTATAGGTTCTATGGAGGTCTAGGTCAAGACCAATTTGTGGTAACCAAGGAGTCAAAGTGCTCAACCATTTGTGTGATACCCATTTTTGAGCCAAATTGAACTATTTTAAGAAAAATTGCCTCAAATGTATGCAAAAAAGGAGGAAATGGAGAATTAATTAGGGGAATAAAGTAAAAGAGCTCTTAGGGCTATTCTAATAAAATAGCCTTTTTAGAAAATTAAAGATGTATAGGAAGAAATAGTTAGGTTCAAGGAAGTTGGACTACTTTTAGAAATTATAAGGGCGGATTCAAAACCTAAAGGGTAAGTACTATTACAAAAATATAAGGATCATCAACAAAGGTGGAAATTACCATAAGGAAGAAAAAATGTCAACCGGATCTTTTCCAGAAAGCCTACATATCAGAGCTATCATTTAGAAGACTGAATTTTGAAATCTAATAGAAGGAGGAAAAAAACCATTTTTTTCTTGGGAGAATGCAAAAAGACACAAAAACCTAAAAGGAAAGGAATACAAGGGAAGAATGTAAGGAAGAAGAATTGCTCAAATAGACATTTGCAAACTCAAGTGGGTGAGAGGAATGATAGAGAGGAAACAACAAAGGAGTGAAATTGACGATCAAGATAGAATGAAATCATGAGAGGGAAGGAGATTACTTTGAAGCTGAAAAATCCAAAAGTCAAAAAGTATGGAGATGTTCACAAGGTAAGAGTTCTTGAGGGAGAAGAATCTAACATTCTTGCTTTGGGATTGGGGTACACTTTGCAAGAAATCACAATGGAAATCAGAGGAAGGAGCTATTAAAAAGTAGACACTATGAGAGGAGATCCAACAGTGGACACGGGAACAATGGAAAGCAAAGTTAGGAATAGATTTGAAGGAGAAAGGTGCAGTTAAGTGGGATCACTCCTATCCAAATGCCAAGAAGAAAATGTATGAGGTAGAGAATCTTTTTGCAAGAGTACCAGATCTTCATAATGGTTGGAGTATTGCGCACTATAAAGATACATTGAGAAGAGTCATTGTTATGAATATGCTTCAATTATTGAAACCCCCATCAAGTCACTTACTTAAATGGCAGTCAAATATTGTTCTTTGAGGATGTTTATGCAAGAGAGCTGGTAGATTGGGTCAATGCATTTCAAGAACATGTGAAGAAAATGGCAGAATGTATAAGGAGAAATGACCACATCATATAATACCCTTTTTGATTCATTTTTATATTACCCATGACCTGTTGAGTGATGAAGAGAGAAAGGATTTTCCTTGTCATAAAATCAACAAATAAAAGATGAAAGAAGAGCCTACGTGGAAGTCAATGAAGAAGAAGATTTCAAATCAGGATGCAAAGTACACACAAGGTGAGGATGTAGAGAATCAAAGTTTGAAAGGAGACCGAAAATTCCTTTGAGGGAAATCTGACTTAGAAAGTGCAAGATTAGCTTGTCCTCAAAGCCAGTGACTTCCCAAACAAAGAATGGCCAAGAAAGACATGACTACAAACAAAATTGAAGCACCAAACCTGTAGAGGAATGTATAAATGAGTTTGTGTAAGAGAAAGGTGATGGCTTAGAAGAAAGATCTGATGAAGTATGTATAGAGCCACCTCCAATAATTCTTGAGTACCTATAGAGCCACCTCCAATAATTCTTGAGAGCTTGAATGTTGAATTGAAGACAATGGGATTGGAGGATTGGGAAGGACTGGTATCCAAGAAATCTATGTCACCTAAGGATGAGAAAGAAGCAAAACAAAAGATGATGGGACTGTATACCTTGGTGGAAGCATGCAAAGAACTTGTTCCTTTGCTTGAATTTCTAGAAATGTTGCATAGAGACTAACCCCAATTAAAAAAGATTGTGTGATTACCTAGGTATCTTAATAGGGTAATTAAAGAGTGTAGTTTGGAAGCTAATCAAGAGAAGGTTGGAGATTCTCCAAAGAAGGAAATTGAAGAGAGAGACTAGAGGATCAAGATATTGGAGGTCAAATTTCAAGAAGCTAGAGAAAATGGTGGGAAATTGCTATTGCAAGAAGACAAAATAGAGTGTGAAACTCAACTCAAAGAGGATTTGGTTTGATGACCCTAAAACTACAAGCAAATAAAGAAACAATATTATGGTTGTTCAATCTATATAGCCAAAGTTGATTGATGTTCAAGTGAAATTCCAAGAGTTACAAAAAGATGCCTTGAAGCAAAAAGATGTCTAGACATCCATAATGGAGTGCAAGAATTGAGAGTTGGAAGAAATAAGGGGAGAACTATTGAAAGCAATGTCTCAAATCCTGATCTCAAAGTTGCAAAAATCAAGAAGCAAACAATTGCAAAGGACTAATTATCAAAAATCTAAAAGACTAAATCTATTTAGGGAGAGTGGAGCAACTATGTAAGAGATTGCATGAGCTTATTGATACATTTGTGGATTAAAATTTAACCACTAACAAGCTTAAACACTTCAAAAACTAAGGAAGAAGATACAATTGAGCAATGGTAGGAGATGGGAAGATGCAACAATTAAATTTGCAGCTAGGTTTGACCAAAAAGAGCAATGTTCAAAGGATTATCTTAAGCATACCCTTGGGGATGTAGAAGAGAAGTTAAGGCAGATTATAACAAATGTCCAAGAATTTTGAGGATAATGCATGATCAAGTTAGGTAGCTGGCAAGGAAGTATGAGCTATTGTAAATTGTGGCAACCATTAGTAGCATAAGATCTTGGGTATCAAGACGTTTATAGTTTTGAGTAGCACCTCAAACTATCAGAAGAGATAATTCTATTTGTTGTGTGTTTAATTTTGCATGAAGTGAAAAACCAAAAGAGTTATTTGCTCTTCATTGTGTCTACCTTATGATCATCTTGCATTTTTGGTTTCAATGTTTGTTAAGAATGTTTCTATGTGTGTGTGACCTTGAAAGTATCTAAAGACAATGCCTTGACATAGAAATTTGTAGTATTAAGTGGATAGGAATTACAAAGAGATAGGTGACAAAAATCAAAATAGTGACTTTATTGTTGAAAGAAAAGCTTCAATAGGGAAGGAAAAACTTCAAGCAGAGAGACTTCAACCTGAAACTTAAAAATTAGTGGTTGCAAAATATAACTTTGTTGGAAGAGAAGTAGAACTAAAAGTCTCAAGGATGCAATATCTTTGGGAAAAGGTGCATTGTATCTTGATTGTGGATCTGAAATCAGATTAAGAGTTCATTTAAGGTTACCCTTAAGAAATCCAGAACCTAATCTTCCAAGATGTGATTCTTATAAGTAAAACCTTGATTCTTGATATTTTAAGGAGATAGTTTCAAAAGTTCAATTTACTCAAATTCCGAGGGCAATAAGCTAGAAACTAACAAGGGAATTGTGAAGTTATGTTGACATTTTCTTGTGAATTACCAAAGTGGTAATTTCACCTTCTTTTGGGTGTGGTCTTGATACAAGAAGTCAAAGAGGTGTCAAATTTAGACTTAATTTGTAACTTTAACCTTTCTACACACCAATTTCAATAGTATCTCTTTGAGAATGACCTGTATTTGCCTTGTATTTGCAATTTTATGGCAAAGTGGTTTGTTATAATGTGCATGGCTTCTTTTAAATGCTTTGGGTTCAGGCATGGTTACTTCCAATTGGTGTGCAATTTCAAGCATCTCACAAAATGATCCAAAGTTTCACCTCTTGTATGTCTTAAATCATCATGGTGTTTTGGAATTGAGAAATGTAACTTCTCAATGAATCCTTGCTCTTTCAAGTAGATTGAGCATATGCATCAATAAGAATTTGTGCATATGCTCATTGAGATTCACTTGGAGTTCACTAGAGTCTATAGATACAAAAATAAATAAACTTGAAGAGTGATATCATATAGGGCTTAGCAATAAGTCACAAGGCATAATTTCTTGAATCAACTATCTTGATAGGTCCCAAAAGAAAAGGACAACACTCATGCAAGAACTTGTTTTCTAAACAAGGAACCATGAAAAGCCCATGCTCCAATATATGCCATTGGTGCTATGGCTTCCTACACTATAAGGCTGCATCTATCCATGACTATGGGTAAACCACTCCACTTTACTCTACATGTATGCCAACCACTTGACTCTACCTATACTCTTTTGTTTTTCTATATTTATGTGCCTTGTATTATATCATGAGCTCCTCATGGAAACACTAATTGACATGTAAATGGTATCAATAAATCCTTGAACATGTGATAGAATCATAAACTATTATACATCAACCTCAAAAGTTAGTAAACTTGCTCCTTTGGTTCACTTCACAATTTCTTTGTTATTCTGACTGGTTGGTGGTATTTTATTTTAGATAGCTTTCTTGAACTTTCTTACCACTATTCTTAACCTATCATTGTCCATTGAATACACTAATTGAATAAACTTATAGATGATACCTCCTTGTTAAACACAATTTAAACATTCAATTCTCTTTTTACAAGTGTGCCTAATATATGGTTTAGATAAAGAAATTTCAATTCCGAATTTCAATTGGGACCTTCACTTTAGAAGGTCCAATTTTTTAGAGCAATGTAAAATTCTCATATATAATAGAGATGATTGCATAATTTAGAGGCAAAATATTGTGCAGACTGAGATAGTGAGAGACCAGCTAATGGAGAAAGAGAAACAAAAAAAATTTTATGTGTATTGTAACCTCTACAACTTTCTTCAATGATATAGCAAGTCATGCAAGGTTGAAGATCAAGTCAATGAAAGTTAAGGAGAGATGTAAATTATCAATTAATGAATCTCAAGAAATACCAAAGATGGAGAATAAATACCCAAAACTTAAAGTAGAGGCAAATAACATGATACTATTTCAGAAAACAGCAAAACAAAATTTGAGAAAATAAGATGAAAAGTTGAACCAAACAGGTCATATTGACTAATTGTACAATTATCTAAAGTTATAAAATCTCTTGAGGAGATTAAAACCATTAAACACCTACCTTTTGAGATAGATGTTCATCCTACATATATATAGTACAACCAAAATTTCTGATTCAAAATTCCTGCCCTTGCACTTCAAGTGCAAAAATAACAATGGCTACAACTGTCTATATATATGAGTTGTATGTCTCATTTTTTATTAACAGAATAGTTATTACAATCCAACCCCTCACTTCTTCAAGGATCACCAAAACACTAGTACCTATGCTATTTGCAAGTACAACATAGGTTGTGCAAAATACAAAATAAGGTTTTAAGATTTTTATTATAAGTTTGAACATAAATGGAGCCAAGATATAACTAAAAGTCACTCTAATAATTATATACACAAATAAAAAATTTAGAATAACTTATTTAGAGATAATATCCTATTTGGAAAATATAATTTATTGATAAAAAATTATTAACATCATATGCAATACAAACCAAATCAACTTGAAAAACTCTAAAATGTAAGTAGCTTACTTAACAATATGTATAGTGAAAACTTTTGTGCTTTAGTGGTGCTGCTCCTTCCTCTCAAAATTGATGAAATCAAGCTCAAGTATTCAAAAGATTGAGTAGTGCAAATGAAGTCCTTATGAACACCACTATTAATGACTCATTGATCTAGAACCAAAGTCAAATCAAAATCTAATATCTGCTTCAAAATTTAGGTATACCACTAATGTCCTTGGTTCCAAAGACAATTTGATGACAATTTGATGACAATTTCAGTTCACATGGTCAGTTTAAGACAGTGGAATACACTATCTAAAAGAAACCATAAATAAGTAGCAATAATTGTGTGAGTTCTTTCAATACACAAATATAGAGAAGTTAGATAACCATTTGTCAATAGAATCCCAAATTGGTAGCAATGTACTACTAAAACTCTCTCCACAAAAAAGAACTTTTAATTTAGCTCCTTGATCTAAAACCAAAGTTGTTTAGAAATCCACTATTGGCTTCAAAAGCTAGGTCTATAAATATTGCTCCAACTTTCTTGGGTTCAAGAGGTATTTTGACGATAGACTACACTACCTTATAGGCAGTTTAGGGACCACGTATACCTACACTACTATTATAAGTAACTTCCCTACTGTAGCACAAATCCCACTTCTGTCCTTGTGAGCTTCACAAGGACAGAAGCTCAATGTGTATCATATTTAAAATACTAATATTAATTAATATGGATTCATAATATCATAATTTTGACCTAAAAGAAACTTTATTTGGGTAATAAATGGTGGTCAAATTGTAGCCTAAGTGTAGATACAACCAAAGAGAACAAAACCTTCAATCAATTTTTGTAGTCAATATGAATTCTCATGTTGATCAATTGAATCTTTCAGTCCTTGATTCTACTCCCAAAGCTACAATTGTAGCATTGGAGTAGCATTGTGAAAGGTTTTTCAATGGTAAAAGTAGTTTTAAGATGGACAAAAAAAGTGCTTTGGAGCTTTTTAAAAGTAAAGATGTAATCCAATAGAGGGCTTTTAATTGAGGAACTAGACGTCTGGCAACAATAAGTGCACATTTAAAATCCCATTCACCTATCTTTTCCAAGATAAAGAGTATGTTATCAAGGGAGAAATGGTTGGCCTTTGCAAGGAGCACAACCACTATGTCTCAAATAGCACAATTGATGGTGTTACGCAAAGGCACTATGAATTAACACTAGAAGAACTTGATTTCATGATGAAGATAGGCGCCTTCATTCCCAATAAGAAGCTTTGGTGCATGATGAGGTATTGATGGCCAAATATTGACTATGAGGATAATCTCTTGTATCAAGTCAAAGCCAAAGAGAGAAGCAAGGCTTTTTCCAGTGATCTAAATGTTATCAACACATTCATGATAATGGGTAAGACAATTCTAGCCAATAGAGGTATTTTTTACATTTTTTATAATGCTTCAATGAGAATTGAATAGATTTATTTCCACAAGCCTTCCTTGATATCATATTCCAGAATATAAGATAATTTCACAATTGGATAGAACTTTCAAGACAACATCATACAACTTAACCTTGATGGTTTTCAGCAATGTTGATTGCTTTTGCAAAATGAGTTTGACAAGAATTGCTTTTGCATCATCAAAAGCTTCAAATGTGGTAGTCAAAGTTGCTTGGCTATTTGATCTAGATCAAGAAGGTGTTGTTTTGATGACTAATGGAGCTTCAACATTTGCTCTATAGCATCAACATTTATGTTAAGCCAACTCTTGTGTTTTCACAACTTTCATATGAATTTTTTCCTTGCTACAGTTATATGTTGCAAGATGTTTTCAAGAGCTTCTTTAAGCAATGTAACTTATGGATATTCAAGATGCTTGAGATGATAGATGATATCAAAGCAAACAAATGATGCTACAATCTTGAAGTTTGTCAACTATCCAAGCATGGTCAAGTTTCTGAAATCTGTATTGGCAGAGCAAGGAAAGGGTTGTGCTACTTTTATTGCAAAGCACTTCACAACTGATCATGTCATAAGTCAAAGAAGAGAGTCCAATAATTCTTGGATCAAGTAGTGAAGAGAGTCAAAACAAGAAAAAGAATTTCAACCTGCACCAAATATCATACCATCTATTTGACATATTCAACATCAATAATTTATGACATTTAATGAGCTCAAGACTCTTCTTCAGCAAGGTAAAACCTGGAGCAAATGTACTGATTGCTTATGGCATGAACAATTAAGACTCTCAAATGGATATTCTTGTCATTTTGTACAATCCAATACTTCTGCTAGAACATGGCAAACAAAAAGACACAAGGGTGGCAGAATGGCTCATTTTTTTTCTTTGTGAACACAATCATTCTTCATCATATCTTGCTTGCCCTTGCAAGATATTTACTTCAAGCTTAATTTTGTGTTGTAGGATTTGTGTTGTATACATTCAACTTTTTATGAATTATTTTCAAGATAAATGTTACCATCACAGTGAAGGATGTGGAATCATCTTCTATACAAGCAGGGCCTTGCTGAATTAGGCATCATTGATTCCAACTACAGTTCTCAAGACAATGGGTTTAGTTTACACCATGCAATAAATTAAGTTCATCAAGGGCGGCAACTTCCAAAGATCTGCACATGAAGTTGATTAAGCAGATTACGTACTCCAAGAAATCCAATACAAATTATTGGAACTTGGATGAGGTAGCAAAATATTTGATATCCATAGCTAGCAATGCCAATGAACACTTGTACAAAATATTTACAAATGGGTTGTTGTTGCCATAAATAGGATTAAGCAACTTTGAGATAGAAAGGTTATTGAAAAATCTAACTTGATTGAAGCTAAAGAATCTTTTGGAATGTTAGCACCACTAAGATCAAGAACTATTGAAGAATACAATGCAAACCAATCAAGATGTGTCCAAATGAAGCAAAAATTAATTAGTGAATGTCATTGCTTGACAAGTCAAAGTGTTGGTTAACTTGGTTCTCTTGGACATTGGGCAAATAACTCCAAATGTCCATTGTATCAACCAAAAAATAGAGTTATGCAAACCATTTTTGTTGACCTATAAATATTTTTATGGATGATTAATTAATTATAGTATCATGTATTTATGTCATTTTGCACTCTCTAAATTCTCTCAATTAACATAAGACTTGGAATTTTGTCCTTTGTTTGTCCTTGATTTTTTTCATTAAGGTGTTTGTGTTATCTTCTATTTCTCCTTGATTCTTCTATCACTAAATTTTTCCTGATTCTTTTGCCACTCAGGTGCTTTTATCATTTTATGATGTCTAAATTCTCTCAATTAGGTATAAGACTTTGATCTTTTTCCTTGATTCTTTTTATCATTGATGTATCTTTGCCACTCAAGTTCAATCAATTCACGCTGCAAGGATGAATAGTTGTGGATCTTGTAAGGTTGAAATATTTCTAACCATGGAATATAATCACAAATCTTTCCTTGGGTTTGAGTAATTCAAAAATCCACATTCCTAGACTCTAATAAGTTTGACCACATGTGTATATCTCCTTCAATTGACAATTAAGGCCAAAATAAGAGCCACTCATTACTGAAGGAGAGTTGAATAATCTCATTTGTCAAATGAAAATGAAGAAAGTAGGACATCATCAACACATATTGACATAATTAAATGAGGAAATAAAATGGGAAATGTGAGCAAACAAAAAGGTTAGCAAGTTGATCCTTGCTGGTAAGTAGAAATGATATTATGAAGCTTCATTGGGATGGAGATGACTGTATAAGATGAGGCCTCTACTACAACAATTGAAAGAAGGCAACAAAGAACATACTGCATATACTCCAACCTTTAAATCATTGAGCGGTATGTGAAGAACTACAACTTCAGTACAATGGCACAAATCTTCCAAAATCATGGCTGGCTTACATGAAGTGATTGAAGCAAATTCATGGCTATTAAAATTAAAAATAAGTACCTCAAAGGAAACATCAATTATGGTGTTGGGTACATTAGCCAAAGTCCTTTTAATCTTTGTGGATTGGCTTGCACACCCAGATATATTGTCCTCTATTCTTCCTCCAATCAGATAACTATCCATGGTTGTCAATATATCTTGATTCTCACAAGAAAAAAATGTATGCCTTACCAAGATGAAAAAAAAATGCAATAGTCACTCATTTTTTCCTCTAGGATAGACTAGAAAAACAATTGTCAATTCAAATGCATCTAAGTTGATCATGCAATTTAATCCATGTGTTCTAATTACCCATGAAAACTTGTAGTGGTACTTTAACCAACAAGAATGTTCAACTATGCTTTATCTTCACACATGGTCATGTTCTTCTTGTTCCTTCTTAGGTTGTATCCTTGCCACCTGCTCAAGATAAACCCAAAACCTCTTTTTAAGTCAACAATATGAGATTTAGAATGACTATCAATGCTAAATATGATATAAATCAAGGTTCTATCCTCACAAGGCTGCATGGTTATGAGCATAGAATCATGACCTAATTATAATAGGGTGACAATTGTTTCTTAAAGGTAAGTAAGATCACTCAACTTGAATGGCAAGGTCAACCATTTTGTTCACTTGAACATTTGGAGTAATGAAGAATATGGACATAAAAACTATGTTCTCCATTTTCCACCAACCTCAACTTACCTATCTAACAAAGTAAACAAGCCTACACTCTTCAACGATTGTTACATAAAAACATTATACAACTAAACATTAGTCCCCAATCCAAACCAAAGTTAGATTAACATTTTATTTAATATTAATATTAATATGCTCTTAATATTTTATACACGATGGACTAAACAGATCAGAAAGAGGTATCACCAAAAGGGGACTTCTACTAATAGAGTAGGAACCAAAATATGCCTAATATCTTTGAAGGCAATTTTGGAGGCCTAAACGGATGAATGAGGCCTCAAAAATGTGCAAATTCCCCACCCTCCCCCCCCCCTATCAAAGGAAAAGCTAGCCTTCCCTCTCCCTTGGTTTGTCTTGTCAAGAGCTTTCCAATGGTACCTCACCCACGTGATTTTGAGATTCCTATAGGAAGATTCTCTAAAAGATTCCCTCCAATCAAAGCTTGTTTGACCAACCAGATAAGACCAAGGCAACATGTCACCCATCCAAGTAAGTAATCCAAGGGTGGAGCTTGCTGACATGTCACCTATCTGTGTGCCTAATCCTATGGTAGAGCTTCCTTGGAGTAGATCCTCTTTGTCTATATAGTAAAGAGAAGGTGCTCCTTTGGAGCATCGGATGATTGAGTGTGAAATCTGTGTTTTCTCTCTTCTCTTGTCCTCGGAGTATTACAAATGCAAACTCACTTCATCCTTGTGAATTTGTATTGATGATTTTATCATTCTATCTAATTATTAATATCAGTTATATTTCTTTCTCTTTTCCACACAACTTGAAATATGAAGTTCTTGTGTTCATCTTGATACCAAACTCTTGGATAAAAATAATTTTAAAGGCAAAATTCCTCCAAATTTTCATTTATAAAATTAGATAAATTCATATTTCAAAATTATTGGTTTATTAAAAATTAGAGCAATAGAATATCTTTTCTGCAAAGAAATCAAGAAATTATTTCAATTAAGTTGGTGGATTTCCTTTTTGTCGTGGATTTCCTTTTCTTTAATTCTATTAACATTGGATCTTTATAAACAGCCTATCATTTTCTAGATGGTTTTGTCTCCTTCTTTATTGAAAAACATCATCTTATGTCCTTTTATTTTGGCTTTCAATTTCTTCATTTTAATTGGTCTTTAAACATCAATTTATGATAATCTATGGGTCTCTTTGGTTTCTTTACCTTTGCTCTTCAATTTTTTATGGCTTGCAATATAATCCAAGAAAGTTGTAAGTGTTTGTACTATTTTAGAGTTAACTTTATAAATCAATTTCTTACTTTTAGTTCTCCAAATTCTATATCTAAAACTATCTATAAAACTATTTTACCCATTGTTGCTTTTGCAAATTACATATATATTCAAGAGCTCATGGATCAATCTACCAATCTAAACTAGAGTGAGTATGGGAAGGAAAGAGTACATTTTGTTACTATTATTGTAAAAGAACCAAATATATATATACTATATAATTTAATTCTTAACAAGGGAGTGAAATAAATAAAAATTAATTAATTTCCAGTAAAAATCAAATTAAATGAGAATTTATTCATTTAAAGAATATGTGAAAGAGAGAATGGATTTCTATCCAAATCAAATCCATATAACTTGTTTGAACAATATCTCATTTTAGGATCCTCTCTTACCAGGATTCATAGAAGCATTGATGCTAATTGTTCAATAACCCTAAATTAATCTGATTATAACCTTATCAAACAACAGATTAAATTATATTTCATTTTATAAAGATTATTAGTATCTTCTTATTCTTATTTATGGATGCATAAAAAGAAATTTACCATTTCCTTTTTGTCCAAGGTAATAGATTCACATAAAAAGCCAATCCAAATGATCAAGTGTTCTTTATGTTTAGCTGCTTAGAAGTTTGCTTCAGAGTTGCGGAAGTCATGAAGGCCAACAAATCAATAGGAGTTTTAAAAAGCCAATCCAAATGATTGAGTTTTTTTTATGTTTAGGTATTAAAAATTTTGCTTTGGAGTTGCAAAAGTCATCAAGGCCAACAAAGCAATGGGCGTTATGTGGAAGATAAGTGTAAAGCAACACTAGGGTAATGGAGAATAAGTGATACTTGTGTATGATATAAGTGTTGTGAACATTGAGCTTGGTGTGATACTACAATTTTTTATTATGATTGGTGGATAATCTATGATTGCAAGTGAGTGAGTGGAGTGAATGAAGTGAAAGTAGGTGAATGAAGATTGTAGATAAGTTGCTCAGGTACTTGAAATCCAAAGCTAACATCAACAGAATGATAGGATATGGGGGTAAGCTTCAACAAGTAGAGAAGGCCATAAAATTGCAATCACACAAACAATCTGACCTTAGGAATAGACATGAAAATAGAATAATATTAAGAGAGATAGACATTGATGTTTGACATCAACAGTGATTATGTTCATGAAATCAATGACCACTTCCAATATGATATTGTAGAAGCAGCCAGTTGCAAAGGTCTTGGCATCTGATCTGAAATCTGAAAGGAGATGCAAGAGGCATTAGATTTATTATTCCTTAATAGAGTGGAGTGTGAAGTGATTAAGGGAGTAAGGCAAAAGCATTGTGTTATTAAATTGAGGGGACAACATTGAGTTTAGTTGCAGATGAGGTGAGAAGCATTGAGCTGCAAAATTGAAAATCAAAGGGAGTTCATGGGAAGAATTGCATCTTCTTTCTAGTTTGTGTTGGTGTGGTATTCATAGTAATAGGGATCATATTATATCCAAACCACCTAGAGAATTCAAGTTGGATGGATATCTGTAATACTCCAAGGACAAGAGACAAAAGAAAACACAAATTAACACACTCAACATTTGATGCCCCAAAGGAGCACCTTCTCTTTATTATATAGACAAAGATCTCTTCCAAGGAAGCTCCACCATAGGATTAGGCACACAGATAGGTGACATGTCATCAAGCTCCACCTTTGGATTACTTACTTGGATGGGTGACATGTCGATCTAGGTCCTATCTGGTTGGTCAAACAAGCTTTGACTAGAGGGAATATTTTAGGGAATCTTCCTCTAGGAGTCTCAAAATCACGTAAGGTACCGTTGGAAAGCTCTCGCTGAGACAAACCAGGAGGGAGGGAAGGCCAGCCTTTTGTGCAGAATGTGCAGATTCCCCCCCCCCCCCCCTCTATGGAGGAAAGGCTGGCCGTTCTTCTACAAGGTGGAGGTGGAATCTACATATTTTCAAGGCCTAATTCATTCGTTTAGGCCCCCAAAATTACCTTCAACAATTTCAGGCATATTTCTGTTCCTACTCTATTAGTAGAAGTCCCCTTTTGGTGATACCTCTTTCTGATCTGTTTAATCCATCATGTGAAACATCCTTCTAGATGTTACCAAACCAATTCTCACCTTTAAATCATATGTCTAGCTATTGGTTCTAAGGTTCTCAAGTTTATTTTGGTTTTTTCTCTATTAGTAGAAGTACTCTTTTGGTGATATTACTCTTTTGGTGATATTTCTATCTGATCTATTTTTACCATCATGCATAACATCATTGTAGATGTTACCAAACCAAACTTCACATCTAGATCATATGGCTAGCTCATGGTATAACAGACCTCCCTCCTTTTAAGATGCAACATCCTCATTGTGCAATTGTTGCTCAAATGCTTTCACCAACACCAATGCATGTGTCAAATTGGCAGCGGGCTCCCATGTTGCTTCATAGAGGGGGTAACCTTTTCACTGTACAAGATAGTCCATCCGCGGATGGCAAGTACCATGCATGCATTTTTGGAGAATACGCTCCACTTCATATTCTTTTGTGCCATCAATGAGTGTCAGACACGGTTGAATGTCTTGTGTGGAATGACCCTGGCCTAATTGGGGAGCATATCGGCATAGTAGGGAAACATGGAACACTGGATGGATCTTCATGTGTAGTGGTAGCTCAAGGTGATAGGCCACAATGCCAACGTGACAAAGAATCAAGAAAGGCCCAATAAAACAAGGTCTGAGCTTACAAGTCCAACTAATATGAGGTTGGTTGTTGATAACCACAATTGATCCCCAACATTGAACTCCATGTGCCTACAGTGTGCATCGGCATATTGCTTCTGTCTATTTTGTGCAATCTATAATCTGTGCTTAGCGCTATCCACACCGTGTTGGATCCTAGAAACAAATGTGTTGACGGCATCAACCTTGGTAGCCACTGGACGGATCTTCATCAAGCTAGAAGGTGTGAAGGGATGCTCACCATACATGAGGAAGAATGGAGTGACTTGAGTGGATGCATTTGCTGAATTGTTGTAAGCAAATTCCACCAACAGGAGTAGGGTGTCCTACCTCTCTTGCTCTTTTAAGGTGAAGCCACGTAACATGTCTTCAATTGTGTGATTAGCCCGCTCTCTTTGGCCATCTATTTGTGGTTGATAAGTTGTGGACATAGCCAACTTGACTTTGAAGAAACCAAAGAGTGTTCACCAAAACAAACTGGTGAATTGAGTGCCTCTATTGGTGATAAGTACTCTAGACATGCCATGGTGAGAGAAGACTGCATCTAAGTATAATTGAGCTAGTTGTGGAGCGTTCACATCCTTGGTGGTAGGGCGTACATGAATCATTTTGCTGAGCCGGTCCACAAAGACTATGATGGAGTCAAACCTTGAGGTGGTCTTGGGTAATTCACAGAAAAGATCCATACTCACTTGTTCCCAATGTTGGGTAAGCATGGGTAGAGGTTGAAGGAGCCTTGCAGGAGCTTGATTAGAAGCTTTGTTCTGTTGACAAAGTAGGCAGTTGCACATGTAGTCCATCACATCGTTGCTCATCTTGGGCCAATAGTAATGGCGCAAGACTGCATCCAAGGTCTTATTCACTCCGACATGACCTACAATGGCCAAATCGTGACATTCCGCTAGAATGGTGGTGCATAATTTTGGGACATTTGGGATCCATAATCTGCCATCACGAAAGGTGAGTCCATAGGTGCAGGTGATGCCTTTGGATGATTGTGTTTCTACACTCTGCATATTAGTTTTTGTAGTAGCCAGAATCTCTGGCCAGAATTCAGGGTTAATCTTAACCTCTACCACCAAGTTGTTTGCCATTGGCATGCGAGTGAATGCATCTGCAAGTTGCTTCTTACCTTCCATGTAGGTGATTGACATGTTGAAGCATTGTCACCACTTTGCCCACTAAATCTGGCAACAAGATAGATCCTTCTGCGTCTCGAGGAAGACTAGAGGTTTGTGGTATGTCTTTACTACAAATGCCTTCTCGCCCAAATAGTGCTTCCAATGCTTTGTTGCCAGAACAATGGCCAGCTCTTCTCATTCTATGGTATGGTAGTTGCGTTCTATTGGTAACAACTTCTGAGAGAAATATGCAATTGGATGCCATCCGTCATGCCACTCTTGTTGTAGGACTACTCTTATTGCTACGCCTGATGCATCTGTAGCCAACTTGATTGGTCATTTTGGGTCATACCACTTCAAGATTGGTGCATGTAGCAAGGTGGCTTTCAATTATTGAAAGGCCAACTCTTGTGCGGTTCCCTATGTCCACTTCTTCCCCTTGCCAAGTAGTGCCGCTAAAGGCTATGCAACCTTGGAGAAGTCCTTGACAAATCTACGATAGAATCCCGTCAACCCCAAGAAGCTCTTGAGTTGAGTCTGATCTTTTGGGGCACACCATTTTTGAATGACCTCTATTTTATTTGTCAATACTTGAATTCCCTCTGCACTTACTCTATGCCCCAAGTAGTCTACTTCAGACTTGCCAAACTTGCACTTTGAGATTTTGGTGTACAATTGATTTTGTCTTAGAATCTGGAGGACTTCTTGTAGATGTTGTTTGTGTTCCGTCATTGTGCTACTATATACTAAGATATTGTTCAAGAAGAGGATACCAGACTTATCCAAGTATGGAAAAAATATGTCATTCATTAGACTCATGAAAATGGCAAGTGCATTGGTGAGGCCAAAAGGCATCACAAGATACTCGAAGTGGCCATACTTGGTTCGAAAGGCAGTTTTGTACACATCCTCCTCTGCAATTCAGATTTGATTGTAACCGCTCTGCAAGTCCAATTTGGTGAAGTATCTCACTCCATGGAGTTGATCAAACGGGTCATCCATGCAAGGTAAGGGGTATTTGTTCTTCACCGTTTGCTGATTGAGACCTCGATAGTCGATACACATGCGCATTGTACCATCCTTCTTCTTCACAAACAAGACAAGAGCCCCGTATGGTGATACGCTAGGTTGGATGAACCTCTTCTACATCATCTCCTCAATTTGAGTCTTACACTACTCCAACTCATGAGGTGATAGGCAATATGGGACCTTACAAGGAGGTGTCTTCCTCGGGAGTGTCTCAATTTTATGATCTATTCTCCTTTTTGGTGGTAATCCTGAGGGTAGATCATCAAGAAAGGCATCTTAAAATTCATCCACTACAGCCTTCAATTTCTCAAGAACTTGTCCATCGAGTTGTGCACTCTGGACTTCTCTTATTAGACCCATGAAACATCTATCGGTCTTACAGACAGTTGCCGTCCCTATGACATATAGAGGCAGATCCTGCTTGGGTGATTTTTCCTTAACCCCAATGATTGACCATTGGTGGGTTCTCACTACTTTCTTCCTCCAATCTACCATAGTGTTGTAATGCTCCATCCATGGCATGCCTAAGATTGCATCATAACGAGCTAATTGTATCACTTGCCACTCAATTGCTTCTTGATATTCTCCTATAGAGAGTGTTACTTGTTTAGGTAATCATTCAATCCTCTCTATTTGCCCATTAGGCAACTTTACTTCTTCACTCCTATCCCTCTCTAGATCCATTCCCAATCTTATTGCAACAAAGCGAGATAAGAAATTCTATGTTGCTCTTGGATCGATCAATACTCTCACTTGATTGCCTTCTAGGACTTCATTCATGATAATCAATTGTGAGGTTGCCTTTCGGGATCTTTGGGCATTAGTCTTCTTCCTTCCTTTGCTTCTCTTCTTCCTTATTGAGCCAGTAAGGCCGCAAGGTACATTTACTGGCAATCTTTGTTTTCTGAAGTGATTTCCACCTCCTCTTCTTCAATGCGCCTCTCCATGTTGTTCAAATATTGCATGTACAAAGGCCAAGGGCCTTTAGGGAAATGAGTGCGATAGTTGGTAGATATGTGCCCAATATGGCTACAATTGTAACTACGGCATTGTTCTCCTTGAGTTCCTTCTCCTCGTGGGACTCCATCTCTTTGTTCTTCTAATCATCCACGCTCCCCTTGAAGCGGTTTTGCTCCTCGATCTTGAAATCAAAGGTTGCCCAATTCTATTAGTACCGGTCCACCCATCTGTGGCATTTCTGCCCGATAATGTTGAGGTCAAACTAGTCCTTCACCTCCACCCAATGCTCTTGCTATTCTTTGCGCACAAGCAATGGCTTCAAATACCATGCGAGGATTTTGCACCATGACTTCTTGGCGAATCAGCTCCTTTAACCCTCGTTTGAAATTGTCAAAAGCCTCTACTGGACTCATATCGGTTATTGCAACTTGTAGATCCAAAAATTCCTCCACATACTCTTGTACGCTATTCTTGTATCTCAATTCCCATAGTCGGGTTTGAGCCATCTGCACAGAATCCACCGATTGGAAATTCTTCAGCAATTCTTCTTGCATTGCTATCTATGTGACCTCCCTTCTCTCTGCCAACATGGATCGTTCCCAAGCATCATACCATGTGAGGGCTTTATCGATCAAGTATCTACATGCAAACATGCCTATAGCATGCTCCATGATCTCTGTTGAGAACAATCAGAAATATTGATTCATTCTCGAGATCCAATTTTCCACTACTCCTATCATACGCTGCCCCTTGTAAGGCTTGATGTTGCAGGTCTTCTTCATCCGGAGTAGCAATATGGCTTCATCGTTGATAGGGTTTGTAGGCACAAGTGCCTCTCCAAGTATTTCCTTTGTAGGTATTGGGTTTTGAGATGGCTCTTCTTCTTGCATGGCTTGATCGTTCCTAAGGATTTTCACTTGACTTTGTAATGTCTCCATGGTCATCTTAATCTCTTGAAATTCATTCAACATCCCTTGCATTCCTTGCACTAGCTCTTGCAATTGCGGATCCATAGTTCCTGCAACACTCAATTGCTAATGTCTACTTCAATATAGAGTCAATATGATCACTCTAGACGGTGCACAAACTATTGGTACTACCATTGGGACCTTAGAATCTATTCACTTGTTGATAATATTCCTCGCCAAAATTCCTAACCACAAAATCTCTAAACATCACTTTTGGTCTCATTACATAACAGATTTCTACTTAGAGTGTTGGAAGGGAGAGGATTTGGGACATTCACATCCATATTATCATAATACAATGTAGATTGTCAATCCCACTCTCTTTCATATATCACCATAGGTAGAATCACTAGGTTTGGTGAGTTCATCACCCTATCCATGAATTCTGCGCCAAAGTAGTAAACTAGCGATACCTTCATTTGCTCACGCTGGATGTACATAACCTTGATGTGGAATGGATTTGGGAATGGAAAGCTAGGTGCGGGAAATTTTCCTCCCGGTGCATCCATCCTGTCTGCTCTCTAAAGTCCTTCCTAAGTCAAACAATTTCCATGTGTTCTCCACCTCAAATTACTCAGTTTCAGTAGTTTGTGCTCTTCCAAGAGGGGTGATTCACTCTCTTTGACTAAGACACCCGCTTTGATACCATTGTAATACTCCAAGGACAAGAGACGAGAGAAAACACAAATTACACACTCAACATTTGGTGCCCCAAAGGAGCACCTTCTCTTTATTATATAAACAAAGAGGATCTCCTCCAAGGAAGCTCCACCCTTGGATTACTTTCTTGGATGGGTGACATGTCGGTCTAGGTCCTATTTGGTTGGTCAAACAAGCTTTGACCAGAGGGAATCTTTTAAGGAATCTTTTAGGAGTGTCTCAGAATCACGTAAGGTACCGTTTGAAAGCTCTTGATGAGACAAACCAGGGGGGAGGGAAGGTAAACCTTTCCTCTATTGGGGGGAGTTTGCACATTTTCGAGGCCTAATTCATCCGTTTAAGCCTCCGAAATTGCCTTCAAAGATTTTAGGCATATTTCAATTCCTACTCTATTAGTAGAAGTCCCCTTTTGGTGATACCTCTTTCTGATCTGTTTAGTCCATCATGTGTAACATCCTTCTAGATGTTACCAAACCAATTCTCACCTTTAAATCATATGTCTAGCTATTGGTTCTAAGGTTCTCAAGTTTATTTCTGTTTTTGCTCTATTAGTAGAAGTACTATTTTGGTGATACTTCTATCTGATCTATTTTGACCATCATGCATAACATCATTGTAGATATTACCAAACCAAATTTCACATCTAGATCATATGGCTAGCTCATGGTATTACAATATCCTACCATCAAGAAAGAAAGCTATCATATCTTGCACAAATTCAAGACATAAAAACCCCTTTGGGCAAAGAGGCTTTTGTAACAATAGATATCAAGAGCAACCCAATAAACTGAGCAAGTAGTAAATGAGTAACAATTCCATCGTAGAGTTCCATGGTGGTGAGGTTAAGTCTTGCTTAATCCACTTAGCTAGAAGGATAAGATAGAATAGATAGACTTTAAACAAGTGAAATTTGTAAGAAATCTAAGTAAAAATTCTATTTTAGAGTGCCATGGTGGTGAGGTTAGGTCTTTCTTAATAAACTTAGCTAGAAGGATAGGATATAATAGATAGACTTTAAACAAGTGAAATCTGCAAGAAATCTGCTGGACGGAGTCACTTGGAAAGTTGTAGGAGCAAAAATGTGTGGGACATATACTAGCAAGATAATCATCTGCGTAGGCACAAGAAAGGAAACCGGACATAGATTGCTCCTTGCCACATCTAAACAGTCATCAGCACAAGATTAAGCCATATAGCCATTACAACAATCACCTAAGCAATATTTCCACATGCATTGGGCTTAAAGCACTTGAAATCAATGAAAAGCACATCAAAATCAAGAGAAATACCATCATAGCACAGTGACAAGAAAAGATGAGTTATTTCCAACATTTTGGCAGCAAAGTAGACATCACATAGAGAAGTCCATTGGTAGAACAACAAGGAGTGTTTAGCAAGATCCAAGATAGGTAGCACAGAGAGTCTCAATTGGGTGGGCCTGCAACTTGAACATGTGGTCCTCCAAGAAGCAATGAGCCTTCTAATGGAACTAATCCCTAATTTGATAAATTAGAGATTTCAAAACTTAGCTTAGTGAATATACCATAGATATGTATAACATAGACATTTTTTAACTAATTGTTTCCTTTTTGGGAGCACGACACCCATAAGAGTTGGAAGGAGTTACCAAAGGGCTACAAGAGACCGGACCCATATGTGCAAAATTTACCAGAAAAATGGTGGGCTTTAGGAGCAATTCATTGTTCAGTTTGAGGAGTTAGTGGAGGCATGTTTGGACCTACTAGGAGGTTTCATGCTGGAGGATGGAACTCTTTGTTTAGATGCAAATATGCACTCTTTCTCCTTGTTCCTATGGGCTTTCTCTTAGGCCTTCTCCATCTTGGGTTTTTCTTCCCTCTCTTCTTTCTCTTCATATTTCCTCGTTGCTTCTTTCTTGTGTATGCTTCTTATTATCTTTACCATATGTGCTTGGTTCATAGTATTCTTTCTAGATGTTTCATGTTTTAGTAATGTGTCACTTTTTGTCTCCTTGGTTTTTGGCAGAATTTTTGTAGACTACTCTATGACGCTCTTCTTTCATTCTTTAGCATGGGTAGCTAAAGTTATTCCCATAGTCCAAGCTTCTCATCTATCACCCTATACTTCTTATGTATACTTAGGAAGTGGAACCCATCTTCACTTATTTCAATATACTCCTACAATGGTCAAGGTTCTTTAAGATGCATTCATGTCTATCTCCCTACCACATCTAGGGGTTCATCTAGGGTCAAAATCTTCCTTGTTTGATTCATCCATGGAGGATCCCCATCATTTGACTCACCTATTTCACATCTCCTTCCCATGATCTTCTCTTAGCACTACAAACCTCTTAGTTCCCCATAACCCTCCCATTGATCCTATCCCTGCCTCTATAGATCCCCCACCAGCACAAGACCAAATCCCTCCTAGTACTATAGACCCATCACCAATATAGGCTCAGATCCCTCCTATACCCTTAGCATCCCCATATTTTCTGCCACACCAGCAATCTTTATAGTCTTGTCTTGCTGGTCCATGGGTAGGGATTGGACTAGCACAACATCAAGGACAAGGTATCTATGTCTATGAATAAGAGTGGCATCCACTTTCAGCCTACTCTCCTAGACCCCCTTTGTACTCTTGTTATCTCCTTTTCATGCACCATCAAAACTCATATGGTTAGTTACACTCACTCTATCCCATTCAAGCTTTCATTCTAGTGTTACCAAGACCTTGCATGTATACTTAGATTCTCATAACCTTGCATTAGCTTGTGGGTTCTCATACTCTCCTTGCTATTACCTTGCTATCTTGGCAGATGACCAAGACAGAGATGTTAGTACTTGGATCCTTTTAGTCCTTTTCCCCCAATGGATACTACTCTTTCTTGCCTATGGAGGTGCATCAAGACATTGTGAGACCACTTCTAGGATTCATCAGGTTTTGCAAGGAAATTGGCCAACTTTACATGAGCAATACACTATCCAAGCCCATGCATCAATAAGATGGATCACAAAGTCTCCACAACCTCATGTACTACCTTTGGAGCATCATTGCATTCATTGTTCCCTATGTTAGGTCAAGTAGGCTAGTATTGATGAGCAGTCCAAGCTCTATCACCTTCTCAACCAGCACTCTTCTCCACATATATGTCAGTAGCTCTAAAGACTCTCCACCCACCACACACATATGATCTTCCTTTTTTATCCATGATAACCACCAAATGAGGGGCTACAACTTACATAGGCCTTCTTGGCCACAATTTACTCCATGCTCTATGTTTTTTGGCATGAGGGCCTTTGAGATTGGCATTTGAGCATTTATGTGATTGTCTCTCATCCTAAATGCACAATTTTTGTTCCCTCTTCTCCTTGATTTATGCCATAAAATTGCCTCAAGACTAGTTCTACCAAGCACTACTCATTTGTTTGGTGATTCTTGTCTCCTTGCTCTAGCAAACAAGTTAGTAGAAGCTATTGGGTTAGTAGGCTAAGATAAATATAGCAAAAATAAGTAGGACTAGCCGATGTACTAGAAACATCAATGAAGCTTGTAGGTAGAATATTCTAGAAGTACCCATGAAGCTTCTTGGTGAGAAGCTTCTAAGGAACTTTCCAAGAGAAGATTAACTTGTATGGCAAGCTGAAAGCTAGCTTAGCTTGTATGCCAATTAAACAAATAGCTTAGCTTGCACTCCAAGAAAGGTGTTTCCTAGAATGAACGTTCCTTGGAAGCTCCTTGGGAACCTTGTATCCAAGTTACCTATAAATACTCAAGCTAGGCATTTGGAGTTTCCTTCACTTGAGAGTCCTAATGTGATCTTCCACTTTGGCCTTCTATTCTTGTATTTCTCTCCTTAATCTGTTACATTGGAATCATAACAAGAATGAGATGGATTGAATCTATGGATCAGCAAATCCATTTCCTCTAAACCATTGGAATTTTTGTTTCCATGTACTACTAACTATCATTTCACACAATTCATCATTTCACACTTTGGGTAAAAAGAATTTATATGAAACCACCTTATTTGATAAACCATTGATAATTCCAATTGTACCTAATAGGGAATGGTGGACATGTTTCATTTATGTGTTAAATTAGATAATTTTAAGTAAGTTTTTTGATGGAGTAGTAGCCATAGTAGCGATGACCAAAGTTATTGTTGTTATGTAACAACAAATTGAGTACCTTACTTGATCATTGGAAGAAAGAGATCATCAATGTCAAGAGTACATAAAATGAGTAGTATTGTGAGAAGGAGAAAAGAAAATCTGATTTCTAAAGCCAAAGGTTTTGAAGGCAAGAATCTCTTGAGTGCAATGGAGAATGGTTTGTTTGATTGCAAAGATTATTATGAAGCCACAACTCTTCAAGATGAATGGACACAAATTCTCTTGCCTTCAAGCCAATTAGATGGAGTGAAAAAAACTCTGGTAGCAATTTTAGGTGTAGTAAGCTCAATGGAAATTTTTTGCTCCAATCTACACATTGGAAGAATTCAAGGAAGCAATAATTAGGAGATTCCAAATGGTGAATATTTCACAAGCCTCATAAGATAGATTGGTAGAACTGAAGTAGATTAGTTTTATGAGTAGCTAAATCACTCAATTCTAAAACATCATAATTTAAATCCTAAAGATACTGAAAGGTGAATTTTTGGACCAATTTGTGAGGGGTTTGAAGTCACAGACCAAATTGGAAGTGATAATGCAACAACCCAAACAACTAGAAGAAACTATGTAGTTGGTTGAGTGTTATGATTCCTTGGTTGCTACAACTTGGTCTCAACCTAGACCTTAAGACAACTAACAACACACCACACACAAGTGGAGGAGCCAGCACCAATAGAGATTGATGTCATCCAATGGAGATTTCTTGGCACTATAGACAAAGAAAGATTGTGAATAGATAGTGGTTGCTTTTATTATTGCCAAAATTAGATATTGCATTGTTGAATTTCCACTCAAGAATGGATGACCTTGAAAAATTGTCCACATGGAGTTTATAGAGCATGAGCATCAAGGAAACAAAGATTCAGAGCAAAAGATATCAAGCCATCTACTAGGAACTTGATTAGTACCAATGGGATCGACCGCTTGACCTATGCAAGTTTGCTTCACTTACAAGATATGGTATCTGATCATGGTTGTAGGATTTGGTTGAGCTTGGAATTTTAAATAATTTCATATCTATATAGTTAGCAAAGGAATTATGTATTCCTATCAAGCCAATATTTAGAAATAGATTGATAATGGCGGATAATAGAAATGGTTTTTCATTTTGTATTTCATATTATATTACATTCAAGAATGGGAAAGAGTATTTAGATTGTATAAGGTTTGTAGTAGCACCTCTATAATACAATATCATTTCAGGTCTACCTTGGCTTGAATATCATAATGTTCAATTTTATTGGACCCAATGACAAATTCAAGTATAATACCATGGCAAGAATTACAAGTTAGGTTGTTGGCACCTCTAAATAAGACACTTAAGAATAGTCAATCCCAAGTTGGGAAGTTTATCAGTATAGCAACTTAAGAGTAAGCTTTGGAGGAAGATATTATGATTTTTTCAATGTGGATCAAACCAATGGCACAAGGAGAATCTGATGAGAGTCAAAATGCCTCATCAAGCAATGGTTGATTTGATATTTCAAGAGTTTGTGGAAGTGTTACCAAATGATCTTCCAAAGGGATTACTCTTTGATCAAGGTTTACCCTTCAAGATTGAGTTATTGCCAATTATTTCTCTTATGAATAGACCAATCTATAGGCTCTCACCAAAGGATTTACAAGAGCTTCAATCAACATTGATCAAGTTTTTAGAGAAAGATTTTATATAACGTAGTACATCTTCTTGGGGAGCACCAATACTCTTTCTACCAAAGAAAGATGGAGAAATTCAATTTTTTATTGGTTACCATGGCCTAAATAAAGAAACCATGAAGAATGTATATTTCTTGCATTGAATTGATGACTTGTTAGATCAATTGAGTGGAGCACAATACTTCTCTAAGTTGGATCTTTGAAGTAGTTATTGGTAGATTCATATTGATAGGAAGGATGTGCAAAAGATATAGGCATTTTGAATGGAGAGTTCTACCTTTTGGGTTCAATAATGCTCCAATAGTCTTCATGGATAAAATGCATTAGGTGTTATATAGGTTGTTGGATTGGTATGTGGTGGTGTTCTTGGATGATATTTTAATCTATATCAAGATGAAAGAAAAACATAATAATCACATATGAGAAGTCCTAAGATAACTTGGCAATGGAAGTCAAGAATTATTACAAGAAGTCAAAGTGTATTTTTTGGCAAAAGGAAGTTACCTTCTTGGGTCATAAGGTCTTATTGGAGGAGATCAAGAAAAAAGAGGAGAAAATTAAGTCCATTATTTATTTAGAATACCAAAGGATAACACAAAAGTATGGGCATTTAATAGATTAGAAAGTTTCTACCAATGGTTCATTTAATACTATTCACGTGCTTGGCCACACCAGTTTTTGATCTCTTGGGGGACCTCAAGCTTTCAATGGACCACCAAGCACAAAGAAATATTCAAGAATTTGAAGCATATGGCGCTTCACAACCCATCCTTCAACCATATGATCCTAAACAACCTTGTGGTTGATTTTGATGCTTCTAACTTTGCCATTGGATTCATATTGCAACAAGCATTTCTACATGGATTACATTATATTGCCCTTGTGTATTGTTCACTAAGCATCACCAAAAAAATTACTCTACTCAAGATTGAGAACAATTAAGAGTGGTATATGCCACCAAGGTATAGAGACATTATATCTAGTGAAACAAGTGATCATACAAACTGACAATAAACCTTTGTTGCAAAAATTAAATTTGGAACACATGAAGAGTCAACATTAACAATGGGAAGAACAACTATAGTTTTTTGATATCAAACTTGAGTACAAACCCAACAGGTTCCATGTCATCCCCAATGCCCTATCACAATGACTTGATTTGAAGACTTTTCCCAAATCTCTTATCTTAATGGCAATTATGATAGTGTCAATAAACTCAAAAGTCTAAATCAAGTTTTGGACCGCTTTATTGAAAATCTCTTTTTCAAGATAGTTCAAGTTTGTTTTGCATCACAAAACAAGGAATAAAACACTTTCTCCTTGAAGGAAGGTCTTCTATTTTGGGAGAATTGGATCTATATTCCAACCAAGGATGATCTACAACTTGTGCACCTTCAAGAAGCCAATGACTTACCAATTATTAGTCACATGGATGTGGACAAAACCTTTCATGCCCTACAATGTCATTGGTGGTGGCCCAACATGGCACAAGAGGTTCAAGAGTTTTTTTGATCTTGCAAATGCAACAAGGCTAGTAACCAAAAGCCAAGTGGACTCCTTCAACCACTAATAATTCCATCTGCCTATTAGGAACATGTAAGCTTAGACTTCATCACATCCTTGCTAGAGACCAACCAGTGCCATACAACCATCATATTGTTTGTTGATAAACTCAACAAGTAGATTCATTTGCCACCTACCATAGATATAGTTGATGCTCCAATGTTGCCCTAGATCTACTTTGACACTATCTTCAAGCACCTTGAGATGCCAAGGGTTCTCACCTTTGATTGAGATTCTTTCTTTATTGTTGAATTTTAGCAAACACTTTTTTAACTCCCTGGTACCAAGCTCGCATTATCTACAACTTATCATCCTCAAATTGATAGACAAGGAAATTGCACTTTGGAGGGCATATTATGTACCTTTGTCAATGTTCACCACATTGATTGGGATACTTATCTCATAGCAATTGAGTTTGCCTACAATAATTCAAAGAAGGCAAGTATCGCTTTTCTTCCTTCTTCCTCAATTATGGGCAAGATCCACTTGTTCTTGATTCTCTTTTTGCTTCTTCACCATCTTAGTCCTGCATACTTCCACCTTCTTGTCCATGTTATCTAAATCCTTACACCTAGCCAAGTCTCATCTTCTTGTTGCTCAAAATTAGCAAAAGTAAAAATATGCTAATAAACATTTTTGTGACCTCACCTTTCAACTAAGTGAAAAGATTATTTTTCCTTCTATTATCCTTAAACTAAAGCCTAAAATTCCTTACCTAAGTCCATAAACTTGCTCCTAATTGGATAGGTCTATTTGAGGATACTCAAATCATTTCCCCCATTACCTACCAAATTGCTCCTCCTAGTCATATGTGATTCCATCATGTCTTCTATGTTTCAAACCTCAAACCCTTTTTTCTAACCCATCTTCCTTTTCCATTTGTATCCAACCCACTCCTCCTCCCATCCCTAACAACTTGCATGGTATCCACCATTTACATTTTTCCATAAGAGGAGAGCCCACTAAAGTCCATGATGTCATCCAAGACATAATGGCTCAAATCCTACAATCCACTCATTCCCATGTACAAACTGAGTGATTGTTGGATTTATTAGGACCTCTTGCAAGAGTGTGAAGGTTGACATAGTCTCATTCCAAGATGGTGCATTGGTGCAAGGTGCATCAAACAAGGTGCATTGGCACCTTGTTTGATGTGGTAGTCGCAAACACACTATGACCAAAGTACTTGACTCGAGCAAGCACGCAGGTGGGAGCTACAACAATCATTGCTGCCAAGGAGAAGGTCCTAGGACTATTATGCACTCCAGCATGCCTCCAATACCTTTTTCCAATTGGTCATTGAGATTTTTGGCCATCTCCATCATCACTTTGATTGCCTCCTCCATGAAACAACACGAGGTTCTATTTAGAGGAGAGTAGCAATAGCTCTCTCTCCAGCAATGCTTACATCTTACTTCTGTCATCCAAATTCATCACCCTATAGCATTCATAGGCATTGGTTCTTCACCATTATGCAATGACAATAGGACTCCAGACACATCTAGGCCTCTTCCCCTCATCTATTGGATACACCATTGGAGTATCTATATCCCATAATTCAAAATAGGTTGGTTTGTAGACTACATTGTATATTCTATCCCTTGGTGCCTTGCTCTTTGTTGCTTAATGGCTTTTAGCCCTTGTGTCGGCCTCATGCTCCAGTTCTTCTTCAAAAAAAATTTTGCTTTTGTATTCCATGTTTGTTTCCTGCTGTGTATACTATTGTGCATTCTCGCCAAGTCCTAAAAATAAAAAATAATAAAGTGTTAAATGGAGTCTATGATGTTTAAAACATTGAAACATCAACAAGATCAACTACTCCGACTGACAAAAAGCATGCATGAAAAGATTCTAAATATGGAAGAAGATTGAAATTGACTATTCCTTTCCATTTTTGTTACTTCCAAAAAGTGGAGAATATAGCTTATCTTTTAAGCTCCTTGGCAAACATCTCAATCCATTGATTTATAAAATATATTTCTCTTCCAATTTTTGGCTATCATTAGCTGCACATGATATCCAAGCTATGTTTGGATATTTGTTCCCAAAAGTGTTTTGACTGTCTCCAATACCCATTTCCATAGGGTTTCCAGTCCCTATGGTTTTTTCAAGCACTACACACATTTCTAGAGCATCAAGTTAATCTACTTAAAGAGAGAAAGTAGAGAAAGAAGTGCATGTTCTTTTACAGAAATTTTATAGGCAAGAGAATAAATACAAAACACATCAGAAATAGTAGAAGACGTTAAAATCTGGTTTATGTTCAATCTGCCATAGGTGAACTGCGGAAGGGATCATGGTTATGTCAGAACTTGGTGAAACAAGACATATATATAACTTTTTTTCCAATTGTTGTCATCCTTAGTGTTGTGTTTTGGATTTTGTCAGGTATAATCCTTTATGGTTCATGGATTTCCATGACTAGGAAGTAGAACTTTGCCATAAATATTGCAAATATTATGACTAACTTTACTAGGATGATGTAAACTTACAAGCGGAATAAAGGGTGAGAGAAGTCGACCTCTTGTGATATACAAGAAGCATGGGAAGACCCCCATCAAGCCGTACAAGGAATAGACATAGGAGGTAACATGAAGCTAAGCCCTAATAGTATGGTAAGAGAAATCTACCCTACAGCACCTAAGATATGTGTTTTTAGAGTTGAGATGAAGGCCTCTTTTTATTTGTGTAAAGAGGAATCTACCCTTCAGCACCTTAGATATCTTAGGTGAGATATCTTATTGTGCAGAGGACACGAGACTAATGTTAAATTGATAGATATAGTGTATTCTGAGAAGGTAACTAGGTGGGTAAAATGATAGGTATAGTGTATTCTCTTATCGATACTATCGATCCCTATTTTACCCTTTTGTCTTCTCCTTGTCCGGCTTGATGGGGTCTTCCCATCCGTCTTGTTCTCACATGCGATCACCTTTCTCTGGTATAGTGTATCTGGAGAAGAAGGAAGACTGCATGTCAAGACAAAGTGTATGTCACATCTCACTGACCGAATAAAACTGCCTTGTCGAAAAGGGCAAAGATCAGCAAACCGATATTCACGCAAGTATAGGTCAAGAATTTGCTGGACACATATCCTTAGGGAAAAGGTGGAACCCGAATTACGGGAGAGGAACTCATGCAGAGTATGGAAGAGGACGATAAGAGGCGAGTTGTACAGCTACACGATTATGACATCACACATTATTTGAACAAGGCAGGAGTTTATTCCTTGTGAGATATAATATTATCTGGTACTCCTACATAATATCAAAGGTTTACACAGTTCCCCGCTCAAGAGTGTTGCAAATATGCATAAAATGGTCAAGGCAGGAGTTTATTGCATGTGAAATATAATATTCTCAGGTACTCATAAATATATATCAGAGAATATTATATTTCACAAGCAATAAACTCCTTCCTTGTCCAATTTATGCATATTTGCAACACTCTTGAGCGGGGACTGTGATGTGATACATATGGGATAACTAAAAGATCAAAATTAATAAGGATACAACTTAAGTGGTGAAATAGTACTAAATTCTAATGGAATATAAAAAATTATGTTTTATTTTACCTATAATATAAGAGTTATATAAGTTATAATATAAGAGTTATAACTCTTGCATCAATATGTATCATTCGATTATCCTAAAAATAACATCACATTAAGCTAGAATGGTAGAGATTGGAGTATTCAATGAAACATCACACTAACCTAGAATATTATTAGAACTATGTAAATCAAACACAGCACTCTACATATCGCAAGAGCTTTTCAAGAAGCATCTCTTAATTATGAATCTCTGGTAGATTCTCCCAAGCCGTGTTCTCTATAAAGTAGTGGAAACTCTTGTCTAAGGTAAGTTGCAAAATAGAAAAGTGAAAGTGATAGACTTCTTCTCTATTATGGTAACTCATTGTGCAATCCAAAACATGTTAGATAGTTACATAAACATGTTAAACATAGTATTTACAACTCTATGTAACTCAAAACCAGTTATTCAAATAAAATATATATTTTATTCATGTCATTACACACTAATTCACTTATCACTCATATCAAAATCTACATCTTCATCAACTATAACTGCAATTTTATGCAACATCCTTCCTTTGAACAAGCATCATATGAAACATTCATACCACTTTTTATGCTCAAGTATTAATCCATGTTGGGTGATGCATTCATGAAATAAATTTAGTTGTACTAGCATGCGATGGTATATAAAAGAAAATAAAATATAATTTTTCTATATTTATAAACTATTGCCTAGTTCTAATCTAAATTGGAAATATTAGGTGTTTCAAAAGCCTTTTCTAGATCACTAGGGTAGAATATCTTTGAGATCTATATAATTGCATATATGGATACAAGGGACTAATACAAAGAATAAATTGTTACTTCAACTATACCTTAAATGTAGATTTTTGTTTTTAGTTGTTTTACTATAGATTTATTATGGAGAATATTACCTGTAGGATGAAAATAAATTAATATTAAATTTTTTTAAATTTTCTTAGGAGTATTACATAGTTTACTTTTATTGAAATCAATCTAGAGCTAAAACTCAAAATTGTGAATCCTTTAATTAAATTTTTTATTTACCTTTGAGTTTTCATATTAAAAATTGAACTCCTTCCTTCTTGTATCAAGAACTAAATTTTCCCTCTCCATGTATGGACAATTTCTTAATTGTTGATTTGCATTGAGAATTTGTATTTTGTTGTAGTTTCTTTGGTATAATTCTTCTTTTCCATTCCATTCTATTACAAATTGGAGGATTTTAAGAATCTTTATTATGGTATCATTTGCTAATTCTCTTTTCTCATATAGAGAGAAATATTTTTAGGATGATTTTGTATCACTATGCCTAAATCTTGGATTATTTAGAAAAGTAATAGAATTTCAAGAGTTCCATATAATAAAGCAATACCTTCACTTTGGTGAAGCATAAGAGAGGATTTTTGGGTTGATTGGTGGATCAAGGTTATAAAAACATAGAGTACATACATGAAATTATATAAATCAACAAGGAAGGAAAAGGAAAATGCACAAGTTCTCATGAAAAGAGAAATCAAATGTAGATTAGAAATAGAAAGGAAACATAATTTCATTTGTAAATTATCCTCATTGTGATAGAATAGACTGTATATTTCTATATTGAGCAAACATATGTCACCTAAATTTGTAAGTATACTTAATGAGATATGGTGAATACCACTGCATTGATGACAAAAATATGTCCAAATTCAAAGGCAAAGTTCAGATTCAAGACATGGAGAATAAACTTATAGATGACACCTCTTTGTTGGGAACAATTTAGACATTCAGCTCTCTTTTTACAAGTGTGTCTAGTAAATTTAGTTTAGAATAAGAAATTCAATTTCCAATTTCAATTGGCCCTTCCCTTTAGAAGGTCCAATTGTGTAAAAGACCAAAACCGAGGAGAGAAATAGGAGAATGGAAGCTCACATTGGGACACTTGAATGAGGGAAAACTCCGAATCCTAGCATGAGCTTCGGCCTTGGTATTTATAGGTAGCATACAAGACCCTTGAAGCTTCTCAAGAAGTTTCCTTGAGCCGCTTTCTTGGAGTGCAAGCCAAGTTAACTAGGAAGCTTCTCAAGAAGCTTCCTTCTAGAAGCCGCCTACTTGGCGTGCAAGCTAAGCTAGTTAGAAGCTTCTAGAAGCTTCTTAGATGCTTCTAGAATATTCTAGGCTATTTTGTCTTATTCTCTACTTTGTAAGCCCGACTAACTTCATCACTAAACTCCATATTGTTACATATTCCTCCGCCGCTAGTTGGTGACGTCCTCGTCGCCAGTGAAGCTTCGAATTCCTTGATGGCCATCTGTGCATTCTGGAGGTGAGAAAGAGGTTCCCATGTAGCATCATGAAGGGGATACCTTTTCCAAAGGACCTTGTACTCCGTATGTTGGTGACGGCCTCGTTGAATATGGCGACGCGCAAGGATACGATCAACTTCGTACTCCGCATGATCATTGATAGGGACAGGAAGAGGGGGAGGTTGGACTCGAGAGGAAAAGGAAGAAGGGTTAGGAACAAAGGGTTTCAACTTGGAAATATGAAAGACAGGATGGATACGCATGTGACAAGGTAAGGCAAGACGATAAGCAACAGGAGAGATAATGTGGGTGATATCAAAGGGTCCTATCCAATTAGGAGCAAGTTTACGAACTTGGGTATCAAGTGGGAGAGGGAGGTTACTAGAGGATAGCATGACTTTATCACCAACTTCAAAGGTGAGATCATGACGATGATGGTCTGCATATTGTTTTTGGCGATTCTGAGCAACAAGGAGGTGAGATTTGGCTTGTTGGAGAGATTGGGATATAGTGGTCAAGAATGTAGAAGTATGAGGAACCTGAGAGGGAGGGGGAACAAGAAGAGAATCTAGAACAAGCGGATCTTGGCCAAAATTGAGAAAGAAGGGAGAAAATCCAGTGCTTGCCTGTTTGGAATTGTTGTAGGCAAATTCTGCAGCTGCAAGACATTCATCCCAGTTGGTTTGGTGGACATTGACAAAGGCCCGCAACATATCCTCCAATGTACGATTGGCGCGTTCGGTTTGTCCATCAGTTTGAGGATGATAGGCCGTGGACAAAGCAAGCTTGGTGCCGAGTATCTGGAAGAGTGCTTGCCAAAACTTCCCGGTAAATCTAGGATCACGGTCGGAGATGAGTACACGTGGCATCCCATGATGCTTGAAGACATTGTCGAAGTAGATTTGCGCTAAGGTTGGAGCATCCACGGTATCACAGGTTGGTGCCAAGTGGATTTGCTTACTAAGCTTATCCACAAACACCACAATTGCGGTGTGTCCTTGTTTTGTCTTTGGCAAGGATGTGATGAGATCCAAGCTCACATGCTCCCAACGAGTGGATGGAATGGCGAGTGGTTGAAGGAGTCCACTCGGCTTCTGGTTGCTGGCCTTGTTCCGTTGGCAACTCTCACATGATCGGACAAAGTCTTGAACATCTCGTGTCATGTTGGGCCACCACCATTGGCATTGGAGGGTGCCCAAGGTCTTGTCCACTCCCATGTGACCAGCTATTGGTAAATCATGGGCTTCTTGAAGGCGCACAAGTCGAAGATCACCTTTGGTTGGAACATAGATCTGGTCTACATGGAATAAAAGGCCTTCCTTGAAGGAGAAGGTGTTGTACTCCTTGTTGCGTGTTGTTAGACGACCGTGTACCATTTGGAAGAAGGGATCTTGCTGTAGGGCTAACCGAAACTCGTTATGAATCTTGGGATCAATTGACGCCGTCGTAATTGCTGCCGTGATGAAAGGAAGAGACTTTAAATCAGGTCGTCGTGATAGAGCATCAGGGATGACATGGAACCGACCTGGTTTATACTCAAGTTTGATGTCGAACAATTGGAGTTGCTCTTCCCATCGATGATGTCGACTCTTCATGTGCTCTAGGTGTAAGGTCTGCAACAATGGCTTGTGATCAGTTCGCATGATCACTTGTTTCTCCAAGAGATAATGCCTCCATACCTTGGTGGCATATACCATTGCAAGTTGTTCACGATCTCGAGCAGAGTAATTTCTTTCAGCTGTATTTAGTCGGCGAGACACAAAGGCAATAGGATGTAGTCCATCTGGAAATTCTTGTTGCAACACAGCTCCAATTGCAAAGTTAGAAGCATCAAAATCAACCACACAAGGTAGTTGAGGATCATATGGTTGAAGAATGGGTCTTGAAGACACCATATGCTTTAACTTCTGGAATGCTTCTTCATGCTTGGTGGTCCATTGGAAGCTCGAGTTCTTTCCCAAGAGGTCAGTCAATGGTGCAGCCACGTGAGCATAATAGTGGATGAACCGTCGGTAAAAACTGGCCAATCCGTTGAACACTCGTACTTCGGTAGCATCCTTCGGGGTAGGCCAATCAGTAATGGCCTTGATCTTCTCTTCTTCCATCTTGATCCCCTCTGATGAGATCTTATGACCCAAGAAGGTAACCTCCTTTTGCCAAAAAGTACACTTTGACTTCTTGCAATAAAATTTCCACTATTGTAGTCGTCTTAGGACTTCTTGCACATGATTCATGTGTTCTGCCTCTGTCCTACTATAGATTAAGATATCATCTAAGAACACTACCACTGACTGATCCAATAGCCCCTCCAACACCCGATGCATCTGATCCATGAAGACTGCTGGAGCATTAGTGAGTCCGAAAGGTAGAACTCTCCACTCAAAATGTCCATACCTTGTACGAAAGGCAGTCTTTTTCACGTCCTCTCCTTCAATAGGAATTTGCCAATAGCCGCTACGAAGATCTAGCTTGGAAAAGTATCGTGCTCCACTTAATTGATCAAGCAAGTCATCGATCCGAGGCAAGGGATATGCATTCTTCACGGTTTGCTTATTGAGCCCACGGTAATCAATACAGAAACGAAGTCCTACATCCTTCTTTGGAACAAATAGTACCGGTGCTCCCCAAGGAGAGGTACTATGTCGTATGAAATCCTTCTCCAACAACTCTGTAAGTGTTGTTCGCAACTCCTCCAACTCCTTTGGTGAGAGCCGATAGATTGGTCTACTCACTGGAGTACTCCCTGGCAATAACTCGATCTTGAAGGGCATACCTCGATCAGAGGGTAATCCCTTTGGTAGATCATCCGGAAACACATCTGCAAACTCTTGAACTATCCGATCAACCATCGCTTGATGCGGCACTTGGCACTCCTCAGATTGTTCTTGTGCAATCGGCTTGATCCACACTGCGAATACAGACTTATCTTCCTCTAAAGCTTGCTCTATGGCTGCTTCATTAACAAACTTTCCTTCTAGGGACTCATCTCTCTTCCGAGCTTGCTCCATGGTTGCCTTCCTGACAAACTTCCCATCTTGGGACTCATCTCCCTTCCAGATTCGCTCTATGGCTACCTTCTCGACAAACTTCCCATCTTGGGACTGACTATTCTTAGGTGTCTTACTCAGAGGTGCCAGACAACCTAATCGGAAATTCCTACCCTGGTGTTGTACTTGAATTTGGTGTCGGGTCCAATCAAATTGAACCTTATGACATTCAAGCCAAGGTAGACCCAGAATGATATCATAGTGTAGAGGTGCCACTACAAACCTCATACACTCCAAATACTCCTTCCCAATCTTGAAGGTAACAGGATGCAAGGTGCGGAATGCAGAACCCTTTCTACCATCCGCAATCATCAAACTACTTCCAATCACTGGCTTGAGAGGAATACCCAATTCCTTTGCTACTTGCATAGACATGCAATTCTCTGAACTTCCAGAATCAACCAAAATTCTACAACCCCGATTAGATATCATACCTTGCAAGTGAAGCAAACTTGCATAGGTCGAGCCTTCAATCCCATTGGAACTAATCAAGCTCCCAGTAGGCGGCTCGAAATCTCCTACTGGGATTCCTCGTTTCCCTAATCATTCCGCTCCACAACCTCCACTTGGGCAACTTGTCGAGGTCGTCCATTCTTGAGTGGACATTCAGCAATGCAATGCCCCAACTTGCGACAATAAAAACAACCTCCATTTTGTCGTAATCTTTCTCTATCTGCTGTGCCAAGTGGTCTTCGTTGGATAGCATCAATCTCCCTTGGTACCGGTTCTTCCACTCGTGGTACTGGTGGGTTTTGTGTAGGTCGAGGTCGAGACCAAGTTGTCGCAACTAAGGAATCAAAACGCTTAGCCAATTGCATGGCTTGTTCTACATTTTGTGGCTCTCGCATGGTCACCTCCAATCTGGTTCGTGACTTCAATCCCCGCACAAATCGATCCAGAACTTCACCTTCTTGGATATCTGGAATTTGCATGATGATATTCTGAAATTGTGTGATGTAGCTTCTCACTGAGCCAATCTGCCTCAACTCCGCCAATTTATCTCGTGCAGCTCGGGTGGCATTTATAGTCTGAAATCGACCAAGTATTGCATCCTTGAATTCTGCCCATGTAAAAATTGGTGTAACAATTTGTCGTTCAGCTCTTTCTACTCGGAATCGCCACCAAAGTTTTGCCACTCCATCCAATTGGCTAGAAGCCAAGAGAATTTGTTTCCGCTCGTCTTGAAGATTGGTGGCTTCAAAGTAACGTTCACAGTCAAACACAAAATTCTCCGCTGTGCCTGGAAGATTCTTGCCTTCAAACACCTTGGGTTTTGGAAATTGAATGCGATCTTCTCCATCTCGAACTGGCGCTCTGTTTATCTGTTCTTGTTGTTGCTGGTCTCGTTCATCCAACAATCGAGTAAGATGCTCGATTTGTTGTTGCATTGCAAGGATAACATCTGGTATTGCCGCCATCGCTACTACTCTATTCCACTACCTGCAATTTATCTAGTTGATGAACACGTAGATACAACACGTCCACCGTTCTCCATAAGTTACAACTGGAAGTATCAAGGGTTCCTCTGACACGGTGATCATATGTAGAAAATCCTGCCCAAAGCGTGAGGTGATGAATTGTGTGAAATGATGCTTTGGTAATATCTGGACACGAAAGTCCCAATGGTTTGGCGGAAGTGGATTTGGTGGTCCATAAATTCTATCCATCTCATTCCTGCTCTGATACCAATGTAAAAGACCAAAACCGAGGAGAGAAATAGGAGAATGGAAGCTCACATTGGGACACTTGAATGAGGGAAAACTCCGAATCCTAGCATGAGCTTCGGCCTTGGTATTTATAGGTAGCATACAAGACCCTTGAAGCTTCTCAAGAAGTTTCCTTGAGCCGCTTTCTTGGAGTGCAAGCCAAGTTAACTAGGAAGCTTCTCAAGAAGCTTCCTTCTAGAAGCCGCCTACTTGGCGTGCAAGCTAAGCTAGTTAGAAGCTTCTAGAAGCTTCTTAGATGCTTCTAGAATATTCTAGGCTATTTTGTCTTATTCTCTACTTCGTAAGCCCGACTAACTTCATCACTAAACTCCATATTGTTACAAATTGTTTAGAGCAATGTGAAATTCTCATCTATAGATATAGATGATTGCATAATTTTAGAGGCAAAATATTGTGTAGATTGAGATAGTGAGGGAGAAGCTAAAGGAGAGAAAAAAACAAAAAAAGTTTTTCAAGTGTGTTCTAACCTCTATAGCTTTCTTCAATGATATAGAAAGTCATGCAAGATTGAAGATCAAGTCAATGAAAATTAGAGAGAGATGCAAATTAAAAATTAATGAATCTCAAAAAATACCAAAGATGGAGAATTAATAACCAAAACTTAAAGAAGAGGCAAAGAAGATGATTATATTTCAAAAAACACCACAACAAAATTTGAGAAAATGCTATGAAAGGTTTAGCCAAACAGGTCATATTGAATAATTGTACAACTATCTAAAGATGGAGAATCTATTGAGTAAATTAAAACTATTAAAAACCTTCATTTTGAGATAGGTATTCATTCTAACATATATATAGTACAAGCAAATTTCCAATTCAAAATTCCAGCCCTTGCACTTCAAGTGCACAAAAATAACAAAGACTACAACTCTTTAATGTATATGAGTTGTATGTCTCATTTTTTTATTAATGAAATATTTATTACTATCTAATTTTCACATAAAAGAATTTCTCTTGTATGCATTAGTATTTTATTTTATATTGGTTTATGCTTTATAATTGATTTTTTAAGGTTTAATATACTAGTATTTGCTCATATATCCTTGTTCTTGGTCTTGGATGAGCTCAAAACCATTTAAGTTTATTGGTAATTGCTCTACAATATGCTAGTGATGAGCATGGGTGGCTATCTATATGCATGGGTAATTATTAGTACGTGCTTCAAGGTCATTGGTATCAGTTTATATTTGTTTGACTTTTGGTGTGATTTGGAGGGTGCAATTTGGAGTATTGATGACTATATAAGTCATCAATACTTCAAAGTGCTCACTCCAGATCACATCAAATATATATTGTCTATTTCATTTTTTATTTTTAAAGAGATCATATAAAATTTACACATGTGTTCATGAAAATATCAGAAATTAAAATCTCTGTTTGCATGTATGTGCATGAAGTATGGAGATTTACAAGCAAGTAAGAATAAAGCAACAATTACTAACAACTTTGGTAGTTACTAACAACTACCAAAGTGATACCCAGAAATAACTAAAGCAATAACTAGCAAATTCAATAACATCAAGCCCATATAAATCAATGGATATCAAAATAATGTGGACAATACATGGTTTTATTTCATATTCACATAAGAATAATTATCTTATGTAAACTAAATAACTTTGCATAAGTGAAACAACTTTCAAGGCTTTTTATTCAATTTTCTATCCTCTCTATCAATGTAATCTTTAAAAATTGTTAAATCTACAATGATACAAAATCTCATTTTTCCTCTACTTATGTCTAGGGATCTTCATCCAAGAGAATTGGTAAACCCATCTTGCATTTTCTGCTCATCCACCTCAACATACAATACCAACCAATTGGATATTTTGGTTTGATAACACTAGATCTAACAAACAATGAACAATAGCAAGTAAATAAAAATTAATGAACGATGCTCACCGGATCAATTTTGAAAAAAATAACTCTTCACTAGCTCAAAGGTAACAAGGTCACATCTTGTGGAACTTTGCAATGTTTGTGTTGCATAACGAGTTCCAAAAGGCAGACCTCTTGGTTTCATTATTAAGGGATTATGCACTACAAAATGATGCATAACAATCTCAACAAGAGCATTTTTCATCATGTGTTGTTTGATGGAGGAGCAAAATTTCATTCTTTTTTTAATACACTCCATGATCTTTGCAAATGTTTGAAATTCTTGCATTAGTTGATTGGTGAATGGTTGTCAAAGCTACCATTGCTTGTCAAAATCCAAAAATTGACAAAGACACATTGGCATCCCTTTCCTTCAGTTGTTTGATCTAGTGTGAACAAGGAATGCCCATTGTTGGCAAGAACATATTGTTGCATTGATCATCCATTGATAGAGAAAGCAACTTGTGGTATTGTTTGAGAGCTTCCTTCATTGCAAAAATTGAGATCTTCTTCATCACGCCTTTCTACAAAGGTTTTCCTCCATGGGATAGACTAGATCAAGTTTGTTTGTAACTATTGGCCTAGCTGATATTGGAGAGCTATTGGTTGCAAGAACCTTCAAGCAACTCATAAACACCAAGGAAATCTTTAGTTGACCTCTAGATCCAACACTTCAACATGGCATCTGTACCTTCCATTCAAGAAGTTGATGTATGCCCAAAGTGAAAAGTATGTCAAAGCCATGCAACAACAAATTCACCTTATGGAACAGCCATGTTGTTGCAAGATAATGGAAAACTGGATTGGGAGTATTTTTGGTAAGTTGATGGACATTTTTGTGATACTCTTACTCACTTAAAGAAGTAATAACACCTTGCTATAAATGCATGAAGCTAGTCCAAGAATATTGAGAGTTAAACGTTGTGCGCTGATTGGCAAGTATGTTCTTGTTAATGTGCCACATACAAAGCACATTGATTGAACCTGGGTAAACCAATGATATTGCATTCATTAATGCAAGTTCATGGTCAATCACAAAGACAAAGTAACAACTTGCATCAATTCTAAGCTTTTTGCCAAAGGTCCTTTGTAGCGTTCTCATTGGACAATTGTAATCTTCAAAATTTCATGTTGCATAAGACAATAGAACATGGTGAATGTTTGATTTGTTGTTGAAACCATACTTCATGCAACAATGGCATTAAGCATTGAATTTTTTTTTAAATGTGGAATCCAAAGGCCAAATCTTGTTTGCAGAGAATGTTTATGTGATTGATTCAACAGATTTTTGGACAATGAATAGGTTGGTCAGATTTCCACTATCATCACGTTGAAGGTCGTGGTAACACAATGCTCAATGAGCGCATCCAACAAGGGTAGCAGATCATCTAATCTATAGCAGATCATCCATCAAGTGCTTTCCTTTTTGAGCATGCTTCACGTTGTAGATATCTTCCTTTGTTGCTCGACAACTTGTATTGGTTTCATGGAGAGTGCCAAGAACTACACATGGTGCCATGTCAACTTTGCTCAATTGATGCGCAATTTGCAACTCTATAGCTAAGAGGACTCTTGGACTTGGATATGCAGCAATGTTGTCTGCCAGCTTGTGATTATGATTTGCGTTGATGACTCTTGCACTTGGATATGCAGGAATGTTGTATGTTAGCTCGTGGTTATGATTTAAGTTGATGACTTTGGTCATCCAAGTTCCATTTTCTTTCTTGCAAATGACCACTTGGAAAGGACAGTATATGCAAACGTTGTTGGTGTTGAGCAAGTGGACTTTGTTAGTGTTCTTAACCGTGGACGTAACTCCTTGTACAATTTTTACTTGGAGCATCTTTCTTGTTGCCTACTATGTGTGTGCATTCAGTTTTAGTTGCAAAAACTTTAGAATATGCTTGAGATTGTAGAGCTGAAATGGCTTCATCAAAAGTGATATAAGAATACAAAAGAGTGGAGTCTAGAGGCATGACAATAACAACAAAGATTAAGGCACAAGAGGAGTACAAATCGGAAAGCACAGTGGTAGGAAGCGCAAGCAGATTAAGAGCAAGCATGCAAGCTATCAAACTCCAACTCAAAATCTTGTGAATTTGTCTTCCTAGGCTCTGCCCGGGAGGCCTTTCCTTGATCCCCACTCTCGTAACCCCAGCTGGGGGCAAGGCCACCCAGACCCCACCATAACTCACTATTGTTCATTATTCACTGTTTTTCATTGTTAGTTACCTCTAATCTTGTCAAACCAAACAATCCAATTGGTTGGCATCGTACAGTGAAGTGGATGAGCAGAAAATGTGAGGTGTGTTTACTGATTACCTCTTTGTAAACTTTAAATTGTACGCGAAGTTCCCGCAAACCTTTTACGATAAACTCTTAGAACTCTTTACATGTAGGCTATTAGATGGGTTATTGTACTGGTTATCGCATACGAAAGGCGAATCTCAGAAGTACATCTACATGTAGGCTATTAGATGTGTTATTGTACTGGTTATCGCATACGAAAGGCGAATCTCAGAAGTACATCTCGCATGGTATTCCAATTAACTGGCAAAGCAGTAGGGCAGATTTTTCATATAGACTCTATGGGAGCCTAGCCCCATTTTACCTTTTTCGACTCTCCCTTGTACGGCTTGATGGGGTCTTCCCATCAAGCGCGGTCGCCTTTTTCTCATTTACTGGCAAAGCAATCGAAAGGTGAAACGGATATCACTGAGACTTCGTATTATGTAAACCGGTTCTGGATTTTTCTCAGGGCACAAAAATGAAAATACCTGTTGCCGATTCAAAACGACGACAACGGAGATGAACACGCCAGTTACGTTTTAAGGCCATGAGTGTCGCTCATGAATCTCACCAAAAGTACTCATGAACAGAAACGATGACAACTGTAGAATTTCAGGGGGAACACATACAGGAGTATAAACAAAACTGTACAAATGGTAGTGTGAGGGACTAGAAACTTGTCCTTGAAACTTGTAGAAGAAGAGTGACCCTGTGTAAATTATATACTTGTGGGAGTTTTGTTGCAGAGACCATTCTTGTTCAAATCTTTTGTAGTTTACCCTTGGTACAGACTTGCCATTCCAACCTGCACGGTCATTCCAACTTTGATCTGAAAATCTTGCAACTCGTGGTATTGTATGCTTCAACTCGGGCCTGAGCGCTAGTCGCTCATTTCTATGCACTGTAGCAATCGTTTACTTGAAATTGGTTGCCTATTGTATTTGTGAAGTGGAATTCTTCTTCTCTTTAACTTTCATTGATCACTGTGCTATCCATTGATCCTCTAAATTTTGACAAGCTGAAGTTCATGCTCCGGTGGTCGATGGTATAAACCTTTTCTCTGCACACAAAAATGGCCACTACTTCTGTCCAGGGGATAAGGTTCAAGGAAATATCCATCCAAGGTCGACCATCTCTCCCTGACTGCCGAGTCCATCAAAGAGATCTAGATCTACCGGTAAAGTGGAGAAGAACGATTGCTGCGGGACACTTGTCATGACCATAGATTCACCGGACACACGCAAGGAGGCTGAACCGGGCGAAGTTTACTGCTGATGCACAACAGACTAGACGACGAAATACTGCCTCTAAACTGATAGCGGCGAGGATTATCAGTTCATACAATGAGAGCCTGAAATCATATGAGCTAAATTTTCGAGGATTGAAGGATGTGACATCCCCCTTGTTCTATGTGTTTCGATGAAGGGTCTTTAGACCTTCACATATGACGTGCAATGTTTAAGTCCTGATTGCTCCACCAAGCTTGGCTCTTGCAGTGATGCTTGTGTAAAGTTCTTCCATAGTTTATACACTTGCTTCATTTCAACTTTTGAACTTTCTTCTCGTCTTCTGTTCTGAATGAGCACATTCTTTTGAATCATAATTCATTTGTTCTCATAACATTGAAATAGCGGCGATGGCACTCAAGCAGATTTCCAGGGGTATTTTCTTAGGGAATCTCTGAGCTGAACTTCGTTTTGTATACCTGCGCGTTCAAAATAGCTCGTATATCGTATCCTTCTGTCATCACATGAACGTTTGATGAGGATTATCATGCACTATTTGGAAGTTGGAACACCATCGGGAGTTGACTTCTACGTGCTTATCTTTCATTGCATATATCTACTTCTTGGAGTTGAACTGCTTTGGAGTATCCGTATCTTCCTTGTTTTCGTACGGTAGTTACAGGGTTTGATGACCACATCAAGATGGCCTGGCCTTACGCTCGTTCGATCTCTGCGACGGAGGCAAACTACTCAGAATCACTCACGGCTCATGTTGGCTATCTGATGGTCTTTAGTGAAGTTGCCAGCTATCTGTTTCATTAGGTCGGTTAAACTGGAATGCGAACAAAGTATTGAGCGCTTTCAGGTAAAATGCCTAGCTGATAGCATCCGCGCATGCATCTTAAGAGTTTGCTTGATGAGTTGAATTCATGGACATGTTCGCAGGCGTTTGAACTTCGCAAATCAAGCAAGAGAACTGCATGGTCGTACTCTGATGGTGGTTGTCTCCGCAGGTCGTACTTCCTCTGAGCAAAGTGTGTACACAGTAAAATTTCGAATTTGGCTGAGAATCCCTGAATTCTTTTGACACCTGAATTCTCCTTGAGTTCCTTTGTGTTGGTTTGCCATCCGAAAGTAACACTGAACAGATTTTGGTACTTAATAAGAGCGAAGTCGGATAAACACAGGAAAAGCACACAGTAAATGGCTAGAATCTGTTCAGTGCCGAAAGTTTACGTCGACAAAAATGATGTGTCCTGTGCCAGGGAAACAGTCGGCCCAACTCTATGAGCTTGATACGTGCCTTAGAGATATCGTCATTCCTGAGGTAGCACCCAAATGAGAAAGGCGACCGCGTAGGAAAAACGAAGGATGGGAAGACCCCATCAAGCCGTACAAGGGAGAGACAAATAGAGTTTTGGGAATTGCGGCGCAAGGTTCGTATGGCAGATGAAAACAGTGCCTCGTAATTTTTGTTGTATTTGAACTCATTACATTTTTAAGCTAAAATCTTTAAATCCGATCAGTCCAGCCTACGATCTGGAGGAACATTCTTGGCATTTCCAGCTCTAGCACCTTATAATCACGGGAAATGGTCCTTGTGACCGCGCTTCAGAGTTGTGGCTCAGCGTAGTATTTCACCATTTTCTTTCCGAGGTTTTTCCAGGTTTAGAACTTCCAGGCTGTGTATAAAGAAGCCGTCGATGCAGAAGTCCATTACGGACTTCTTACATTCAAAGCGTAGCGTAGTATTCACCATTTTCTTTATGATTCTCCATTTCCAGGCCTACAACTTCCAGGCTGTCGATGTGAAGAAGTCCATTACGGACTAGTGACATTCAAAGGGCTGTGGAGTCCACAACCCTTTGCGACGAGAAAAGGATAAACAGACCGACTTTCAGCGTTTCATCCACGCGTACTTTCATTTGTAGTTTCCGCAGCTTGTGCGATTTTAACTCGATCATGTATTCCGAGATCTGTACAGTAACCTTGTCTGAAGTATCCCCCGGATGGATCATTTGTTCCGAAATCTGGAAGATAAGCTCGTACGATATTCCCGGGATTGTTGCATTTGTTACCTATGCGATTTTCGTAGTTCCCGCAGACGAAGACATGCAACTGGATCCCGTCTCTCTCCTGCTACGCTTATATGTAACACTTGTATTTTAGGAGGCCAGAGGAACAAGACCAACAATCTGAAGCACGGGAGGTCAAGTTCAGAACAGTTTTCTGTTCTAGCGATAGTTACTACCATGGCTTAGAAGTAAAACAATATCATACTAGTTCGAGCAATGCGGGTTGAGGATTGAAATTTGAAAGCACGGTGAATGAGAAACTGCTATCAGACCTACTGGTTGCAACTTCCGGAGACCATGAAAAGTGACTTGGTCTGCATTGTATGTGTATACGTTCATCGGGTACAACTTGCTGCAGTCAGGAACCCTCTGCATCAAATAAATGGCGCCAGATAATCTTCTGATCAAGGGGCGAGGGGAAAGACGTGAAGCTCTCAAAAATTACACAAGATGGAGAGGACTTTAGTCTTCCAAATCTATCAAAAGAGTTGAGCTCAGAAATTCTTGGTGCGCTCATCTGTCAGCACGAAAGTAGCAGAACCGGTGCCAGATCACGTTGTAAATATAGACACAGGAATTGGTCGCGACGTTCAACCGTGCAGCTTCTCCCACATCAATATCGATGGATTTCCTCAACAATGTGTCTGCTAGCGATTTGGCAATCTTACTGCCCACCAGAACATTCCTGGCTTTTCCCGCTTCGCCGACCATAGCAGTTATTACGACTCCTCACATTATGGGGAACTGTGGACCAATTGTCTTCGTAGTGTTCTGCTCTTCTCAAGTGTCAACCATAGGTTTCAATTGCTACTGTTCTATTTCTCTTTCAAGTCTGAACGACAAATTCCCAGAGCGTAGATCTAGAAATTTATTATGGATTTGTGACACTCCACGGTCAAAGGCTGCCCTGCGGAGGCAACTGTAATGGCCATTCAGGGCCTCTAAAACTTGAAATTTTGTTTAAATTTTCACTCAGAGCAGAACTTAGTCTCTATAAAGTTTCATTGAAAAAAAAATCACATTATCAAATTTTATGTTTTTCTGGAATAAATGTTGTTTATTCTGCAAGTTTCTACTAATTTTCGTCTGTTTATTAGACCTTTTACAAGTAGTCGGAGGCTCTGACCTTCCGAAGTAAATTATTTGATATGATTCATCTCTGTTTGGTAACTTCAAAAACATTTTACAAGAAAACATATTATATTGAATTTATTTGACATATGAGTAACTCATCAATTTATATCAATGAATGCGTTTATAGAAACATATCATATCTGATGATAAGTTTCTTCCATGAAACATTATGGAAACTACATTAAGAACATGAGGGGATTTTTATCTTCGAAAATGTGGGAAGACATGGGGCGATTAGCATAAAAAGAGATAATTGTTTATCAGTATATCGTCGATAAATTTAGTTGAGTGCCACTTTAAGTTGTTGACTGTTTCAACTGCTGTGTTAAACGCACCAACGACTTTAATTATAATTTCATTTTCGTATTTTAGTTAAGCTCTATTTAAGTTTTCATTTTTTCATTTTTCATTTTAAGGTTTAGAATTTAGACTCTCTTTTTTTGGTTTTTTTTCTATAATTTTCTAACTATTATAACTAAGTTTATGAGAGCGTGAAAATCTTACTATACAACTTAGTTGGAACAGCCACTGACATCTCATGCTAAATGATTTAGTTTGATGTTCCATTGATAGCGATGAAAATGTCCTCTGGTTTCATGGTGGTATATTAGTTGTACCAAAGGACACGAATCAATTGTTTTTGTTTTTGTTTTTGAATCAAGAATCAGTTGTTTTTGTTTTTGAATCAAGAATCAGTTGTTTTTGTTTCTCATTCATCATTCTCACTTCGGTTTATCCAAGAAAATTGATATGCCCAGAAAAATTCGAAATTAAAACTCTACTAAAATTACTATCAACTATTCTCTTAAAATATATGGATAATAAATAAATTTTATTTATTAAAAAATCATTAATTATGATAATTTTGTTTTATCAAAGGAATCAAATCAAATTTTTAATTTAACGAATATGTTTCTATTCATTTGGTATACATGCACACCTTCTTTATAAATCACATTCAAATCTATAATAAGAGCCTTCAGAATTAGTTATCAGAAGCTATTACAAGTGATCAGATTTTCAGCTATCGTCTTTAATATTTTATTTACAGTGCTATATTCCTATTTTATTTAAGTATAGGTGTTCAATATATATCAGAAAAAGAAACTTAATACATGTTGGGAAGTCAGTCTTATATTCAGATTTCAGTTATTTTTCTTGTCAATTGGTAAAATAAGGAGGCAATCTTCTTCTTCTTTAATTGAGATGATGTAGTTTGAAGTGTATATGTAGTATTCATGGCATAATCTAGGTAAATTTTTTAATTATATTATTATAATCGAATAGATATTATTTTGATAGTTTTATGTATAGAAAACAGTGTACTGTTCAAGAAAATTGCATTGATGAACACTCCATCTTTTTCACATTTATGCATATTTATATATTTGAGTTTTATGAAGATATATACATAATTGTAGCTGCGGATGTAATGTAGAGGTTATGGACCATATGAGATGACAATGAGCTCCTCTAAATTTAGTGAAAGTAACCTATATTGATCGGGTAATAATATTGTAGACGTGAGAGTTCGAACCAAGAATCAAGCAAAGAGCGAAAGAAAAATAATAGTGAGTGAATTAGCTCGGGAATGGATGAGTGGAACAACGGGCAGGAACACTGAAGACGTGTAGATATATGCGTATATAATGGACTGCCAGTAAGCATTGCGGGAAGATAAAAATAAAAACGGGTAGTAATATTGTAGACGTGAGAGGTCGGACCAAGAGTCGGGCCAAGAGCAAAGGCAAAATAATAAGGAGGAAATTAGCAGGGGAATGGAGGAATGGAGCAGCGCGAGAACTATTGGATGGTGTGACTGCAAAAACCTGTCGAAGTGTAACAGGGTATCGAGAGTGAAGCGAAATAGGATAAGACATAAATTACATCGTAACAAGCGTTATTGGCCATTGAATCATGAGACGCAAAACAGCAAATGGAGAATGCATCCATGAGACGCAAAACAGCAAATGGAGAATGCATCCAAAATTTGCAAAATTCATAATTTTAACATAGTGATAAATCCATAAGATAGAATGTTATGTGAAACAAAGATATAATTGAAACAAATTGAATATATATATATAATTTCAAATTTTATTTTATCACTAAACAGAAAACATATGAAAATGAATCCAATGCTCACATCTGCGCCATCCCAAAAGACTATTAACCTGCCCTGTTTATGTTTAACCTGGCCCGATACTTCTTCCCATTCCGAAGTCCGATTGATCGTTCACATGTCTGCTGCCTCTTAGGTTCGCTCTAAAAAGACTAATCACCTGTCCTGTTTATGTTTAACGATTATGGGAGGCGACCGCGCAGGAAAAACGAAGGATGGGAAGACCCCATCAAGCAAGGGAGAGACAAAAAAGGTAACATGGGGCTAAGCCCCATGTTATGTTTAACCAGGTCATCTACTTCTCCCCATTCCGGGGTCCGATCATGTCTGCGACATCTTAGGTTCAGTCTAAGTAGACTTTAACCAGCCTTGTTTTGTTTGCTCTGGCCGGATACTTCTTTTCCCATCCCGAAGGGCGATCGTTTACACACATCTGCTACATCTTAATGTTCCGTCCACGAAGACTACTAACCTGCCCTGCTAGTGTCTGACCTGGTCGGATACTTATTCCCATTCCGAAGACCGATCATGTCTCCCACATCTTACATTCAATCTAAAGACTATCAACTTGCCCTGTTTGTGTTTTGACCTGGCCGATACTTCTTCCCACTACGAGGTCAGATCGTTCCCCATGTATGCAACGTCTTGGGTTCACTGGGCAAGTTATTGGACTGTATTATCTCTTAGCATGATGCTGACTGCCACGACCCTCAGCGTTTGGCCTCCAGAAGAATTGAGGCGTGCGGTGTGTAAGGGCCTATAAACCACGGAAGATGTTTGCAGGTGTCCAGTACAGTACATAAACAAATTACGCAAAACATTACATGTTACAAAAACAGTTCTCTCCTTGTTACAGATCTCTCTTGCTTTACCGTTCTACATTCCCTCCATAGCTGTCTCTGAAGAAAGTTCGTGATGCGACTATCATCGAAGCCTCTAAGGCACTTCTCTGTGCGCACCTGAGTAGAATGCACTCACCACTGTTGAAATTTCCCTTTCTCACCGTCTTGTTCTTCAGTATATTAAGCGGAGTGCTACCAAAATCTGCGGACCTACTGAGAACAGTGCTGAATCCTTCCTTTGGAGTAAAAGTAAGGATGTTGATCTCTCAGGCACTGCTGTAGCGGATGCCAGACTTGCACAAGATGGCACCGGCCAATTACTGCCGCTGCCCTTTTGTGCTCCATCCAGCAAAACCAGGGACAATGTTTTCTCTTTCCGGTCGGGCGAAAGACAAAGAATTTTCTACATCTAACTATCTTAAAACCTAACTCGATGCCTTCTTCTTCTTCTTGTCCTTCTTACTCTTTTGAGGTGTTTCCACCTCCTCTATGGTTACAGATTTCGTCTCCTCCACATGTTTCCTCTTTTTCTTCTTCCCATTTTGTTCAACCGCTTCAACCTCTTCGACTACTTGGTGTGTCGTTACCGTCTTCTTTTTCTTGCCATTCTCAACAGGGGCGGGAGTGGCGGCAACCTCAACAACCATAGCGTCCTCCTTGGCGCTTTTCTTCTTCTTCTTCTTCTTCTCACCATCTGCATAAATATTTGCGGCATGTCAAAACTGCTAGAAAATGGTGGTCAGAGCTTGACCTAGTTCTGCTAAACAAGAACTCCCAAGCCTGACTGTCACACTCACCAGCCTCAGTTACGGGAATTGCTGCAGGAACTTCAACCTCTTCCTTGGCTCCCTTCTTCTTCTTCTTCTTTTTCTTGTCACCATCTGCATCAAGTAAATGTAGAGAAACTAAGTTAGCAACGTAGAAACTCCCGCTAACTCTGGCAAATACCGTTATGAACCTAACTTAGACACCGTTGCCTCATCCATGTACTAATAAAAGTCGAAAATTACAGTAAATTCGGTGACAATTATCTTCAGTGTACTTACTTTCGAGCTTGGCGGGTTCAGCTTCGGCGTCGTCCATATTCACATCGTCGGACCTGTCTTCCCCAGCAATCTTAATGGCATCCTTCATGACATCTACATTCTTCCTCGGGGCAACTCCCTTATCGTAGAACTCAAGCCTTTCTTCTACTTGCTCTCTCAGCTTCTCTCCGAAGACACTGGTACTAACCTCTGTGGGTCACAAATTTCACATCAGCACAAAAGCACGCCATTGCCGAAACAAACAGTCGACTACGTACAATAGGAGGAATAGAAAAGACAGGATGGCAGGTATGCTAGACGTATACCTGAGAAGCAATCGATTCGTGAAGCAATAGAGCACTTGTTTGCCAAGTAACGAGAGATACGTCCCTTGTTCCTAGCAGTAGCTCGCCCGATGAACGAAGAGTGGAAAATGAGACCATACTTGGGGGTGTTCCCCTTAGTTTTCAAGGCCCTGCAAGAAATATTCGACAGCAAGACTGAGGAGATTTACATCGATGGAAGATATCCAAGGAGATTAGTTGGCTGGCGCTACTTGACCAAATTCTGATTGGACGACAATCCAAGCGACAAACGAGAGAAGGCCTTAATTTCCGCTACGACATGTCTAAATGGCATACCTGAACAGAGCTTTCTCTGCACCAAGAATCTGAACAGTTGATGCCGGATATTTCGCCAAATTGGTCAAACTTCCAGCATGTGATATCAGACGGGCTCCAACCATCTCACCGATGAGGGCTGCGAGGTTGGGAGCGACATCCTGCATCTTCGTGACAAGGTAGGCATGCAATTGCTTCCTGTACTCAGACAACTCTACAACTCTGAGGGCGAAGTTTTCAATATTGATCAAATCAATAGGAGAAATGTCTTGACCTGCAATTCGATCAGGGAACGGTTCAGTACAATGGTAGAGGTGAACTTTCACAACTTTACTCTCATGAAACCCGCAATAGATGATTAATTTCGATTTAATAGACAAAGCAAGGATTAGTATGGTCACCGCTTGTACACTAGAAGGACATTGTGAATTAACCTACCCATGGAAGCTTTCGCCGCTTCAACAACTTCACGTGCTTTGTCCTCATCGCCAACAATTTCAGTTAGTGCGGGGATGGCATCGTCGTCAAGTTTCGATTTGTCCTTCACGAACCTAGCTACTTTGGCGTAGTTGTAGTTATCGTTCACAATCCTAACTAGCTCGGGGAAGTGCCACGAATACCACTCTCTGGACAAAGAGGAACAGGTCAGAGGATGCCTGGTGGAACGATCTTCATTGACAACAAGCAATCACTCCCAGAAGGAGCGGAGGATAACGAGGAAGGACAACGGGTGTACCTCACACGCATACAGAAAGTATTGATATCCTTGTCAAGAGTATCCAAAAGGCAGATACTCTGGATGATCATGTTATCCACCCTGTTGACATTGAACTTCACCTTCGACCTACTGTAACTGTGTCCAAGACCCAGCTGAGCCTTCTCCAAGTCTCCTTCCTGTGAACCAAAGTCATGCCCGCATGGAGATAAGCATACCGTATTCCAAAGCAGAGAACAGAGCTCCACCGCCCAACTCCGGACGTTAGTGGTAATTCACATCTTTGCTTGCATGGTGCACTGTATTACCTTCAAGTCCTTGATAAAAAGTCGGAAGTGAAGACGGACTCCACGGAGGAACTCCAGAACGTAGTTGTTGCTCACACAGGGAATGCCAGTGGTTTCCAGAATTGCTGAGCCCAATTTCGGCTCTGCCACACCAACGCTGTACTTCACCTTCTTTCCGGGTTTCACCTTAGGAAGATTCAGCTCTAGAAAGCTCTGAAGCTCCTTAGTCAGAATACCTGCTCACAACACAGACATTTAACCAGATTACTGAAAGGGACCACATACGCAACGAGGCAAACATAAACATTGCCCCAAAACACCATCCAAAACACCATCCAAATACAACGAAACCTCAGCTCAAGCGAGAATTGCCAAACTTTGGGTTTAGGGTTTTATGGCTTTGAACTGAACCTGTTGTAGAAGCGAAGCCAAACTGCCTTCAGATAATCGGGCGGTGTAAAGAGAAACTAACCTTCAGAAACAGCATTGATCTGCTCGAGCGCATCGGCAGCAGAATCGAATGGTTTGAAGGCAGTCAGCTTAACAATTTGCCCGAAGCGGCTGAACTCCAGCACGGAGTCCTGAACCGCGTCAACATTCTGATTTATTTCATCGATTCCCACTGTCTCCAGCAATCCGTACCCGGATGCTGACTCGTACAGAAGATACATCTCAAGCTCCTCCAATCTCCAGCTGCTTCAAAATCAAACCTGCAAGAGTAAACTAACCACGATTCTCACGACGAATACACACCTCGCAGACCATACCCTTGTACCACCACCCCGCTCGTCTAAAACACAATCGCCGTCTCAAAGCGGAATCAATCAGTCAAAACCCTTGCAAGACCAACCAAAACCCTTGTCACAATCCACTTCCACAACCTACAAAATCTCTCCGATCAGACTTCCAAAGATGATCAAATTCACTTGGAAAGCAGGACCAATTGTTGACCTGAATAAAAAAATTAGGTTGATTCACTTTCTCGGACTGATATCCAACTCCTCGTCGTCGGGAAATCTCTTCTTTCCCAGCACTGCGAAAGAAATTGCACAAGCTCGAGCAAGTGCAAAAGGGTTCAGGATCAGTTGGCGCGGCCGCGTTCTAGCCGCCACAACGGGAGAAGTGTAGAAAACAGGGCAGCCCCAGTTTTATCTCATGCAGCTGCCCGGAGGCTGTGTACCCTGCCCGGACAGGTTTCACGTCTTTGGAACTGCCTAGGCGTACCAGACCGCTGCCCTGTGGTTCATGCTCCGGCTGCCCGGGCCAAAACCCCTCGGAAGCGGTTGTTGTGTTTGCTATCCGGTAACTTTATTGAGGTGGTGGAATGTAATCACCGGCTAGTGGCAGTAAGTTGGGATAAAGGGAAGTTGACACAAGGTAGCACAATACTCAAATGTACAGTTTTGGTGCTGTAGGGTAGTTTACTGTACCTAGCGTTAATCTCCTTGCTTCAACCTCCGAGTCATATGATGACTCATAACTAGGGATTTCATCACGTTAACACACCTTATTTTATTCTATTTTTTGAGAGAAAGTGCTAGTCTCAAAATTCGTCGTAGCAGCAGTCATTAACAAGTTAATCTGACCTCATAACAGTCTATAAAGAGCGGACAGTAAATTCGAATTTCTTCTAATATTTATAAGTAAATATAGCTAGTAACTCAGATATAGTAACTCCCTTGTACGGCTTGATGGGTCCTTCCCATCCTTCTTGAGTTCTATGTGGTCGACTTCCCTACTCAGATAAATAATAATCTTACTTACTCCGATGGCTATGCTACTCGGCAAGACCTCATCACCCCAAGTTCATAGAAGTAAAATCCTAATTAGCAGTAGCTCTTACTAAGCAGTTTCTTGGACACACAGAGTAGGTAAAACACAAGAATCTCTGTTATCTCTGGTTTTGGAGTCTGATAATTGGAGAATCAGGAAAATGTTTACCGGAGATAAATTAAATCTTATTTCATTTACATATTCGTGGATGGTGCATTTGAATCATGTTCTCGTGGAGACTGTTAAACTTTTCGTATATTACGCTTGTACTCCCCAAGACTTACGTTCATTAATGACTTTCTGCTTCAAGTTGATATAACAGTTGATATAACATATTTTAATTCAACCTATTTGTGATGTTATCTTTGATAGTATATAAAAAATAATTAACAAATAAGCAATCACCCATACTAGCTGAAAAGATTACGACACAAAACCCAATTCATGGTATTACAATTCTTCTATACTAACGAGAGAGTAAAAGAATAATAAAGTATGAAAGTTCAGCTCCTTTGTGCTACATGACCTCCTGCTCTAAGATCACTCCAACTAAAAGAACACACATTACTTGAGATACGGAAGAGGGCGACCCCGTTGAAGGATGGGAAGACCCCATCAACCCGTGCAAGGTGACACAAAATAGGTAAATGGGACTAAACCCCAAAGATAGAGATAGAGAGTGAATGTACGTGTATTACATAGTTACTACTACTTCTGAGTTGTTTTAATATAAAGGGAAGTGATATTTCCACACCCTGTTTTTTATATCTCCACACCCGACATGTATCCTAGCGATGACGTTGGCCCTCACTAACGACGAAAATAGGTGTCCTCGTATCGACGGCGAATGGAAGCATACCGCAAATGGGGTGTGGAAATATAAAGAAAAGAGTGTGGAAATATCAATTCTCTACTATCAATTATATAAATATCTTTGGAAGAAAACAGATATTTGTTGAGACTTTAGCCATCCGGTCCTTGCCTACTCTTAAGCTCTGATGAGGTGCGGGAAGGAATTTTAAGTACAGAAACATGAATACGAAATGTGTGTAACATGAAATAGAAATTTTTAATAAACTCATCAATCAGATTTAATAATTGTAAATCATAAGTCAGTTTTTAACTATCAAAAGGGCATCATAAGTGACATAATCACATCAAATTGTCGTATACGGTTTTCCACCTGGATTACGTTCATTTATCCACCTACACTATTATTGGATATGAGTATTCTTTTTGAACTAAAATGATTCCTTGTAAGAAAGGTACTTCAATTTCAAATTCATCTTACTCGGAATAACTTATATAAGAAGTTTCAATAACCTTGCTTTCTGCACATTTTTATATATGTTAGTATAGTTTTAAAGAAGAGCTACAAGTAGGATATCTTTTGAGATAACCTTTTGAATAAATCAATCTGTCCTTCAACCAGTCAATTGAATAGTTTTTTAGGTTATTTTCTGTTTTCTATTAATTTAATATGAATAGAAATAGTTTTTATAATGGTTTTGCAAGGAAATTTAGTTGTGAATTATGGACATCTTGATTTTCACCTCAATTACTTAGCAGAAAGATTTATGCTCCATAAGGTGTGATCCAAACTATAAAATAAGTAAATTTGGAAACTATTTTGATGAAACAAATGACTCGTTCTAATTTACTTACAAAGTATTAAAATTAATTTTTGAAATAAGTTTCAAATATAAGGGAAATCAAATAGAAACTATAAATAAAAGATCAAAATGAACTAAGTAGGTATGTATATGTATGTACTTTTAGAATCACTATAAAATAAATTTTGAATTTATTAGTATAAATACTATGTGAGTACCATGTTTTGTCATTATATATAATGATATATTTTAAGGGGAATGTTAAATTCACCATCTATTTTACTTACCAACCCAACCTACTCTAGTGTAAGTGTATTGACTTTACATTCATCACATGATGTATTAATTACTACAAACTCTAGTCTTGTGTCATAGTCTCAAGCATTGATTACTACAAACTCAACTTTAGTGTCCTAATCTTGTGTGACTAATACCACAATCTCAATGAGATTGTCTCTTGTGAGTAATGCAATACTTGTTGATATTCTAGTGACAATGTACCATTGTCTTGTTGAGAAGATGATACATGAATAGTATGGTTTAGGGTCATCAAGGAAGTGCAAGTAGAAGAGACATTTAAATAAGATTGTTGAGAAGACAATAAAAGAGCAAAATGGGTTAGGATAGAAGAGATATTTCAACAATATCACTCTTGATTTTTTTCAAGAGTGATATTGTTGTGATTACTTTTTCCTCAACTCAAACTTCAAGGCTACAGGCAATAGCATATTTGCTCAAAAGCCTCAATCTTAACTAAGGAGATCAAAGCAAAAAGTAGTGCAATTTTTAGAAGTGAATTGATCATAAAACTATAGCTAATAGGAAGGTACAAGAATCCAAGTAGAAACTTGTGAAGATTTATGGATAATACTGAACTTACCTTAAAGATGCTCATGAGCTTTTAAGACAAAATTACATAATGTTATGCCCATAATAAGATAGGTTATATAGAGGCATTAATGTTTGCAACTTTGCACTTTGAATCTTGATGTTGTGTGTACATCCATCGCTACACAACATACATCGTTTTCAACATCACACACTATAGAAACACAACTCACACATAAGTCATACATGGACTCTAAAGTGCCACAATTAATCAATTCCGCTGCTCACACACTAAATCAGATTAGTGCTTGATCTGTCACTCAATAATCTGCCAACAACTAGGCACTGATTACAATCAAGCCACACACACTATAGCTAAGAGATTGTAGGTGACGCTCATCGGCTTTCTGTCCACTCTAGCCAAGAACTCAAAGGTGAAACAAAAAAGACTACAACAACAACACTAGGGGAAAGAGCAACGTGTAACTTGCCGTCACAACATGCACTCTCATGGTCTGCATGTCATCACTTTTTGCCTCACCAAAGAGAAATATAGGTAGTTTGACTAGTCATCATTCCAACCTCACTACCAAGAGCACACTAGAGCATCATTGCTCTAAATTTAGGGCACCTCACACAAACACGGTGCACAAACAAGAAGAAGAGAATGGAGGGCTTCCAATCACAAGAAGGCTAAACAAAAACCTTTCATCTCATAAATCAACATTGGATTGGCTTTATCACCATTTGGCATTTGACATAATATGAGTACCTATCTACTTCTTGAGCTACAAGGATCACCAAGAATGGGATCAAAGTTCTTCTTGCCAAAATCTGACATAAACCCTTCATAAAATCTGATGTAAAATCTGACATAAATCTCTAAAGATGATTGACTGCAAGATCCTCCATTAACTCTTGACTTGAGCTAAATTGGGAAAATATGTTTTGTCCAATCTTTAATTTGCAAGAGTAGGTTCCTAATTCCACTCTCAATTTCACTTTTTGAGCTCAACTCGCATCAAATTGGTCTTGTGTTCATCTCCTAAGCTCATAACTACCGCTTGAGGTCGACTCTCTTTGGCTCCAAATTTGGCCAACAATTCCGCACACAATCACTCCTAAGGAAATAAAAATTGTGATCAAGGTACAACAATCCACCGGGCTTGGAGATACCACTGCCACCCTCAATTCCTACACCTTATCTTCCCTTGAGTCTCACTTCTCTATTGTAATCTATCATATTTGGTTACACAACTTGAATCACACTCAATCAAATAAGAACTTGATCTATCACTTAATAATCTACCAACAACTAGGCACTAATTATATTCAAGCCACACCCACTCTAGTTAAGATACTCCAAGTGACCTCACAAGCTTTTTGTCCACTCTAGCCAAGAACTTGAAGGCTCAACAATAGAGAAGTGAGCTTTTTGGAGCTGCACTCCCTTGGTATACTCTTTATTTTGACCTAGGTCTCACAACAATGGCATACCCAATGGTGTGAATGGTGCAAGTGACGATATAGGTAGTACAAGCTCCCTTCATTTTGAACTAAGCAATAGTGTTATACTTATGAAGCAATAGGCATTGAGCACATGAGGAAACTTGTCTTTATTAATGAAAATTCATATATTCTTCTACGAGAATAGAGACCAATTCAAAGTATGATGCAAAACTCTTAAAACAACTATCTTGAAAATTACAAAAGAATCCCAAAAGAATCTCATAAGCTTGAGCATTTTTTCCACACTCCTTTCATAGAGGTATCTAAAGTAAGCTCCAACTACTAAGGCTTGAGTATTAAAGGCCTATTGTCTTTTATCATGTAGCTACCAATGCTATCAATTGGAAATTGTGTTTCTCTTTGATCTATTTCTGACACATTCTCCATCAATTAGTTATATTCATACTTGGTTTACAACTTTGGGCCATAGGCAAGAACAATGAAGCATGATAAATTGGTCTCAAGGCATGCTAATATCTTTGCTTTTTGAACAAAAGCACATGTAGGATTAGCTTCACTTATTGTAGCTATCAATGTGATCTTAAATTGCACATAACTTGAAGACATATTGGTGTGGTCATGGCATCTTTTTTGCTAATGAAGATAATGTTTACCGCAACCTCCAAATATGCCCAATGCCTAGTTGACCACTAGCCACTTGATTGATCTGATACCCCAAGTTGAGATAGAGGCAATTGAGCTAGCTACAATTATGTCACAAGGGTCTCAATGAGATTTTAGTATTATTCAAATGAGATTGTGAAACAAGTGACAATGGTACTATATCACACAAGAGAATCTCAATGAGAATGTGCTATTGTGTCGCGTGAGTCTCAATAAGACTCTAGTATTATACAAATGAAACAATGAAACAAATGATTTTGGTATTGTATCACACAAGGCAATTTCAATGAGAATGTAGTATTATGACACAAAATTTGAGTTTGTAATAATCAATGCACAAGACTATTACACACGACTTGAGTTTGTAGTAATCAATACATTATATGATAAATGCAAAGTCACAACAACTACATCTAAAAAGAGTAAGGCATGATGATTTAGTAAACAAGTTAAGTAGATTTCCTATTTCCCTATTTAAGCCATATACTACAATATATTTTATCCTCTACGTGATTTGTTCTATCAAGGACCAAGTTGCTAAATGTAACCACTATAGGAACTTGTAGTGAAAAAAGGTCAAAGTGAGTAAAGTTAATGAGCATATGAAATCAACAAGTACTAAGCATGATTCAGAGTGCATTTCAATGAGCTTTGCATGGTTTGAAGTCATGTCATGTATTATATGTATGTTGAGGTAGCTATCTTTTTAACTTCAAACAATGCTTTTCTTGCTCTTATATAACTTCTCTTAGTAAGAGCAATGTCTATCTTTCTCCTATTTATTTTCTCAAATTTTGGTACATCAAATACATAATAATATATCGATATGTATAATAGATGTAAGCATGATACAGATTTTATTTTTATTTTTTTTGTTCTTTTCATGTTAAGAAATTTTGTTTCCACATATGATTAATATGTCTAATCTTGAATCAAATTTCAGCTCTCTCAAATTTGGTATTTATAAATTAAAAACCTACTGATTGTGACAAAGAGAAACCAATAGATTTTGTTTTGTAGGTTGTGCTCATAGAATTTATAAGATTTGAAGGAAATAAAAAACAAAAACATTGTTTTGTAATAAGTTATCTTTCACGATAATAGCTTGACATACATGAAATAGTATAGAAAATAAGATGGAAGGCTAGAACAACCTAAATCTTGGAAGATAACATAGATTGATACTAAATTTGGCTATATCAAAAGACATGTCACAAAGAATGAAGAAATAACACATTTCTACTTACATTAAGAATAATAATACATTTTTTATTTGAACTAAAATAAATAATAATATTTTATCATAAGTACATATTGATAGGTTAATAAATTTTCTACTTATAATAAGTATGGTATATGTAGAAACCTATAAATTTGTAGTGTATATATATACACCTTGTAATAATAATGCATTGATATTTTTTTCAAATAACATGATATTGGTTTATCGGGGATAATTATATGTTAGTTGTCTTCTTTTCATTATTGCAAATGGACCATTATATGCCAGAGAAAAAAAGTTATTTTACCCTTAAAAGTGAGCAATAAATACAAAATTTTAAGAAATAGGCAATGGTCCATTCTAAATTTGAATTTTGCATGGCATGTACAAATATTACATAGTAAATATTAGAATTTGTCTTTTTTTCATTTTTATAAAGAAATAATGAAAGTATGATATCTAATTATTTGTAGAGTTCTACTATAGGCATATATCAATAATTAGATACACAAATATAGATATAAACTGTTATTATATTTTTCATCAAGATGAAATCATTCCATTTATTTCAAATACATTATGGAAACTCATGTTCCATTAAGCCTCATTCACAATGAAAGCACAATGTGTTTTCCATGATGCCTCCAAGCTAATTGGAAGGTACTAATCTAAACTAAATTATTCTGTTGTATATGAAACATCATTGTGGACTTTTCCCTTTGCCTCTTTTTTCTTTACCATGTCATATAAGCATAGTGCTTGTGAACCTCTTACTTGACCCATTGACCAAGATATAGTATCACCATTTAGTCCAATTAGGACCTTTGTTCCTACAACTTTAAGTGTCATATGGGAAGTTGAGTAAGTCCATCTCGCCATTAAGTTTTTGCTCTTTATAGAAATCTAAACTTAGGCTTCACTTTTATTGCTAAGAAAGGCAAGTCTTTGCAATCAAGAGTTACCTAACATGATAGTTATATACTACCTTTAAAGTTCTATAGCTTCAATATTCAAACTAAGCCAAAGAGTACAAAAGTCTTATCTCAACATCAAAATAATTATAAAAACTACAATCTTAAGACCTTTATAATATTTGAATAGAAAAATATGTCAAAGCCCAAGGTTTGTATTAAATATTCATAAACAAGTCATCTTCCAAATAATTCAACTTCCATGATATTGGGAGAAACAAACTACAAATTAGAGAATTTGCTAGAAATTTCATTATCACAAACAAGAGCATACTTCATGATTAGTAAGATCTCCTCCTTTATCCAATGAAAAATCATACTTATGTTAGCCATTGATCCAAAATCATCTACCTATCTATCATGTCATATTTGGCTTGTTCTATGAAAGTATCATGTATGGTCTAAAGGATGAGAAATCTACTTTTAAGTTGCAAGCAATCTGGAAAAATGAGTTTATGTTAATGCAACTTGCAAAACCTCAAGGTAGTAAAGAACTTACTTGTTTTTTATCTATTGTTGTGAATTTTTTACAAAGTACCTTGTACATACTTAACTATTGAGAAGAATGAAAAACTGATTATGGTCTAATAGTCAAAGGTTGTCATTCCTTTAATTCTCAAGAAAATGTCAAATAAATCCTCACAATAAATCCTCCTTTTTATTATTGTTATGCTTACATGCCTCTATACTATAACCACAAGGAATATAAATAGTTACAAAGGTGTACTTCCTTGTGATGAAAAAGTCATTGAAATTTTGTTTGTCATTTGGATTGGCAAGAAAGTATTATATAATAATTAAAATATTCTTAAACTTGTGGTCTATTCTTGCGATAGCTCATCTTGCTACATGTGAATGATACCAATCCTTATTATTCCCATAACACATGTTGTATATATATATATATATATATATATATATATATATATATATATATATATATTGCTAAACAACATACATTGCTATCAACATCATACCCTATAGAAGCACAACTCACACATAAGTCATACATGAACTCTAAAGTGCCACAATAATCAGTTCACTCTTCCACTCAAATCACACTCAAATTAAATTTGTACCTTTTCCTCCACTCAACAACCTAACAAAAATCAGAAACATATTATAATCAAGCATGGATTACAATCAAACCACACCCACTCTAGCTAAGAAATTTGAGATGATGCTTATTGGCTTTTATTCACCATAACCAAGAACTCAAAGACTCAATGTTAGAGAAGTAAGCTCTCTAGAGTTGCACTTCAAAGGTATATTCCTCTGCTCAACCTATATCTATAGCTCTAATAGTGCCATTGATGGTACATTTGACAGTGCAAATGATGTAAGTGATGGTAGGTCTCACTATGTAATCAACAGACCTAACATGAAACGTGGCCACCATCATGTAGTTCATGAGCAACTACCAAAATAACTATGATTGCCAACATTACTACTCCAATGTCCAAGAAAACAAGCCTTGGCATTACAAATTTTGTGATAATTATCATGCATATATACATAGTTACACAACATACATCATTGTCAACATTATACAATATAGAAGCACAATTGACATATAAGTCATACATGAACTCTAAAGTGCCACAATCACCTCCTAGCTGGTGGTTATGACCTTTTAACTCTAAAAATTCATCTATTCCAAATATATGATATACCCTATAGTGGGCCAAGATCAAGAGGCTAGGTACTATTGAGCCCTACTATTAGTTGCATGTCTACAATCTATATCATCTAAAAAATGAACTAATTATAAGTCAAGTATATCTAGGACATAACCATTATCAGTGAGGAACCATTGCGAGAGGAGGAGTCAAACATACCATATGTCATCCTCTAGAATAGATATCACACACCAACATAGAAGCAACTCCACCAAAAGAGCCATATAATATACACCACAAGCCTTTATGTATAAGTGCCAAGCTTGGGTCCATATTGCCATAAATGCTTAGGAGGTAGCATGGCACATAATTGCACACATGATCCTTCTTAACAACACCATCATGTCCTTCTAACACAAGGACTCCAAAAGGCAAAACGTCACACACTTTCAAGATAGTGCAACATGTAGTAACATCAAGTGTCATCAATGCAATCTACTATAGATATATAATCACCTAGATGAAATTGGTGGATTGAGGATCCATAATCTCCTCCTTGAATAGTAGCATAATATAAGTTATCCTTATGTGGAGCAATCACTAATTTCTCAAGGGCCATCAACATCCTTCTCCAAAAGATATTTGCTCATTGAGAACATGCGCTCATCCACATATATAGATCATCCAAGTCCAAAACTATAGTAGCATCACAAAAAATGGCTGTAGGTAAATCTGGATCTCATCCATGGAGTAAAAAGTAAGGAGAGAAGGATGCTAAGGAATCTTGTTGGCTAAATTGTCCAAGCAAAGTAATTGGAGATCCCAATCTCCTAAGTGGCATCTTTACAAACCATACTTATGCAATCCTCTCTTCACCATCTAAACCACTATCTTTGCTAAGCTATTAGACTTAGGATGATTTTAGGAGATAGTTTGATGATCAATCAAGGCCTTATCATACAAGACCTGAAACTCCTCCAAGAACTTTATACCTTGATCAATCAAAATCTCAATTGATGCACAAAAATGACTAAGAATTTGATCCAAAAACAAGTTAGTCATCCTTTCATTGGACTTGTGAGGATGTGGCACCAACTCAATCCACTCAAAGAAGTGTTCAACCATAACCAAAACATACTGGTGATGTCTCATAGTCAATAGCAAAGGTCCAAAAAAGTCCAAACTCCAATGGTAACCCAATCCCATGATAGGTAATAGGTGTAATTGGGGCATAAAAGTATTAAATGATGCTCTAACTTGGTCACAAACCACACATTTGACAACAAAATACTATACATTGATTTGCATGTTGTGCCACCAATAATGAATTTGGAGTAAGCTATATGTATGCTTTACTCCAAAACTTCCTAGCTCCTCATGAGCATGACATACCAACTATGGTCTTTAAGATAGAAATGGTACTACTTGCACTCTATGTAATACCAAGGGTTAGCCATATGATCTAGATGTGAAGTTTGGTTTGGTAACTTCTAGAATGATGTTATACAGGATGGTCAAAATAGATCAGAAAGATGTATCACTAAAAGGAGACTTCTACTAATAGAGTAGGAACCAAAATATGCCTGAAATCTTTGAAGGCAATTTTGGAGGCCTAAACGGATGAATTAGGCCTCGAAAATGTGCACGTTTCGCCCAACAAAGGAAAGGCTGGCCTTCCCTCCTCCCTGCTTTGTCTTGTTGAGAGCTTTCCAATGGTACCTTACTCACGTGATTCTGAGATTCCTACAAGAAGATTCCCTAAAAGATTCTTTCCGGTCAAAGCTTGTTTGACCAACCAGATAGGACCTAGACCAAACAGGTCACCCATCCAAGTAAGTAATCCAAGGGTGGAGCTTGCTGACATGTCACCTATCTGTATCCCTAATCCTATGGTGGAACTTCCTTGGAGTGATGAACTCACCAAACCCGATGATTCTACCTGTGGTGATATATGACAGAGAGTGGGATTTGACGATCTACACTCTATTATGATAATATGGATATGAATGTCCCAAATCCTCTCCCTTTCAACACTCAAGTAGAAATCCGTTATGTAGTGAAGCCAAAAGTGATGTTTAGAGATTTTGTGGTTAGGAATTTTGGTGAGGAGTATTATCAACGAGTGATAGCTTCTGAGGTCCCAATGGTAGTTCTGATAGTTTGTGCACCTTCCAAAGTGATTATATTGACTTTGTATTGAAGTAGACGTTAATAATTGGGGGTTGCAGGAACCATGGATCCGCAATTGCAAGAGCTGGTACAAGGAATGCAAGGGATGCTGAATGAATTTTGAGAGATTAAGATGACCATGGAGACATTACAAAGTCAAGTGCAGATCCTTAGGAACGATCAAGCCATGCAAGGAGAAGAGCCGTCTCAAAACCCAATACCTGCAACCAAAGTACTTGGAGAGGCACCCGTGCCTACAAATCCTATCAACGATGAAGCCACATTGCTACTCCGGATGAAGAAGACCTGCAACATCAAGCCTTACAAGGGGCAGCGTACAATGGGAGTAGTGGAAAATTGGATTTCAAGAATGAATCGATATTTCCGATTGTTCTCAATAAAGATCACAGAGCATGCTGTAGGCGTGTTTGCATGTGGGTACTTGACCAATAAAGCGCTCACATGGTATGATGCTTGGGAACAATCCATGTTGGCCAAGAGAAGAGAGGTCACATGGACAACAATGCAAGAAGGACTGTTGAAGAATTTCCAATCGGTGGATTCTGTGCAGATGGCTCAAACCCGACTATGGGGATTGAGACAGAAGAAAAACGTACAAGAGTATGTGGAGGCATTTTTGGATCTACAAGTTGAAATTACCAACATGAGTCCAGCATAGCCTCTCGACAATTTCAAACGAGGGTTGAAAGAGCGGATTTGCCAAGAAGTCATGGTGCAAAATCCTCGCACGGTATTTGAAGCCATTGCTTGTGCGTAGAGAATAGCAAGAGCATTAGGTGGAGGTGAAGAAGTAGTTCCACCTCAACATTATTGGGCAGAAATGCCACACATGGGTGGACCAGTACCAATGGAATTGGGCAACCTTCAATTCCGAGATCGAGGAGCACGGCCGCTTCAAGGAGAGCGGGGATGGGTAGAAGAACGAAGAGATGGAGTCCCACAAGGAGAACAACGCCGTTGTTACAATTGCGGCCGTATTGGGCACATATCTACCAATTGTTGCATTTGTTTCCCTAGAGGCCCTCAGCCTTTGTACAAGCGATCTTTGACTAACATGGATAGGCACATTGAAGAAGAGGAGGTGGAAACCACTTTGGAAAACAAAGATTGCCAATAAATGTACCTCGCGGCCTTACTGGCTCAATAAGGAAGCAGAGAAGCAAGGGAAGGAAGAAGAATAATGCGCAAAGATCCCAAAAGACAACCTCACAATTGATTGTCGTGAATGGAATCCTAGAAGGTAATCAAGTGAGAGTATTAATAGATCCGGGAGCAACAGAGAATTTCTTGTCTCGCTTTGTTGCAATAAGATTGGGAATGGATTTAGAGAGAGATGGAAGTGAAGAAGTAGAGTTACCAAATGGGCAAACAAAGAGGATTGAATCATTACCTAGATGGGTAACCCTCTCTGTAGGAGAATATCAGGAAGTAATTGAGTGGCGAGTGATACAGTTAGCCCGTTACGATGCAATTTTAGGCATGCCATGGATCGAGCAATACAACCCAATGGTGGATTGGAGGAAGAAAGTAGTGAGAACCCACCAATGGTCAATCATTAGGGTTAAAGAAAAATCACACAAGCATAAATTGCCTCTATATGTTGTAGGGACGACAACTGTCTATAAGACCGATAGATGTTTTATGGGTCTAATAAGAGAAGTCCAGAGTGCACAACTTGCTGGATAAATTCTTGAGAAATTGAAGGATGTGGTGGATGAGTTTCAAGATGTCTTTCTCGATGATCGACCCTCAAGATTACCACCTAAAAGGCGAGTAGATCACAAAATAGAGACACTCTCGAGGAAGACACCTCCTTGTAAGGCCCCATATCGCCTATCACTTCATGAGTTAGAGGAGTGTAAGACTCAAATTGAAGAGATTCTACAGAAAGGGTTCATCCAACCTAGTGTATCACCATATAGGGCCCTTGTCTTGTTTGTGAAGAAGAAGGATGGTACAATGCGCATGTGCATTGACTATCGGAGTCTCAATCAGCAAACAGTGAAGAACAAATACCCTTTACCTTGCATGGATGACCTATTTGATCAACTCCATGGAGCAAGATACTTCACCAAATTGGACTTGCGGAGCGGTTATAATCAAATCCAAATTGCAGAGAAGGATGTGTACAAAACTGCCTTTCGAACCAAGTATGGCCACTTTGAGTATCTTGTGATGCCTTTTGGCCTCACCAATGCGCCTGCCACTTTCATGAGCCTAATGAATGACATATTTTGTCCATACTTGGATAAGTTTGTTATCGTCTTCTTGGATGATATCTTAGTATATAGTAGTAGGATGACAGAACACAAACAACATCTATGAGAGGTCCTCTAGATTCTAAGATAGAATCAGTTGTACGCCAAAATCTCAAAGTGTGAGTTTGGCAAGTCTGAAGTAGACTACTTAGGGCATAGAGTAACTGCAGAGGGCATTCAAGTATTGATAGATAAAATAGAGGTCATTCAAAAATGGAGTGCCCCAGAAAATCAGACTCAAGTTAAGAGCTTCTTGGGGTTGACGGGATTCTATCATAGATTTGTCAAGGACTTCTCCAAGGTTGCACAGCCTTTAACGGCACTACTTGGCAAGGGGAAGAAGTGGACATGAGGAATCACACAAGAGTTGGCCTTTCAAGAATTGAAGGCCGCCTTGCTACATGCACCAATCTTGAAGTGGTATGACCCAAAACGTCCAATCAAGTTGGCTATAGATGCATCAAGCGTAGCAATAGGAGCAGTCCTACAACAAGAGTGGCATGACTGATGGCATCCAATTGCATATTTCTCTCAAAAGTTGTTACCGGCAGAGCGTAACTACCACACCACAGAACAAGAAGAGCTGGCCATCATTCTAGCAACCAAGCATTGGAAGCACTACTTGGGCAAGAAGGTATTTGTAGTAGAGATAGACCACAAACCTCTAGTCTACCTCGAGACGCAGAAGGATCTATCTCGTCACCAAATTTGGTGGGTAGAGTGGCGACAATGCTTCAACATGACAATCACCTATGTGGAAGGTAAGAAACAACTAGCAGATGCATTCACCCGTATGCCAATGGCCAACAACTTGGTGGCAGAGGTTAAGATTAACCTTGAATTCTGGCAAGAGATTCTAGCTGCTACAAAAACTGATCCATAGATTGTAGAAGCGCAATTGTCCAAAGGTGTCACCAGCACCCAAGGACTCACCTTTTGGGATGCAGATTATGGATCCCAAATGTCCCAGACTTACGCACCACCATTCTAGCGGAATATCATGATTCGGCCATTGTAGCTCATGTCGGAGTAGACAAGACCTTGGATGCAGTCAAGCGCCATTACTATTGGCCCAAGATGAGCAACAACGTGATGGACTATGTGCGTAGCTGCCTACTTTGTCAATAGAACAAAGCTTCTAATCAAGCTCCTGTAGGGCTCCTTCAACCTCTCTCCACTCCTACCCAACATTGAGAACAAGTGAGTATGGATCTCGTATGCAAATTACCCAAGACCACCTCAGGGTTTGACTCCATTGTGGTCTTTGTGGACCGGCTCAGCAAAATGATTCACGTACGCCCTACCACCAAGGAGGTGACCACTCCACAACTAGCTCAACTATACTTAGATGCAGTCTTTGCTCACCATGGCTTGTCTAGAGTACTCATCACCGATAGAGGCACCCAATTCACCAGTTTGTTTTGGCAAACACTCTTTGGTTCCTTCAAAACCAAGTTGGCCATGTCTACATCTTACCAACCACAAACAAATGGCCAAACAGAGCAGGCTAATTGCACAATTGAAGACATGTTACGCGGTTTCACCTTAGAAGAGCAAGAGAGGTGGGACACCTTACTACCGTTGGTGGAATTTGCTTACAACAATTCAGTGAATGCTTCCACCCAGGTCACTCCGTTCTTCCTCATGTATGGTGAGCCCTTCACACCTTCTAGCTTGATGAAGATCCGTCCAATGACTACCAAGGTTGATGCAGTCAACACATTTGTTTCTAGAATCCAACAAGGTGTGGAGAGCGCCAAGCACAGGTTACAGATTGGGCAAAATTGACAAAAACAGTATGCTGATGCACACCGTTGGCACATGGAGTTCAATGTTGGGGATCAAGTGTGGCTATCAACAACCAACCTCACATTAGTTGGATCTTGTAAGCTCAGACCTCGTTTTATTGGGCCTTTCTCGATTCTTCGTCGCATTGGCGCTGTGGCCTATCACCTTGAGCTACCACCACACATGAAAATCCATCTAGTGTTCCATGTCTCCCTACTACGCAGATATGCTCCCCGATCAGGCCAAGGTCCTTCCACACAAGACATTTGACCTTGTCCGACACTCATTGATGGCATAGAGGAATATGAAGTAGAGCGGATTCTCCAAAAATGCATGCGTGGTACTCGCCATCCGCGGGTGGAATATCTAGTACAATGGAAAGGTTAACCCCTCTATGAAGCAACCTGGGAACCCACTGCCAATTTGGCACATGCACCGGTGTTGGTACAAGCATTTGAGCAACAATTGTGCAATGAGGATGTTGCGTCTTAAAAGGAGGGAGGTCTGTAATACCAAGGGTTAGCCATATGATCTAGATGTGAAATTTGGTTTGGTAACTTCTAGAATGATTTTATACATGATGGTCAAAATAGATCAGAAAGATGTATCACCAAAAGGGGACTTCTACTAATAGAGTAGGAACCGAAATATGCCTAAAATCTTTGAAGGCAATTTCGGAGGCCTAAACGGATGAATTAGGCCTAAAAAATGTGCAAAGCCCCCCCCCCCCTTGGTGGAGGAAAGGCTGGCCTTTTGTCCCCCTTGCTTTGTCTCATCAAGAGCTTTCCAATGGTACCTTACGTGATTCTCAGATTCCTACAAGAAGATTCCATAAAAGATCCCTTTCGGTCAAAGCTTGTTTGACCAACCAGATAGGACCTAGACCAGACAGGTCACCCATCCAAGTAAGTAATCCAAGGGTGGAGCTTGCTGACATGTCACCTATCTGTGTCCCTAATCCTATGGTGGAACTTCCTTGGAGGAGATCCTCTTTGTTTATATAATAAAGAGAAGGTGCTCCCTTGGGGCATCGAATGTATGAGTGTGCAATCTGTGTTTTCTCTCTTCTCTTGTCCTTGGAGTATTACACTCTACCATCTTCCCATACCCAAAGAAGATGACTACCCTCCAATCTAAATTGCTTGGCTGGTTGAGGGATATGGTCTCTCTCCTTGGCACCAACTTTACCACCAATGGATACTTGTGCATAGATAATCCATCACTAAGATATTATCATGAATGTCTTGTTGAACTATACCAATATTTCCACCCTTTGGATATGTGATCTCAACAATTCCTCTTGTATGTGTTGAGAGAGATACCACCATGGTTTCAAAGAATATACGTAAAAAGGTATATACATAACAACCTAGCACCATGTCCTCATATGTCTCACCATGCCTATGTGCTCCGGTCTGATCTTGTTGGTTGGGATATGGATTTCTACTCAACTCATTTGCATCATAGTTCACTACTCCTAGTTTGTGAATAATAATGGAATCATAGTCTTGTAAAATCAAAGTACATTGTGCGAGAGTCACTAAAAGCTTAATGGATTCCATCAATCACTTTAATGGTTGATGATCACTAATGGGAGTGAAGGAGTTATCAAATAGGTAACATTGGTAATTTTCTATTATCCATACTACTGCCAAGCACTCTTCCTCATATATACTTTGCCTCCGTTCAATTGTTGGAGTGACTAGCATATGCCACCACAAACTTGTTCCCCTTATCACCTTGTTGCCTGAGCATTGCTCCAAGCCCCAATGTACTCCAATCAATATAAACATGGAATGGTTATCCTTTGATTGATCTCCTAAGAATAGGAGCAAGTGTCAACCTCTCCTTGAGCTCTATAAAAGCTCTCTCTTGCTAATCTCCCCAACACCAATCATGTGTAAGCTTGGTCAGCTTTATCAAGACCTTGGCAATAGCACTAATTCTCTAACATGTTGGTGATACAAGTTTTATAACCCAAGTAATGCTTGCACTTTGCTCACATCCGTAGGCCAAGGAATATGTGCAATAGCCTCCATCTTGGTCTATTGAACACCAAGTCCACTAAGATAGATAATGTGACCCAAATACTCAACCTTCTCATGGAAGATGTCATAACATTTGTGGTATTGAAGCTAGATTGCTTAGACACTAGAGTAGTAGTGTTGGTAGTCAAAGGTATTTTGACAAATACTCATAAACTACTTGTTGATGGTCAAATTTCATGTTTGGGGTATTGTTCACATGGTAGGACCCATTGTCACTTGACCATTAATGATACCTTGCTCAAATTAGGATGATACCTTGCTCAAAGATCCAAGTATTAAAGACCTTTGCATGCCCAATCACATCAAAGACCTCATCCAATGTATGCATGTCATACCAATTTGTCCTAGTCTTCTATTATAGGATGGTAATCTCCATACATCCACCTATTTGTGTAGTTTCCATGCATATCCTTCTTGGTTGACATCCTTCTTGGAGAGTATAGCTAAAGCACACACTCCAAGTGAAATTTCCACCAAACGAGCATGAAAAAGATCTCTACTTTGGCTTTGAATCAATGTTCTTTCCATGTCACAATATTTGTAGGGATGTCAAAAAATTGGTGTATCACTCGTCATCTCAATCCAAAAACCAAGTCCTTTTAGAGCACCCAAATCCTTCACACTAAAGGAAAAACAACTCATGTAGCTCAAGAACCTCTAAACTCTTTGTCTTTCCCTTCTTATAAACATGGGTCCAATGTTTGGCTCCCAAGTATCCTCTATAACAAATGTAAGAGCCAAAGACACACTAATTGGTTGCTACATTGGGCCCTTAGGAGCAATAATGTCATGTTCCCAGCCAATAGAGTCCCCAACCTCAATGAGAAAAACTCTCTTTGCTCTGGCTTCAAGCTCCATACGTCTTCTAGTTGCATCTTAAGAAGACCAAAGGTGTAACCCAAGTAGACCACACTCACCTAGATGGACCCTAGGTAAACTAATCTCACTATTAGCCATTGGTTGTATCCCAAGAATGCCATACTCACCTGATCCATCACTCCCAACATATGCTTGAATTGTCTTGATAGGCACAAAGCTCACAAGCGTCCAAGCAATGATACTTATCAAGTGCATTCTATGCTACTCTACCAAGCTAAGACTCATAAACCAAGTCAAATAATTCAGGTCTATAACAAATAGATGCATCTAACATTAATCAAAATATGGTAGTATCAATATGAAAATCCATCACCTGGTCCCTCTCATCAAAGTTGCACTCTACCAATTGTTGTAACTATGAGTTCTAAACAAGTCCAAGACCTTCCTCGCAAAAAGCATGGGAGCCAAGGAAACTTATAAGTGTGGGTAAAGTAGATTTTGGTTATCCAACAAGGTTCACCACTACCAAAGGTGACCTATCATCCACTACCACCATTTAAGACTAACGTATAACATCCAAAATATCATCAACAATAAGGTGGTCTAGTTGATAAATCCCATCATAAGCACACCATAAAACCTTTCTAGGTAAGAGATTCATCCACCAAAGACAAAGACAATGAGCCCATGATATTGATTGCATCTAAAAATATAGTATGTCTCATCTAATAATTGAACTAATATGTCCTCACTACCACCCATGTATGAGAATCACCCATCAAAGGGATGTTTGCAAAATGTAGGATAGAGAAATAGATTGATGAATCTTGAAATGTTATTGTATGTTATGTAACATCTCTCAAAACACACCAAAATGGGCATCTTATAGACCCTTATCTTGGTCACCATAGGTACATCCTTGGCATGGCCGTCCAAAAGTCACCAAATGAATGAGACCATGCTTCTCAAAATCCTATACCCCGAGTAAGAAAATTTCTCATGGTAGGGTCTTTGGGTAATCCTTGATTATTGACATCAATAATAGCTTAGAATACCAATAGGCCAAGTGTGCAACATGATATAGAGAGACTCACTTGGCAATCTCATCTCTTTGTACATACAAGTACTTGCATACTTGTATACTTACCTATAGTACCACAACTAGTCTAATGCTAATCCCACCAAACAAGTCTAATAGATATACTCTCCCTATTAGATATTGCCAAGCAATGAGTGCGGTATCTAAAGGTGACAAGGTAATAGAATTTGAAGACTCATCCTCGCATAGGTCTCTTGGTGGTACTGTGAGCCGGCATGTCTCTCACTCAGGATGAACCTCTGATGGCTATTATGGTAGCGCACCATGGACTAAGAAGGCAAGGAACCCAAACTCCATCATACTCCTCCAAGACTAACACTCCAAGACTCAAGACATTGCTCACTAGAGAACTCAATGAGAGAGAGATAGTTGCAAATGAAAGGATGATGAGTACCTCCTCACCCCTTGTTTATATACTTGTGAAATAGTTACGTACCAAAGTTACTAATTACCGTAGTAACTCAAGTTACTAGACTAAAAGTCAAGTAAAGTCAAAAAGTAGAAAGGAATATCCATTCACATGAGCATATTCCCCTAAGCATGTGGTCTTATCTTGACCAAACCACTAAGTCAAGGATTCCTTCACATGGGCTATCCTTGGACTAAAGAAGAATCCAAAACAAAAAGGCTTGCGGGCTCAAGAGTTCTCAACTCTTTCCTCAAAGCCAAACACCTAGGAATAATACCAAGTCAACACACTAAAATCCAAAATAGTGGTGCTCATCTTTTCTACTTCCTCTAAAGTAAAGTGCCCTCTATATTAGCTATGACTAACTTTAGCTAACCATGACTAATATAGAACCATCCTTTTATCTCTATAAATAATACCTCTTAAGTACTTGTAATACCAAGCTAAATATCACAATACCACACACATGCACAAATGGGTGTTACAGTACAAAGGATTCACTCCAAACTTACTGCACTAATTGATCCGCATGTTGCTACAATGCCTTGTTAGAACTCCACAATGGAACATCCAAGATTGATAAAACAATTCCTTTCATACTCCAAATCTGAGTGATCTCCTCTAGTATTGTGGTATCTTCCTCATGGGCATTCCTATCCAATAATCACCAAGCAAAGTAATGAACCACTAAAAGTTGAAATTGATGCCATGGTCCTTGATTATAATGAGCCAAGACTACCATTACTAAAGCATACTAGTATGCAATAGTCTTGTCTCACTTAATTTCCAACTTGGCCTAAAAGAGGTTGTCTCATCTCAATAATCAATACTAAAACCCATGGTATGTAACACTACTCCACCAACTAGCCCATCATATGACTTTTCCACTATCATAGTGGCTTGAGCTCTCACCATAGAGCTATGATAATATGATTGGGCTAAATCTGGACAATGAGCATGATTCTCCAAAAACGCATGCGTGGTACTCGCCATCCGCGGGTGGAATATCTTGTACAATGGAAAGGTTACCCCCTCTATGAAGCAACCTGGGAACCCGCTGCCAATTTGGCACATGCACCGGTGTTGGTACAAGCATTTGAGCAACAATTGCGTAACGAGGACATTGCGTCTTAAAAGGAGGGAGGTCTGTAATACCAAGGGTTAGCCATATGATCTCGATATGAAATTCGGTTTGGTAACTTCTAGAATGATTTTATACATGATGGTCAAAATAGATCAGATAGAAGTATCACCAAAAGAGTATGAACGGATGAATTAGGCCTCAAAAATGTGCAGTTCCCCCCCTACTTTGTCTCGTCAAGAGCTTTCCGACGGTACCTTACTCACGTGATTCTCATATTCCTACAAGAAGATTCCCTAAAAGATCCCTTTCGGTCAAAGCTTGTTTGACCAACCAGATAGGACCTAGACCAGACAAGTCACCCATCCAAGTAAGTAATCCAAAGGGTGGAGCTTGCTGACATGTCACCTATCTGTGTCCCTAATCCTATGGTGGAACTTCCTTGGAGGAGATCCTCTTCTTCTATATAATAAAGAGAAGGTGCTCCCTTGGGGCATCAAATGTTTGAGTGTGCAATTTGTGTTTTCTCTCTTCTCTTGTCCTCGCAGTATTACAACATGTGTCTTTGGATTAGTTATCTAAGACATTAGAGAGGAGTGGGACGGGAGATAAAGAGTAAGATAAGTTACCCACAAGTTGAATTATAGTTTAGAGTGAAGAAGTGGTGGAGAAAGCAAAGGAATTAGTAGAATTAGATAGACCTAAAGAAGAAGAAGTGATTGGAGGATCATCGGGTTTGGAAGCCAAAGAAGAAGTAGACATTGGATTGTAGTAGAAAAAGATTGGAGATTTGAAGAGGTAGATATAAAGAAGTGTTTTTTCATTTAGGATCTGTAGGTTTGTAGACTTATTGCATAAGGGTATTTTTGTTAACAATTGTAGATTGCTCTATTATTTGAAGGAGTCATTCATAGTCTTATGTTGTTCAATATTCCAATTTTTTGGAGATAGATAAAGCAAAGTGTTGAGTTTAGTGCTCGTCACTTGAGCTTAATTCCAAGTATCAATTCTGTGTTTTTGTATTTGTGAGTGTGTGGAGAATTCCAAAGTGTAAGTCATTGTGCTTGTTGGAAGTTAGATTTGATAGCCATGATCTTCATTCTGTGTGTTTGATCGTGAGTGAAGTGCAATTAGAGCAATGCCTTGACAGATCTAAGAAGAATTGTAATGTTGGTAGTATTCTACATTTGTGAGTGTAGTGTTGAGTTGATGTGAAGCAATTTCAATCAAGGAAATTGTGCCTTCAATGGAAGGATGGAACAAAATTTTGAGGCAAAGGTGCCTTGTAATGAAGTAGTCATCTTTGGAAGAATTTGAATCATCACAATCAAATTTGTTTGGAAAGATTTGAATGAGTTGTGATTAGTAAGTGTTAATTTGTGACAAGTCTACAAATCAGTGCTTGTTACTCTCTTTTGGGTGTGGTTTCTACTTGAGAGACTAAAGACACAACCAAGAAGAACTACTCATTACCATTTGTCTTTGTATTTGATCATTTCTGATTTGTGTCTTAGTGGGAACAAACTTTAGTTACCTAATTATCACAAAAGTGATATTTTCCGGGTGTCACAACTATCTTGGCAAGAAGCCATTTGTAGTGGAGATAGATCAAATATCTCTAGTCTACCTTAATACACAAAAAGATCTATCTCATCAATAAATTTGGTGGGAAAAGTGGAGAAAACAATTCAACATGACAATCACATATGTGGAAGGCAAGAAGCAACTTGCAAATACATTTAGCCAAATGCCTTTGGCAAACAATCTGGTAGTAGAGGTCAAGATGAACCTTTAATTTTGGCCAAGGATTCTTGTTGCTGCAAAAATTGACCCATAGATTGTAAGAACTCATTCATCCAAAGGCATCACCAATACCAAAGGACACACCTTTTGTGATGGCAGGTTATAGATCACAAATGCCATGACCATCAAACCACCCTCCTAACATAATGTCATGATTCTACCATCGTAAGTTATATTAGACGGAACAAGACCTTAAATGCAATCAAATGCCATTACTACTATTGGCCCAAGATGAGCAAAGATGTGATGGAATACATTCAAAGTTGCCTACTTTGTCAACTAAATAAAGCATCTGATCAAGGTCCCACTAGACTCTTTCAACTCCTCCCTACTCCTCCACAACATGGGGAACAAGTAAGAAAAAACTAAACCCTAAACCCTAAACCCTAAACCCTCCATTGTATTCTTTGTTGACTGACTTAGCAAAATCCAACAAGACCAGCGAGACCTTAAATGTAATCAAATGCCATTAATGCTTGCCCAAGATGAGCAATAATGTGATGGAATACATTCAAAGTTGCCTACTTTGTCAATAAAATAAAATTTCTAATCAAGCTTCCACCGTATCTTCAACCTCTCCCTACTCATACAAAATAGTGAGAACAAGTAAGCATGGAGCATATTTGTGAATTGCCCAAGACCACCTTATTGTTTGACCTCATCATAGTCTTTGTCAACCAACTTAGCAAAATGATTCAAGTGCGTCCTACCACCAAGGATATGCCTACTTCTCAATTAGCCCCATTGTATTTAGATGTAGTATTTTTTCACAATGGCCTATCTTGAGTGCTCATCATTGATAGAGGCACTCAATTCACTAGTTTATTTTGGAAAACACTCTTTGTTATCTTCAAAACCAAATTGGCCATGTCTATAGCTTACCATCTATAGACCGATGGATAAACATAGCTGGCTAATTGCACTATTGAGGATATGCTTTGGGGCTCCACCTTTGATGAGGAAGAGAGGTAGTACACTTTACTTCTATTGGTGGAATTTTCCTACAACAATTTAGTGAATGCATCCACATAAGTCCCGCCATTCTTCCTCATGTATAGAAAGCATCCTTTCACAACTTTGAGCTTGATGAGGATCCATCTAATGGGTACCAAGGTTGATGTGTCAACACTTTTTTTTTAGAATCCAACAAAGTGTGGAGAATGCCAAGCATAGGTTGTAGATTGCCCAAAATCAATAGAAACAATATGCTTATACACATCACCACAACATGGAGTTCAATGTTGGGGATCTAGTTTGTTTATTTACAACCAACCTCATATTAGTTGGCACTCATAAGTTCAGACCTTGTTTTATTGTGCCTTTTCCGATCCTTTGGCAAGTTGGCATAATGGCCAATCACCTTGAGCTACCGCCATACATGAAGATCTATCCTATGTTCCGCTTTTTCTTACTATATAGATATGCACCTTGATTGCTCCACTTTCCTTCCATACAAGAAATTTTGACCTTGTTTAACACTCATTGATGGCACAGAGGAATATGAAGTCAAACATTTTCTCCCAAAATGCATCTCCGGTACTCACCATATGCATGTAGAATATCTTATACATTGGAAAGGGTACCCACTGTATGAGGCAATGTGAGAGCTTACAACTAACTTGACCCATGCACGGATGTTAATATAGTCTTTTGAGCAACAACTTAACAACAAGGATGTCACGTCTTAAAAGGAGAGAGGTTTGTAATACCATTAGCTAAAAATATTATCTAAATGTGAAATTTGGCTTGGTAACATCTAGAAGGATTTCATTTATAATGGACTAAGTAGATCATATAGAGGTATCACCAAAGAGAACTTCTACTAATAAATTAGGAGCAAAAAACATCTTGAAAACTTCAAAGCCAATTTTGGAGGCCTAAACAAAGGAATTAGAACTCAAAAATGGCCACATTCTCCATCTTTGAGATACAAGGCTTGCCTTTCCAATCCCCCTCCTCTCTCCTCCCCTCTCTCTTCTATTTGTCTCATTGAGAGCTTTCCAATGGTATGTCATCCATACAATTTTGAATTTCCTACAAGAAGATTCCCTTCCAATCAAACTTGTTTGACCAACCAGATAGGACAAGAACTTACATGTCACCCATCCTTAATGACATATCACCAATCCTTATATTTGATCCAAAGGTGGAGCTTCCTTTGAGAGAATCCTATGTGTTATATAATAAAAACAAGGTATTCCTTTAGAGCATTGGGTTATGGAATGTAAAACTTTGTATTTCTTCTCATATATTTCTCTTGAAGGTTCTACTATTGTCAAAATATTACACAATTTGAGGGTAAGAGAATGAAATCAAATTCACTAATATTGTAAATTGAACTTGAGAAGCAAAATTGGATCTCCAAATTCCCATCAAATTAGGAATTTGGAGATCTCTTTCTTCTCAATTTGGCCCGAGGTGATAGTTAACATAGGATTTGGCAATCAACCGATTATAAAGAAGGTGTATCAAATTGGCAGAAGTTATCTAAATTTGGAGTTCAAGTTGGCAGAGGTTGTCCAAAGTTGGTGGTTGCCTAAATTGCACTAGCTAGAGTTTAAGTTAGTGAAACTTAGCCAGATTTAGAGAAGGTTTGAATTGATAAGGAGAAAGGTCTCCTTTGGTTGAATTTATCAATTTGAAGTCAATTTTGATTCAATGGATGTCAATTTGCAAGCAAGAGAGTGAAATTAGAACTCAAGAACCAAAATTGGAGGCGGACGTTGGAATCCATCTCCTTGAATTAGGAATTTGGAGATCCATATCTTCTCAATTTTGCTCAAGTTAATATGTAGTTGTTGGTCAGCCTTTCTCACGTAGGATAGGGGGGGGGGAAGAAGCACATTTTCGAGGCCTAATTCATCCGTTTAGGCTTCCAAAATTGCCTTCAAAGATTTCAGGCATATTTTGGTTCCTACTCTATTAGTAGAAGTCCCCTTTTGGTGATACATCTTTCTGATCTATTTTGATCATCATGTATAAAATCATTCTAGAAGTTACCAAACCGAATTTCACATCTAGATCATATGGCTAACCCTTGGTATTACAGACCTCCCTCCTTTTAAGACACAACGTCCTCATTGCGCAATTGTTGCTCAAATGCTTGTACCAACACCGGTGCATGTGCCAAATTGGCAGCGGGTTCCCAAGTTGCTTCATAGAGGGGGTAACCTTTCCATTGTACTAGATATTCCACCAGCGGATGGCGAGTACCACGCATGCATTTTTGGAGAATCCGCTCCACTTCATATTCCTCTATGCCATCAATGAGTGTCGGACAAGGTCAAATGTCCTGTGTGGAAGGACCTTGGCCTGATTGGGGAGCATATCTGCGTAGTAGGGAGACATGGAACACTGGATGGATCTTCATGTGTGGTGGTAGCTTAAGGTGATAGGCCACAGCGCCAATGCGACAAAGAATCGAGAAAGGCCTAATAAAACGAGGTCTGAGCTTACAAGATCCAACTAATGTGAGGTTGGTTGTTGATAGCCACACTTGATCCCCAACATTGAACTCCATGTGCCGACGGTGTGCATTAGCATACTGTTTTTGTCAATTTTGTGCAATCTGTAACCTCTGCTTGGCGCTCACCTCCTTGGTGGTAGGGCGCACGTGAATCATTTTGCTGAGCCGGTCCACAAAGACCACAATGGAGTCAAACCCTAAGGTGGTCTTGGGTAATTTGCAGATGAGATCCATACTCACTTGTTCCCAATGTTGGGTAGGAGTGGAGAGAGGTTGAAGGAGCCCTGCATGAGCTTGATTAGAAGCTTTGTTCTGTTGACAAAGTAGGCAGCTACGCACATAGCCCATCACGTCGTTGCTCATCTTGGGCCAATAGTAATGGCACTTGACTGCATCCAAGGTCTTGTCTACTCCAACATGAGCTGAATTGGCTGAATCATGACATTCCGCTAGAATGGTGGTACGTAAGTCTAGGACATTTGGGATCCATAATCTGCCATCCCAAAAGGTGAGTCCTTGGGTGCTGGTGACACCTTTGGACGATTGCGCTTCTACAATCTGTGGATCAATTTTTGTAGCAGCTAGAATCTCCTGCAAGAATTCAGGGTTAATCTTAACCTCTGCCACCAAGTTGTTGGCCATTGGCATACGGGTGAATGCATCTGCCAATTGTTTCTTACCTTCTACATAGGTGATTGTCATGTTGAAGTGTTGTTGCCACTCTGCCCACCAAATTTGGTGACGAGATAGATCCTTCGGCGTCTCGAGGTAGACTAGAGGTTTGTGGTCTATCTCTACTACAAATACCTTCTTGCCCAAGTAGTGCTTCCAATGCTTGGTTGCTAGAACGATGGCCTGTGAGCCGGCCTGTCTCTCACTCAGGATGAACCTCTGATGGCTATTATGGTAGCGCACCATGGACTAAGAAGGCAAGGAACCCAAACTCCATCATACTCCTCCAAGGCTAACACTCCAAGACTCAAGACATTGCTCACTAGAGAACTCAATGAGAGAGAGATAGTTGCAAATGAAAGGATGATGAGTACCTCCTCACCCCTTGTTTATATACTTGTGAAATAGTTACGTACCAAAGTTACTAATTACCGTAGTAACTCAAGTTACTAGACTAAAAGTCAAGTAAAGTCAAAAAGTAGAAAGGAATATCCATTCACATGGGCATATTCCCCCAAGCATGTGGTCTTATCTTGACCAAACCACTAAGTCAAGGATTCCTTCACATGGGCTATCCTTGGAATAAAGAAGAATCCAAAAGAAAAAGGTTTGCGGGCCAAGAGTTCTCAACTCTTTCCTCAAAGCCAAACACCTAGGAATAATGCCAAGTCAACACACTAAAATCCAAAATAGTGGTGCTCATCTTTTCTACTTCCTCTAAAGTAAGGTCCACTCTATCTTAGCTATGACTAACTTTAGCTAACCATGACTAATATAGAACCATCCTTTATCTCTATAAATAATATCTCTTAAGTACTTGTAATACCAAGCTAAATATCACAATACCACACACATGCACAAATGGGTGTTACAGGCCAGCTCTTCTTGTTGTGTGGTGTGGTAGTTACGCTCTGCTGGTAACAAATTTTGAGAGAAATATGCAATTAGATGCCATCCGTCATGCCACTCTTGTTGTAGGACTGCTCCTATTGCTACGCTTGATGCATCTATAGCCAACTTGATTGGAGGTTTTGGGTCATACCACTTCAAGATTGGTGCATGTAACAAGGCGGCCTTCAATTCTTGAAAGGCCAACTCTTGTGCGGTTCCCCATGTCCACTTCTTCCCCTTGCCAAGTAGTGTCGTTAAAGGATGTGCAACCTTGGAGAAGTCCTTGACAAATCTACGATAGAATCCCGTCAACCCCAAGAAGCTCTTAAGTTGAGTCTTATCTTCTGGGGCACTCCATTTTTGAATGACCTCTATTTTATCTGTCAATACTTGAATGCCCTCTGCACTTACTCTATGCCCTAAGTAGTCTACTTTAGACTTGCCAAACTCACACTTTGAGATCTTGGCATACAATTGATTCTGTCTTAGAATCTGGAGGACCTCTCGTAGATGTTGTTTGTGTTCTGTCATCCTGCTACTATATACTAAGATATCATCCAAGAAGATGATAACAGACTTATCCAAGTATGGACAAAATATGTCATTCATTAGGCTCATGAAAGTGGCAGGCGCATTGGTGAGGCCGAAAGGCATCACAAGATACTCAAAGTGGCCATACCTGGTTCAAAAGGCAGTTTTGTACACATCCTCCTTTACAATTTGGATTTGATTATAACCACTCTGCAAGTCCAATTTGGTGAAGTATCTCACTCCATGGAGTTGATCAAACAGGTCATCTATGCAAGGTAAGGGGTATTTGTTCTTCACTGTTTGCTGATTGAGACTCCGATACTCAATGCACATGCGCATTGTACCATCCTTCTTCTTCACAAACAAGAGGGGCCCCATATGGTGATATGTTAGGTTGGATGAACCCTTTCTATAGCATCTCCTCAATTTGAGTCTTACACTCCTCTAACTCATGAGGTGATAAGCGATATGGTGCCTTACAAGGAGGTGTCTTCTCCGAGAGTGTCTTTATTTTGTGATCTACTTGCCTTTTAGGTGGTAATCTTGAGGGTAGATCATTGGAAAAGACATCTTGCAACTCATCCACCACATCTTTCAATTTCTTAGGAATTTGTCCAACGAGTTGTGCACTCTGGACTTCTCTTATTAGACCCATAAAACATCTATCGGTCTTACAGACAGTTGTCGTCCCTACGACATATAGAGGCAGTTTCTGCCTGTGTGATTTTTCTTTAACCCCAATGATTGACCATTGGTGGGTTCTCACTACTTTCTTCCTCCAATCCACCATTGGGTTGTATTGCTCCATCCATGGCATGCCTAAAATTGCATCATAACGGGCTAACAATTTCAACCCTCATTTGAAATTGTCAAGAGCCTCTACTGGACTCATGTCAATAATTGCAACTTGTAGATCCAGAAATGCCTCCACATACTCTTGTATGCTATTCTTCTATCTCAATCCCCATAGTAGGGTTTGAGCCATCTGCACAAAATCCACCGATTGGAAATTCTTCAACAGTCCTTCTTGCATTGCTGTCCATGTGACCTCCCTTCTCTCGCCCAGCATGGATCGTTCGTAAGCATCATACCATGTGAGCGCTTTATTGGTCAAGTACCCACATGCAAACACGCATGTAGCATGCTCTGTGATCTCTATTGAGAACAATCAGAAATATCAATTCATTCTCGAGATCCAATTTTCCACTTCTCCCATCGTATGTTGCCCCTTGTAAGGCTCGATGTTGCAGGTCTTCTTCATCCGGAGTAGCAATGTGGCTTCATTGTTGATAGGGTTTGTAGGCACGGGTGCCTCTCCAAGTACTTTGGTCGCAGGTATTGGGTTTTGAGACGGCTCTTCTCCTTGCATGGCTTGATCATTCCTGAGGATCTGCACTTGACTTTGTAATGTCTTCATGGTCATCTTAATCTCTCAAAATTCATTCAGCATCCCTTGCATTCCTTGCACCTGCTCTTGCAACTGCGGATCCATGGTTCTTGCAACACCCAATTGCTAACGTCTACTTCAATACAGAGTCAATATAATCACTCTGGAAGGTGCACAAACTATCGGAACTACCATTGGGACCTCAAAAGCTATCACTTGTTGATAATACTCCTCATCAAAATTCCTAACCACAAAATCTCTAAACATCACTTTCAGCTTCACTACATAACGGATTTCTACTTGAGTGTTGAAAGGGAGAGGATTTGGGACATTCATATCTATATTATCATAATAGAGTGTAGATCGTCAAATCCCACTCTCTGTCATATATCACTACAGGTAGAATCACCGGGTTTGGTGAGTTCATCACTCTGTCCATGAATTCCGCACCAAAGTGATAAACTAGCGATACCCTCATTTGCTCACGCTGGATGTACATAACCTTGATGTAGAATGGTTTTGAAAATGGAAAGCTAGGTGCAGGAAATTGTCCTCCCGGCGCATCCATCCCATCCGCTCTCTAAAGTCCTTCCTAAGTCTAGCGATTACTTTATATTCTCCACCTCAAATTACTCAATTTCAGTAGTTTGTGCTATTCCAAGAGGGGTGATCCACTCTCTTGGACTAGAACACTCACTTTGATACCATTGTAATACTCCGAGGACAAGAGAAGAGAGAAAACACAGATTGCACACTCAAACATTTGATGCCCCAAGGGAGCACCTTCTCTTTATTATATAGACAAAGAGGATCTCCTCCAAGGAAGTTCCACCATAAGATTAGGGACACAGATAGGTGACATGTCAGCAAACTCCACCCTTGGATTACTTACTTGGATGGGTGACCTGTCTGGTCTAGGTCCTATCTGGTTGGTCAAACAAGCTTTGACCAGAAGGAATCTTTTAGGGAATCTTCCTATAGGAATCTCATAATCACGTAAGGTACCGTCGGAAATCTCTCGATGAGACAAAGCAAGGAGGAGGGAAGGCTAGCCTTTAATCTATTGTGGGGGGGGCTTTGCACATTTTTGAGGCCTAATTCATCCGTTTAGGCCTCCGAAATTGCCTTCAAAGATTTCAGGCATATTTTGGTTCCTACTCTATTAGTAGAAGTCCCCTTTTGGTGATACCTCTTTCTGATCTGTTTATTCCATCATGTGTTACATCCTTCCAGATGTTACCAAACCAATTCTCACCTGTAAATCATATGTCTAGCTATTGGTTCTAAGGTTCTGAAGTCTATTTTGGTTTCTACCCTATTAGTAGAAGTACTCTTTTGGTGATACTTCTATCTGATCTATTTTGACCATCATGTATAACATCATTCTCAAAGTTACAAAACCAAATTTCACATCTAGATCATATGGCTAACCCTTGGTATTACACATATACTCCTACTTCTACAACTTTGGACTTCTTTTCTAATCTTATCTCACTACTCTAAAGTCTCTCTAACTCTGAATTTACTAATTCTAATATGAAACTTACATTGTCTCCTACTTCAATTATCTTCCTATCTACTTGGTCCCTCAAAAAAATCAACATCTTTTGCTCTTCTCTTCTAAGTTTCCTGCACAAGCAATTTTGATTTGTGCAGTCTTGCTTCCTCCAATTTTCCTTCAAACTTTGTACTCAACATTGCCCATAGTCTTCCCACAACTTCCCCAATTGACTCTAATGCATACCCCCAAGATCATTCTGCCTTCAACTCCTCTCCTTTCAACTCCTCTTTGTACTCAATAGCAAGCATCTTCTTCTCCTTTGCATATTGAGCACTCTGCATCTTAGCACTTCTAACCAAGCCTCGCAATCTCTCCTCCCCTTGATGTCAGATTGCCAACTCCCTCTACCATGCTTGATCTTTTCTTGCCGCACTCTTCTTTAGGCTCTCTAACTCCAACCCCTAAACCCTTAACCATTGCCTTCACATGAATACTTTCAATGCAAACTTTGCTAACCTCCTCTTTCACCTTTGCTACCAAGACCATCTGCTCTCTCAACTCTTTGGCTTGAATGTACATCTCTCTTCCATGCTTCTTGAAACTCTCTTGCAAGTTCTTAGAAATCTTCTTCTTCAAGACTGAATCCACTTGAAGTTCCTCAACATCTCCTTCTTTTTGAGTTACCATCTCTGTCAATGTCTTCACTTTGTCTAGCAAAAACTTCACCACTTGCAACTCATTCTTCAACTTCCTATGATTGTGTTATATCACCTTCTTTTGCATCTTCCATAGCTCCAACAATGGATTCATGATTGCATTAAGTACATTATTCTATCAAAGCCTTCTTTGTCTTTGGCTTTGTACTTTGCTTCTTCCGCCGGAGCCTTCTCCCAAAGTCTTGATCTTTGTACCTTCAGCAATATTGCCTCCAAGCTTACTTCTTCCTTACATACTGAGCTTGGACCTATGATTTCAATTGTCACCGATCTCTTTGTTCTTCCTTCCTTTTGGTCTTCCTTCTTTGGTGCTCCATCCATCTCCTCCATGAGCAAGTCCAAGCAAGGGCCATCTCCTCCCTCTATACGATCAATCGCTGCACGGAACACCTAATTTTCTTTTACCTCAATCACTTGCTGGACCTCTTCTTTGCCTTCACTCTCACTTTTGGATTCCTAACTCTGTAATGTGAGTTCATCTTCTTCAGAGTCCACTCCTTTGGACTTTGTCTCTCCTTCAAATTATATCACCAAAGTGTCCTCCTTCACCACCTTCTTACCTCACGGATTGAGTCTTTAGGTCTTGCATTGTGGATGGGGTAATGGTACTTCTTTAGGTTTAGTCCACTTTTTTGTCTTTGGACTTCTTCTTTCCACCATCTTTGTAACAATATGGAGTTTAGCGATGAAGTTAGTCAGGCTTACAAAGTAGCACATAAGACAAATTAGCCTAGAATATTCCGGAAGTACCTAAGAAGTTTCTTAGGAAGCTTCCCGGCTAGCTTAGCTTGCACCTCAAGTAAGTAGCCTCTAGAAGGAAGCTTCTAGAAGCTTCCAACTAGCTTAGCTTGCATGCCAAGTAGGCGGCTTCTAGAAGGAATCTTCTTGAGAAGCTTCCTAGTTAACTTTGCTTGCACTCTTAGAAAGCATCTTGAGGAAGCTTCTTGAGAAGCTTCTCAAAGGCCTTGTATGCTACCTATAAATACCAAAGCCAAAGCTCATACTAGGCATTCAGAGTTTTCGCTCATTCAAGTGTCCCAATGTGAGTTTCTATTCTTCTATTTCTCTCCTTGGATTAGGTCTTTTACAATCTCACTCTCTTTAGTTCTAATGAAATGGTCATCACTGGCTTGCAAGTGTAACATGTACTATTGCTCCTCTTCATCAGCTTCCTGTCAAAGATTAGGATGGAAATACTACACCATGCGCTACCTCTCCTCTCTTGTCAATAAATTTAATCTAAAGTAGAAGTGTGCTTCAAATGGTGCAAAGTAATGTGGAGGCAAATTGGTTCTCCAATTGACAATCATCTACCTCATTTGCTAGTGGAAAAACTTTGTCCAACTCACCTTTACTCCTACAAACATCTGGTGGAAGAAGACTGCTTGCTGCATGTTCACGTATGTTGTTCTTTTGGGTTTGAACATAGTTATGATCACTCCTATGATGCTCTGCTTGATCGGATCCCGATAGGACTCCACTTTGTAGCCATTGTTGGTCTACGGAACAAGTTTCTAATTTCCACGATATCCTCTATAGCATCACACTTCTGATAGAAGGTGACTTAATTGCTTCTCTTGCTTCTTTCCCCAATACTTATGTCCAATCTGACTCAGTCCATCAAGCCAGATTTCCTCTCTTCCCCACAACTTCAAGGCCTTCCTCACAATACTTGCAGCTATCTCTGCCATGATGCCTAGAAAACTGAAATTCAATTCCATGCCAGGAATGTAATCCAAAGTCTATTCAAGACCTCAATCTTAGCTATGACATCTAATTGCCTAATTGCAAAACTCCTCATTGCAAGTGCGTTCTTAGTCTTCTCCGCCATGATTTGCTCTTTAGTTCTTTGGCATTAGAAGACTATCTTCTCTCCTAGACATGACACTCTAACCCCTTTTGGACTTCAGAAAATTTCACTCTCAATTGGCTTCTTCACGCACATTACTACAGGATGACTACTCAACGGAACAAGATATCAACTTGATATATTTGACTTCCTCTTGTGCAATTGCAATTTTATAGTACCCCATAGTGTAGTCATTTCTTCAGTCAATTTCAAAATCAACTCCCACTTTTTCTACGTGATGGCTTTTAGTCATTGTTAAAGTATTCTTCTCTTGCCTCCACAGTTTCTTGAAGTGTACTTTCTTGCCTGACCTAACATGTAGAGAGGTTGTTACACCATCTTTGTATCAGCCTTTGCTTCTTGGTCCAAAGATGCACTTCTTTGGATTTGTCTCTTTGTAACCCCATCTGAGTACTTTCAATTCTTGACTCAAGGTCAACTTCTTTTGGTTTACTCCAAAGACACATAAGTCCATTCTTTCCTTCTAATTTGGCTTCCTCAATATACTTCTTCTTCAAAAATTTAACAAAAAAAAACAAAACAAAAAATGAAGGTACCACAATAGTACTTCCAATGCTTGGTTGCAAGGACAATAGCCAACTCTTCTTGTTTGGTGGTGTGATAGTTGTATTCTATAAGTAATATCTTTTGAGGGAAATATGCAACTATGTGTGATCCGTCATGCCACTCTTGTTGTAGGATTGCTCATATTGCTATGCTTGATGTTTTTGCAACCAACTTGATTGGATATTTGAGGTCATATCATTTCAAGATTAGTGCATGTAGCAATGCATCTTTCAATTTTGAAATGCCAATTCTTGTCTGGTTCCTTACATCCACTTCTTCTACTTGCCAAATAATGTTATTAGAGGTTGTATGAGCTTGGAGAAGCCCTTGAAATTTTGACTATAAAACCCACCATCAATCCCAAGAAACTCTTGAGTATATTTTGATCTTTTATAGCACCTTATTTTTAAATGACCTATATTCATCTACTAACACTTGAATACTTTTTGCACTTAATCTATGCCCCAAGTAGTCTAATTTAGACTTGCTAAAGTTCCACTTTGAATTTTGGCATACAATTGATTTTGTCATAAAATCAGGAGGACTTCTAACATGTGTTGTTTGTGCTCCATCATCGTCCTATTATAGACTAAGATGTCATCTAGGAAAATGATAATCGATTTATCCAAGTATGGATGAAATATTTCATTATTAAACCCATGAAAGTGATTGGTGCATTGGTGAGGTCAAAAGGCATCACCAAGTACTCAAGGTAACCACACCATGTTTTGAAGGTTATTTTGTATACATCTTCCTCAACAATCTTGATTTGGTTATAACTACTTTGTAGATCAAGTTTGGTGAAGTGTTTTTCCCTGTTGAGTTGATTGAATTGGTCAATATCATGTAGGGATATTTGCTCTTCACCATTTTTTGATTAAGGCCCCGACAGTCAATGCACATGCACATTGTATCATCCTTCTTCTTCAAAAATAAAACAAAAGCCACATATGGTGATACGTAAGGTTGGGTAAACCTTTCTATTGCATACCCTTGATTTGAGCCTTACATTCCATCAACTCATGAGGTGATAGTTGATATGCGGCCTTACAAGGAGATGTCTTCCAAGAAAGTATCTCAATTTTATGATCTAGTTTCCTTTTTGTTGGTAATCTTGACGATAGGTCATCTAAAAAGACATCTTGAAACTCATTTACCACATCTTTCAATTTCTCATGAATTTTTTCATCTAGTTGTGCATCTTTGGACTTCTCTTATTAGACCCATGAAACATCTTTTTGTCTTACAAATAGCTATTGTCTTTACAACATAAATAACATAGAGAGGAAATTCTTACTTGTGTGATATTTCTTTAACACCAATGATAATCCATTGGCAAGTTCTCACTACTTTCTTTCTCTAATTGACCATAGGATTGTAATGCTTCATCCACGGCATACCTAAGATGATATTGTAACAAGCTACCCATATCACTTCCCACTCAATATCTTCTTGATACTATCCTATAGAGAGTGTTACCTTTCTAAGTAACAACTCAATCCTCTTTGTTCGACCATTAAGTATTTCTACTTTTTCATTCTCATCCTTCTCTAGATCCATCTCTAACCTTATTGCAACAAAGCAAGACAAGAAATTCTCTATTGCTCCAAGGTCTATCAATAATCTCACTTGATTGCCTTTAGGACTCCATTCACAACAATCAATTATAATTTTGTCTTCCTTAACCTTTACACACTTATCTTCTTCCTCCCCCCACTATTTTCGTTCCCCATTGAGCTAATATGGCCATGAGGACATTTATTGGTGGTCTTGATTTTTAGATGTGATTTTATATCATTATCTTCAATTCATTTCTCCATGATGTTCAAAGATTGCTTGTATGGAGTCCAAGAGCCTCTAGAAAAATGAGCATGACAATTGATGGCTATATGCCACACTGGGCCACAATTCTAGCAAAGACATTGTTCTAGTTGAGTCCCTTCTCCTTGTGGGACTTTATCTTTCCTTTCTTTGACCCGTCACTGTTCTTCTTGGAGTGGTCGTGCTCCTTGATCTTGAAATTGAATGTTGCTCAATTCCATAAGAATTAGTTCACCAAAGTGTGGTGTTTCAGCCCGATAATGTTGAGGTAGGACTACTCTTTCAACTCTTCCAAGTGCCTTTGCTATTCTTTGAGCATAGACAATGGCTTGAAAAACAATCCAATAGTTTTTTTCCATTTCTTCTTAGTGAATTTGCTCTTAAAGTCTCATTTGAAATTATCCAAAGCTTCTATTGGACTCATATTGGTTATTCTGACCTATAGATCAAGAAATACCTCCATGTACTCTTGTTTGCTTTTCTTTTGCTTCAACCTCCATAATTGAGTTTGGACCATCTACATGGAGTCCATAGATTGAAAATTCTATAGCAGCTCTTTCTACATTGCCATCCAAGTGATCTCTCTTCCTTTTGCTAACATTGATTATCCCCAAGCATCATACCATGTGAGGGCTTTGTCAATCAAGTACCCATAGGGTACTTGACCGAAAAATGATTAATGATCTTAGTTGTGAATAACTAAAAATATCAATTCATTCCTGAAATCCAGTTTTCCACTATTCCCATGGACCATTATCCCTTGTAAGGCTTGATGTTGCATATCTTCTACATTCATAATAACAACAAGGCTTCATTGTTGACCGGGATCGGTGTAATTGGGATGAGTGACTTTCCAAGTACTTTGGTTGTTGGTACTAGGTTTTGTGATGGTTATCCTTCTTGCATTGCTTGATCTTTCCTTAAGGTATGTACTTGACTTTGTGATGCCTCCATGGTCATCTTGCTCTCCCAAAACTCATTCAATATCCCTTGCATTCCTTATATTAGATCCTGCAATTAAGGATCTATGATACTTACATATTACAACGCTCAATTGCTACTTCCTACTTCAATAAAGAGTTAATATGATCACTTGAGAGAGGGCATGGACCATTAGGACTACCATTGGGACTTTAGAGGCTATCACTTGTTGATAATATTTCTCACCAAAGTTGTGGACTATGACATCCCTAAACATCACTTATGGTCTAACCAAATAATGAATTTCTACTTGAGTGTTGAAAGAGACACTATTGGGTATATTCAGATCCATTGCATCATAATAGAATAAAGATTGTCAAATACCTCTCTTTATTATATATCACCATTGGTAGAATCATCAAGTTTGGTGAATTTATCATTATATCTATAAACCTTACTCTAAAATGGTAAACAAGATATACTCTCACTTGCTCATCCTATATATACATAATATTGATATGGAACGGATTCAAGAACAAAACTTTGGGTGTAAGAAATTGACCTCTAGGATCCCCATCCATCTCCTCTCTAAAAACCCCTAATTTATGGATTGCACTATAGTTTTCTTTCCTTAAAATTACTAAGTCTTAATAGCTCATGCTCCTCTAAGACGGGTGATCCACTCTCTTGGATTGAAAACCAAGCTTTAATACCATTGTAATATTTTGAGTACATGAAAACCCTCAAGAAAAACATAGGAGAAAAACCAATAACTTCACACTCAATACTTTGATGTCTCAAATGAGCACTTTATCTTAATTATATAGCAAAGAGGATTTCCTCAAAAGAAGCTCAACCTTTGGGTCAGATACATGGATTGGTGACATGTCAAAAAGCTTCACTCTTAGATTAGTTGTATAGATGGGTGAGGTACCATTAGCAAGCTCTTGTTTAGATGCACAATGGAAGGAGAAAGCAAGCCTTTTTTCTTCCAAAAGGATTTTTATTTTTTATTTTTTAGGCCTAATTCCTTCATTTAGCCTCAAAATTTGGCTATGAATTTTTCAAGGTATTTTTGACTCTACCTTATTAGTGGAAGTACTCTTTTGGTAACACCTCTATCTGATCTACTTAGTCCAATATATATAATTTCCTTCCAAATGTTACAAAGCCAAACTTCACATATAGATAATGTGTTTAGCTAATTGTACACAAATTGACATCCACTAGCTCAAAATTAACCTAAATTTTGAGAGATTTAGGCAATGATTTTGCACATTGTTTGATCCACTACCAAATCTGCATCTACTCAAATAGAGGTTTTGCATACAATTATTCTCAGGAGATCTAAGATCACAATTAAATGTACCAATGATCCATCAAGCTTGGAGATATCACCAATGCACTCAATCCCTACACCCAATTTCTCCTTTCATCTCACTTATTTGATGTAATTAGTTCATACTTCCAGTTGAATTGAACTCAAACCAAATTTTAACTTGATCCTCAACTCAACAATTTGCCAACAATCAGGTAATGATTAAAGTCAAGCCACATCCACTCTAGTTTAGAGACTCCAAGTGATGCTCACCAGCCTTTGTCCACCATAGCCAAGAACTCAAAGGCATAACATCATAAAAGTCAGCTCTTTTGATTCGCACTTTGAAAGTATACCTCTCTATTTGACTTGAGTCTTTGGCCTTAATGGCACTGTTGATGATAATTTAACAATGTGAATGGTGGAAGTGACAATGGGTCCCACCATGTGATCAATAGCCTTAACATAAAATGTGGCTACCATCATGTAGGTCATGAGCAACTACCAAACAAACTATGACTACCAACACTACCACTCAAATGTTTGAATAAACTTGCTTTGGTGCTACAAATTTCATGACACACAAGATAAAAGTTGAGCAAAGGAGATAGGAACAAGATCTAACTTTGCTTGAAATATCTTTATCTCCTTGTAAAAGCTTTCTAAATTGGCTTCCTCTCTTAAACAATAGCTTATTGCTTTGTAAATTCTCCTTTATCTTATTCTACTTATAAATAAAGAGCACAAAAATAGAATATAAGGTTATTTAAGAATAGAAATGAAAAAAACATTCTTAAGAATAGAAAATGCAAAAGACTGAGGAGATAAATGAGAGAATAGAATATTAACATAAAGATGACATTGGAACCTTCAAGCAAGCAAAACTCCAAATGTATAGTTGTAGCTTAGGCTTTGGTATTTATGAACAACCTAGATACAAGGCTCCAAAGAAGCTTCCAAGTAAGGTTGCTTCTAGAAGTTATCTTAATTTGAGTGCAAGGTAAACAAGCCATTGATTTGGCATGAAACTTAAGCTAGTTTTTAACTTGGCATATAAGCTAAGCTAGCCTTTTGCTTAGCATAAAAGTTACTCAACCATTTGAAAGTTCTTAAAAGCTTCTCACCTGGAAGTTTCTTGAATATTTCTAAGATATTCTTAAAGTTACCTAACTATATGCTAATTCAACAACATCTTAGCTATATTTAGCTTATACTAACTCTCTCTCTCTATGTATATATATATATATATATATATATATATATATATATATATATATATATATATATTCCTCATTGCTAGTTCAAAATGTCTTTATTGCCTTAGAATCTTTGAACTCTCTTATAGCTACTTCTGCATTTTGGAGATTAGAAAGAGGCTACCATGCGGCATTATGAAGAGGAGATCATTTACAAAAGTTTTTATATTGAATGTGTTATTGGTGGTCAAATTGTATATCACAATAAGTATACAATCAAATTTAAATTCTTCATAATCATTAATATGGATGGGAAGAGTATGACATTGGAGGTAAGTAGGAAAGGAAGATGGGTTAGAAACAAAAGGGTTTAACTTGGAAACATGCAAGATAGGATGGATTCTAATGCGAATAAGAAGTGCAAGTTTATGTACAAGAGGAGAAATGATCTGAATAACATCAAAGGGGCTATAATGTTTTGAGCACAAGATACCTCAAGAGAAACACACGCTTTAATTCCTCAATACTCTAATGCCCAAAAAGAGCACCTTGTCTTTATTATATAGCAAAGAAGATACAATCAATGGGAACTACACTCTTGGATCAAATACATGGATTGGTGACATGTAAACAATGTCCACCCTTAGATTAGCTACATGGATTGGTGACATGTCAATCTTTGTCCTTTTTGGTTGGTCAAACAAGTTTGACCAAAGGGGATCTTTAGGGAATCTTCTTATATAAAGCTCAAAATAGTATGGATAAAATATCATTAGAAAGATCTTGACAAGACAAACAAGGGAGAGAAGCTAACACATTTTCTTCAAAAGGGGTGTTCTTTTATTTTAAGCTTAATTCATTTTTTTGGCCTCCAAAATTAGCTCTGAAATTTTTTGGGTGTTTTTATCCTTTATCTTATTAGTGGAAGTACGCTTTTGGTGAAAATTCTATCTTATCCACTAATACCATCATATATAATATCCCTAATGATATAACCAAGCCAATTTCCACCTTAAGATAATATGTCTAGCTAATGGTATTACAAACTTCCTCCCATTTAAAACACAACATACTTGTGGCAAAGTTATTGCTCAAAAGATTGCACTTACATTAGTGCATTGATCAAGTTAGTTCAAGGTTCCCATGTTGTCTAATAAAATAGGTATACTTTCCAATGTATGAGATATTTACACATAGATGGCAAGTACCACAAATGCATTTTTGGAAAATGTGTTTGATTTCATATTCCTTCATTTTATCAATGAGTGTTGGATAAGGTCGAGCTTCTTGAATGGAAGGAAAGTGGGGGTTGTTGTATATATTTTTATAGCAAGGAAACATGGAACATTGGATGGATCTTCATATGTAGTGGTAGCTCAAGGTGATAAGCCATTGTGCTAATTTGATAGATGATGGAGAAATGACCAATAAAATAAGGTATGAGCTTACAAGGGCCAACTAACATGAGGTTGGTTGTTGATAGCCACACTTGATTCCCAATTCTAAACTCCATATGCTTACAATGTGCATCTACATATTTTTTCTATCAGTTTTAGGCTATTTTCAACCTATGTTTGGCATTTTCTACACCCTATTGGATTAGGAAACAAAAGTCTTGACAACATCAACTTTTGTAGCCACTAGGTAGATCTTTACCAAGTTTAAAGGTATGAAAGGATGTTCTACATACATGAGAAAGAGTGTTGTGACTTGTGTATATGCATTTATTGGATTGTTATAGGCAAATTCCACTAGTGGAAGTAAGGTATCTCACCTTTCTTGCTCCTATAAAGTGATGCCTCAAAGCATGTTCTCAATAGTACAATTGGCTCACTCTATTTGTCCATTGATTTGTGGATGGTATGGCTTGGACATGGTAAGTTTAGTTTTGAAGATGCAAAAGAGTATTCTCCAAAACAAATAAGTGAATTGAGTGCTCTAATTGGTGATGAGCACTTGAAATAATCCATAAGGAGAAAAGAAGACAAATAAATACAATAATGCTTATTGGAGTAAAATCATGTCCTTGGTTGTAGGCCACTCATAAATCATTTTTTTGAGTTGCTCTACAAAGACTCAAATGGAATCAAAACCTAAGGTGGTCTAAGGCAATTCATAAACCAGATCCATGTTACCTACTCCCAATGTTGTGTAGGAGTAAGGAGGATGAGTTGAAAGAATCTTGCAATAACTTGATAAGAATCTTTATTGTGTTGATAAGGTAGGCAACTTTGAGCATACTTCATCACATTGTTGCTCATCTTGCACCAATAGTAATGGTGTTTGACTATATCTAAGGTATTTTCTTCTCCAACATGACTTGCAATGGCAAAATCATGACATTCTACTAGGATGGTGGTTCTTAGGTGTGGAGCATCCAAGATCCACAACTTGCCATCACAAAATGTGAGTCCTTAGGTATTAGCTATGCCTTTAAATGGTTGAGCTCTTGCTTATTCATCATTCACTAGTTCTATCTCCGACCTTATCGTAACAAAGCAAGACAAGAAAAATCTCTATTGTTCCAAGGTCTATCAATACTCTCACTTGATTGCGTATGAGGACTCCATTTACAACAATAAATTTTATGTTTATCTCTCTCAACCTTTGTACACTTATCCTCTTCTTCCCCTTGCTTTTACTCCTCTCCATTAAGCTATTAAGTGTACAAGATAAATTTACTAGCAATCTTTGTTTTCCGATGTGATTTCAACATCCTCCTTTATTTATCTCTCTAAGTTGTTCAAAGATCACCTATATGGAGGCCAAGGGCCCCTAAGAAGGCAGGCACAACAATTGATGGTTATGTGCCCTACTCCACTGCAATTGTAACATTGTTTTGCTCAAGATCCTTCACCTTTGGGGACTCCATCTCTCCTTTCTTTGACCTGTCCCCATTCTTCTTGGAGCGATTATGCTCCTTGGTCTTGGAAAAAAATATTGCACAATTCCATAAGGATTGGTCCACCAAAGTGTGGTGTTTCAACTTAATAGTGTTATGTCATGACTACATATTCACTTCTTCCTATTCTTTGAGCACATGTAATGGCTTAAAAAATGATGTAAGGATTTTGTAGCATTACCTCTTGGAAAAATTGATCTTTGAATACCCATTTGAAACTGTCAAGAGCTTTTTCTAGGCTCAAATAGGTTATCATGACTTGCAAATCCAGAAATACCTCCATATTCTTGTATGTTATTCTTCTATTTCAACCCCTATAGTTAGGTTCAAGTTACCTATACAAAATCCATAAATTGGAAATTCTTCAATATCCATTCTTGCATCACCGTCCAACTGATCTCTCCTCCTCCCACTAACATTGATCACTCCCAAGCATCATACCATGTGAAAGATTTATTGATCAATCTTTGCTAACACGCTTACATGCAAATATGTTTGCAAAATGATTGGTGATCTTGTTGTGAATAATCAAAGTATCAATTCATTCTTGAGATTCAATTTTCCATTATTTCCATGAAATGTTATCATTTGCAAGGCTTAATGCAAGCTAATTTCCACCTCAGGATAATCTATCTGGCTAATGGTATTACAAGAACCTACTCATGGAAAGAAATTTACAAACTTGGGTTTTGAGAGTGAGAGGAAGCTAAGTAGAGGAAAGCATGACCTAATCATTGTTTTAAAAAGTGAGATCACTACAAAAACTATCAAAATATTGCTTTTGCTAATTTTGAGCAACTAATAGATGAGAATTAGCTTGGTGTAAGAAAGAAAATAGCTTGGACAAGAAGTTAGAAGGACAAGGTGTATGAGATGGCAATGGAGCAATAAGAGAATCTAGAATGAGTGGATCTGTCCATAATAAGGTAGAAGGGAGAGACACTTGTACTTGCTTGCTTGGAATTATTTTGGGTAAACTTTACAACCGCAAGATAAATATCCCAATTAGTGTTATGTATATTGATAACATATTATAATACCATTAGCTATAGGTGAAAATGGGTTTGGTAATATCTTTAGAGATGTTATATATGACAGTCAAGTAGATTAGATAGAATAGTCTCCAAAAAAGGACTTCCACTAATAGTGAAAAAGCTAACAACACACCAAAAACTTTAAAACCAATTTTGGAGGCCTAGACTTAGGCCTCAAACAAATGAATTAGACCTCAAAAAATAGAATCTAACTCCTCTTCTAGGAAAGTAGGCATTTCCTTCCCCACCTTGTTTGTCTCATTGAGATTTTTCCAATGGTATGTCTTTGATGTTGTTTTGAGCTTCTTGCAAGAGGATTCCCAACAGATTCTATCTAGTTAAACTTGTTGGACCAACCAAATAGTGCAAGGATCAAGATGCCACCAATCAATACATCTTATCTAAAGATGTAATTCTCTTTGAAGGGATATTCTTTGCTATATAATAAAGACAAAGTGAGTTCCAATCTTGTGTGGATATTAGGTTGTAACAATAGTATCAAAGCAAGTGCTATAATTCAATCAAGTGCATCACCTTGATTGGAGGAACATATGCTATTGAAGATTGTAAGCTGCAATGAAAATTGTAAGGTTGAGTCTTTTGGGGAGAGAATCAGATGGATCCTCTTGGACGAAAATTTCTATCATCTAATTTTCTCTTTTTCAAATTTTCCATCTCAAGATTATATACACCCAATGCAAGCAAGTTAGAGTATACTCAATTACCAATTTGGAAAAAAATTTCATAGATGCAATAATTTATTTGCCAAACCTTATGATTCTACTTGTTGTGATATATGATAAAGTATGAAATTCAATGATTTATATTATTTTATGATATAAAGGATTTGAATAAACTAGATCTTCTACCTTTCAATGCTCAATAGTAAATTTTTTTGTAATTAAGTAAACAAAAAATTGTTTATGGATTTTGTAGTTTGCTATTTGATGAGGATAATTATGAATGAATGATAACCTCTAAGGTCCCAATAGTCTATGCCCCTTCTTGAGTAATCATATTAATCTTGTATTGAAGTAGGAAGAATCTATCAAGAGTTCGTATCATGTACAAATCATGGAGATGCAATTATAGGATTTGATGCAAGGAATGCAAAGGATGTTGAACAAGTTCCAAGAGGTCAAGATGATATTGGAGGCATAACAAAGTCAAGTATAACATTTAGGAGCAATCACATAATGCAAGAAGGGAGATCCTTCCAAACTCCAATGACAATGGCCAAAGTATTTGCAAAGTCACCCATAATAATGAACCAGACCTTGATCAGTACTAAATCCATATTATTATTATGAATGGATAATACATGCAACATCAAGCTTTACAAAGGACAACTCTCCATGGGAATAATGGAGAACTTGATCTTGAGAATGAATTGATATCTTTTATTATTCACAATAAAGATCACATGTTGCTTTGTACAGTATTGCATGTAGGTACTTGATTGAAAAAGCTCTCACTTTGTATAATACTTGGAAATGATCAATTTTACAAAAGGAAGAGAGATCACTTTGGGCAATGCAACAAGAGTTGTTGAAGAATTTTTAATGAATAGATTTTATGCAAATGCCTCAAACCTATCTTTAGGAGTTGATGCAAAAGGATAACATCCAAGAATAAATGGAGGCATTTCATTATCTATAGGATGCCATAACTAATATGAGCCCAACAAAAGCCTATAACGTCAACGGGGGTTAATAGAGCAAATTCAACAAGATGTGATGATACAAAACACTTGCATAGTTTTTGTTACCACTCCATATGCTCAAAGAATAGCAAAAGCACTTGGAGCCAATGAAGGAGTAGCCCCAACAAAACATCATAAGGTTGAACCACCATACTTTGGTGTCCTAGTTCCTATGGAATACGCAACATTCACTTTTGAGATAAAAGAACTTGACAATTCCAAGGAGAACAAGGACATGTCCAAGAAAGGAGAGACATAGTTCCTTGGGGAGAAGGGGCTCAAAAAAATATTTTCATTGCTACAAATTGTGACCAAATTTTGCACATATTATCAATTTTTGTGTTTGCTTCCCTAAGGACCCATGGCCTCCATAAAGGCAACCTTTGAAAAATCTAGAGTGGCAGTTCAAAGATAATGATGCTAGAATCACATTAGAAAACAAAGATTGCCAATAAATATACCTCACGGCCTTATTGAATCAAAAGAAAGGAGCAAAAATGAGGAGACAAAGAAGATGAGTGCATAAAGATTAAAGAAGATAAATGCATAATTAATTGTTGCAAATTGAGTCCTGTAAGGCAATCAAGTGAAAGTATAGAAAGACCCTTGAGCAATTGAGCATTTATTGTCTAGCTTTATTTCAAGAAGTTTGGGAATGGAGCTAGAGTAAGATGAGAGTGAAGAAGTAAACTTCTCTAATGGTCAAACAAAGAGGATTGAGTCATTACCAAGAAAGGAAGTACTCTATATAGGAGTGTATAAGGAGGAAATTGAGTGGTGAGTGATATGGTTAGTTTGTTAAAATGTGATCTTAGGTATGCCAAGGATGGAGCACTACAACCCTATGGTAGATTGGCAAAGGGAAACAATGAGAACTAGCCAATAGAAAATAGTTGGAGATAAGATATGATCCCAAAGGTAAGAATTGCCTCTTTATGTCATACGGAAAATAATTATCAATAAGAAAAACAGGTTTTTCTTGGGCTAATACAAGAAATAAAAGTGCACAACTTGATAGACAAATTTCCAAAAATCTAAAAGATGTGCTAGATAAATTTAAAGATGTATTTCTTGATGATTTATCCTCAAAGTTACCACCAAGACAAAGAGTAGATTATAAAATTGAGATACTTCTTAGGAGTATACCTCCTTGCAAAGCCTCATGCCAACTATCACCTCATGAGTTGGAAGAATGCAAGGCTCAAATTATAGATATGTTGAGGAAGATGTTCATCCAACCAACATATCATTGTATGGAGCTCTTGTCTTGTTTATGAAGAAGAAAGACGGGATGCTATGGATGTGCATTGAAAATTGGCGCAAAAGCAACAAATAGTGAAGAAAAAATATCCATAACCTCAAATGGATGACAAGTTTAACAACTCAAGATTACAAAGGAAATTGTGCTTAAAATTACCTTTCAAACAAGGTATGAGATGACCTATTTTATCAACTTACTAAGGGGAAACACTTCAACAAACTTGATTTATAGAGCAAGTATAACAACTCAAGATTACAAAGGAAAATGTGCATAAAAGTACCTTTCAAATAAGGTACATCACTTTGAATACCTATTGATACCATTTAGCCTCACCAATGCATAACCCATTTTTTATGAGTTTGATGAAAGTTTGAACCCATTTTTTTTCCATACTTGGATAAGTCTATTATCATTTTTCTAAATGATATCTAAGTCTAAAGTAGTACAATCAATAGCATAAGCAACATTTATTAGAAGTTCCCCAAATTTTGCAAACAAGTAGTTGTATACCAAAATACCAAAGTGCAAGTTTGGCAAGTCTAAAGTTTATTACTTGGATCATAGAGTAAGAACAAAAGGTATCCAAGTTTTAGTAGATAAAATTGAATTCATTAAGAAGTGGAGGTCCTCAAGAATGAGTTTTAGTTCAAGAGTCTTAGGATTAATTAGATTCTATCATAAAATTGTCAAGGACATCTCCAAGGTTGCACAACCCTTAATATCATTATTTGGCAAGGGCAAGAAATAATTGTGGGTAACCATATAAGAACTTGCTTTTCAAACATTAAGATGCATTACAACATGCACCAATTTTGAAATGATTATGATTCCAAACATCCAATGATGCTTTAGATGCATCATGTATTGCAGTATGAGCAATTTTACAACAAGAATGGTAGGAAAAATGGAACCTAATTGCATGTTTCTCTAAAAAATTATTAGGAATGGAGCAAAATTATCACACTACCAAATGAGAAGAGTTGGTAATTGTCCTAACTACCAAGCATTGGAAGCACTATCTTGGCAAGAAGGCATTTCTAGCAAAGATAGACCACAAACCATAAGTCTACCTCAAGACAAAAAAACCTATTGAATCAACCAAATTGTTAAGCAAAGTGCATACAATAGTTTAACATGACTATTACATATGTGGAGTACAAGAAACAACTAGGGGATACACTTGGGAATATTCAAATTTTTATGGTAAACAATTTGGTTGTAGAAGTCAAGATGAACCCAAATTTCTAGATGCAACAAAGATTGATCTATACATTGTAAGTGCTCAATCTTCCAAGTGCATCACCAATATCCAAGGAGTCACCTTCTTGGATGGAAAGTTTTGGATCCCTAATTCTCTAGACCTAAAAACCATCATTCTTTACCAATATCATGTTTTTGCCATTGTAAGTCATGTTGGAATGGACATAACCTTTAAATGCAATCAAATGCCATTAATATTGGCCTTAGATGGGCCAAGATGTGAAAGTGTTTATTTGTAATTGCATATTCTAAAAAATAAACAAAGGTTGTAAGCAAGTTTTTTTAGGTCTCCTTCATCCCCTTCCCATACCTATCCTATGTTGGGAGTAGGTCAGCATTGATCTATTTTGTGAACTATCCAAAACCACCTCATGTTTTGACTCCATTGTGTGTTTTGTATCCCAATTGAGCAAAATGATTCATTTGTATCTACCAGCAAAGATGTGACTATGTTGCAATTGGCTCAATTGTATTTAGCTAGGTCTTTCCTCTACATGGCCTATCTTGAGTGCTCATCACAAATTGCAATACTCAATTCACTAGTTTGTTTTGGAGAACACTCTTTGGCATCTTCAAAACTAAACTTACAATGTCCATGGCCTTCCATCCACAAACTTATGGACAAATAGAGAATGCCAATTGCACTATCAAGGACATCTTATGGGGCTTCATTTTGGAAGAGCAAGAAATATAGGACACACTACTTCTTCTAGTGAAATTTGCCTATAAAACTTATATGAATGCATCTACATACTCACACTATCCTTCCTGATGTATAACAAACAGCCTTCCATACCTTTGACCCTACTAAAGGTCAGCCTAATGGTTACCAAAGTTAATGTTGTCAATGCTGTTTTGTCTCAAATCCAACAAGGCATGGAGAATGTTGAAAATAGGTTACAAATAGTCCAAAATTGCCAAAGATGATATGCACATGCACAATGTAGACACAAGGAGTTTGAAGTTGGAGATCAAGTGAAGTTGTCCACTACCAACATTATGTTGGTTGGCCTTTGTAAGTTCAAACTCTATTTCATTGGTCCTTTTCACATCATCTAATGCATTGGAGTAGTGGTGTATCATCTCAAACTACCTTCACACTTGAAGATCCATCCAAGGTTTCACTTTTCTTTCTTAAGCCGTTTTGCATCCTAACCTCCATATTTTCCTTCCATACAAAAAGCTTGACCTTGTCTAACACTCATTGATGAAATAGAGGAATATGAAGTAGAATGTATTCTCCAAAAATGCATCCAAGGCACACAACATTAGTGTGTGGAATATCTTGTCCATTGGAAAGGATACCTATTATATAAGGGCACTTGGGAACCCATAGTTAACTTGACCAACGGACCAAAGTGAAATCTTTTGAGCACAAGCTTTGCAATGAAGACATTGCATCTAAAATGGGAGAGGTCCGTCAAACCATTAGTAGGAAAAAATAGCTATAAGTGAAAACATGCTTGGTAATATATTCAAAGATGTTACAAATGATGGTCTAAGTAAATCAGATAGAGGAGTTTCCATAAGAGGATTTCTACCATTAGGGCACAAGCTAAAAACACACCAAAAACTTTAGAGTCAATTTTGGGGGTCTAAACAAATGAATTAGGCCTCAAAAAATAGAATTATATCTGTTCCTCTTTAGGCAAATAATGATTGCCTTCTCCTCTTTGTTTGTCTCATTCAGATTTTTCCAACACTACCTCTTCCATGTTATTTGAGCTCCTTACAAGAAGATTCCTCAAATATTCCCTTTGGGAAAAAAATTTGCTTGACCAACCAAATAGGACAAGGATAGACATGTCACTAATCCATACATCTTATCTAAGGGTGTAGCTTTCTAACATATCACAAACTCTTTCTAACATATCACAAATATCACCATATCAACTTGCTCTCATTGATGTAATACTAATAGCCAAACATATGATCTAAAGGTGAAATCTGGTTTGGTAACATCAGGAAATGTTTTTTACATGATAGAATAAATAGATTGGATAGAGGTTTCACCAAAAGAGTACTTCTACTAATAGTGCAAAAATCAGAAAAAACTTGAAAACCTTAAAACCAATAGCTAGACATGTGATCTAAAAAAGAAATTTGGTTTGGTAACATCTAGAAGGATGTCATACATGATGGAATTAATAGATCAAAAAGAGATATCACCAAAAGTGTACTTCAACTAATAGGGTAGAAACCAAAATATGCATGAAATCTTGTGGCAATTTTGAAAGCCTAAATGAATGAATTAGGCCTTGAAAATGTGTAGAATGCTTCCTTTGAGAAGCAAGGTTGGCCTTCACTCCCCCCTATTTGTCTCATCAAGAGCTTTCCAATGGTACCTCACCTATACAATTCAAAGATTCCTACAAGAGGATTCTCTAAAGATTCCCTTTGGTCAACACTAATTTGACCAACCAGATCCAACATGTCACCCATCCATGTATCTAATCTGAGGGTGGAGATCAATGACATGTCAAAAATCCATGTGTCTGATCTAAGGGTTATGGTTCCTTTGAGTGCCTTTGCTTTGCTATATAATAAAGCCAAGGTGCTCCTTTGGGCCATCTGAGTTTGAGTGTGAAACTTGTATCTTCTCTTTTGTGTTTCTTTACTATCCGCGTAACATCACAATTTAGTATATCATCTTTACTATATAATAAAGACAAGGTGATCTTTTGGAGCATTGGAGTTTTTTGAGAGTTTGAATCTTGTGTGCTTCTTGGGCTATTACACATATCTTTCAACGTGTGATTGTGCAATTTTTTTTGCCAATTAGTTTGAGGATGATAGGGTGTTGATAAGGCAAGCTTGGTGCCAAGGGTTTGAAAAGTGTTTGCCAAATTTACCAATGCATCAAGAATCATGGTTAAAAATGAGAACCCTTAGCTTCCCATAATGTTTGAATATTATATTGAAGTAGATTTGGACTAACATTTGATCATCCATGTTATCCTTGATAGCTACTAGGTGGATTTGCTTGCTAAGCTTGTCAACCAACGCCATAATTGCTATATAACCTTGATTTGTCTTTTGCAAGAATGTGATAAATTGTGGACTTACATGTTCCCATATGGAATGGATAATGGTTGGACTAGTCCACCCAATTTTTGGTTGGTAGCTTTGTTGCATTGGTAGCTCTCACAAGATCAAACAAGCTCTTGAACCTCTTATGCCATGTTTGGCCACCACCATTGGTGTTTTAGAATACTCAAAGTTTTTTCCACACTCATGTGACCAAAAATTAGTAAGTATATGTAGTGATTGCTACTATCTTGAGAGATTCAAGAAGAATCTTCAAATCAAGTCATCATGATAGTGCATGGAGAATGAGATGGAACTTTTTGGGTTTTTACTCAAGCTTGGTATCAAAAAACTATAGTTATTACTCACATTGATGATACCAACTCTTCATATACTCCAAATATAAGTCTACAATAGGCGTTGTGATTGGTTTGCATTACTTGTTTCTCTAAGAAGTAATGTCTCCATACCTTTGTAACCAATGTTAATTATTCTTGATCTCAAGTGGAATCATTCCTTGCTGATGTATTTAGTTGGCAAGGCATAAATGCGATGGGATGAAGTCTATAAGGAAATTCATACTACAAAAAAACTAGAAAACTTAGGAGTATCAAAATCAATCACACAAGGTAGTTGAGGACTCTATGGTTGGAGGGTGGGTCATAAAGACACTATATGCTTCAATTTCTTGATTTTTTCTTCTTGCTTGGTGGTCCACTTCTGTGAAAGACCAAGACCAAGATTGAGGAGAGAAATAAGAGAATGGAAGCTCACATTGGGACACTTGAATGGGAGAAAACTTTGAATGCCTAACATGAGCTTTGTCTCTTGAATTTATAGGAATCATATAATGCTCTTGAGAAGCTTCTCAAGAGGCTTCCTTCTAGAAGTTGCTTACTTGGTATGCAAGCTAAGCTACTTGGGAGCTTCTAGAAGCTTCCTACTTAGGGTGCAAGCTAAGCTAGTTAGGAAGCTTCCCAATAAGCTTCTTAGATACTTCTAGAATATTCAAGTCTTATTTGCTATTTCATTAGCCCTACTAACTTCATCATTGAACTCCATATTGTTACATATTCCTCCACCACAAGTTGGTGATGTCCTTGATGCCAATGAAGCTTCACACTCTTGGATGGCCAGTCATGCATTTTGGAGATAAAAGAAGGTTTCCATGTGGCATCATGAAGGGGATACCCTTTCCAAAGGACCTTGTACTCCTATGTTGTCGATGGCCTTATTGAATGTGGGGACACACAAGGATACAATCAACTTCATACTCATTATGATCATTGATAAGGATAGGAGGAAGGAGAGGTTGGACTCAAGAAGAAAAAGAAGATGGGTTAGGAACAAAGGATTTCAACTTGGAAATATGAAAGATAGGATGGATGCGCATATGACAAGACAAGGCAAGTCTATAAGCAACACGAGAGACAATTTAGGTGACATCAAATGATCCTATCCAATTAGGAGCAAGTTTACAAACTTGGGTATCAAGTGGGAGAGGGAGGTTATTGGATGAGAGCATGAACTTATCATCAACTTGAAAGCTTAGATCACAACAATGGTGATTAGTGTATTGTTTCTTTAGATTCTAAGCAACAAGGAGATGAAATTTGGCTTGTTGTAGGGATTGGGAGATGGTGGTCAAGAAGGTGGAAGTATGAGGGACACAAGATGAAGAAGGAGCAAAAAGTGAATCTTGAACAAGTGGGTCTTGGCCAAAATTGATAGAGAAAGGAGAGAATTTGGTGCTTCCTTGTTTAGAATTATTGTAGGCAAACTCTATAACAAGACATTCATCCCAATTGATGTGGTGAATGTTGACAAGGGCACGAATCATATCTTCCAAGGTGTAATTTGCATGTTCAATTTGTCCATTAGTTTAAGGATGATAGGCCATAGACAAAGCAAGCTTGGTGTCCAGTATTTGGGAGAGTGCTTGCCAAAACTTTCCAATGAGGCAAGGATCACGGTCAAAGATGAGTATATGTGGCATCCCATAATGCTTGAATACATTGTTGAAGTAGATTTGTGCCAAGGTTGGAGTATCCATAATCAACCATTGGTGCCAAATGGATTTGCTTACTAAGCTTATCCACAAACACCACAATTTTTGTGTGACCTTGCTTTGTCTTGGACAAGGAGGTGATGAGATTGAAGCTCACATGTTCCCAATGAGTAGATAGAATGGGAAGTGGTTGAAGGATTCCACTCAGTTTCTGGTTATAGGCCATGTTGCATTTGCAACTCTCACACGATCAGACAAACTCCCAAACATCTTGTGCCATGTAGGACCAACACCATTGGCGTTGCAGGGTACTCAGGGTCTTATACACACCCATGTGACCAAAAATTGGTAAATCATGGGCTTCTTGAAGGTGCACAAGTCGGAGATCACCTTTGGCTAGAACATAGATTCGATCCTCATGGAATAGAAGGCCTTGCTTGAAGGAGAAGTTGTTGTACTCCTTGTTTCATGCTATAAGACAACCATGTACCATTTTGGAAGAAGTGATCTTGCTGTAGAGTTGACCAAAACTCATTTTGGACCTTGAAGTCAATTGACATTGTCGTAATTGCCACCATGATGAGAGGAAGAGATTTAAAATCAGATTGCCATGATAGGGAATCAAGGATGACATGAAACCAACCTGGTTTGTACTCAAGTTTGATGTCAAAAAATTGGAGTTGATACTCCTATCAATGATGTCTACTCTTCAAGTGTTCCAAGTGTAAGGTTTGAAACAATGGTTTGGGATCAATTTGCATGATCACTTGCTTCTCTAAGAGGTAATGCCTCCATACCTTGGTGGCATACACCATTGCAAGTTGTTTCCAATCTTGAGTAGAGTAACTTCTTTCAACTATATTTAGTTGGCAAGACACAAAGGCAATAAGATGTTGTCCATTAGGGAATTCTTGTTGCAACACAACTCCAATTGCAAAGTTAGAAGCATCAAAATCAACCACACAAGGTAGTTGAGGATCATATAGTTGAAGAGTGGGTCTTGAAGACACCATATGTTTCAATTTTTGGAATGCTTCTTTATGCTTGGTGGTCCATTGGAATCTTGAGTTGCTCCCAAAGAGGTCAATCAATGGTGTAGCAACACGAGCATAATAGTGGATGAACCATTGGTAAAAATTGGCAAATCCATTAAATGCACATACTTCTATAGCATCCTCTAGAATAGGCCAATCAATAATGGACTTGATTTTCTCCTCTTCCATCTTGATCTCCTCTGATGAGATCTTGTGACCCAAAAGGTAACTTCTTTCTGCCAAAAAGCACACTCTGACTTCTTGTAGTAAAATTTCTATTCTCGTAGTTGTCTTAGGACTTCTTGCATGTAATTCACATGTTCTACTTCTATCTTGCTATAGATGAAGATGTCATCCAAGAACATCACCACTTACCAATCCAGTAGTCCATCCAACACCTAATGAATCTAATCTATAAAGACTATTGGAGCATTAGTGAGCCCGAAAGGTAGAACTCTCTACTCAAAATTCTCATACCTTGTACAAAAGACAATCTTTTCTTATCAACTAGGATTTGCCAAAAGCCGCTGCAAAGATCCAACTTGGAGAAGTATAGTGCTCTACTCAATTGATCAAGCAAGTCATCAATCCAAGGTAAGGGATATACATTCTTCATTGTTTGTTTATTGTTTGTTTAGCCAATGGTATTCAATACATACATAAATTTCTCCATCCTTCTTTGGAACAAATAGAACCGATGCTCCCCAAGGAGCGGTATTATGTCATATAAAGTCCTTCTCTAACAATTCCTTAAGTATTGTTTGTAACTCCTCCAAATCCTTTGGTGAGAGCCAATAGATTGGTCTACTCATTGGAGTACTTATTGGCAATAACTCAATCTTGAAAGGCATACCACAATCAAAGGGTAATCCCTTTGGTAGATCATCCAAAAACACATATGCAAACTCTTGAACTATCAAATCAACCATTTCTTGATGATGCTCTTGGCTCTCCTCAGATTTTCCTTATGCAATTAGCTTAATCCACATTGAAAAAAGTGACTTATCTTCCTCCAAAGTTTGCTCTATGGTTGCTTTACTAACAAAATTCCCATCTAGGGACTCATCTCTCTTCAAAGCTTGTTCCATGGCTACCTTCTTGGAAAACTTCCCATCTTGGAACTCATCTCCCTTCAAGGCTTGCTCTATGGCTACCCTTTTGACAAACTTCCCATCCTAAGACTAACTATATTTTGGTGTCTTACTCAGAGGTGCTAGACAACCTAATAGGAAATTCCTACCTTAGTATTGTACTTGAATTTGTCATTCAATCTAATCAAATTGAACCTTATGATGTTCAAGCCAAGGTAGTTATATAATGACATCATAGTGTAGAGGTGTGCCACTAAAAACCTCATACACTCCAAATATTCCCAACCTTGATAACAAGATGTACAAAATGCAAAATTCTTTCCACCATCTGCCATCATCAATCTACTTCCAATTATTGGCTTGATAGGAATACCCACTTCCTTTGCTACTTGCATAGATATGAAATTATTTAAACTTCCAAAATGAAGTAAAATCCTACTACCCCAATTAGATATCATACCTTGCAAGTGAAGCAAACTTGCATAGGTTGAGCTTTCAATCCCGTTGAAACTAATCAAGCTCCTAGTATGTGGTTTGAAATCTCCTATTGGGATTCCTTGTTTCCTTGATCATTTTGCTCCACAAACTCCATTTGGGCAACTTGTTGAGGTTGCACATTCTTGAGCAGACATTCAATGATACAATGTCCCAATTGGCAACAATAAAAACAACCACTATTTTGTCACAAATTTTCTTTGTTTGCAATGCCAAGTGGTCTCCGTTGAATGCCATTGATCTCCATTGGTGTTGACTCCTATACCCATGTGAAGTGTATCAATAGGTTTTGTGGAGGTCGAGGTCGAGACCAAGTTGTTGCAACCAAGGAACCAAAATATCCAGCCAACCGCATGGAGTCCTCCAAGTGTTGTGGCTCTTGCATGGTTACCTCTAATTAAGTTCTTGACTTCAAGCCTCTCACAAATCAATCCAAAGCTTCACCTTCCAATATATCTAGAATTTGCATGATGGTGTTATGGAATTGCATGATGTAACTTCTTAGAAAACCAATCTATTTCAACTCTGCCAACCTATCTCATGTAGCTTATGTGGCATTTATAGCTTGTAATTGACTAATTTTTGAACTCTTGAATTCTACTCACATCAAGATTGGTGCAACAATTTAGGATTCTTGAGATTCTCCACTACACTTGAGAGATTCTTACCTTCAAATACCTTGGGTTTAAGCAATTGGATTTGATCTTCTCCTTCTCAAATTGGTACCCTCTCTACATGCTCTTATTTTTAATGATCTTTTTCATCCAACAATTGAGTAAGGTGCTTGATTTGTTGCTACATAGCAATGATAACCTTGGGCATTAATGTCATGGTTGCTATCCTATCATCCCATCCCTAATCTATCTAATTTTTCTTATTTGCTACTTCATTAGCCCTACAAATTTTTTCATTAAACTCCATATTGTTACAACTTGAAACTTGATATCTTCTCCAAGAGATCAATCAATGGTATTGCCACATGAGCATAATAATAGATGAATCATCAATAGAAGCTTGCTAATCAATCAAACACTTGAACTTCCATGGTATCCTTAGGAGTAGGCCAATTAAGAATGATATTGATTTCTCCTCTTCCATCTTGGTCCCCTTTGTTGAAACCTTATGGCATAAGATGATAATTTCCTTTTGCCAAAATGTACATTTGGACTTCTTGTAGTAAAACTTCCATTGTTGTAATCATCTCAAGACTTCTTGGACTTGGTTATTGTGTTTTATGTCTTTCTTATTGTAAATCAAGTGTTATCCAATAACCCAACCATATATAAATCCAATATCTCATCTAACACCCAATGCATTTGATTAATGAAAACTATCATAGTAATAATATGAAGTTAATAAACTAGTTAGAAGAAGCAAAAAAGTGAGTAGAATGAACCAATCATAGTTAAGAATTTTAAGAATGTTCTAAAAACATCTATGAAGCTTTATGATAGAATCTTCTAGAAGCACCTACAAAGCTTCTTGGTAAGAAGCTTATAGGTACCTTCCACGCTTGCACACCAAGTTAATAACTAGACTAGCAACTATACTAGCTTTGCTTGTGTGCTAAGTGGACAATTTATAGAAAGAACAATCTTTAGAAGATTCTTGAGCTTGCACCCCAAGATGGGAATTCAAGATGGAAACTTCCTTGGAAGCTTCTCAAGGGTGGTCTTGTATTGCTTCACTATATATACCAAAGCTCAAGCTCATGCTAGGCATTTTGAGTTTCACTCAATTAAGCATATCCAATTTTGATCTTCTATTCTCTTATTTGAACATAAGTTATACCAAAAGGTAAAACTCTCCATTCAAAATGAGCATGCTTCGTATAAAAGGTAGTGTTTTATATATCTTCTCCGTCAATTGGAATTTGCTAATTCAAAGAACCAACTTTGAAAAGTATCAAGGTCCAATAAATTGATCCAACTAGTCATCCATTTGAAGCAAAGGATACATATTCTTTGCAGAATTTTTATTAAGACCATGATAGTCAATGTAAGATTGAAGTACTCTATACATCTTTGGTAAAGATAGTAACGGTGTTCCCTAAGAAGACGTGCTATATTATATGAAATATTTCTCTAACAACGCAATCAATGTTATTTAAATTTCTTCTAACTCCTTCAATGAGAGCCAATAGGTTGGTCTATTCACTATAGTACTACCCAAAGATAGCATGATCTTGAAAGGTTTACCTTGATCATAAGGTAATCTCTTTGGAATATCATCCAAAAATACATATATAAACTCTTGGGCTTTATGATCAAACATTGTGTTGGAGGCTTCTTATCCTTGTCAGATTATTTTTTTACAATCAACTTGATCTACATTATTCCTTGAAAGCTTGTTCAAACAACCATATTAACAAACTTCTCATATTGGGATGGACTATTCTTAGATTTCTTCCTCAAAGGTATCAAGTAACCTAATTGATATTTCTTAATTTGGTGTTAAACTTGATATTATATTCAAGACTAATCAAATTGAACCTTATAAAGTTCAAGATAATGAAGACCTATAATCATATCATAATGTATACAAGTTATAACATATTAAAAATGGGATAAAAGATAACTTAATAATAGAAAGGAATTCAACTTAATTATGAGAAACAATAGTTCAAGAAAGAATTTAAAATTTGTGTTTTGAAGGACATGTAATACTCATGAAGCTTCTTTTCTATACATTATAATAAAAGTGGGATACAAGATAAGTTAAGAAAAAAAATGAAAAATTTTAATCTTAAGAATATAAAGGAATTCAGCTTAATTATGAGAAATAATTATTCAAGAAAGAGCTTATGATTAGTTCTTTGAAGGAGATATAATGAAGCTTCTTCTCTATACAATAAAATAAAAAATTGCCTTAAGCATCATCCAAAGGCTTGATTGATAATAAATTCCACATATGCTTTGTGGGACATTACGTCACTCCATATATCACACATATAACACTCCTATATCTCCTTCAAAGTAAGTCTATTAGAATCTTCATGTATAAGAGAAAAGAAGACAATTTTATTTGGAACTTCCTTCTAAGATTCTTTAGTGAAACAGTTTCATCCCTACTTACTTGCCTATCTTGCTCAGTATACCATTCTACCTCTTCATAAATCCATTGTCCTTCATATTAAATATAGGTTGATTCAAACCTTATATAGAAGATGTTATCATTTGTATTAATTATCTTCTCTAACATGGATCTTTGCTTGATTTCCAACATCTCAATCACAAACTCTTAAGGCATCAAACTCAATCACAAACTCTCTTTGATGCATTTGTCTTCTTGTCCTTGTCTTATATGAATTATTAGTGCCAATATTCAATCCTCTAAATATTGCTTATCTGTAGAGAAATTTGTCATTTTAGTATGTTCCTTATATCTTATATTTTACAATGGGTTAATACTAGAGAAGTTCAAAACATACAACTTGGCATTTGTTACATGGATTCCTTCTTTGCTCAAATGAAGTAATTGTATTTTTTGTGGTTTACTTCCTTACTCAATTAAATAATATGTATTTTGTGAGTTTTACCAAGTTAACATCATTAAAATTTAACCTTATATTTAGATCCACCATAATCGTAAATAAGTTGTGCAAGTTTAAGTTCATATTCTCAATCTACTTGGCTAAAAGACCTACAAAATACTCGTTGAGTTGCTAGTTCTAGAATGATAGTAAGTTGTTGTTCCCTATTCATTCAATTTGTCTATCCAAGTTAGTGATGATGTACAATTTCACAAGACACCTCTTTTATACCTTCAACACATATTTGGTTCTTGTTGAATTTGTCCATAATTTATAGCTTAACAAATTTGTTCTCCTTCAATACACTTAGAGCTAGATCACTCTTGCATTAATATATTGGCCTTTTTATCCTTGTACTAGAGACCATGAGAACCTAAGTAATCATCCTCATTGTCTGAAGAGTAATACTCCTTAAGTTAGATCTTATTAGGGCTTAAGAACAACTCCTTACTAGAATTTGGTGGTCCCTCACACACATTCCTTGTTGTATATTGTAATACCAATAGCTAGATATATATTATCAAGAGGTGAAAATTTACTTGGTAACATCTAGAAGGTAACATAAGATATGATAGGCTAAGTAGATCAGATAGAGGCATCACCAAAAGAGCACTTCTACTAAGAGCAAGAGCCAAATATAGTTTGAAAATGTAATACCAATAGCTATACATATTATCTAGAGGTGAAAATTGGCTTGGTGACATCTAGAAGGATGTTATATATAATGGACTATGTAGATTGGATAGAGGTATCACCAAAGGAGTATTACTTTTAATAGGCATGAGAACAAAGTAGCCAAAACTTTAGGGCCAATTTTGGAGGCCTAAACAAATGAATTAGGCATTGAAAATGTGCACAATTCCTCCCTTGGGAAGAAACAAGGTTGGCCTTCCCTCCTCCTTGCTTGTCTAATTAAGAGCTTTCCAATGGAACCTCACCAATGCAAGTGTGAAATCCCTATAATAATATTCCCTAAAGATTCCCTTTGGTCAAAAGCTTGTTTGACCAACCAAATAGGACTAGAACCAACATGTCATATATGCAAACAACTAATCTAAGGGTAGAGGTTCATATCATGTTACCTATCCATGCATTTGATCCAAGGATAGGGCTTCCTTTGAAGGAATACTCTTTGTTATATAATAAAGTCAAGGTGCTCCTTTGGGGCATCAAAGTATTGAGTGTGAAGCTTATGTTTCTCTTCATGTCTCTTATCTTCAAAAGATTAAAATAGTAATAAAGCAAGTGTTTCAATCCAAAAGAGTGAATCACCTATCTTCAAAAACCATGGGCTATTGAGATTGAGTAATTTTAAGGAGAGAAACGATAGTGTAATTGAAATATTAAGAGTGTGTTAGAAAGAGAATGGAATGGAGACTCCAAGAGGATAATATCCAACACCCTAATTTCCATTCTTGAATCTGTTCCATATTAAGATTATGTACATTGAGTGTGAGCAAGTGTGAGTATATTGTGTTTTCCATTTTGGAGTAGAGTTCATGGATATATTGATGAATTCACCACACCGATGATTTTGCCTATGATGATCTATGATAGAAAGTGGGAATTGACTATCTAGACTATGTTGTGATGGATCTGAATAAACTAATCTCTTTCCCTTTTAACACTCAAGTAGAAATCCATTATGTGGTTTGACCAGAAGTAATGTTTAGGGATTTTGTAGTCCACAATTTTGGTGAGGAATATTATCAAAGAATGATAGCTTCTAAAGTTCAGATGGTAGTCCCAATATTCTATACTCCTTCTTGAGTGATCATATTAACACTCTATTGAAGTAGGAAGTAGGGCTTGAGTAGTTATTTTGTGTAGGAATCATGGATTGTAATACCAAGAGCTAGCCATCTGATTTAGATGTGAAATTTGGTTTGGTAAAATTTGGAATGATGTTATAAATGATGGACAAAATAGATTAGATAGAATTATCACCAAAAGAGTACTTTTATTGATAGTGCAGATATCAAAATAGACTTCAAAACCCTAGAATAGCTATACATATGATTTAAAGGTGAGGATTGGTTTGGTAACATCAAGAAAGATGTTACACATGATGGACTAAATAGATCAGAAAGAGTGGACTCACCAAAAAGGGACTTCCACTAATAGAGTAGTAATCAAAATATGCTTGAAATCTTTAGAGGGCAATTTTGGAGGCCTAAACGGATGAATTATCCTAAAAAATGTGCAAATTCCTCCCCTCCCTACAAAAGAAAGGCTAGCCTCCCTCTCCCTGGTTTTTCTCATCAAGAGCTTTCCAATGGTACCTCACCGACGTGATTCCAAGATTCCTATAGGAAGATTCCCTAAAAGATTCCTTATGGTCAAAGCTTGGTTGACCAACCAGATAGGACCAAGACCGACATTTCACCCATCCAAGTAAGTAATCCAAGGGTGGAGCTTGCTGACATGTCACCTATCAATGTGCCTAATCCTATGGTGGAGCTTCCTTGGAGGAGATCCTCTTTGTCTATATAATAAAGAGAATGTGCTCCTTTGGAGCATCAGAGGATTTAGTGTGAAATTTCTATTTTCTCTCTTCTCTTGTCCTTGGAGTACTATGTGGATCCATAGTTGCAAGAGTCGATGCAAGGAATGCAAGGGATGTTGATCAAGAGCACAATTTTAGGAGATCAAGATGACCATGTAAGCATTGCAAAGTCAAGTACATACCTTCAAGAATGATAAGGCAATGCACATAGGGAAGTTGTCCCAAAACCCAATACCAACGGCCAAAGTACATAGAGAGTCACTCATGCCAATGACATCAACCCCCATCAATAATGAGGCCACATTGTTACTACGGATGAAGAGGACATGTAATATCAAGCCTTACAAGGAGCAATAGTCCATGGGAGTAGTGGGGAACTAGATTTTAAGAATGAATCAATATTTTTGATTGTTCACCATTGCAATCACCAATCATTCCATAAGCATGTTTGCATGTGGGTACCTAATTGATAAAGCCCTCACATGGTACAATGCTTGGGAATGATCAATGTTGGCAGAGGGAAGAAAGGTCACTTTGGACGGTCATGCAGGAAGGGCTATTAAAGAACTTCCAATTTGTGGATTCTATGCAGATAGTCCACATCCGACTATGAGGTTTAAGTAGAAGAAAAGTGTACAAGAGTATGTGGAGTTTTCCTTGATCTTTAGTTTGCAATAATCAACATGAATCTAGGAGAAGATCTGGACAAAGGTTAAAAGAGCAAATTCACCAAGAAGTAATAGTACAAAACCCTCACACCATTTTTGAAGCCATTGCTTATGCTCAAAGAATAGCAAGGGCGCTTTGAGGAGGTGAAGAAGAGTCTTGACTCAACATTATCGGGCCAAAAAAAACACTTTGGTGGACTTATTCCTATGGAATTGTGCAACATTTGGTTCAAAGAACAAGGAGCACAACGACTCCAAGTAGAATGTGGACTGCTTGAAGAAAGAAGAGATAGGGTCCCATGAAAAGAAGTGACTCAGGTAGAACAACATCATTATTAAAATTATGGCCAAGTTGTGCACCTAACCATCAATTGTTGTACTCAATTTTCTAGAGGCCCTTTGCCTCCATATAGGCAATATTTAAACAACATGGAGAGACATATTGAACAGGAGGATTCAAAAATCACATGGTAAAATGAAGATCACCAATAAATGTACCTCACGGTCTTATTGGCTCAAGGAAGAAGCAAAAATGTTGGGAAAGGAAGAGGATAAGTGCACAAAGAGTGAGGAAGACAAACTCACAATTGATATGAATAAAGTCCTAGAGGGCAATCAAGTAAGAGTGTTGATAGACCTTAGAGCAGTAGAGGACTTCTTGTCTCACACTATTACAATAAGATTACATATGGATCTATAGAGGATTGAATCATTACCTATAAAGGTAGCACTCTCTATAAGAGAGTATCAAGAACCAATTGAGTGGCAAGTAATATGGTTAGCTCATTATGATGTAATCTTAGGTATATCATGGATGGAGTTTTACAACCCCACAGTTGATTGGATGAAGAAAGTAGTGATAACTTGCCAATGAAAGATCATTGGGTTTAAAGAAAGTGCACATAAGCAAGAATTACCTCTCAATGTTCTAGGGGCAATAGTTATCTATAAGATAGATAGATGATTCATGGACCTAATAAGAGAAGTCTAAAGTGCACAACTTGATGGACAAGTTTTTGAGAAATTGAAAGATGTGGTCAATGAGTTTCAAGATGTCTTCCCATTTGAATTACCCTTGGGATAACCACCAAAAAGGAGAGTATATCATAAAATCAAGATAATTCTTAAGAAGACACCTCCTTGTAAGGCTCCATATCATTTATCACCTCATGAGTTGGAGGATTGTAAGGCTCAAATTTAGAATATATTGTAGAAAGGTTTATCCAACCTAGCATATCACCATACGGGGCTCCAATATTGTTTGTGAAGAAAAAGGATGGTATTTTGCACATGTGAATTGACTATCGGAATCTAAGTCAATAGATGGTGAAGAATAAATACCCCTTACATCATATGGATGACTTGTTTGATCAACTCAATAGTGCAAGATGGTTTGCCAAACTTGATCTATGTAGCAATTACAATCAAATCTGAATTAATGAAGAGAATGTCCACAAAATTGCCTTTCAAACAAGGTATAGTCACTTTGATTACCTAGTGATATGCCGGTTGGCCTCACCAACGCACCTGTCACTTTCATGAGTTTGATGAATGACATATTTTATCTATACTTGGATAAATTTGTTATCAATTTCCTAGATGATATCCTTACCTATAGTAGGATAATGATGGAACACAAGCAATATCTACAAGAAGTCCTATAGATTCTATGATAGAATCATTTGTACACTAAAATCTCAAAGTGTAAATTTGCCAAGTTTGAAGTATATCACTTAGGGCATAGAGTAAGTGCATAAGGTATCTAATGTTAAAAAATAAAATAAATATCATTCAAAAATGGATTGCTCTAGAGTACCAGACTCAATTCAAGAGTTTCTTAGGATTGATGGAGTTATATCATTGATTTTTCAATACTTCTCCAAGGTTGCATAGCCTCTAATAGCACTACTTGGCAAGGGGAAGAAGTTGATGTGGGAAACTGCACAAGAATTAATCTTTTAAGAATTAAAAGATGCATTACTACATGTATCAATCTTGGAATAGTTTGAACCAAAAAAAACAATCAAGTTGGCTAAAGAAACATCAAGTGTAGCAATAGCAATAGTCATACAACAAGAGTGGTATGATGGATAGTACCTAGTTGCATATTCTCTTAAAAGCTATTATTGATAGAACGCAACTATCACACCATTAAACAAGAAGAGTTGGTCATTGTCCTTGCAACCATGCATTGGAAGCACTACCTTAGCAAGAAGGCATTTGTAGTAGAGTTAAACCACAAACCTTTAGTCTACCTCGAGACACGAGAAGATTTATCTCATCAATTGTTTTGGTAGGTGAGTAAAGACAAAGGTTCAATGTCACAATCACATATGTGGAAAGCAAGAAGTAACTAGCTGATGCATTTACCCAAATGCCTATGGTAAAAAATTTGGTAGTAGAGGTCAAGATAAACCTTGAATTTTGGCCAAGGATTCGTGCTACTACAAAAATTGACCCAAAAAATGTAGGAGCTTGATCATCCAATGGTATCACCAATACCCAAGGACTCACTTTTTATGATGCTTAGTTATGGATCCCAAATGATATGGACATAAGAACCACCATTCTAGTCGAATGTCATGACTTCACCATTGCTAGTCACATTGGCATGGACAAGACTTTGGATGCAACCAAATGTCATTACTTTTGCCCAAGATAAGTAATGATGTGATGGATAACATTCAAAGTTGCCTACTTTGTCAAAAAAATCAAGCTCCTAATCAAGCTCTTGTGGGACTCCTTCAACCCCTTCCTACTCTTACACAACATTGGCAACAAGTAAGCATGGATCTAGTTTGCAAATTGCCCAAGACATCCTCAGGGTTTGACTCCATCATAGTCTTTGTTGATTGACTCAACAAAATGATTCATATGCATGCTACCACCAAGGACATGACTGTTCCACAATTAGCTCAATTATACTTTAGTCTTTTCTCACCATTGACTATCTTGAGTGCTCGTCATTAATAGAGGCGCTAAATTTACCAATTTGTTTTAGAGAACACTCTTTGGCTTCTTCAAAACTAAAATGGCCATGTCCATGGCTTACCATCCATGAACCGATGAAAAATAGAGCGGGCTCATTGCATTATTGAAGACATGCTCTAAGACTTCACCCTAGAAGAGCAAGATAGATGGGACATCTTACTCCCATTAGTAGAATTTGCATACAACAATTTAATGAATGCACCCATACAAGCCACACCGTTCTTCTTCATGTATAAAGAGTATCCTTTCAGACCTTTGAGCTTGATGAAGATCCATTTGTTGGATACCAAGGTGGATGCCATTAACACTTTTGTTTCCAAAATCCAAACAGGAGTGAAGAACACCAAAAAGAAGTTGTAGATTGCACAAAATTGACAAAAATAGTATTCATATGCACATCACCAACACATGGAGTTCAATGTTGGGGATTAAGGCTAGTTGTCCACAACCACACTCATATTAGTTGACCATCACAAGCTTAGACCTTGTTTTATTGGGTCTTTTTCTATCCTTTGTCAAATTGGAGCAATTGCCTATCACCTTGAGCTACCACCACACATAAAGATCTATCAAGTATTCCATGTATCTTACTACATAGACATGTACGTTGACCACCCCACTTTTCTTCCATACAAGAAATTTGACCTTGTCCAACACTCATTGATGATACATAGGAATATGAAGTCGAAAGCATTCTTTAAAAATGCATCCTTGGTACTTGCCATATGCATGTAGAATGTATTGTACATAAGAAAGTGTACTCACTATATGAGTCAACATAGGAGCAAGTAGCGAACTTGACCAATGTGATAGTGTTAGTGACATCTTTTGAGCAATAACTTCACAATGAGGACGTTGCATCTTAAAAATGGGAGAGGATTGTAATACCAATAGCTAGATGTATTATCTAGAGGTGAATATCATCTTGGTAATATCTAAAAGAATTTTAGTTATGATGGGCTAGATAGATCAGATGGAGATGTTACCAAAAGAGCACTTTTACCAATAGTGCATGAGCCAAAAATAGCATGAGAATGTAACACCAATAGCTACAAATATTATTTAGAGGTGAAAGTTGGCTTGTTAACATCTAGAAGGATGTTATAGATAATGGTCTAGTAGATTAGATAGAGGTATCACCAAGAGAGTGCTTCTAATAATAGGGCAAGAACCAAAAATAGGCTCAACTTTAGAGCCAATTTTAGAAGCCTAAACAAGTAAATTAGTCTCAAAATTATGCAAATTCCTCTAGGAGAGATAAGGTTGGCCTTCCTTCCCCCCTTGTTTATCTCATCAAGATCTTTCCAATGGTACCTCACCTATGCTATTGTGAGATTCCTTTAGGAAGATTTCTTAAAGATCCCCTCCGGTCAAAGCTTGTTTGACCAACCAAATAGGACCAGAACTGACATGGAATCCATGCATGCAACTAATCAAAGGGTAGAGATCCTTACCATGTCACCTATCCATATATCTGATCCAAGAATGGAGCTTCCTTTGAGGGAATCCTCTTTGCTATATAATAAAGTCAAGGTGCTCTTTTGTGGCATCAAAGTATTGAGTGTGACGCTTGTGTTTCTTCTTATGTGTTTCTCTTAAGGTCTCTTATCCTCAAAAGATTACATATACATAATTGCCAATCCATGGCTTCTTTGGAATCACAATCATAAAGAACCTTCATACTCTACCTATTGTTACCTAGTTTCCTACATATTGGTTACATATTCCTTGTCTGTTTCCTTTTGCTTTTTGATCATATTAGACACATGCATTATGTTATCTTTTCCTTGATTTCCATCTTAACAATATCACTCTTAAAGTCAAACACTTCCAATATCCATCTAGAAACACACATATAATATTGATCACCTAAAAGGGAAAAAATAGGGACACATTTTTAAAGTACTAAAATTTACAAGCTAACATTATATATCTTTTAGAAAATTAAATAAATTATGGATTTTTGGTGAAGTTTTTGGTGAAGTTCCTACAAAAGCATCCAAGAAGAAGGAGAAAAATAAATTAAAAATAAAGAAAAATAAAGAAACACTATATATACACAAGATATATGTGTGCATGTAATACCAAGAGCTAGCCATATGATCTAGATGTGAAATTTGGTTTGGTAACATTTGAAATGATGTAATACATGATGGACAAAACAGGTCAGATAGAAGTATCATCAAAAGAGTACTTCTACTAATAGGGCAAAAACTAAAATAAACTTGAAAACCTTAGAACCAATAGCTAGACATATGATTTAAAGGTGAGAATTGGTTTGGTAACATTTAGAAGGATGTTACACATGATGCACTAAGCATATTAGAAAGACTTATCACCAGAAGGGAGCTTCTACTAATAGAGTATGAATTGAAATATGCTTGAAATCTTTAAATTCAATTTCGATGCCTAAACGGACGAATTAGACCTAAAAAATGTGCAGTTCTTCCTCACCCTAAAAAGGGAGATTCTGGCATTCCCTCCCCCAAGTTTGTCTCATCTAGAGCTTCCCAATGGTACATCACCCACGTGATTCTAAGATTCATATTGGACGATTCCCTAGAATATTCCCTCTAGTCAAAGCTTGTTTGACCAACCAGATAGGACCATGACAGACATGTCACCCATCCATATAAGTAATCCAAGGGTGGAGCTTGCTGACATGTCACCTATCTGTGTGCCTAATCCTATGGCGGAGCTTCCTTGGAGGAGATCCTCTTTGTTTATATAATAAAGAGAAGGTGCTCCTTTGGGGCATTGGATGGTTCAGTGTGAAATCTATATTTTCTCTCTTCTCTTGTCCTCAGAGTGTTATAATGCAGAATGATCAGTGTATTTTAAAGTGCAAAAAAAAAAGAAAAATTAAAGTTCACGATAAATAAATAAACATGAAAATTGTATGATGTGCCTAAAGACCATTTTTCAAAACTAAGAAAAATATCTATTTTCCAAATGCATGTAAAATATTAATTATATATGCATAAAATAAATTTCAAAAATTCATGTATATGGAGAATTTTTTAATTGCAATTTCAAGAGCAATTGTACGTATGTATTATGCATTACAAGCAAAATTAATACTAGGCTGGTCTCCTACATATGAGATACCTCTAGTAAGAGTTCTCATGTGCATCATGTGCTTTGAGGAATGAATTTATATTGAGTACCATCAAGGATAAAAACTCAAAAGTATTTCCTACATTTATTTTTAAAATCTCTCATTCTCTCCCCAATTTCTTCTTCTTTTTTTCTCTGAAGCCAATGCTCCTCCACAATAGACTTTAAAGGAAAACTTCACCAAATTAGCTTGTCAAAACATAAACTACTAGCAAATTGGTGAAAAATGTATCTATTCAAGCTGATCTTAGTCTTAGATGCTTTAGGACATGAGTCTTGTTCCATGACATCACCACTTTTACTTCCATAGATGACTTTGCCTTCTGTTTTTTGCTTATCTTTGAGCTTAGTTATCTCCTTTGCTCAAATTTTATGATGTGATTAAGGTAATCAATTGCACCATTTCTATGTTGGCTCATTAACTCCCAACATCATAAACCACATCATATTGGGTTGAGTGGCTAACATAGATGAAGAATCACTCATCCCAAGCTTCTTTCTTGAGGTTTTATTCATGGAAACTCCACTTGATCTTGCGGTATTACTTGGAAAGCCCTCAAAATCTTAATCTCATATTCTCTTGAGTTAGTATTTCATCATCCTTGAAGCAAAAGCATTCTCTTTTCTCCTCATTAATCTTCATGTTTACCATTTCAATTGAAGCAACTCTTTTGTTCTTGTTTTGAGATGATGGCAATCCTCCATATGAGGTTCATTCTTCCTCATTCCATCAATTGGTGATTTTAGGCAAAACTTTCCAAAATGAGCATTTCTTCTATACCTCAAGCAAGTGCATTTGCTATACTAAGATCTATTGTATTTCATATCACTGCTAGAATTCTTAAGACCTCTTTCAATAGTTTTGCATCATTTTTCCGATAATTGCATCATTGTTATGGTTATGTTTATGGTTTGTTCTATTATCTCCCTAAATCTCATATTCGTATCTGAAAGTGGTGGAGTTAAAGTTATATGTGAATCCGTTTGAACTAGAACTACTCCTTTATGTCTAAGATGTGTAAGAATAGCTTATATATTTGTAACAAAAACCAAGTCTTATTCACCTCCTTTCAAATTTTCATTTATTGAAATTACAATGATAATGGCTGCAACCTCTGAAGATGATCTTTCATAGCTCACCTTGTTTCTTGTTTATGGCATCAATCTTGCTACAAAGTTCTTGGTCAATATTTCTCTTGTCCCATTGTAGTATTTCCACTTCAACTTTACTTTTCCTCAATACAATCTTGAACTTTTGTTCCAACTTATTTAGTCTCTTTGTATATACACATACTTTTTCTCGATCTTCTTGTCATAGAAAAGTCACTTCACTCATAAGCTTCTCGTAGCTTTCACTAAGAAGAAAGTTTTGAGTGAGATTTTTTGTTAAACTCTCTCAAATAACTAGTATTTGATGCATCTTACTTTCCTTTTTTCTCCCTCAATACCAAATCGAGACTAAACCATTAAAGAAATAAAGTTAGAAGGAAGCCAACTCCTCCTTTCCCCCCTCATTATTTCCAACTTACTTGAAATCCATCACAGATGCTTCCATGTACTCACCTCCCTTCCAACAGAAAATACAAAGTTTTCCTTTTTGTTTCTTCTCTTTGTGCTATTTATATCAAGGTTCTTCTTTTAAATATTTATCTCTTTTCAATACCTTTCTTCTTTTGAGCACTCAATTCAAGAAGAATATTTTTTTGAGGTAAAATTATGTTCCTAAAATTTTCTATAATTGAAATCCAAGATTTTTTATTATAAAATAGAATATTATTTCTTTTAATTCTTAAATTTACTCAATAAAGCACACAAAATTTATTTTAAGGTAGAATAGTCCATCAAAGGGAACAAAAAATGAACAATTGAATCAAATATAAATAGTATTTTTGTCTCTCATGAAAAAGAGACAAATCTATCAATCTAATCTTCATATTGTCCTTCTCAATCTTTTTCATGAGAATCTTAATGGCTAATTGGTATATTTTTCACAAGATATTTGCACCCTCTCAATAGTGGTATTGAATTTTACTCCAAATATCTATATCAACACTTGAAGAATGACTACCAATCCATCGCACTCATGTCATCTTTGAACTTCATGCACTCTATAATTTGTGGTACAATAACAACTTTCATTATCTTTCACTTGGATAGAGGTTCCGACATGCAACCTAAGATCAACTATAAAACTTCTCTTTGGATATTCATGTGTTCAAATAAACAAGCTTAGGGTTAGTGGCTTCTCTTCCCAAAATTATAATAGTTGAGCAACAACTTTTGCAAAGGGTGTGGAAACTTGCATTTGGATCTTTAGTGTACTCTCCTCAATGTCCATTTTGAATGCTCTCCTTTGTATTGATAGTAATGAGAACTTTAGTCTTGGGAAGAGCTTTCGACAACCTTCCATTCCATTCTTTTTATGTTCATTCATTCTTGAAGTCCCAATACGTTCTAAAATATCAAGAAAGCTCTTCCAAACATTAGGTTTTTGCATCACAACTTTTGAAAATACTAGATTTTTTTTGAATCACAACTTTTGAAAATACAGATGCTTTTTGCATCAGAACGTTTGGAAAGAAGAGATGCTCCTTGAAATTATGCTCATAAAGTCAAACCAATTTGGAGAAATCATTCAAATACTATCTTGACCTAAAGTGTACTTTGGTAAAAATACCTCCTTTGGAAAGTTGTTTTATTATGACCAAAACATGATTGATTACTACCAAATCAATTTAAAATTATTACCAAGGTGACTTACTTATAATAATCTCACATGACAAAAAAATGCTAGAATATTTTATATAATGTATTTTTCTTCATTCTTCTATAAATCGTATATATAAAGAAAGTCACAAACTACAAAAAATTAAAATTTTAAATGACAATAGTATTTCAAACATATATACATTAATATAAACCTACCCTTATGATAGAAGTATGCATATATTGGATGCATATATTGAAAATCTAACATAAATGCTTAAGAAACAACACTATGGAACACCTCTTATCATAATCCTCGATATGAACATACACATAGTAAAATGGATCAAATATCAAATATTTTGGTACCAATTTAAATTATGAATGATAGATTTTGAAAGAAGAAATATAACTTTCCTCCTTGAATTTAACATATGGGGACATCAGATTGAGGAGAGAGAGATACTTGAAGATCCACAAGAAACAAGAAATCAAGTAAATACTCCATAAAAAACATCGATATATAGAAGAGCTTAATATTGATGTATCCAAGCACAGATAGTAAGTTATCTCTAACTATTTGCAGAAAGAATAGAAGCTTTCAAACCTGGGTTTCGATTATCATATTATTTTAATTTGAAGCAATCAGGCTTAATGATGCTTCGCTTAACAGGACTAGCTAAAGATAAGGTGCCTTCAGTACGCTTTGTAAAGCTGTATAATCCTCAAAAAGGGTAGCTAAAGCAAGTTAATCATATGCAAGTAGTATGAAACCATTCTCGCATATTTTCTCATCAAAAGTCACTTCAATATAATTTAATAAAGTTATTGATTTGTATAATTATTGCAAGGTTAATTATGGGTCAGCCGCTCCCCTGACGCTCGTAGTTCTTGATAGCCGACATACGCCCAGGACTTACTATATTGTTTAACATGATGTTTTGCAGAATGGAAGGTTCAATACAAAATATACAAAATGCTCCACACCATCTGCAGAATACAAAGTTCAAGTTAAAAGTGCAGGAATTTTTTTTTAATGCATGACCAAGGTTGTCAAAAATAATTAGATGGTCTAAAGAAGAAAAAGTCATTTTTTCTCAACACTTTTCAAAATTCTCAACATGTTTTATGGATAAAAAGGTTTTGAGAGAAATATGCATTCGATAGTAACAAAATTTTTGCGGTTTTGTACACATTGCATGAATCATTTTGAATTTTTTCGCATACAAATATTTGACCATCAAACTACCAATTATAAAGAATTATACTATATATAATCTTAAATATCAATTCAAAGAGTAGTGGTTATAAATCTAAACCCGATAGAGAAAAATATAAGCATTAAAAATCTATTCTGATCTAACAAACCAAATATGAATACTACTACATAGATAATGTCTATTTTTGATCGCCTTGACAAAACATTAAATAAAGTTACCACTACTAGTAAACAACAAAGCGAACATAAGCATAAAAGATTCACAGTATTAGATAGGATTAATCCTTTTTGAGGAAGTGTCTATCATAATATATGTATATATATTAGAGTCACCGAAGTATACATTACAATTAGAATGAAATGAAGCTCTTTCTTATTGACCACTTGATTAAATTAAATTATTGACCAATTGATTAAAATAGAAGGAGATATAAAGTTTTAATTATATATACAATTTATTTAATATTGATGATAATTAATAATAGTTAAATTTTTTGTTATCTCTGATTATTTTATATACATATGTATCTATTTTAGTTTCTATGAAAGTTTATATAGCATAGGTATCTAACAATTTTTATTAGAGCTTAATAATTTAGATTCTTGACTGCTTCTCATCTCTCGGATAAATCTTAGAGGATAGCATAGCCCGATAGAATACCACAACTTCTTACTCATAGAATAACATTGGAATCACAAGTTCTTAAAATATGCATCATTGTTGGGAAATATTTCTTGCTAATAGTGATTTCTTGCTCAAAAAATTAACTTATCTATGATTCATTCAAAATTACGACGAATTATATTTGTCATAACTCTATTTCTTTTCATTTTCTTCATAGTCACATGTGAAACTATTAATTACGAGTCAGTTCACTCTCACATTTTAGTATGGTGCAAATCAAATTAATACATCTCAATTCCTATATAATTGAGATACATAATTTCATTAATTAAAGTTATATAATGTTCAGATCTGTTAAATATAAATCGATATTCAGATACAAGAAGTGTGTGTCAGTACTAATTAATCATGCCAGCTCTGCACAAGTTTCCTTCTTCAAAACGTTCCTCAAGTACATATAATATCATCAAAATTCATGCATATAACATCCAATTAAAGCCCCGGAATAGAATACAACGTCGTTATCTTAGAGAGACCCACTAACTTGGGATCTACAAACTTTGGTTCTCTTTGATCGCACTTTTGCAACTTATTTAAGTTGTCTTTCTGTGATAATTTGATGATAAAATCTAGAATACACACTACATGTAGGAACTAGGAAAGTATATAGGATACAGTTTGACCAAGAAGAATTCATACAAATTTGAAAAGATAGTCGCTGTTAGAGGGACATCACGATAGAAAACGACGATTAGTTTTGAGGGTAAAATGATATGAAATGTCTACAATCATCATGCGTATGAAATAATCAAACTTTGAAACAAAAAGATCCCTCGTCCTTTAATTATGCTTTGGACATTACACGCCAAAGGAGTAGGTCCCGGCGTCACGTGCCGGGGATTATAAACTGCTGTGACCTTGCGGATCAACTTTTGGTCCATGAGTTACATCCATGTGTAAAGCTCTGAGCGCAGGGTTCCCCCTTCGACCTGAGAGGAGAGAACGCCACATAGCGTAGTGGGGAGGCAGGTGCACGCCAGAGACTGACGAATAATCACTGGAACCATCGGTCGGAAGACGCTTGTTTTTGGTAAAATGGGGAAAGGCCTTTCTCTGCTCCTTCAGAGCTCTTCTTCATCTCATTGTTGATTTCAGGGGGCTATTGAGGAGATTTGAGTCTTTCCTTTAGAGCACGAGAGAGAGAAGAGAGAGAGCGCTGGAGAGGGGTCAGAACAGTGAAGGATCGGAGGATCGGCCGGAGCGGAAGAAGTGTTTGAATCTGTGGAGTTGGGAGCAGAACTCGTAGCCTGGAACGGGGTCAGGTCGAGCGGACCTCTGAAATCGACATGAGTACTTTCGTATGCAGTAGCGGCAACGGGCGCTGGAGGATTAGGAATTTCGCGAGTCTGGAATACTTTTCGAGAATTGCACGAGGATATTGAGCTGGCGGAGGGGTGTATCACGCCGAGATAACTTACACAGCGTATACCGGTTTCGGTTTTGCCGACGGAATTTTACTGAATCGACGGACATTTTTCTGTGGCAAATTCGTTTAGGGTTTTGAGAGAAACGCGAATCGCTGCAGATTTTGGAAATTCGGAAGTTTCCGGGGATTACGCGGTCTTCAAATTTGTGTCTGCCCCCGGAGTTGAGAGAAGGGGCCCTTAATGGAGTTCTATGGAGGATACGGGATGTCTTATCCCACGGCTCCTTTTGAGCAGAACTACCGCTGTTATTCGGCATCTTTTATTGACAAGGTATGAGCTTGGTGTGTTTGCCAGTCGTTGATTGATTTAACGGCCGTAATTATATTGATTCGGGTTCATACTAAAGATGGGTTGCTTGAGCTGAAAGGTTGCGAGGCTTGAATCTATGGAGTTACTTTTGGTTTGTAGATTGGTTATGATCTACTTCCTTGGTTGTACTTGATGATACGTTACCCTGTCATAGCTGATCGCGAAGTTATCGGACTTCTTTTGGTACTGATTCCATGGTTGTTGTTTTTTCCAAATTTTTTTTGTCATGTTGTACTACACAGCCGCATCTCGAAAACGGAGACAAAGGTGAGGGAGGCAATTGTCTTTGGATTCTTCTACGGTTGACCTGATTGAAGTTAGTTTGTCGCCCTCTTAGCCGTCAGTAACAAAACTGACATTCTTTTGTACATTTGACGCATTGCAGTAATCATGCCTCCATCCGCCCTGGATAGACTTGGTAAGCAGCTCTTGTTCCTAAAGTCTATGGCTGAAATGTATCGTGATTTATCCCTTTCATATTCTGTGAATGTCCTCATTTTGCTCTCAGCGGTCTTTTGAGGTCGTAAAATCAAATTTAAGACTCTTGGTCTTCTGATTGTCCACTGGTTGTAGGCACTATGTAGAATTGAATAGATACTGAGGTTCAAACTGATAGGAACATTTACCGGATCGTGTTCAGTCTTTTGAAAAAGATCCAACCAGTTTTTTGTCATTACAACGCCAGTGGTTTCCCCTTTGGTTTCCTCGAGAAAGCTGGAGAAAACTGGTTAATTAGTGTCGGGAACTGTTAGCTAGCAAGTTATCTTTTTCATTAGGGTTCTGAAGGATGCCATTGAGCAAGCAAACTGAAACACTCCTTACAGATGTATACATACGAGCCGCGTTTCGTGAGCAAAATGTTCTATCGTGATTGTGTTGCAGCGTCCCTGCGTATTGATTATCCTATGCTCTTCGAGGTTCACAACCCAGCAGCATCCCGTATCTCTCATTGTGGAGTCTTGGAGTTTGTGGCCGAAGAAGGCATGATCTACATGCCCTACTGGGTATGTAAGCTGAAAATTCAAGTTACGACTTATTGTACAGTTGTTGGATAGGTGTCTTCGTCGGTCACGGTTTTAAAGCTGAAACGAGAGTGAGATGGTATGGCCAATTCTTCTCATACTGCCAGGATAGCCACCAAAAGTAATCAGACCATTCATCTCCTTTCGAACTTCGTGTATTTGAACAGATGATGCAGAATATGTTGCTCCAGGAAGGAGATATCGTGAGAGTGAAGAGTGCAACCCTACCGAAGGGTACCTATGTAAAATTGCAACCACATACAAAAGACTTTCTCGACATTTCCAATCCAAAAGCTGTGTAGGTTGTCATCCTTTTTCTCTTGGGTTCAGGTCCCTAATGAGTACGTAATGGTTTGTGCTGTAATCACAAGTAAATGTGGTACTTGCCTATGCAACTTAGATGTCGACTATTGAACGGCATTGAATTATAAGCTTTGTTTACCTCGCTTTGAGCTGCAGATTTTCAAAGCTTTATATCTCGGTTTCAAGGTAGTTCTGGTTGCTTGATTTACTCGCTGAGTGTGTGGAAGTTGCACTGACTGGACGTGTCCTTATTGTGTGGAAACTTAAAACAGTTTGGAGACAACGTTGCGCAACTTTTCTTGCCTGACTGTTGGTGATAACATAATGGTTGCATACAACAATAGAAAGTACTACATCGACATAATTGAAGCGAAACCCTCGCAAGCTATATCTATTATCGAAACCGACTGTGAAGTGGACTTTGCACCTCCTCTTGACTACAAAGAGCCTGAACGAGTGCAACCTGCTCCAGCTCCCCCAGCTTCTTCGTCTGAAGGTGTGTGAATGGATAAGCTGCGGAGAAAACACCCTCTTCTTGCAAGCTCTGTGATGAGCAAGTTTTGATTCAGTTTATCATTTCATTTGTCATTGCAGCTGCTCAAGAAGCACCAGAGCCGGAGGAGCCCAAGTTTAATGCATTCACAGGCACAGGGAGACGGCTCGACGGGAAACCTGCTAAGCTTTCCGCTGGTCCGATCAGCACGCCCGTAGCACCAGTTGCAGGAGCTTCTTCGTCTATGAAGAAACAGGCCGGAGCTGGCACTGGCGGGTCTGCTGCTCCTGCAGCACCCGCAGGCCCTCAAAGGGCAGCTGGCAAACTTGTTTTTGGTGCCAGTGGAAGCAATGGGGTGCCTAAGGTTTGTTGCATCCGATGTCTACTCCAGAATCTAGTGAATTGATCCCAGAACGTTGCTGTCCAATATGACATGAACTAGCAAATTTACTACTTCGACCTTCACTATGGGAGTTAATGGGAAGATCTGGGTTTGTTCTTGGGTAATTTTCTGTTTCTTTACTCCCTTGTTTGTCCTCTTTGAATTACAGGCACCTCCTCCAAAGAAGGAAGAATCCAAACCAGAGCCACCGAAAGAGGAGGCATCAAAGTTTCAAGCTTTTACAGGCAAAAAATATTCTTTACGGGGTTGATGAAGTTTGCACAATTCACGTAAGAGTGCACACTGAGGCTCAGAGGCCACTGAACAACAAGGCTACTGCAGATGTTGGGGTCCAGTTAAGCCTGTGAACGATTTGAGAATCAAGCTCGTCCTGGTGCTCGCGATGCTGTTCTCATCCTAGCGATGAACATAGAAACTTTTTGCCCATTACGAGAGATCTTGTCGAACTTCTGATAAGTTCATTGCTGATACATTTGACAACTAATTCAGAGTCAAAGGCTTCAGTAATAATGGCAAGCAGTAGCTTAAGGTGGAACCAGAGACTGTTTTCAAGGTACATTGCTGGTAGATGTTGCACGCTTATCATGGTGTGGAGTATCAATTGATTGACGCAATACGCTCTCAAAGGAGGCTAAGGAATCAAATAGAGGCATGTCAATGATTAACTTCATCGTGGCAGGAGGCTGGGTCGTTTGGATGTGGTTTGGATGTACTCATAAGTCAACTTGGACAGAAGGGTATCTACTTTTTGTTGCCCAAGCAAGTGACATGTAAACATTTAGATCTCGATCGGCTTTACTGTTGGTTGTAAGAGATCTTTGTCTTCTGACAACTGTATATTCTTCTTCTCTTCTTGTGTTATTTACTGGTCCAGAACCACGATGGGGTAGATTCTTTAACAATGGAGTAACATTTTCTAATGGCTTGTGACGTGGGATTGCATGCCTTTCTGATATTACGTATTAAGTAGTGACGCTTCATCTGGTAGCAAGTATTAGCTTCTGCGTAAAACTCGAAACCATGTTTTGAAGCATCCAGCTGCTTTTGATTTGCATAATTTTGTTATCACAGCTCTCGTCTTTGTTGTGTGTGGCTGTGCTTTGTTAATTTGTTGAAGGCCGGATCCTACATTTTTATCTTATCCTTCTGGACATGTTCTACCATCACTTTTGACAGTTCAGCTGCCTTCCTTACGGTTCCCTGCGGATAGTTTGTACTTAATGGGCGTCCAGATGTCACGTTGGTGCGCAGAATGTGACACTGTTAAAGAAGCAATTTCAATTACACAAGGATCTGAAAGGAGGCGCAGCAGGGCCCACCATTCATACCCATGCCGTGTTATAATATTCATAATTTCAGAGCAGAAAAATATGTGAACAACGCTACTGTATCTTGTAACTTCAAGATCTTCAGATCAGAGTTTCTCGCGCCTGTAAGGCATCCAGTTGATCAATCCCATGGGAGGTCATGTGGCTCGAAGCTTTAGATGTTTGCCCTCAATAATACACAAGTCACGCCTCCTACCAGGCACTTTTGGGTGATACATCACCCAGAAGTGTGCATGCATGTACACCACGACGAGGTTCTCCTTGGAGTGAGGCTAGCATGTACGCCAAACACCCATGTTACAATGACGGCAATGCCATTTTGAAACCAAGAGCAGAAAAGCGTGAGTAGTGAGATTTTCCTTGTCTTTTGTAACATGCTGCGGAAGCACCGTGTACTTCAGTACAAGCTTGTGAGACTTCTTGATAGCATCACGTTTCACAATTTGACAAAATACAGAAGAAAGGCGCCAAGTCGAATAGTTCCGCGCAATTCATACTCACCCTCTGCCGCAGAGCCGTGAGCATCACTAAACGCTGAGATTTTCTCGAAAAAGAATCGCTAAGGAGCCAGATACTTCAGTGCAGCAGGAGAATTTGTAGTTTCGGATTACATATTCTATTAAGCACCGCTCTGTCTCACAAAACCGTCTTATGTTAGAAGTCAACCTATCTAGTTGGGTCCTTGCTCAAACGGCTCGATTCTCCAACATTTATTATTCACCTAAATTAAGATTGGCTGCAACCTGTTTAGTCAGTTGTGGGTAGTCATGGCTCCCTTACGATCAGCTGTTTCTCTCTGTACGTACCTTCCAAGGGCCTGAAACTAGTCGTGACTCAACGCCGGCGACCATCCGAGTGAAGCGAAGGTTGCGCGAGTAATCCCCTGCTTTGCATTCCTACTAAGCTCGGGATGCTCTGAGATAGATGTGATGTGCATGCAACCTGAGGTAGGCCGCACCAGAAAGGTTATTTAGAAGTGCGAGGTTTCTACAACTCTTGATCGCTCGAAAGCTGCTGCTTGAATAGATAGATGTGATGCGCATGCAACCTGAGGCAGGCAGCATTAGAAGGGCTATCTAAAAGCGCGTGTTTTCAACAACTCTTGATCGCTGAACGCTCCTGCTCGAAGCTGATGAGAGTGTTCGGAAGAAACGTGAAAGAAAAGGGAAAAGCGTAAAGTTCCCGGAAAGGCACCAGTAGCAAGCAGACACAGCAAAAGCTAGGTTCTCCTCTTTCCCCTCCACTCTTCCTTCGTTATCTGGCCCTCCCATTCACAGCAGTAGCAGCTCCGATAAGTGGTCCTCCAATTCCGAAACTTTCACAACAGGAGTTTGCTCCGATCTTTAGCCTCTTTGTGCAAATAGGAGGGTTTGACTGCTGAGAGTTGGACTGGTCTGGGCGAGGACAGATTCCGGAAGAAATTCTCTTCTACTAATCTCATCATCCTTGCATTAGGAGAGTTAAGTGCAGCAGACCTAAGTTTCATCGACTGAGCCGGGAGAAGATTTGAAGCATTTTACGTCCGAGGAGACCTTTGAAATTTAAAAGGGAGCAAGCAGTAAAAGTATACTACCGTTGAGCCTGAGCCGCAACTTCTGTTTCTCTGTGACCAACACTGGGTGCTATGTTCGGAGCATTTTTTGTGTTGTTAGCTTTCGTGTCTCTTCTGTGTTCCAGTGACAGGCATCATCGATACATGTGAGTTCCCACAGTGGGGTTTCTCGTAGGGTAGGAGGGATTGGAGACAGGCAAAGATTGAGAGTCTGGCAATGGAGGACACTGGGGAGGTTGCTGCGTTGCAGCAGCAGCCTTGTCCGACCGACACGATGAGTTTCCAGGACCTGGTGAACTCGGCTGATGTGAAGACACCAGGACAAGGAGCCGCAGAATGGACAGACGTTGCAGTGGCTACGTTTCTTGACTGTTTTGCAGAGAAGTACAGCAATGTGAAGCACAAAAATCTGCGGGGCAAGGATTGGATGGAAGTTGTAGATGGATTAAACAAGCGCTGTGCCCCCGAGGGTGGCCCTTTCTACGAGTACAAGCAATGCCGCAACAAGCTCGATGGGTTGAAGAAGAGATTCCGCCAGGAGAAGGACAGTCTGAGCACCAATTCCCAGCCCAGCAGATGGCAATGGTACCCGAGAATGTGTGATCTGAAATGGGCAAGAAATATGAAAATGATGGAACATGGTGGGGGAAATGGCAGGGCTGAGAAGCCGGAGATGAGTGGGGATCAAGCTGATGGGGACGGGATGGTCCCCGACGACGAAGATCCTAATGCTATTGATCGAACGGGAGAAGAGGGTCCCTTGGAGGACGAGGATGCAGCAGCAGCCCTCCATGCAAATGCAGCGACAGCATGGAACAAGTTCAGATTGGTTTCCGTTTTTCCTCCCAAGCAAAAGAGAAAGCGTAGGAGAGCGTATGTTTTCAATCCCAGCGTTCCTGAAATTGTCGCCGAAGGTCTGCGGCCTCGAGTGGATCTGCTTCCCCCTTGCACCCCGGATAATATGTCAACTTTACCAGATAGACCACCTTTGATGCAGTACGAGCTCTCACCAATTTTTTCAAGTCGATATTCTCCTCTCTGGTGCAAGTCGTATTTGTGGAGGTTGACTGAGTTTCAATTTTATACTGTGAATCTTATGATTTTCTCAACTTCCCGAGGCTAGTAATTGTTATTCAGACCTTGTTGAAGCAGATTGTTGTGGTGTGCCCTTTCGGTTTGTGAGGTTAATTTTGAATGTGACTTGCGAATGTTTTTCTTATTAAACGTTGAGTGTCGGGTTTCCTTCACTGAACTGTAAAATTTGTTTGGTGTCCAATTTAAAGTCATAAAACGAGCTTGTATAAAACGTAACAAATAAAACACGTCTCTTTCATAGTTGAGGCAACGAAGAATCTGACCACTTGATGTATTGTCTCAGGCAATTTCAGAAAATGCCTTCTACCGATCGAACATTCAAGATGAGGATAAGACGTCCTAATGAAGCAGACTGTGATGACATCTTCCATTTCACTGGTGACACTGTTTTAGATTTGATAGAAAGTTTTAAATCAGTTTACTGGGAGGAAGCTGCAACTCAAGTTCGAGTGCAATTGAAGGAGAAATTTTCTGATATATGGGTTACAGTGGCACCTTCGGTCTCTCTCTCACAATATGGAAGTGAAGCGCTCATCATCACCAAACCACGAGGAACATTCATGCCTTTGACATCCCCAATGCCTTCTGCACAGGGTGAGTTCATGTTACCGCACTCCATGCTCCATGATATATGTAGAAGCCCAAATGCCACTGAGGATTAGATGACAAATAATGGGTAGTCTTCTAGCGATACAAGTATCGAAATAAAATTTCTTGATTGTTAGCACCATGGTCCTTTTACATTAGTAATGATGCGGTGGAATTAGACGTAACAGCTTCTGCTGTCATAAAGTCTAGTAATTCTTGAGCTTGAAAAGGAAGCTCGTTGTGGGAAGTGTAATAGCTTACGTTCAATTCACTTACGTTCCCTTTCTTATCAGAATCAACAAGAGGGTCTTTACAGCAATGCACATTAGTTAGTTCGTCGGCTGAGCTTAAGGTTGAAGCTAAATTCAAGTACTCTTCTGTGTGTGATTGCATGGACTATCGTACGTTGCTTCATCTTTTGGCGACAACATCAAACAGCAATGGTAGACAAAGTCTCTGCGACGCCTGATCCTTGATTTGGCTTACAATTGTACGATAGACACCTTCTCAATAACATTCACGCAAATATGAAGGCATGGGGATGTTGCAAGATTCGTCATGACATACGGTTATCCCCGTTATCCAGAATGTGTACACAAAATATCTTGCACCTCTTTATGAATGGGAGGGCATATCTAACCCATGTGCAGCACTGCTTCATGTTACGAGTATACTCGAAGTAAGTAAAATCGGACGTGTATCTGGTGTCAATCCCTGTTGTCTATTGCATTGAATATGATTTTCTGCTTAGTTTTGTTTAGGTTTTCTTAATTCTTCCATTTTCTTTTCGTTTGAAGTTATTTTGTTTACATCTGTAAATTAGTTTCTCAACACTCGTACGTTGGATGTGTTTGAAACTGTTGGCATGTGATGTCAGTTTGTTGTGTTATGATATTGTATCAGTCGATAATGTAAGTTTGAGCGAGTATCTAGAACTCCTAAAATCAACCAGTGATCCACCGAGAAATTTGCGTGTTAAATTGAAATAACATCGATTTTGGCCTAGGAACTCCCTTAATTTCTTAGATCCCAATTTGAGTAATTTGATTTTGGCATGCTGCAGTGAAATCAACTCGACTATGGGTGTTCGGCACAAGACAACTCCTGAATGTAATCCAGGCTCACTTGCAGAATCTCGGGTACTGCTTGGATGACAGTAAATTGACAACCACGGTAGATCCAGTTAGGTATCTTCATCATCCAGAGGAACATAAGTCCAAGATCATACTTACTGGCAGGAAGCCAATCTGTAACAAATTGTAATGATTGTCTCCTAGACGACAACAATCAACAGGCTCCTTGGAGACTTTTAGCTGCTAATTACCTAGAGGATATATCTGCTCTTCGAGCTGTCAAAATTAGCTTCATGTACATCTCATTGTTCAGGAGAGAGTTACTTCCATCAAACCTGCTTGTAGGTTTTTCCTTTCTTTCCTCGCAATGACGGCTTTCTGGTCGAATATAGATGTTTGCCCTGGACATCCACCTTGATATGTGCTGTTGCCAATCTGAGACTTGAACAGAATCCAGCAAACCGCCTGTGTATTTCCTACTTTTGAGAGATTGGTTTGCCTGTTGCTTAGATGACCATTCCAACCTAAACAGCTTGAGATCATGGGGTTATGGGTGGTTACGTCGCGTCGCTCTTGACGGTTGAGAAGGTTATTACATTATGTATCTACAAGCGTCTAAGCTTCCTTAGGTTACTCTGGTAGAACTCCGACTACCTGGGGAAACCCCAGGTATTCGGAGGAGAGAAATTTGCGAAATTTATACCCAGGAGAGAGGAGAGGAGATTACTAATTTCTGGAACGACCATTGGTCAGCTGGTCTTTCCCCGAGGAAAGCAGTCCATTCGAGGAGTTACTGTTCAATCCATCGTCCAAGTAAACGTCAGATTACAGTCTGAAAAATGGTTAATACAGGGTTGGTGAGATTGAGATAGTTGAATTGGCCCTAGTCGTTCAAAGGTGTGCCTTGTAAAGACACGGAATTAAATGCACTCACTACTTCCACTGGGCATGTCAACCACACAGGGTCTGACTTGATGGACCCATTTACCCCGTCGAGTCTAAGGTAGGACGAGGACGGGTTCTTTGCAAGCTCGGTAGTCAAAGACCTACAATATTCTGGAGGATGCGACTTCGAGTGTCTCATAAACGAAACGATGAACTGACGGGACCTCCTAATGTGTTAGTAAGTATCGTTCACAGCACAATAAGAAGGTTGCATGTGTTACAATATGTCACTTTTAATAAGTATTGAACCGAATTCATCCGATCTGGACAGCTGAAAGCAACTACAAGCTATGATTTTACGCCCTACGCAAATTACACTTACAGTGAAGTTTCTCTGCACTGCACTCCTTGTCTGCACTTCCTCAATCTCCTAAATTTCTCTGACTATGTAGTCCGCATCATACAGCGACATGCAATCATTTATCTCATGTTCATCAGTATTCCAAACATGATCTGCACTTCCAGCCTTTCATCATCTCAGATTTCTCCGATGTGTACCTAGACTAGACTCCTGACCTTCATAGACCAGAGAAAGTCCTCGCAGTGCCACATCAAAACACCTGGTGGAGAAGCATTCCTGTTGCTATCTATCAAAGTGGAAATTTGTATTCCTGAGTCTTATGACCATACAGCCTTAAACCGGCGGCACACTTGTGGTACAGCATTCAGCCATAGGGTGACGAGAAATTCTCTGTTCCCACCTATCTCACCCACTAACAACCAACAAGCAGTAGCGGTTGCACAAGTACAGAAAGTATGAACATGTGTGCAGGAGGAGTACCTGACCTGCTGTTCCAAATCTTTACGATCACGAAGGCATCATCATCCTGTCCCTTCTCTCACCATATATTCTCTCCTTTAACTTTCACTTTCGCTCTTAAATTCCGAGTTCCAGGACCTGCTGTGCTTGCATTGTTATACTTCTTTTCTAAGGTCTGTGTGGTCTTGTGTGGTATCGATTATTCGTGTCAATACAAAAGAGAACATAGTGATGTAGAATCTGCTCTATATCCATCTGATGAGATTGGATGCTTTGGATCTTATCCGAATATTCTTTTCCTCTTTGTCTTGGCACTTTTAATGTTCTATGATTAAATAAAGTCAGCAAGTACATGAACACAATTCATAAAATAGCATTCTAAGCCATAGTTTTTGGTAATTATCAAGAATCAAGAATCAAAGAGTCAATCAAACGATAAAATTATACGTGCTATAAGCAAAATAGAATAGAATATTTAAAAGGTGACCCTCAAATATCATAATTTAGAAAGCAGTATATATTTCTATTCATCTTGAAAACAGTTCTAATGTGAAATGATATGTTATTGAAATATATTTGAATAACCAGCTGAGGAGATATCCGTAGTTGAAATTATTGGAACAGATTAATTTAGACCACTATATCATGGTTACCTAGCTGATCTTCTAATTTTTATCAATCCAATTTACATCAATTCTTTAAAGAATCTGCAGCAACAGAAGTTTGAAAAAATAAATTTATGCAATCGTTTCCCAGATTGACATACTTCATTGTACGCTGATTTTTATTGTTGAATATTTTGTGTTCCTCAATGATACCAGAAGTCGATTTCTTTTTCAACCTAAGTCAGTTAAATTTGTCCCTGTAATTAATATTAAAATTTTAAATACAGAAATATTTAGATAAACACAATATGACGGGATAAATATCATAAAATAGTAATTACATAAAAAATATATGAAGAAAAATGAAACAAGAACGTTATATAATTCTTTGTCCGTTAACATCTAGAAACTCATACCATTTCATTTTCTGCACATTAAGTTGTATTTGTCAACATAGATCCTGATTCTATTCTATTAGATGCGATCTAATGCCAGTTAGACGATTTGCTTTCCCTGCATACATCTGGGACATACATCCTGGGACACCGGGGACATACATCCCAGTAGCAGTTGAGAGCAGTAAAGTAAAGTGGGTCCTCACATCTTCTACTAGTGGGTCAGTTTCAGTGCTGTGGTACTTCATGTGAATACTGCATGTACATGCATCTTTCTCCTCATTGATATATGCATGTATATGTCCTATCCATTTCACAGCCTCAAATTGCTCCGTCCAAAAGGTTCAGCCTACACCCGGAATCCAAGTCTACTTCACTCCGGGGATAACCATGTCGACACCGTCACTTCCTTTATTAGCGCCAAATTAGAGAGACTTTGGCTTTACCATCACCGATGTGACAGCGGCATTAATGACACCATGGATGTGAAGTTACCAAGAGTATGATCCAATTTACGTTTTCATTATAGTCATAATCGCGGGCTGTTTATGATAGGGAAATCGTTTGAAGCTTAGTTTTTTGAAGTGTTATCCAGCATTAATTTTCAGTTCTATACATGTGATATTTATCTTTTATTTTTATGTTTAATGAAGACCCTTTCAAGTATGAAGGAAAATTTGTCAAAATAGAGGAAAAGGCTATTTCTTGGTCTCAGAAAAAGAAGACGAGTCACCACTGCGGGGAGGATAGCTTACACAAATGGTTTCTTTAAATAATCTGTAAATACAGGACATAAATGCACATGTACATTTTCAAATTCCAAAACGCTGTTGTACCATGTAATTGGCTGTAGTAGCTCTGCTTAAAAGTATTGGACCGATTCTTATGCGTCCTTGTACTTGTCCTTTTAAGCAAGATAAGACCTTTTAATCAATACAATTTCAGTCACTTGAATTGTATGGTCCCATTGCAGTCGCAATACCGTTAAGCCCCAAATTCTTTTTTTCGAGTAGTCAAACAAAAAAAAGAAGAACAAGACTCTATGGGTTTGACTTCTGAATCTCAATACCTTAAAAATTACTGATTCTATTGTTTGTCGTTTATCAGAGACTTCCACTGTGCAAACTTTGGCTAGTAGCACTCACTTGCATGCATGATGATGATGTACGTACATAAAAACAACAGCACCGTAACGCTAACTGCGTACCCCCATCGGTTCATAGATCACTGACGGGTGAGGCAGCCATGGAAACGGATGGACGGGAAACCCCTGTTCACATCATCTGTCCATCCTTCATTCTGGCCCCACAACATCCCGTTCCCCGGGTTGTCACCCCTCAGATCAGCATCCGACGGTTTCACGAGCTCAGTTCCCAGGGCCCGGTTTCCTGTCCTCTGGCGAGTCTGGTGGTCGTGCGCTTCCCTTCGCCACTGGAATTTTGAAGGACAAGGAGAGGAGAAGATCCAGCGGAAGACGAGCTCGAGGAGTAGCAGAAGAAGATTGAAGTCGCAGTGGGAAGGAGAGGGGGAGGAGGAGGACGTGTTTCTGCTGCAATTTCCGACTAGCGATTCACAGGAGCATTTTGACAGGATGGCTATGGCGGTGGCAGCTCTGCGCCGCTTAGGCCAAGTGCAAGCTCGATGCAGCAGCCCTGCATTGCTTCAGTCTGTGCGAACTGGTTCTTCGGTAAGTCAATTCTCTGTTTCTCCAGCTTCGAGTTAAAATTCTTTGTTGTTACAGATCCCTCTCTATGTTATGGCACGTATCAGCTGTTTCGAATTTTTTTGATTGCTTGCAGTCTTATTCTACCTTTGTGTCTCGTTCTGCCAATGAGTTTTGATTCATTCTTTTCCAGCTTTGAGTTTGAGAACTCTGGAATTAGAGATGTCGTCTTCTTTATGTGTGTGGGTTCAAGCTGTTGCACTATTCTTTTTACTTACAGCGGCGTGGTTCCTTCATGAGCTGTTTAATTCTTTGCGAGCTGAGCTCGATTTACAAGATATTGCTGAGCTGACCTCTGCTCTACGCTTTGACAGTAACTTTGCTTATCGTGGTCATTGGAGATCTGATTCAACCTCAATTTTGCGTCTTTTGTTCCATCGCTACACGCCTCCAGCTTGAGTTATTCAAATCTGTAGATTTTACCATATGAGACGTGGATTCTTTGACTCAAGATCTTTGAGCTCTGTCAGGCGCAAGCTTTCTCATATGGCTATATCTTGCATCTGCATTCCCTTTTTGATTTCTTCGTCCTCTCTCCATATATTACTCACGTCCGTAGCTTGGCTTGCAGAAGTATGACGGTAGTCCGCCGATCATAAGTGAAAAACTTGATTCTCTCCTTTGTCTCAAATCTGGCTCGCACCTGAAGAGTGACATTGTACTAACGGAATGTTTATGCTATGGAGCAGGCTGCTCTTGCCAATGAGGAGGTGTATACCAAATTTGGCAACTCGAAGGAGAAATCTCATGTAACTGTAAGTGTCATAGTTCATCTTATTATTGATCTGAATCCGCAATCGCTACCTGATCATTTGCTGCCAGGCGCATTCTCCGTTCACTTATGGGGCGTCAATTTATCCATCAAATTTAATGGCGTTGTTCTCTGTCCAATCGGTTTGCAGTGGCCCAAACAATTGAACTCCGATTTGATCGATGTGGACCCCGAAGTTGCAGATATTATTGAAATGGAGAAAAATCGCCAATGGAAGGTAAATTGGTGTCACCGTTTGCTATCCAGACTATTGGACGTTCGGACAAATCTCTGGATCAAGGACCAGCTACTTGCCATTAATAGTGTTGATGTGAACTTGCTGTGCTATGCCCTTCCTTCAAGGAAGCTCGTCAGTTGCTATTTATATTTGTGGCCATTTCGAGTAGATATATCAAATGTGCCTGTAAAGTTGATTTACGTTTCCGGTTTTGCCCCCTCTTTTACTTGTAATAAGCCTTCAACCTCGCACAGGTACTGATAAAGCTGCACGGGACTTGCAGGGCCTGGAGCTTATACCTTCGGAGAACTTCACTTCCTTGTCGGTCATGCAGGCCGTAGGGTCTATCATGACCAACAAGTACAGTGAGGGATACCCCGGTGCTCGTTACTATGGTGGCAACGAGTAAGTCGGGTCATTCACAAGATGGAACCACTTTTTGCTACGAATACTGCTCCTAGTTCAGTACCCTTTTGTACCTCAAGCGCCTCTACATATGTTATCTCAATTCACAGACTCTGCTTTCCCCAGCTGAAGTGCTCCATATGCGTGGCTGTTTTTCGTGAAACAGATTTATTGACATGGCAGAGACTCTGTGCCAGAAGAGAGCTCTGGCCGCCTTCCGTTTAGACCCAGAGAAATGGGGAGGTTAGTATCCCTTCAAAAGTTTCTTGTCTGCTATTTCTTTGGAGTTTGAGGTTTTGGGGTGATCTCTCAATTGTTGGTGTAGTGTGGGGCACTACACCAACAAGACGGGGTGAAAACCGATTGTTGGTTTTCACCTTCACATGGTTTATAGTGAGCACCATAAACCAAGTGAAGGTGTTTATGGCTTTCATCTTTTCTCGTCCTGATACCTGTTGCTCTGCAACTTTCAGTTAATGTGCAGTCCCTATCCGGCTCCCCCTCCAACTTCCAGGTTTACACCGCACTACTGAAGGCCCATGATCGTATCTTGGCACTGGATCTGCCTCACGGGGGTCATTTATCTCATGGATACCAGGTGAGACGGAAAGAGTTCTACAAAAATTTCAGTTCACTCATATAGCGAGCACTGAATACCACCGTACACACCTACGCAGAAACCGCAAGTACTTCCCTTTTATTGGCGTTTAGTCTGGACGTTTCCCAACTAGGTTTAACGACTTCGGTTCAGTAGTTCTAATTCTCTAGGCCTTGCGTACTTTTGTGATTCCAGACGGACACGAAGAAGATTTCTGCAGTCTCAATCTTTTTCGAGACAATGCCTTACCGATTAGACGAATCTACTGGGTTGATCGACTACCCCCAGGTGAGAGGGCTCAGCTATTACTAATGTGCCGAAAGCGTGATTTTTAGTATTTGTTGTATGTAGTGTATTTGATGCACTTGATCTGGCTGACCAACAGCTTAAGGAATTTTCCCCTCACTGTGCCTACTTGACTGCAGATTGCAAAATCTGCAGCTCTATTTAGACCTAAGTTGATTGTGGCCGGTGCTAGTGCATACTCGAGGCACTACGACTACGCCACGATGCGCCAGGTATCAGTCAGATTTTCTATGCCCACCGACAGTTTCTTATCGATACTACTCTTTATTCGTCTCCTTTCGGTTTGCTCCCTTCTGGTTGAATCTCCCTTGTGGGAAAGGAACTTCCATTTTGTCTAAATCAAAAGCAGCCGTTTGTTTAAGTATGTTTCTTTGTTGGTGTCTTCAGATTTGTGACAAGAACAAGGCGATTCTACTTGCCGATATGGCACATATTAGTGGACTTGTTGCCGCCGGAGTGGTTCCTTCTCCCTTCGATTACGCCGATGTAGTGACTACCACTACACACAAGTCTCTTCGAGGCCCACGAGGAGCCATGATCTTTTTCCGCAAAGGATTGAAGGAAGTCACAAAACAAGGCAAAGAGGTATACCACGAACGCGGAGAATATTACCTTTAAACCGGCGTTTTTGAAGGCAGAAATTACAAAATTACTTGACTGGAATCTACTTCATTGTCTAGCTCTATTCTGTCAAGGGAAATAGACTCCGTACTGATTTTGAGATCGCGCGGATATACAGGTGTTCTACGACTATGAAGATAAAATCAATCAGGCAGTCTTTCCTGGACTTCAGGGTGGTCCCCATAACCACACCATCACAGGCCTGGCCGTTGCACTGAAACAGGTAAGAGGAACTTGGTTTGATACTAGACTGAAGACTTAGTTCGCACCGGAGACTTATCTGGTTAAAACTTGGTATTTAGTTTTACCTGGACATGCATTCGTGACTACTGAGAAACTAATTCGTTCGTGCATTGCGTCGGCAGGCGGCTACTCCTGAATTTAAGGCTTACCAAGAACAAGTGCTGAGGAACTCTTCTCGTTTTGCCGAGGTACACTAGAAACAATTAAGCATTACATGTTTGGAAGCTCCCATCACCTTCCTTTGGCTGCTACAGAGATTGACATGAATGTTGATCTTAGAGAATGGATCAGATGCTGTGAGCGTACCCGCCGTCTAGAAGCTATCTAGGAAGGTACGCACTTCTTTCCCACTTTTCACAGTGTCTGAAGATCGAGAAGATAACGGACCCTTACTCTATCGCGTCTACAGGCACTGAAAGGAAGAGGGTACGAGCTTGTCTCTGGCGGCACAGACAACCACCTTGTCCTTGTCAACCTAAAAAACAAGGTACTGTTCTGCACCATTCAGCTCCAACTTATAAATGTGCGTTAAATATCTGTTCATCAGTACTGATATTATCTGTGTCTTGCAGGGTATTGATGGATCAAGAGTGGAAAGGGTCCTGGAGCTAGCCCACATTGCAGCTAACAAAAACACTGTCCCCGGAGATGTTTCTGCTTTGGTTCCTGGAGGAATTAGGATGGGTAAACACACCTACCTTTCTGTATGGCTATGAGTCTCAGACAATCTTTCATGCAGACGGAAGCATTGGTTGAGAACGTGGAACGTGTGGCTTTCTCACGAGACAGGTTTCCTCCCAGTCGAAGTCGTATCGTGACATTGGAATGCGAATTGTGAACTTGTTTCGCGCTATAACTAGCATTGTGCCTTGGCACTCATGAACTTTTGAACCAAGACTAGGAAGGAGGGGTACTGGCATTTGCCCAGTACCCCTCGTGCAGCACTGCTGAAGTCGTTCGTGCCTCAGCGCAGGCTTACTGCTCCCTTTTAATGTGTAGTGTTTTGGGACTCATGCGCTCGTAGAGTATGCTGTGATATACACTATCGCATCCCTCATATCCAGTACTGTTACACCCATCTAATTCTATGCTTTCCTGCTGGATGGTTTTCTCCTGATTGCAATTGCATCCTCTGCTTTTGATCGAGAAGCGTCGCTTCCTTTGTTACGTGATGCATACCACTGTACTTGCTACATTGGCCAAGTATCAATCTTCGCTCTGCTTCCGATCGATTCGCTAGAAGTTGTTTTTGTCAATTCCTACTTCCTTGGGCTTCCATGGACTTACTTGCTTAAATTAGCTTGGCATCCGTTCCTGCATGCATTTCCTTGGTTCCATCTACATGTTTTGGGTTGGTATCCGTTCTGTCCTCCGAAGTGGGTTTGGATTTCCCGTTCCACAAACGGGTTCTACTCATATTACTCATATAACTAGCATCGTGGTTCACGTGTCCAATGGCAGTGTTTCACGTATGCCAAGTCCTGAGGATTTAATGTCTGGCTTTATGTGTGCAGGAACCCCAGCTCTCACCTCGAGAGGGTTTACGGAAGAGGACTTTGAGAAGGTCGCCGAGTACTTCGATAAGGCTGTTCAGATTGCCGTGAAAGTAAAGGGCGCCACTCCAGGTTCGTCACGAGCAGATTCTGCTGAAATTTTATTAGCATCTCTGCTTAGTGTGTTCTATTTGGCAGTCTACACTTACAATGGTGAAGGCAGAGTATGCCAGGTTATTACGATCAGAGGGAACTATCAAACGAATGTGTCTGGGATAGAGATTGTAGCAGGAATTGTTTTAGTTTGTTTCTTGGAAAGATCTGACTAGTGATCAAGTTGGTGTTCCACGCATCTATGCTGGTGTTAACACTATGCTTATTTGTCGTGACGGTACAGGAAAGAAGCTTGTGGACTTCAAAACAACCCTAGAGAGCGATGACAGGCTTAAGAAAGAGATAGAGAACTTGCGGCATTCGGTTGAAGGATATGCCAAGGAGTTCCCAACCATTGGATTTGAGAAGTCTACAATGAAGTACGCGAACTAGGTTTGCGCAAAGACAGCATAAGTATGGTTGGCGGACTATAGTTGCAGAAGCAACACCCACGATAGGGTGGGCTTCTCATAAGTCTCATTCTTAGCCTAGTCCTTGATGTTGCCATCTCATTGTCTTCCATCAAGTGACCGTGTAACGTGAAGTAGTCTCCGATCGTCAGTACTGGAAGGTAAAGGTAGCCCAAGATTTGATCATGTAAAATACCACGAGTACGAGACCTTACATCTGCTGCACGTCTTTTATGAATCTGCACCATGCAGACAACTGTTTATTATCATCAACACCCATGGTTGGAGCAGCTTTCTGCAAGTTCCAGGCAGTGTTCTGCAGTCAATTGACACTTATTATCTATGCAGAATGTCAGCGAAGAACATATTTTCTTGTCTTGTATAGAGGGTCCTAAGGTATGTGTATCTACGTCTTGAGAGGAATGCGGCTCGAAAACCGCAGCACACCTTTTACTTCTCGATTGCGTGGACTGCACTCTTCATGAAATGGAGCGCCTATAGAACGGCAATCGAAATAAATCGTTTGCAACCTTTCTTGCAACATTGCGACATTGACGATGGAAGTATCTACTTACGTGGTTTTTCTGCCTGGTTCTTGTTTGTCATGGAGGTACATGAAATGTCACGCATCTTTACGGCGGAAGGAATAGCTGCGAAATGAGTAAATTCGCAGTTATCTGGTATTTACTCAGTCCTGATAACTGCGAAATGCACTTGGTTGAAGAACCGTTCTTGGTATTTTCACTCAATTCAAGGATAGTCATCAGGCAAATTGCCATGTTGGAGAAAACTCTGTCTGCAAACCTCTACTCACTCGCCATCGCTCTTGTATCTTCTGTAGCAACCTAACTTGTTATCGTGTTTAGAACCTTTGTTCCTTGCTCTCAATTCAAGAATAGTCACCCAACAAACAACTCAAGAGAATTTTTGCCTTCCTGCCAAAACTCTCTTACAAAATCCCCTTGCGAGACGTGTTCAAAGGAAATATGGGGAAACTTCTCTCTTTACTCAGTCTAAAGATAGTAACTAAATGCATATTATAATCCGATCATATCAAAACAATGCTTCCAATCTTTACGAGCGTACTTTTGCATGCCATATTGGCCAGTCTTGTGCTAGATCATACATGTCACTCATGTAGATGATGAAATTAAAAAATTAAATTTCTTGTATTATAACTATACATTGACAATATGATGGATTTAAAACATGTTGCCCTATTTTCTACCAAACTGTTCTTCATCTTTGCTGATCATATTATAGGTTTTGCACCAAGTAGAACAAAACATTGACGCTGAAATCCATCGATTTGAGAGCTCTAAAAGCAATTCCTCATCCCAGAACCGGTTTTTGCATCTAAATTCATAGCAAAGGAGTAAACAGATAAAGAAGAGATTCGAAGAGAAAGACGATAAAATATCATTAAACTAATGAAGATGAGCAGAATCTCTATTCCGTTAGGGAACCTGTTTCCTCTGGATATTTCGTTTTCCTCCACAGCAATCTCGGGCCAGTTTTGTTCGATTCTTCCAGCTCCTCTCTACGTGGATATGTTCAATCGCTTTTCCCCGTCTCCAAATCAACTAACTTCTACGAACAGCCAAATCGAGAGAAGATTGTGGTGAACGCCAGATATGGCAATGTGATGAGATACTTTATCATTATCATTTGGGCTAAGTTAGTTTACGTATAGAACCTAAATAAACTAATGTATGTCTCTGTCTCTGCCTCTGCATATAAGCGAATCAATCAAAGAACCCTTTCGCCAATAGATCTAGAGTTATCAAAAGAATCATTATACAGAGGATTAATAGTTTATTTTTTGAATATTATTATTTTATTTTATTTTTTCATGGTTGACTTCATTTTGCGGAGTTCCACGGCATCATCGAAAGGATTAATCTCCGGAAGATTATTGTTTGGATATTATTATTATTATTGATTTCATTTCTTGGAGCTCCGAGGCATAGAGAGAGTTATCTTTGCAGTACCCTGGTTGCAGGCAAACGTTACAAATTCGCTTCTGCTTCTCCCCAGCGTAACAAGACTTTGCCATGGGGTGTAAGAAAGGCACACCAAAATTATATACCCCAAAGAAAAAG